>OX243818.1:17441530-17534030 GCA_945859605.1 Lumbricus rubellus
TGAATTGGGGCGATATACAACAGAGAGGGTTGAGGAGTTGGTGGGTATACGCAGGTCCGCCGACAGAAATTCCGGGCCCCTGGGCAGAGTAGTCTAGTCATGGCCGGGCCCTAAACTATCTTTAGGCTTTCTGAGCAAATTTAAATAAAAAGAAATCGAAATAACGAAAGTGTCGTTCTGAATATAGGCTATACGATAATGCATATGTTTATGATGTTAATATGCAGTGTTAAGAATTTGATATTCAAATATTATTTGAAAATCAAATTCTTAACATTATATTATATCCTATATGGTAATCACAACAAGCAATTTTGTGGATTAAACTGCAGCAAAATCGTGTATAATATCTCAGTAGTTCTCTATTTTGTCTGCTGACCTGAAAATGCATTTTGAATAATATGCTCTTTCTTTATCGCCTAGACAATTATCCGGATGTCATGGACGAAAGTTTCTTAAAAAGTATAGAATACAGACTAATCAGTGTAGCCCGGGCCCCCTCCGGGCCCCTAAAAGTCCCCGGGCCCCTGGGCATTTGCCCCCTTTGCCCCTCCCTCTCGGCGGGCCTGGGTATACGTGTGTGGAGGGCCAACGTTTTCTGGATCTTGTCTGGTAAGCTAAGGATAATAAATCCCGTTTCGGCAGAGTAAGTAAGAGTAGGATGGATCCATTTAGAGATCAGGCTGACCAAATTCATCCATCCATTCATCCATTCATCCAATCCATACATTAATCAATCCATTCATTCATCCGTCCTTTCATCCATCTATTCATTTTATTTATCCATTCCATCAGCCATACTTCCATTCACTCATCCATTTCATCAGCCATCCATCCACCCATCCATCCATACCTCCCTCATCTATCATTATGTTGTAACCATTCTTTGCTCGTCCATTCTTTCCTCAGGCGGCCATCCATTCATTCATTCATCCATCCACACTTCCATCCATCTGTCTCTTCCTTCATCCATCATGCAGTTTTACCCATAGTTTGCTCATCTTTCCTTCATCCATCCATCCATACATCCATCCATCCATCCATCCATACATCCATCCATCCATCGATTGTTTGCTATTGGCGCCATAAAAACCTTTCGTATCATAATACTCTGACTGCTGCTGCTGCTGCTGCTGCAAATGAAAACGGTTTTTTCGTATCAACCCAGTTGCATGGATTCCATTCCGGTTTATGTCAATATGGGACGAATGTGACCTTGACATTCTCTGTGTCTTCATCTTCTCTTCATATTCTCTTCATCTTCTCTTCATCCTCCTCCTCCTCATCGCATTCTTCCTCACGTTCTTCTTTTTTCTTCTATTCATTTTCTTCTTTCTCCACCTTCTCTATTCTCCTTCCTAAACGTCTGCATCTATCTCACAATTCTTCTTCATCACACTCTCTCATTTTAATATTTCTCTTCTTCCTGCACCTGCTCCTCCTGCAACACATACACCTATTCAAACACCTACATGTATATCTTCATTTCGTGGTAGTCCTTCGGCCGCTTGTCCTTCCCCCCAAAGTTCTTCCCTCCTTCGTCCACTTCATCCTCCTTCTAAATTCCTCCCATCTTCATTCACCTTTATCCTCGTATTTCATCCTCAATCCTCATTCTCCTCCTCCATTCTCTCTATCTCTCATCCTTCTCTTTTCTTCCTCTTCATCGTCCTCACGCTCTTTCTCTTCGCCTCCTCATATATATATATATATATATATATATATATATATATATATATATATATATATATATATCCTCTTACGTTCTACTTTCTTCATTATCCTCTTTCTCCTCTCTTTGCCACTTCTTCTTGTATCATCCTCTCCTACGTTCTACTTTCTTCATTATCCTCTTTCTCCTCTCTTTGCCACTTCTTCTTGTATCATCCTCTCCTACGTTCTACTTTCTTCATTATCCTCTTTCTCCTCTCTTTGCCACTTCTTCTTGTATCATCCTCTCCTACGTTCTACTTTCTTCATTATCCTCTTTCTCCTCTCTTTGCCACTTCTTCTTGTATCATCCTCTCCTACGTTCTACTTTCTTCATTATCCTCTTTCTCCTCTCTTTGCCACTTCTTCTTGTATCATCCTCTCCTACGTTCTACTTTCTTCATTATCCTCTTTCTCCTCTCTTTGCCACTTCTTCTTGGATCTCCGATTACATGTAGGCCCTATCTTCCTACTCTTCTTCGTCTCTTTCTTTTCCTTGAAGTTCACCAATTCCTCCATCTCGCTTTCCTCTTCTCCTTCATCCTCTTCCCATTTCGTCTGTCTTTCCCTCGTTTGCTTTTTCCTCCCTTCCATCTTTCTTCTGTCTTCAACCTCGTGCTCATCTTCCTCCTTCTCCTACTCTTCATTCTCCTCCTTACTCCTTCTTCCAATTTCATCACATTCTTCTTCTATTTCTCTAATTCTCCTGACGTTTTCATCATGCCTTCTTCAGCCCGCTTTTTCTCAGTCTCTCATCCTCCTCGTCGTCACTTGTTCTCAGTTTCTTCCTCCTCTTCCGCCTCCTTCTCCCATTGCCCTGCTTCTTCTCCCATTCCCGATCTCTCCTCCTCCGCCGCCTCGTCCTCCTCCTCCTCGTCCTCCTCCTCATCATCCTCCTCCTCCTCGTCGTCCTCCTTCTCCTCCGCCTTTGTTTCGCGTTCTTTTTATTGCGCATTTTTTCGGAGTCCCCGTGGACGCATTGGCATTCCACAACAGTGGAATATAATATCCATCCGAGTTCTTTGTCCATCTGTCTCTGTATATGTCTGTCTTTCTCTGTTTCATTCTGGGTCTGACTGCATGCTTCCGCTTTGTCCGTACACCTATACTTTGTATCTGTTTGTTTGTGTAGCGGTCCTCGCCTGTCTCTCTGCATGCCACCGTCTCTGTCTGTCTCTGTTTCTGTCTCTGTCTGTGTCTGTGTCTGTGTCTGTCTGTCTCTCTGTCTCTGTCTCATGAGGATGCCTTGATTTCCGTATATCTCTATAATTATATTTCTCTCTCTCTCTCTCTGTCTCCGTCTGTCTCTCTGTCTGTTTGTCTGACTGTCTCTCTCTCAGTCTCTCTTTCTTTCTCTCCCCACTCTGTCTGCCGATGTCTCTGTCTTTGTATCTGTCTCTGTCTGGCTGTCCGTCTGTGTGTCTCTCTTTCTGTGTGTCTGTCTGTCTGTGTGTCTGTCTGTCTGTGTGTCTGTCTGTCTCTGTCTTTGTCTCAGTCACACTGGCATCCAACAGGGCACTTTGAATGCGACGCTGATGAGGCTCATAGACCCCAGAGGTTTGTCCATAATGCTTTGTCTTTCTGTCTTTCTGTCTGTCTGTCTCTCTGTCTGTCTCTGTCTGTCTCTGTCTGTCTCTGTCTGTCTCTTTGTCTGTCTCTGTGCCTTCTCCTCTTTCTTCGTCTCTTGTTCACGTCTACGTCGACATTTGTGTCTCTGTTCTGTCTCTCTCAGGGTGTCTCTGTTTATGTCTGTCTATGTCTGTGTCTGTCTGTGTCTGTCTATGTCTGTCTCTCTGTCTTCTACCGCTGTCTCCTGTATGCATATGTCTTGCTTGTCTGTCTGTCTCTGACTCTTTTAGTCTGTTTTAGTCACCTATATTTATTCATATACGTTTGCATGTATTTGTGCGCATGTCTGAGTGTGTGTGTGTGTATGATTGCGTGTGTGCGTGTATGTGTGTGTGTGTGTGTCCGTGTGTGTGTGTGTGTGTGTGTCCGTGTGTGTGTGTGTGTGTGTGTGTGTAGGTAACAGATTGTTTGTGTGTGCATGCTTCCATGCCTGCGCGTATAATTATATGTTTTGTGTGTGTTATAACCCGTCCCGTCTCCGAATTCATTTAAGTGCATGTGTGCATTACTGTCCAAGCCTGTGTGTGTGTGTGTGTGTGTGTTTGTGTTTGTGTGTGAGTGTGTGTGTGTGTTTGTGTCTATGTGTATTTGTGTGTGTGTTTGTGTGTGTTTGTGTCTGTGTGTTTGTGTGTGTGTTTGTTTGTGTGTGTCTGTGTATGTTTGTGTGCGCCCTATGAATGCAGCCTGCATCCGTCCACCATTCAGGCCTTCAATCCGTCCCTGCTTTCGCCTGTACCTCAGTTCCTCAGTCCATCCATCCATCCATCCATCCATCCGTCCGTCCGTCCGTCCGTCCATCCCTTTGTCTCTTCCCTCTATTTCCTCACACCGTCGCTGCTTGCCACGACACAATCGATATCTCCCTGCTTAGCATTTCAGCGGACGATGCAAGAGAGACAGACACACAGAAAGAGACAGAGCGACAGCGACAGACAGACAGACCAGCCTATATACTGGTCTCGTCCATCGCTGGTCCTGTACCGCGTGCGTATACCGTATACGACGACGACAAGCCATCCATGATTTCACCCTGATCATCAGCATCCTCGGCCAGCCGTAACAGCCCAATCGTTCCTGCAGCCCAGCCCATCTCCACGCTGCTCACCGGCCCGTTGCCCGACCGACCGACCGCACGGCCAGCCTACCGTCCTCCCATCGTCCGTGAACGGCGGCGAGTCGACGCAGGCGACGCGGCGGTGGCGGTAGCGGGCAAGACAACGTGGCGGCGGCGGCGTGTGAAAGGCATTGAAGCCCTCGAAATGCCGATGCTGCTGCTGCTGGTGCCGCTGGTGCTGTCCGTTCGGCGGCATCCTCTCGACCGCCACCGAACGTCGTCGGCCTTGACGACACCTTGCGGGGAAAAAGAACAACTTTGCGCATGCGCCTTGACGCGATCTTCAGAAAGAAAAAACGACGACGACGACGACGACGCGTAGAGATCGTCGCATGACGTCAGAAACGGTAAGTGCATTAATTTTGAAGTTTGACCGGAAGCGACGTGACGTCACCACTGACGACCGAGAAAAGTAGGTCACCTGTCGTGACGTCACGCTTGCGATAGACAGCCCTGGAAAAGTTGGAAAACTCTTATATTTTTGTATTTATAGCCAGAGGTTAAATCGGAGGTCCTGTAAATATGTTGAATCTTATAGCGTCTGTGTTGAGTGTTCGTAGCATTATACGGATCTAGGCCACTTAATTAACTATCAGGCATACTATGAAACAATAGCTGAGGGCATGATATGTAATGTAAAAAGTAATTGGAGTCACATCTCATGACGTCACAAACATCTGACATAACAGAAACTAGATCATGTTCACGTCGTTGCAGTCATTCAACTTTGTAGAAAAATAGGTCACTGGACGCAACGCACTCCTCCAAAGCGAGAAACTATTGATGTGCAACACGTTACTGAAACTATTGATGTGCAACACGTTACTGAAACTATTGATGTGCAACACGTTACTGAAACTATTGATGTGCAACACGTTACTGAAACTATTGATGCACAACACGTTGCTGAAACTATTGATGTGCAACACGTTGCTGAAACTATTGATGTGCAACACGTTACTGAAACTATTGATGTGCAACGCGTTACTGAAACTATTGATGTGCAACACGTTATTGAAACTATTGATATGCTACACGTTACTGAAACTATTGATATGCTACACGTTACTGAAACTATTGATGTGCAGCACGTTACTGAAACTATTGATGTGCAACACGTTATTGAAACTATTGATATGCTACACGTTACTGAAACTATTGATATGCTACACGTTACTGAAACTATTGATGTGCAGCACGTTACTGAAACTATTGATGTGCAGCACGTTACTGAAACTATTGATATGCTACACGTTACTGAAACTATTGATGTGCAGCACGTTACTGAAACTATTGATGTGCAACACGTTACTGAAACTATTGATGTGCAACACGTTACTGAAACTATTGATGTGCAACACGTTTATTATCAAACGCAAGGGGTTCATAAAGCTTGAGTTGACATTTTCGTGTACGATCTATTTTAGGCTACTATTAATTTTGTTGCCTATTATATATAGGCATGGATCATGGATGATGTTGCAATCTTTTCCATCTGAGTTTCTTTCGAAGCGGCAATAACCCTTGTTAGGGTTCTTTAAGGTGGTTGGTTGTCTGTCGGTGTGTCAGTCAGTCAGTCAGTCAGTCAGTCAGTCAGTCAGTCAGTCAGTCAGTCAGTCAGTCAGTCAGTCAGTCAGTCAGTCAGTCAGTCAGTCAGTCTGTCTGTCTGTCTGTCTGTCTGTCTGTCTGTCTGTCTGTCTCTCTCTCTGTCTGTCTGTCTGTCTGTCTGTCTCTCTCTCTTTCTACCTGAAAATTAGACAATTTAACACATGGTTAATGGATAAGCGAAGAATCCATTCATTCATTCATTCATTCATTCATTCATTCATTCATTCATTCATTCATTCATTCATTCATTCATTCATTCATTCATTCATTCATTCATTCATTCATTCATTCATTCATTCATTCATTCATTCATTCATTCATTCATTCATTCATTCATTCATTCATTCATTCATTCATACATTCATTCATTCATACATTCATTCATTCATCCATCCATCCATCCATCTATCCATTTCTTCATTCATCCATTCATTCATTCATTTATTCATTCAATCATTCATTCATTCACTCATTCATTCATTCATTCATTCATTCATTCATTCATTCACTTCTATACAATTTTATACAATGGCGCTGCAAACTCAAATCGTATATGGGTCAGACTCTACAGTCTGCTTCGTCCTTGAAGGTTGGCATTGATATAGCGCTACACTGCACAACAGCCAACGATGCACACGTCTTCTTCTTCCTCTTCTTCTTCCTCTTCTTTGTCTTTCTCTCTCTGAGTCTGTGCGTTGCGCCGGAGTCAATCAATAGACGATCCATTCCATTCGGAACATTGTCCGGACGTCCAGCTGGCCGTCCTGCTCCTCCTTCTCTTCCTCCTCCTTCTCCTCCTCCTCCTCCTTCGTACTCCTCCTCCTGCTCCTCTTCCCCCTGCTGCTGCTGCTCCTCCTCCTCCTCTTCCTGCTCCTCTTCTTCCTCCTACTCCTCCTCCTCCTCTTCCTGCTCCTCTTCTTCCTCCTGCTTCTCCTCCTTCTGCTCCTCCTCCATCCTTTTCCTCCTTTGTCGTCCTTCTTCTCCTTCGTCGTCGTCCTCCTCTTCCGTCCTTTTTCTGCTCCTTCTCCTGCTCCTTCTTCTCCTCCTCCTACTCCTTCTCCTCGTCCTTCTCCTCCTCCTCGTCCTTCTCCTCCTCTTCATTGTCCTCCTCCTACTCCTCGTCCTCCTTCTCGTCCTTCTCCTCCTCCTCCTCCTCCTCCTTCTCCTGGTCCTCCTCCTCCTGTTTCTCCTCCTCCTTCTCGTCCTCCTCGTCCTCCTTCTACTCCTCGTCCTCCTTCTACTCCTCCTCCTCTTTCTACTCCTCCTCCCCTTCTCCTCCTCCTGCTTCCTCCTCATCTTCCTGCTCCTTCTCCTGCTCCTGCTCCTCCTCCTGCTCCTCCTTTTCCTACTCCTCCTCCTCCTCCTTCTCCTCCTCGTCATCCTCCTTTTCCTCCTCTTCCTCCTCCTCCTTCTCCTTCCTCCTCTTCCAGAGATAATAATCAAGGGTTCAAAAACCTGTTTACAGCACAGAAATAGCAAGGACAGAGAGACAGAGGCAGACATGCAGAGAGGGACAAAGAGACATGCAGAAGGACAAGGCAGACGGAGAGGCAAATGTATGCAGGCAGACAGACAGGCAGACAGACAGACAGGCAGACGGATAGACGGGTATAGAGACGGAAGGACGAACATCTATTCAGAGAGGAACAGTTAAACAAAGATGCGTGACAAAGGAAACAAAGGAATTCAGATAAACAGACAGACAGACAGATAGACAGACAGAGGCAAATTGATAGAGAGAATCCACACATACATTATACACAATGCATGTAATATTATTATGCACACACTCACACACACGCACTCACACACACGCACACGCGCACATACGCAGACAACACGCACACGCACGCACACACACACACACACACACACACACACACGCACACCGCACACGCACACGCACACACACACACCGCGCACGCATACACAGATTCACCGCAGTTCGCACGTTTCGCTTGATATAAAACGGATCTTATCTTATTTGCACATGAAAGCACAAAGAGATAAAGCAGACAGAAAGACAGACACACAGAGACCAACAGAGAGACAAAGAGACAGAGACAGACAGAGACAGAGAGAGACATTGTTATCGAAGACAAATAACGTTTCGTCTGCTGCGCGCATTCCTCTGATTTTGATCGGATTTGTCTTCCATTCTGGAAATTCCTATTGAGAATGGCGGTTCAGACAAGCAAACAGAAGACAGACAGACGGTCAGACGGACAAACAAACAGACAGACGGACGGACAGACAGATGAACAGAAAGACATGCCGATGGATAAATGGACAGACTGACAAACGGACAGACTAACGGACAGACAAACAGATCTACAGACAGATGGACAGACAGACAGACAGACAGACAGATGGACAGACGAGCAGATGGACCAACAGATAGACAGACGGACAGATGGATAGATGGACAGGCGTACCAACAAACGGACAGACAAACGTACAGGCAAACAAACAGACAGACAGATGGGCAGACAGACAGATGAACAGATAGATATGCAGACGGACAGATGGATAGACAGACGGACGGACATACGGACAAACAGACCGACAGACAGACAGACAAACAAACAGACGGATGGATTGTTGGGCGAGCGCACACAGACGTGGAAAGGCATAACATTGATTGTTGCTTTTTCCTATTTCAGCGGAATGCCGATTGATCGCTTTTTATATTGACCAAAAAAAGACCGACTGGAACTAAACGCCTTTCATCAGAATGATTATGATTATCATAATGATTATCATTACGACCATCATTACGATCATGATTATGATTATCATGCCGACGTTGATTGGTATTTGGCTGTAGTTATATTACTGCTGTTACGATCGTCAATTTATCCAGGGGCTGGAATGGATCCATGAAAAATTAGAAACATTCACCGGTGATTTATTGTCTATAGGTCATTATTGTTATTTGCAATGTTTGTTTTCGCTGCGACTGCTTATTTTTTTATGTTATTGCGTTATTATCATTATATATTTTGGTACTATTATTTTTTATTTATTGGTATTTTATTATTATCATTTTCATTTTTATGTTACTATCTTTGTTCTTGCTGTTTTGAAATTATTATTTACTATTACTATATATTATTATTATGAGGCACGGTGGTGTAGTGGGTATGTTCGTTGCCTTGCAGCCGGAGGGTTGCAGGTTCGGATCCAACTCAAGTCGCTGTGTAGGGACCTTAGGCAAGTCCTTCATTTGCAATTGCTCAGCGCTTCAGCGTGAGACTGGAGTCCGATTCAGCGTCCGCGCTGTAGTCGGAAGCGCCTCTGAGTAGCGATGCTTGAAGGGGCGCTATTAAAAGTGCACATACAAACATAATATATTAAAGTCATTACTACTATCGTTGTTAATTGTTATTATTATATATTATTGAAATGCCTGCAGGGTCGATATGATCTCCACTGGAGGTCCTCCTCCTCCTACTCCTCCTCCATCTCCTCATCCTCTTCTACATCCTCTTCCGCTTCCTCCAACCATTGACGTTCCCTTGATGGATCGTGTCCGTTCCCTCCGTTCCAACCGGGACACCTCCTCCTCTTCCTCGTCCCTAGGCAAATCCAAGACCGTCGAAGGTCTTCCCAAATCTTTCTCGACGGACACCATCGGTGCTACCAAGTCCGTCTCCTTCCGCCGTCGCCTCTTCCCAGCGCGGACCTCGGACGACGCCACAAGAACCTCAGATGCATCGCCGTCAAGGACGACCGTTGAAAATCAACCGCAGTTCAAGGCTTTCCATCGCAACGACTTTGACAAAGCAGACGACGAGGCAGGATGTGGAGGAGGAGGCGGATACGACGACACGGCTGCTGGGTACTTCCTCCGTCAAGGCTGCGGGGCGTCCACGCGGCGCCTCCCCCGATACGTCAGCATGCACGGGGAGCGGAAACCGGACCCGGAAACGATGAGACGGGCGCTGAGGGATTCTCGACGGGTCGTGCTGAACGTCGGTGGAATGCGACACGAGTCTCTGTGGAGGACCCTTGAGCGCCTTCCACATACGCGTCTCGGCCGGCTCCGCCAGTGCCAGTCGCACGAGTCCGTGCTCGAGATCTGCGACGACTACAGTCTCGTCAACACGGAGTTCTACTTCGACCGACACCCGCGGACGTTCGCGTCGATCTTGAACTTCTACCGGACTGGACGACTCCATCTCGTCGAAGAGATGTGCGTTCTGTCCTTCAACGATGACCTTGAGTACTGGGGCGTGGACGAGCTGTACCTGGAGTCGTGCTGCCAGCACAAGTACCACCAGCGCAAGGAGAGTGTGTTCGATGAGATGAGGAAGGAGGCGGAAAGCATCCAGACGAGGGTCGAGGAGGACTTCGGGTCGGGGTACTGTGCCCCGTGGCAGCGGAAGCTCTGGGACCTTCTGGAAAAGCCTCAGACGTCGAAGGCGGCCAGGGTAAGGAGGATGCCATCTTTCTATTGTCTTATATATTATTTGATTATTTGTTTTATTTTAAGTTTTTAGATTAGTCAATCTTTCAGTAGGTAAGCAAATGAGCACGTATGTGAGTAACTAAGTAAGTCATATATAATAGGTTTCGCATAATATATATATATATATATATATATATATATATACATAGTCTCCCTTCTCTGCACACTTATCTTCCTTCTTCACATCCTATATTGCCTGAATTTTCTCATACTCCTGTTGCCCTATGCTCCTCCTCCACCTCCTCTTCCACCTCTTTATCCACCTGTTTCTCCATCCTCCTCCTCCTCCCTTTCCCCTTCTTCTTCTTCTTCTTCTTCTTCTTCTTCTTCTTCTTCTTCTTCTTCTTCTTCTCCTTCTTCTTCTTCTCCTCCTCCTCTTCCTCCTCCTTCTTCTTCTTCTTCTCCTCCTCTTCCTCCTCCTTCTTCTGTTCTCCTCTTTCTTTTGCTCTCGTCCTTCACATGTTCCTTTCCACCACCACCCTCTCCTTCGTACTCCAATCACTCCTCGATATGCCTTCTTTTCCTCCTCGTCTCATTCTCGCCATCCATCCATTTCCTCCACCTCCTATTTTCCTTCATTCTCCATCCTCCTCCTCCTGCCTTCCCCCATTCTCCTCCTCCCTCTGACATTGTGTCTGCCTTTCTTCTGTGTTGCTGTCCATCTGCCTTTCGTATTCTTCGCCTCCGCTGCTGTTGCTGCCGTTGCTTTTGCTGTTGCTGCTGCTGCTGCTGCTGTTGCTGCTGCTGCTGCTGTTGCTGCTTTTGCTGTTGTTGTTGCTGCTGTTGCTGCTGTTGCTGCTGTTGCTGCTGTTGCTGCTGTTGCTGCTGCTGTTGTTGCTGCTGCTGTTGCTGCTGCTGTTGTTGCTGCTGCTGCAGCTGATAAGTATCCTCCTCCTCCTCCTCCTCCTCCGTGTCGTCTTAGACTGGAGAAAAATCGATGTCACTAACGGTCTCACGTCCTCCCCTCTCCCTCCCTCCTTCCCCCGTTTTGTCTTCGTTCTCTTCATCCCTTCCCGCACGGTCCCAGTGTCCCACGTTCTCTCCCCTCTTCCTTTCTTCGCTCTCTCCCTCCCTTCCCCCGTTCTTTCTTAGTTCTCTCCCTCCCTTCCCCATTCTTTCTTCGCTCTTTCCCTCCCTTTCCCCGTTCTTTCTTAGTTCTCTCCCACCCTTCCCCATTCTTTCTTCGATCTTTCCCTCCCTTTCTCCGTTCTTTCTTAGTTCTCTCCCTCCCTTCCCAGTTCTTTCTTCGCTCTCTCCCTCCCTTCCCCAGTTCCGGTTTCGTTCTCTTCCTCTCTTCCCGCATGGTCCCAGTGTCCCATGTTCCTCCACTTCCCCATTCTTTCTTCGTTCTCTTAGAGTAAAAAACAGGCCTACATTTTACAGGTTCTGCATTGGCTTTCTTTAACGCAGAACTGTTGATGTGCTAAATAATGCTTGACGTGATAACAGCAATGGTCGCTTGATTCGCTTAACACTCAAATAATTATCATCGACGGGCCAGGAAATACGCCTTTTTAAACGAACGCCAAATATTATAATTTCAAAGGTCACTAAAATGCAGGTGTTTAAAAAATACCCGATGTTTTTGTCATTAACGACTTTCTACGGTTGCTTGGGTCCTTGATCAAAAAGTCGTAGACATAAAATTATCTTTTCTACGATGTATACATAATTATAATGACATTCAACTTATTTCCTGTGTTTGCAATAGCACACATGCTTTGAGAAAAGGCGCGAATAATTTATCCGTGGTAGCCGTACTTCGGGTTGTCCTTCAACACATAAAATCAAATGCAATATAAACGCAGTGTTTGGACACCTTCAAACCACAAATTTATGCCATATAAGTTCGAAATTCTAAAACAATCTAATAATAATTGACCCAGCCAACGGAAACAGCCTACGCCTGCACAGTAGAGGGAGGGTGGTAGTATTCTGACAAGAGTAGATAATACTACTATTTAACATTTAAACATTACCCGATTATTATACCCGCCTGAAAATCCAATGCACAGCATGTACTTAAACCTTAACAGTCACAGTTACAGTGCACGAGCGCTTTTTTTTGGAAGGGGGTGGGGCATAATAAATGTATTGTATTGAAGTGCATTTATAAATTTATATAGCGCCTCTCGTAGTACCACACAAATCGGATGAATTTATTGATGATGAATGGTTATATTGGATTGTCCTTCACCGCTATAATGTAGTATTTCCTTCCCTCTCCTCTCCTCCCTCTAATTCTTCTTCTTCTCATCCTCTTCGTCCTCCTCCTACTCTTCGTCCTCCTCCTACTCGTACTTCTCATGATCCTCTTCATCAACCACATCTTAATCATTTTGTCACTAACCACATGTATTCCTCTTTATTATAATCATCCACATACATTTTTCTTTCATCCTCCGATTTTCCCTCATTTTCTTTTCTCTCATCCTGCCTTTCATTTTCTCCCGTTGCCGCCGTCTTCTCATCATCCTGCCTTCAATTCTTTCCTCGTCCTCTGTCTCCGCCATTTATTCCGTGTTTACTCGTCCTTAAACTCTCCTGTTTCCATCTTATATTGATGCTTCGTCTTTATTTCATCCTCTTTTCCTCTTACTGCTTGTCCCATTTTACCCATCATTATCCGTATCATCGATCAGAACGTCCTGCTCCTCCTCCTCCACCTCCTCCTTCTCCTCCTCGTCCTCCTCGCCCTCCTCCTCCTCTTCCTCCTCCTCCTCCTCTCCTCCTCCTCCTCTCCTCCTCCTCCTCTCCTCGTCCTCCTCCTCCTCCTCCTCCTCCTCTCTTCGTCCTCCTCCTCCTCCTCTCCTCCTCCTCCTCGTCCTGCTCCGCCTGCTCCTCCTGCTCCTCTCCTGCTCCTCTCCTCCTCCTCTCCTCCTCCTTTTCCTCCTCCTCCTCTTTTCTCATCCCACTTCCGCTGTGCTTTCCTCCCACCATCTCTCTCATCTTCATCCTTCTCCTCCTCCTCCATTGCAATTCAGCCATCTTCTGGGTATCCTTTCCTCACAATCCTTATATATCCTTCTTTTTTCTCCTTCATATTTCTCCTACTTCTTCTGCTGCTCGTCACCCATCAACACCACGTCTCCCTCAATTCTGTCGATCGTATTACCATGTCTCTTCTTCCTATTCCGCTGCTATTCCCCTTTTCTCTTGCCTTTCTTCCACGGCACCTTGTCGTCCTTCTCCTCGTCATTACATTTCTTCCATTCAAAACTCAGTCATTCCGCTTCCATCTTTTCTTCCCTATCCTCTTTCTCCTCTTCACCTCTTTTCCATCTTATTTCTCGTCTTCCTATCTATACATAACTCTTCCCTTTCTTCCCTTGCCCCTCTTATTCCTCTGTTCAACCCTTGGGATATTTATGTCAATTCCATCTTACTCCTCCTCCCTCCTCGTCCTCCTCCTCAACCATCTCCTCCTCTGCCTTCTGCCCTCTCCTCCTACGACTGACGCATTCCCTGTATAGGCTATAAGAACCGACGCCCTTCACGAAGCGATGCGTGCCTGGCATCTGCTTGGTCGACTCGCCTCTTGCTCTGCCTCTTGCTCTGCCACTCGATGCAACAATGTCCTCTGACCTATAACTATTATTGTCATGATTGTAGCAGGTCCGGTGCTGCACCAACGTCATCGTACAAATATTATATAGCACTCGAAGACAACGACGGTATAACATCGCAAATACCACTCGAGACAATGATATAGTATATCATGATATAATTATATCACAAATGCCAAACAAAGACAATGGCTTAATATGGCATGGTGTCAAGTGATTATTATTACAATAGTATTACTACTACTACTACTACTACCACCACCGACAACAACACCACCACCACCACCATCATCATCATCACCACCACCACAACCACTACTACTACTACTACCACCACCACCGACAACAACACCACCACCAACACCAACACCATCATCATCACCACCACCACAACCACCACTACTACTACTACCACCACCACCACCGACAACAACACCACCACCAACACCAACACCATCACCACCACCACCACCGACGCCGCCACCACTACTACTACTGCTGCTGCTGCAACATAAGCAATTAATATAGTGCTACATCTACCACAATTGTTGCTTTTGTCATGGTCGCTGCTGCTGGTGGTGTTGTTATATCATCATCATCGTCATCATCATCATCATTATCATCATCATCACCACCACCACCACCGCCACCAACACCACCACCAACAACACCACCGCCACCACCAACACCACCAACACCACCAACACCACCGCCAACACCACCGCCACCACCACCACCACCAACACCAACACCACCACCAACACCACCACCAACACCACCACAATTATAATAAGTAGAATAGCCTACTAAAGCGCAAGATAACTACTTACACCGAAAATATGTTTAGGTAGCGGCTAATAAGCTGGCACAAAAAGATTAGCCTTCTTCTGCTTGGCCACGTCATAGCAAAGTGTAATGATCTCAATTGATCTCCGACCTATGACTCACGGGTTCACTACTTCACTTTGCCATTTCATGTCATCGTCAGAAACGTGCACGTTGCCTTAGAAATCTATTTGCCCTGCAGCTCTATCGGGGCAACGAAAGCCACGCTGTCTCCTATCAGACCCGAGCAATTTAATGTTTTCGTCTGCTTTTAGTTGGCACTATTGCACTATAGCTAGCACACGGCAAATTGTGTTAAATTGCCCGGGTCAGATGGCAGGCCCGTCCCGGCTGCATCTCCAGTTGAAGCCCCACAAGGCAAAAGGTTGCGAACGCAAAGCCCGAACCAGTGGATGACATAACTAACGTGCGGCTGGAGAATTACTCAAATGGTGCTGTAGAATGTTCTCATGCACACATGTACATAATGATGCAATGATACACGCACAATGTTGTACAATGTTGTACATGTTCGGTGACCCGACCACTTTTTTGTTTTCCATTATTTTCTGGTTTCTAGTTGGTCATTTATCACATTGTGAGCCTAGTTACGGTGATTGAAGCGACTAATTGATTGATTGATTGATTGATTGATTGACTGACCGACAGACTGAATGAATTAATGACTTAATAAATGATTGATTGATTGACTGAGTGCATGAATGAATATTGAATGAATGAATGATTGATTGAATGAATGAATGAATGATCGATTGATTGAATGAACGAATGATCGATTGATTGATTGATTGATTGATTGATTGATTGATTGATCGATTGATTGATTGATCGATTAATTGCTTGATTGTCTGATCCTTTATCGATCTCCTCCAATAAATAATCCATCTTTTCAATCTATAGGTTCTGGCGATCATTTCCATCATGTTCGTCGTCATCTCTACGATCGGTCTAACGTTGAACACGATGCCACAGCTGCAGGGCAAGGGTGTCAATGGCACGGCCACCGACAATGAGCACCTCGTGGCCGTCGAGGCTTCCTGCATCGGATGGTTCACCCTCGAGTACGTCCTGCGATTCTGGGCGTCACCAGAGAAGTGGAACTTCTTCAAGGGCGCTCTCAACTTCATCGACCTCCTCGCCATCCTTCCCTACTACGTCTCGCTCTGCCTCGGGGACTCGAGCGTCAGTTCGGAGCAGTTCCAGGACGTCCGACGGGTCATCCAGATCTTCCGGATCATGCGGATTCTCCGGATACTGAAGCTGGCTCGGCATTCGACTGGGTTGCAGTCGCTAGGGTACACCCTCCAGCGCAGCTACAAGGAGTTGGGGTTGCTGATGATGTTCCTGGCACTCGGTATTCTCGTTTTCTCGAGCCTTGCGTACTTTGCGGAGAAGGACGAGAGGACGCCAGAGGAGGACGAGGAACCGGAGAAGTTCACCAGCATACCGGACACGTTCTGGTGGACCGTTATCACCATGACGACGGTGGGGTACGGTGACGTCTATCCGAAGACGTTGTGGGGTAAGGTGGTGGGGGCCGTGTGCTGCGTGTGCGGGGTGCTCGTCATCGCCCTACCCATCCCCATCATCGTTAACAATTTTGCAGAGTTCTACAAGGACCAGATGAGGCGCGAGAAGGCGATGAAGCGTAGAGAGGCACTGGAGCGGGCGAAGAGGAGTGGCAGCATCGTGTCCTGCAATACGTCCGACAACCTCTGCAACCGAAGGACAGACCTCGGAGGAGGAGGCGGTGGCGACAGCGGTGGTGAGGATGTTGCTGAGCTGGACCCTCAAGGACCTAGTAGAGGCGACGACGACTGTTGGTCGAAGGTTCCTGAAGGTCCCAGAGGTCGACCGACCGATGACAAGGTCAAGTTCCAAGGAACCGTTTCCGGTTCGTCGATGTCCGTGCCAAACCTCAAGGTAAAGCTAACGAGTAGAAACAGATTTTTCTTGCGTATAGCGCTGTAATTGTGAACATGTGTTTTTAGCAATTGGACAAATTTTTCGGCTGGTGTTATGACGAATCCGATAGCTAACAAAGCGCAAAACAAATTACAACATGCGCGGCGCAATGCATTGGCTAATTATTAATTAATTAATTCATTCATTCTTTAAAAAGATTTTTTAGCGTCCTTTTGAGACCATCTACTCAGATGCGCTCCAATTATGGTACTGTATGATTATCGTCGGTTAGTATTTAAGCTTATCTCAGCAAAGTCTGGATTTGTCTGTTGCACTATTATGGCGATCACAATGTGCAATCAGTTCTGAATTCTGAATTGCATTCTTGTAATATTCTAACACAATGCATTTGTTTTGATTCCACCGACAGCCTGTCTTTGAGACCCTGTTGGCCTACTAATACCACATCTGCTCACCACAATCGAATCCTTCATAATTATGTCGCTATTATTATCGTGCATAATTTACATAAATTATGGCTCCAATTCCGATGGCATTTATCATAATCCGTCTTCCGCCATGACATGCAGCATAAAAGCTCCAACCACCGAATCGAATCGTTTTCAGCCGACGACTGACGCACAAAAGGCGCTATAGAAATGGCCACTGCCAGTGGCGTAACAACCTGGCCGGGGGCCCGTGGACACTCTAAGCCTTGGGACCCTTAGTTAGGTTACCCGTTAGTGAGACTATAGAGTAGGATTAAAAAGATAGCTATAATTAAGCTATTTGGGTAAAAATCAAGAGTGATATTATATTTATGAGGTGCTAATTAATCAATTATGGTGTTCTGGTGCCATTAGAATAATAATTGTAAACGACAATTTATTTGGCGCCGTAACACATGAGGCCACGTCGTTAATACAACAACGCCTTACAAGGCAGCTGATGCGATGATGGATAGAATATGCTCAAGGGTGTCTAATAGGTAGGCCTACCTACTGAACTGGCTGTGTTGGATAGGGTGTCAAAATTATGATGACTCATTGGGGGAGATTCTGTTGGACTTTGGAACTTTTAGTCTGCATCTGCATGAGGGTAAAATATTTCAGAATGGGAGAGTGAGCTCGGTGATGGTTAAGTCAGGGTCATGTCAGGCTTCCATCTCCAATCTTCCATGGCAAACCGGTTGGTGTTGTGTGTGTGTGTGTGTGTGTGTGTGTGTGTGTGTGTGTGTGTGTGTCTTTACTCCTCCGGCCCCTCTCCAATTCATATACATGTATACCATAGATAGACAGAACAGAACTATTTGGGGAGACACAGTTGAACCTTGAATGAATTATATGTGCTGTTAATGAGGGGAGGAGGTTAGGCACGTAGCGCGTTCTTGCAGCCCACCATGACGGGCAGGTCTGTTCTTAGAGGCACTGGCATACAGCCAGGATGGGCGGGGAGGGTGGTTTACCTCAAGCCAATGCTAAATCCACCCATGCCTGGGTCACGGAATATTCTATCCCCCTTAAAGATATCCTGGAGTGGGGGATGAATTAATCTATCCTCCGGATGGAAATGGAATATACCGGTATTATGCGGTATGGGCTATCCGGGGGGGGGGGGATAAACCATGCATTCTATCCCAAATATTTAAAATTTTATAAATGAAACATTTATACTGTAATCAAAATTTAAAGGGACTCTAATAATATTGTTCTAACTTCTAAGTGTCCTAAGCAATGTTCAGAGCGAGGCAGCTTGAATTTATTTAGTGACTCTAAGGGTTAATTCTTAGGTGTTCTAAATGTTCTACATGTAAGTGCTCTAAAGCCAAAGGCAAACAACGTTTTCTAGTAGGAATAAACATACCCGTTAGTGTCATCGTTCAAAAAAGCAGATGGAAGCTAATTTGCAAAAATAGATGCACATGAAAGTGGCATTTTCAACTTCTCTTCATCTGGGGAGATAAGATTAATATGTGTATATTCTATTTAGTGACACCTGCTGACCTCCAGTCTGAAAGAGTTCACATCTGACACAATATTGGGTCCGACGTGTGATAATTTATACATGTAGGTCTATGTGTTGTGCAGTGTTGTTAATGCTAATTCTAAACCAACAGCTGAGATGTGGAATAAAGAAAACTAGACGCTGCAGAGAATAAAGACAATAATATATCCTACATTTCAAGACGACTATAACTATTGTCCCAGTAATTAAAGTACATGAATTATTTTTGGGTGAACAGCTCGGGGGCCCCTGGGACCTCGGGGGCCCGTGGATTTTGTCCACCTTCGTTACATGGTTGTTACGCCACTGGCCACTGCGTTGTGCTTGAACGGTTAACAATCTCTGTGTCCGGAGTTCGAACCCCGCTCCTCCGTGGATGAGATTAGACGGGGGGGGGGGGGAATAGATGATTGGTTAACGAATCATACGACAATTGATGAGTAAAGATGACTGACCTGCTGTTGAATTTGCTGCTCTGGTTCAACGCTTCTGTAGAAATACATTTGAAGACAATGTTGGTAGAGGTGTCTAACAATAATTATTACAAGAACCATAAATTTATCTTCATGGAGTTGCTATTGTATTGTTTATATACCTTGCTAAAGCGTCATACCGTAGGCCTATACCGGCTTACCATATATCTTTTCTCTTGTCCTACCTTGCTTTTCCTCACTTTGCGTTACCTGTATTATAGCCTATACTAATACTAAATTACTAATAGCCTACTAAGCTTAATCCTTAAATTTAATGATCTATTACCATAATTATTATTTCCTATCATTTCTGAGAATTACATAGATCTACTAGTGTTCGACCTCACGTTACTTTACGAAGTTTACATGAACTCGCAGTATATTTGTTTACCTTACATTTCATTTTCCTTTGCTTGCTGTAACTTACCTCAAATGGATTTTGTTCAACAGTTTCGTTGCCCCAAGCATGAAAACAGTTTTATTCATATCATACTATAATTTATTACTATACCCTACATCGTTTTGCCGTAGGCTAATTAAAGTTTCAAGTTTTCAAGTTTTATCAACTATCATATTAATCGAAACAATACACAATAATTGTGTATTGCTGCGATTAATTAATTAACCAATTAATTAATCAATCAATTAATTAATTATTAATTGAACGCATCACTGTACACAAATTAAATCTAGACTGTTTGTTGGCACAGTCAGTCTGGAAGGGTAAAAAGCTCGAGTGAGCTCATCGTGTCCTACGCACATAAAAATATCCAAATTAATACAGGTGAATTATTATTTGAGCAACGTGACTTTGATCGTGAATTTGATTGATTTTGCAGGTGAGCAAGAGAACCGTTCTGGTCGACGGCGGAGGAAGAGGAGGAGGAGGAGGAGGAGGAGGAGGAGGAGGAGGAGGAGGAGTAGGAGGAGGAGGAAGAAGAGGAGAATCATATACGGATCGATGGAAGAGGATGGCAGACAACAATGGACGACTGGAACCAGGTCAACGACTGACACTGTCATGTTACTCACCGACACTGACACTGTCATGTTACACACCGACACTGACACTGTCATGTTACACACCGACACTGACACTGTCATGTTGCTCACAGACACTGACACTGTCATGTTACTCATCGACACTGACACTGTCATGTTACTCACCGACACTGACACTGTCATGTTGCTCACCGACACTGACACTGTCATGTTATACTCACAGACACTGACACTGTCATGTTACTCACTGACACACTGACACTGTCATGTTACTCACAGACACTGACATTGTCATGCTACTCACCGACACTGACACTGTCATGTTACACACCGACACTAACACTGTCATGTTACTCACCGACACTGACACTGTCATGTTACTCACCGACACTGACACTGTCATGTTATACTCACAGACACTGACACTGTCATGTTGCTCACCGACACTGACACTGTCATGTTATACTCACAGACACTGACACTGTCATGTTACTCACTGACACACTGACACTGTCATGTTACACACCGACACTAACACTGTCATGTTACTCACCGACACTGACACTGTCATGTTATACTCACAGACACTGACACTGTCATGTTGCTCACCGACACTGACACTGTCATGTTATACTCACAGACACTGACACTGTCATGTTACTCACTGACACACTGACACTGTCATGTTACTCACAGACACTGACATTGTCATGCTACTCACCGACACTGACACTGTCATGTTACACACCGACACTGACACTGTCATGTTACACACCGACACTGACACTGTCATGTTACACACCGACACTAACACTGTCATGTTACTCACCGACACTGACACTGTCATGTTATACTCACAGACACTGACACTGTCATGTTACACACCGACACTGACACTGTCATGCTACTCACCGACACTGACACTGTCATGTTACACACCGACACTAACACTGTCATGTTACACACCGACACTAACACTGTCATGTTATTCACCGACACTGACACTGTGACGCATTGTCTGATTCGACTGACAGCTGTCTCACTGATGATTGTCTTCGATTTATCGATTGTTGTCTTAAATGCTGTTAGACGACAATGGACTAAGATAATTATTGTAACAGCCGATCGATCACGTGACTAACCGCAGCGGCCAGTCTATAATTTATCACGTGATAATGATGATAATGATGATGATGATTATTATTATTATCATGATAATGACGGTGACGATGACGATAACGATGATGATGATGATGATGATGATGATGATGATGATGATGATGACGACGACTATAACGATGATGATGATAATGATGAAGATAATATCCGTCTTGTTTGCAGGTGAATGCGACGGTGGTAGTAGTCGGTCGTCTCTCGCCTGCGTCCATTGGTTGGACGATGGTGATCCGCGGGGGTCCCCTGCGGTGTCCCGCCGTCCCCGCTGCGAGAGCAACCCGGAACCGATGAGGAAGGGCAAGCCGATCCTCAAGAAGTACGCGCAGAACAACGAAGAGATGACTGGTCTCATGGACCACCGACGCCGGTCTCGTAAGAACCTCACCAGTCATCGTTTGGATCAGTCCACTTCGAGGACCTCACCAGGGATGGAAGAGAAGGAGGAGGAGCAGGAGAGGTTCCAGTTCTCTGGAACAAGTCGATCGGATCCTTTCGGGTTTACCGCCTGCCCCCCGGACAGCAATGGCCGACGGGACTCTAGTACTTCCGGTGCTTCGAGGTACAAGTTCGGCGTCGCCTGCTCGTCAGAGGGCGCTGCTGTCGTTCCACTTCCGGTTTTTGTCGGTCACGTGCCTGCGTCACGGCACGCCGCGTCACGCACAGAGCCTCTACCGACGGTTGCGGCGTCTGACTTCGAAGGCTCTCCTCGTCTTCCTTTGAAGTCCAGTCCTTCGAAGGCGCAACCTTTGAACTTGAATCTGCAGAGTGAGCTGCATCGCCCGTCGCCAGCTGTCACCACGATGTTCAGCCCCTGGCAGCCGATTGGTCCAGCGGATTCGGCGGCAGACCTCCGCTCAGCCGACAGACCACAGACCGAAGAAGCAGCGAATAATTCATTGGTCGATGAAAATGCTCACAACACAACAGACGGCTTCCGTAATCACGTGGATGCGCAGTGTCCCCCTGGTGGTGAAGAAGGAGGAGGAAAGAAGTTTTTCCGGTCTCTTAACGGCGACCAAGAATAAGGAAGACGATTCAGCTGCTCATTGTTTCGTTCAAAGTGACGTCTGCTACAATATACAGGCGCTACAGAAGTTTTCTAATCTGGTTTTTGGTTGAAGGTCTGGTGCGCCAGATCGAGCCTATTATACTCGATCTTACATGAACTATGAATATGGAGATCGCCAAATGAACGTCACTTCTCGGTGCTTTATTTGCATAACTACCTATCGACCAAAAAACCTCGCTACTGGCGTCACATAGTCACCAATTCCCGGTTTTTACCTATACTTGAATCGAAAACCTTTCGTGGTTGTTGGCTTCTTAGTGTTAGCTTACTTAGGCTGCATGAAAGACTTCAACTCTCATTTCACTTCTTGAATCAGTGTTTAGAAGATGTTCACGAATTCTGCAATATTATTGTCTGACAAATCGGACGAAGTTCAGCAGACCGGAAATTATTCTCGTTGGACAAAGCTAGCAACAATTATTCCGCCGATTGTACAGGATTTGTTAGCATTCAGTGTTCATCGACGTTTCCGGCTGGCAGGTTTTCTGACAACGACCTGTACCTTGCAGCAAAGCACCTGCTCGCATTGTTGCCAGACGAGATGAATGGCGGATGCGTTTACTTTTCAGTGGTACGTACCACACTTTATTAAGGTGTCTAAGCTTAATCTTAGAAGCAGTAGAACCGACCGTTGCAATGTAACACAGTGTCTAGCGGCAACAACCTCCTGCAGGCAGTAGCAGCTCTGAGGGTTAGGGGGGTTAAGCCCTCCCAAAAAGGCCATGCCATCCATTTTAGAAATGCAATGACTGGCAGGAATAGGACATGAGGTCTACAGCATTAACGTCAATCAATCAAGCCATCCATCAATCAATGTAATCAATAGAGCATTCTGTCCGTCCGTCCGTCAGTCCGTCCGTCAGTCCGTCAGTCAGTCAGTCAGTCAGTCAGTCAGTCAGTCAGTCAGTCAGTCAGTCAGTCAGTATACTCTGTTATGTCTGTACCCTGCCATACCATAATTCGCCCTACCGTATACCTGCCACATTTCTTGCGCTTTCCTATAAGGTCACTTTATATGCCCTTCCATACCATATAAATGTTTTTATACAATACAATATATCACCGAATAGTTTATAATTACCTCATTATAATTACCACATTATAATTACTTTATTTTAATTACGTAATCGATAGCCATACCGTACTTTAACAATACTGTACATTACAATAAATTATTATTTCTGGTTTACAGGTAATTCTGATTATAATTACTTCATGATAATTACGTCATCGATAGCAGCATACCATACCGTACTTTGCCATACTGTATATTACAATTATTTCTGGTTTGCAGGTAATTCTGCTGTCTATCGAAGGTTGTGCAAAGACTTACAATTTCGACGAAGAAACATCGACTTCGAATAATTTTAACGAAAGCTACCGATTCAACTTGAGCGAGGATTCCGGAAATATTTTGCTCAAAATAAGTTCAATTGCTCCACAGAATGTTACGTTCCTCATTGCCGCTATTGTGCCAATCTTGGTGAATAATTGTCTAAGGATTTAATGTACACTTTAAACACTATTGTGTCAATTCTGGCGATGTTGGAATGCACTGATTTAGGTAGAGATGTACAATTGTACATTGTGTACAATCACAGGGCTGTGATGTGTGATTGTTCGTATATACGAGGTCTGCGTCATTCAGAAAGTCTTTTGAGTCGTCTTCGTGGAATTGCTACCAACTGAGATATAATACAATACAATACAGCTTAAGGCAACACTGCACAGTACAATACGCTATGGTAGGCTACTAGACGGCAACATGTATTGTAAGACAGTACGATGCGAGGCGTACGGTAGGCCCTAATGAGGTTTTGGTGACATTATTCTCTGCTGCGTCCAGACATTCTTTTCAGAGTCTAGGCCACACTGACTGTGCTTTATTATTAGACATTATTGATGTCTATGAGCGTTAGTAGTGTCAAGTGTTTTTCATACAATACATTAAATGCTCTCTTTAAAAGTCTTGTTTAGTTAGACCACATTTATTGTGTTTTACTGCTAGACAACAAAGGGTTTTGATCGTTGTGGGCTTGTGGCCATCAGACAGTAGTGTCTACTTCTACAATGGCCAAAATCTTCAGACAATTATTCCGAACTGAACTCGTTGTGTGTTCTGCTGTTAGTTTTGCTCAATTAATTTTTCTTTTACCTTACATCGCAATTTTACATAATTACACAGTCCAATTCTCACGCGATTACGTCATTTCAACGTTACGTTGTTACGTTGGTGAAATTACAACAACATTTACTTTTATAAGTATTACGTTATCACGTGATTTGAGTATAATTATAAGTTTATGTTTTGCGGTATTGTAAGATTTAAATCGCTGAATAATTAATTATTGTATTCTGACTGCAGGATTGCATTTCTACTCTGCAGTTTTCCTACTCGATTAGAATAATATAATAGGTTCGTTCGACTACATGTACAGGGTGGTCCAAAATAAACTGCACAATGATAAATTGATAGTACTTTATTCAGACCAATTCAAATATAACCGTGAAAATTCACAAAAACACAGCAATTATTTTTACTGTAACATTACATGGATGGATTTCGTTACATAAAATGTCCAATGTGTCCTCCTTGCTGCTCGACCACGCTTTGAAGCCAACGACGCCATTGATCAATTGCGCGGTCAATGAAACGCAATCGCTGTTCAACTGCTGTCCAACTTTGCGCCTGTACTGGTTAAGTCCGAGATCTTTCTTTACAATACGTTTAACAGTTGAACGTGAAATGCCGGTTTCACGTGCGATCTCCCGTGGGCTCTTATGGCTTAGCGGTTTGTCTTCCTGGCTACAGATAAGGCACTTACCAACTTGATATTTGCATCTGTTCGAGCTGATTTCGGACGTCCGCAACCCGGCTTCCTAGCTGTGGTACCTTCGGTATCAATTTTTTTAATGAGGATAGTACGACGTTTCCATGTCTTATTTGGAAATTCTTTCATCATACGCAAGAAAAATGGCATTAAACATTGAATTGTTATACATTATATCAAGAAAACTGTCACTGTGCAGTTTATTTTGGACCACCCTGTATATTACTTTTCCGAACGTATTTCGATTAGTTCTCGTGGAGGGTTTCTTAAACGTAACGCATAATAATTATTCCGGCCTATAGCACATAAAAAGAAAATAATGATGATAACGACGATGATGTCGACAACGACGACGATGATGATAGCAACGATTGTAGGCCTAATCACTGTATACCCTTTGGACGTAAAAGCTGGCATTCTAACTCATGAAAAACACGACACTCTTACGTTCGAACAAACGCTGCTTATGATTATAAAATAAAAATAAATATGTGACGCAAGTCGAGCCAACAACGTTGAGCTGAGCACTGGGAAAAGGTCTGCTGACTAAATTACGAGACCATTGATGCAGCTGCTGTGGACCTTTCGTCGTTTGGTCCACGGTCTTCAGTTCATAGACCGAACGAAATTATTCACGACTATCTCAGCTCTCGCTCGGCGTGTATACAGGTGTTGATTGTGGGAAGGGTGGTGTTATGGGGAGCGTGGTGTGATGGGGAGGGTGGTGATGGAGAGGGTGGTGTGATTTGGAGGGTGGTGTGATGGAAAGGGTGGTGTGATGGACAGGGTGGTGTGATGGTGAGGGTGGTGTGATGAGGATGGTGGTGTGATGGGAAGGGTGGTGTGATGGAAAGGGTGGTGTGATGGGAAGGGTGGTGTGATGGAGAGGGTGATGGAAAGAAAGGGTGGTGTGATGGAAAGGGTGGTGTGATGAGAAAGGTGGTGTGATGAGAAAGGTGGTGATGGGAAGGGTGGTGTGATTGAGAGGGTGGTGTTATGGAGAGGGTGGTGTGATGGAAAGGATGGTGTGATAAAAAGAAAGGTGATGTGATGGAGAGGGTGGTGTGATGAAGAGGGTGGTGTGATGGGGAGGGTGGTGTGATGGAGAGGGTGGCGTGATGGGAAGGGCGGTGTGATGGGGAGGGTGATGCGATGGAGAGGGTGGTGTTATGGGGAGGGTTGTGATGGAGAGGGTGGTGTGATTTGGAGGGTACATGGTATGATGTGGAGGGTGGTGTAATGGGAAGGGTGATGTGATGAAGAGGGTGGTGTGATGGGGAGAGTGGTGTTATGGAGAGAGTGGTGTGATGGGGAGGAGACCGCTGTGATCTGGGGCGTGTTATGAAGAGAGGATGGTATGGTTGGACGTTTGTGTGACATTGAGGTGTATGGTGGTGTCATGGGAATGAGGGTGCATGGGGTGGGGTGCACGGGGTGGGGTGCATGGGGGGGTGCATGGGGTGGAGGGGTAGATCTCTGGTATTGATCATCCGAATGGTCTATCTCTCTCGGGCAGCGTTCATGTTAAGCTAATTCGCGTTGTGTCTGTGGTTGGGGTTTGCACGACTCCAGGCGAACAAAATAATAGATGACCAGAAGCACTGCAGTGCCAATAACAAAGTATAATGACAGCAATAACAGAAATTGCATTGACAATAGTGAGAGGAAGAGAAATAACATGAAATAACATTCGTAACAGTGGTAACAATAAATCAAGGTTTGTCTAGAACAAATATTAGGATTGGAATTCATGATCAATAATGATGCTATAATAAGATTGTAGTAGTGGTGGTGGTAGTGGTCGTAGTAGTGGCGGTGGTGGTAGTAGTAGTAGTAGTAGTAGTGGTAGTAGTAGTAGTAATAGTAGTAGTAGTAGTAGTAGTAGTTGTAGCAGCAGCAGTAGTAGTAGTAGTAGTAGTAGTAGTAGTAGTAGTAGTAGTAGTAGTAGTAGTAGTAGTAGTAGTAGTAGTAGTAGTAGTAGTAGTAGTAGTAGTAGTAGTAGTAGTAGTAGTAGTAGTAGTAGTAGTAGTAGTAGGAGTAGCAGGAGCAGGAGCAGCAGCAACAGTAGTAGTAGCATTAGCTTACATTACCTTGACTGCCACTACTTTCTTTACTTAGTCGTTCATCTTATTCAATAAGCGAGTAGCAATCGTTTGAGTGAGCGAACTAGTTAATTCTCCCTTGTTACGTGTTTGACGACACTGCCATATCAAATATGATTAGTGTCGCCCTCTTCCCTTTTCCGAGCTTGGGACTGGCAATTTAGGCACTAAAAACGGCGTGTATATACCTGGATGGTAATTGAAACCGTGACCACAGAGGTAGTAATTGAACTTCGTCTATGCAATTAACCGACTGTGCAGTAAAGTCTGTAGAGCGTGGTAATTAGGCGCCAGTCTGTGCCCCGCCTACACTATGCTGAACGCTGTGTGGACCTGTACTGTTATCTTGCTAGGCTATGTCTATATATTTATCTTTATCTCACTATCTTTATCTCACTATCTTTATCTTTATCTCACTATCTTTATCTCACTATCTTTTCTTTATCTCTACCTTTATCTTTATCTTTATCTCCCTTACTTTATCTTTATCGTATCTCGCTATCTTTATCTATTTGTATCTTTACCTTTATCTTTATCTCACTATCTTTATCTTTAGCTCACTATCTTCATCATATCTCGCTATCTTTATCTTTATCTCACTTACTTTATCTTTATCGTAACTCGCTATCTTTATCTTTATCTCTATCTATTTTTATCCTTACCTTTATCTTTAGCTCACTATCTTTATCTTATCTCGCTATCTTTATCCACGGCTGTCGAAAGATGAGATTCGCAATTCGATTACGCAGTTGATTTACAGACGACATATCCGCATATGAAAGAAAACTAAAAAAACTATACGCCATATTATCAGCAGACATAATTATCATCTCTTCTCAGTCCATGCTTGTGTGACACTGTATAGCCTAGTGAAAAGATAAATTTTCCGCTCAATGCGTAATCTAAAACTTATAACTATGCTGTAGGTCCCATAACCTTCGCACATAAATTATTATAATGCACTTTGGTGTAGCCTAACCCTGAGTCCGTCGGTTTTCGCCCACGCTGTAGCATACTCCTACACGGATATTATCCAGAATGCAGGAATATATGTCCTGTACACAATGTACATGTACATTGATTTGTCGTCCACAGTGTATAGCAAACGAACAGAATCTGGACCAGCAAAGGTTTTTATCATTATCCATTTGATAAGTTTAGTTTATGGAGTCGATGTATACGTTGGAACCCGATATACGAGCCATGCATCAAGCAGGTATTATACGACCAACGTTGATTGTTCCATTACCATTCGGAACAAATGGAAATGGAGAATAAACATGCGATGTGCGATGGTCGTCTAATAGGCTGAGTGCTCGACGTCTAAACCAACAGTCGCCGATTCAACGCGCAGTCGACTCACATCGCATTGTCGCATCGCATTGTCGCATCGCATTGTCGCATCGCATTGTCGCATCGCATTGTCGCATCGCATTGTCGCATCGCATTGTCGCATCGCATTGTCGCATCGCATTGTCGCATCGCATTGTCGCATCGCATTGTCGCATCGCATTGTCGCATCGCATTGTCGCATCGCATTGTCGCATCGCATTGTCGCATCGCATTGTCGCATCGCATTGTCGCATCGCATTGTCGCATCGCATTGTCGCATCGCATTGTCGCATCGCATTGTCGCATCGCATTGCAGTGGATTGCATTGTTAGTTTATTGCATTGTTAGTTTACATTGTGCGGCGGTATACACATCGATCGCATCGCATCGCATTTTACTTTTTACATTGCGAAGTTGACATACTGAACCAGGTAAGAACAACATTGATTCGGAATTCGTATTCGTCATCGAACTTGGCGCTATAGAAGCTGTTGCACTGAATCGAGAATAAAATAATCAGAAGCCGAGCTCATTCATCCGTTCAGCGCTCGTAAATAAACTGGTGCCCTGCATGCGCTTGGCTTTCGAGGGGCGCTCAAGAAATTTAGAGATTGCGATTACGATTACAATCCAGTCCTTTCATTAATCAGTTGCCATGAACACGACAGAATTGACCTCCGCTTCCGCCCAGAGTGACCTTGACATTGACTTTGACCTTGACCACAAGAACCTCACCGGAAGTCAGTCCACCTCGACGACGACCTCTGAGGTGAAGTCGACGTGCGTGACATTCTTCGAGGTCTCCGTCATCGTCATTGGCGTCCTTGGCAGCGCAGCCAACGGCCTCGTCTTCGCTGTCCTCCTCCGTGCTCGACAGACCATCCACCGCCCGACCTACCTACTCATCCTCAACCAACTCGTCCTTGATCTCTTCTCCAGCGCTCTCGTACTCGCCAGCTACGCCGTCAAGCTGTCCGCGGTGACCTTCAACGGTGACCTCGGAGGATCAGTCCTCTGCATCCTCCTCGACAGCGAGATGATCCTCTGGATCGGACTGAACGGATCGACGACGAACCTCGTCTGCATAACCTTGGAGCGCTACGCCAAGGTCGTGCACCCCATGCTCCATCGGAGGTTCTTCCGTCCGTGGATGGTCCGCGCCAGCATCGCTGTGGCCTGGTCGACGGGGGTCCTGTCCAGCGTCCCAGTCACTTGGACGACTACGAGGGTCCGCGACGGACTGTGCCACTCCTACGCCTTCTGGCCCAGTCAGAGGACGAGGCTGGCGTACGGGGTCTACTACTTCTGCTGGGACTTCCTCGTGCCACTCCTCATCTTCACCTACTGCTACTCGCGCATCGTCAGAGCGATCCATCACCGGATGAAGGTCGTTCCGGGGTCACCAACAACAACGGGCCCCACCAGTCTCCGAAGCACCATCCACATCAATCTGTGGCGACGCCAAGCGACCATCGTCACAACTATGATGATCATCACCGCACTGTTCGCCGTGTGCTGGCTCCCCAACCACGTCTACTTCCTACTCATGAACCTCGGTTTCCGGTTGAGCATGTCCAGCGATGTATGGTATGGAACGGTCTTCGTTGCCTTCCTCAACATCTGTCTCCATCCCTTCGTCTATGCTGTCAAGCTCGACACCGTCAAGAAACACGTTTTGGATTTCTTGGTTGGACGGAGGAGCGCCACCAGAGTTCAACCGATTCGACCAACGTCTGTGGGGGAGCTGAGACAGGCGGAAGGGGTTGCTAAGGGGGTTCGTAAAGATGGGGTGACTGCCTAAATTCTACGGCAGTTGGTTTCCGATCACAGCCTTCAGTCGTCAGTTTGAAGTACATGTATATACCCAGTTCTGTATCAATATGACCTATAGGCCAATGTTCAAATGTACATAGTCTATAATGTGTACTTTTAAAGTCCAATTTTCATCGATTTTAGTGTACCGGACATGTTGGCCTATATTATGTTAAAATTTTACAAAGAGCACTTTTCAAGTCCAATGTTTAAAAATCGATTTTAGTGTAATGGACATATGTTCAAATGTATTTAAAAAAACTTATAAAGTACACTTTTCAAGTTCAGACTCAGTTTTTTAATGATTTTAGTGTACCCGGTACCGGACATAATTATGTTCAAATGTAGGCCTATATAAATTTTATTCTGTGAGCGTTAAAAGAGATGAATAGTAGCCTATATTATAGTGAGTAGATCTATAAAGTAGTAGTAATTATTGTTACACTACTTGTAGTCGTAATCAAGGCCGTAGCCAGGATTTTATTTCGGGGGGTGTTTTATCGACGAAATTTCTGACGACCTTTTTTTAATCCTCCGGTTCAAAAATCTTGGAATTATTTTCCATTTTCGCCGTCAAAATTTCTGATGACCTTTTTTAGTTGTTAACTTTGATTTTTCAGATCGAAATTTAATCTATTATTTCGTTTTGGGGAGTGTTTTATGGCTTTTTCCATGCTTTTTTGCATCAAGAACTAAAAAATGCAATAGATTTTTTCTGCATTTTCCATTTCGGGGGGTGTTCAAACACCCAAAACACCCCCCTGTCTACGGCCTTGGTCGTAATGCACGGCAAAGTAAGGGTAGATCTACTTATCGAAACAACTACAAAGAATTTAGAAACCAAAAAGAGGGCACGTGATTATTCACGAGCACTACGCCGTTTCAGAACTGTTGACGGAAAGAATAATGGAGACACGATTCCGGTTTCAAGATGTCGATCGAGATAGAGAAGAACAGCGAGAACGAGACTAAGACGGTCTTTGCTGGCTGTGAATGCATTCAACCCAGGATTCTCTTTCTATGTCACGGTTTATGCCACTCTCACTGTCTTTGCCTCTGCATCTGTCTGTCTATTTGTCTATATGTCTGTCTATATGTCTGTCTGTCTGTCTGTCTCTGTCTGTCTCTGTCTGTCTCTGTCTCTGTCTCTGTCGCTGTCTCTGTCTCTGTCTCTGTCGCTGTCTCTGTCTCTGTCTCTGTCTGTCTGTCTGTCTGTCTGTCTGTCTGTCTGTCTGTCTGTCTGTCTGTCTGTCTGTCTGTCTGTCTGTCTGTCTGTCTGTCTGTCTGTCTGTCTGTCTGTCTGTCTGTCTGTCTGTCTGTCTGTCTGTCTCTCTCTCTCTCTCTCTCTCTCTCTCTCTCTCTCTCTCTCTCTCTCTCTCTCTCTCTCTCTCTCTGTGTCTCTCTCATCCCCTGGCGCTTCATCCATCGTCTGCATCTCTCTCAACTCGTCGTCCATCGAACACAGGGCGGCGCTGCAATCGCCACAGCCTGCAGTCATGCCCTTCATTCATCCGGCAAAGATGAGCTCGCCGGCGGCATCAGCAGTTGTCGAGCGTACGTAAGCACCAGTCTAATAGCCGCGTTCTCAGCCGTTTTATGGTCTTCCCGGCCATGGCTGCAGATAACTGTACATATCATTAGAAATGTATCTTACAATATCATGAAAATAGACTTATAAACATCCTTCCATAGACCCTGAAAGCATGAATGTTGAGCTAGTTTTGCGTGTTGTAAACGGCGGGCATCGCCGAACGAGTGACCATTGATCGGCGGAGGTGCAGCCATTTTGATTACGACAACAAAATGGCGGTCGACGACGACTACGGTCTGCAGACGAAGCGGTTCATCACTGTTTGGCAGGAAAACTCAAAGACGGTCGTCTCTCTTCTGCTGCTCTTCGGAACGATCGCCTGCATCTCGGCAATCGTACTAGGCAAGTCTCAGACTCTTACAGGTATAGGCAAGTCTCAGTCTTACTGGTCTAGGCAAGTCTCATACGTACAGACTAGATATATACCTGATTGACTGGCTGACTGCATGGCTTGCTACCTGGATGGCTGGCTGAATACTGGCTGTAGGACTTGTAGACCGACATTCTTATTTTAACTATCATTATCATTACTGTTATCATTATTCATTAATACTACTGCTACTGCTACAGTGCTACTGCCACTACTACTACTACTAGGTTTACTACCATTAGCCTGCTAGGGCCTAATGCCACGACTAGCCTACTTCAACTACTACTATTTCTGTTACTTCTAAATAACAACTTCCACTCATTACAATTGGCAAATTGTAATTTTGCGTAATAATTAGGCCTATACTAAACAGTAAATATTCATATTTTTTAGCAATAATTGTGAGTAATGGACTTTCTTGCGGTCCCTACTTATCTGCCACAACGAAACGATTTGTTGAGTTGTTGATACATGTATATACTGCCTGACTGGTGAACAGGATTAACAATTGTAACTGAATGAAGCATTTTTCTAAACCCAAATTTACTTGCTATTCTTTTACATGTCAACTTAAATGATGGACTCGTCTAATGTGTTTGGGTTTCAGTGCACAAGTTCAACCACGAACAGCGAGAACTGAGAGAGAAAGGTCAGCACTTCAATGAATCAACAATTATTTTTCCATCGTTTTATAGGAATATTGATATAATTATATTGTATTTGCAATGCAGCGCAACTGAATGCAATATAATGTAATTGAGTGCAATTTCATCATAACTGCACTCAATTGAATTATGTTGCAATAAATTACATTATTCTGCAATATGTGTGGTTATATTGCAATCAATTGCATTACATGTATATTGCGTTCAATAATATTATATCGCAATCAACTACATTATATTGCTATCAATTTCATTGTCTTTGTAATCAATTACATTTTCATTTCAATCAATTTACATTATTTTTGCAATAAGCTACATTATATTGCAATCAGTTACATTATTATACCAATCAATTGCATTATAATTGCAATCAATTACCTGCATTAGGCTATATTGCAATCAATTGCATCATAATGAACTCAATTACGCCACAGTACAAACTTAAAATTACATCAAGTTTCATTATGCTGCCATTTTATGTTTCGATTAATCACACATTAATTATTGCTGCACTATTAAACTATTAAACTACATTACACAACGAGACATTACATTGCTCTGTAATAAATTGCTTAACACTACACTTTATTGTGATACTTCACAATAAATTTCAATTCACCAAATTGCAGCACTTTGATGAGTTAGTTTCATCAGCAGCAGCATCAGGATCCACGGACATGTACATGTAGAAGGTACATGTACCGTGATACGTAGGTGTTCATTGTATTGTTTATCATTTTCCCCAGATTCCCGATCATGCACTGTTATTCTTCAGCTACGTAGATCTTGTTTATATCAGTCGCTGTTAGGTCTTCTCCTATCCTATTCCAACGCATAGTTCCAACATCAATGTTTTCATTTTTCTGTTATCATCCATTTTTTTAAAAACTCGATTATTGTCTCAACACCGTTTGCGTTAGGTCAACCTTTACATTTACAATCTAATAGATTACATGGCACTGACTTGCATTACAATAAAAAAATACTGAACAGCAGACGTCTTAATAAGTTAGTTCACATGACACTGAACTGCATAGTGCATAGCATTAGGTAACAGATGTCATTACATAACATTACAGATGTCATTACATAACATTACAGATGTCATTGCATAACATTACAGATGTCATTGCATAACATTACAGATGTCATTACATTACATTAGCCTACTTTTGTCATTACATTACATTACATTACATTACATTACAGACTGCTTGGACGTGGCCGTCGTCGGTGCCGGTCTTTCCGGTTCATACGCCGCCTGGCGACTGCGCCACGAACGACTTCACATCCATCTCTTCGAATCAACCGACCGAATCGGCGGCCGCATCTTCACGCGCCGTTTCCATGACGACGACGACGACGGCGACGGCATCCCATCCTCTGACTCAGCAGCCGCAGCAGCAGCCGTTACCATGGAGATGGGTGCCCGCTTCTTCATCCCTCGTCGCCATCCTCTGCTCAACCGGACCTTGGCGGTGCTGGGGTTGGCGACCGTGGCCGCCCCGTTGGAGGACCCGCGAAAGAGAAAGTACTTTGCGAGAGGGCGCCACTTTGACGGAGAGCGACACCTGTCGATGCTTTCGGATTCACCTTATCAGCTGAGCGATGAAGAGAGACGGCTTCCGCTTTACTCACTACCAAGGTTGTTGGTGTTAATTGATGTTGTCTCAATGGTGTTGTTGTGGTGATATATCTGGAGTGTCTATAATCATAATCCTTGTTGATGTTTAACAATACTGTTTGCACTCTGACAATGCCAGTCCCAAGTTTGAATAAAAGAGGAGGGCGACGCTAATGGTCTTTGTTGTCACACAGCGTCGTTAAACTAAGACTACTACTGCTACTACTGCTACTACTAACGACGCTGTTTCATATCAAAGATAATTAGTATAGCCCTCCTCTTTATCCACACTTGGGACTGGCACTGCCAAAGTACGAACAGTGGCGGAATTCCGGGGAAGGAACCGTTATCGTTTTTGAGTTTCTGCTGGTAGGCCTAATAGCTCACATTTTTTGACCATCTTGTCGCCAGTTAAAATTGATGCAAACGTTGATATCAGCGGTAAAAGTCTTAAATGTTTTGTTGCTGTTAGGTTGGCGCTAGAGAAGTCTTTGTTTTCTGTTGATGATTTTGAATCGGATCCGCTGTCTGCATCAACGGTAGAAGGAAAGCCACTGTACAGTATCAGGTCAGTGGAACTATAGGAACATAAATATTATAATATTATTATAATAAATTAATAAGAGTAGACCATCAGAACCAATGTTTAGCTGGTCTGTCTGATTTAATGAATGAATGAACGAGCGAACGAACGAATTAATGTACGAGTGAATGAATGAATAAATGGACAACAAGTGAAGGGAAGGAAGGAAATAAAAAAGGAGCTGTAGGAAAGAAAAGAAGGATGAAAGAAAGGCAAGAAGAAGCAAATAATAAGCAAACTGATAAATGGTGGTTGGCTGATTGACACAATGGATACATGGCCGAATTGATTGGTAGATAAATTAAATAACTGAAGGTAGTGATTGGATGCATGGAAGGATGAATGAATGAATGAATGAATGAGTTAATTCATTTAATGAATGCATTACGCGAGTACATTCATTGAATGAACAATTCAAACAACTAATAATATAAAACTCACATGATAATTAAAATAATTGGCATTTCCCTCAATGTGGTGCCTTTGAGTTATTCTCTGTTGTCTCGCTCTATTGTCTTTTCCAGTTACGAATCCGTGTTGTCACGCTTGACTGCCGACGCCCGTGGTCTCATCAAAGACACGGCACCGTGGCGGAGCAGCGTTCACACAGGAAGTGCCGCTGCACTGGCTTCCTGGCATTTGGTCAATGAAGACCTTGACCTTGCCGTAACCTTGGCTGACGGAATGGACCAGTTACCTCGAAGACTCGTGGAAGATTTCCTCAATGCTAGCGTTGAGTAGGTTACGTCAAGTTTTAACTCTCACCAGAATAATTCAAACTAATGTAAACTTACAGTAGGCATGCAACAATAGACGGCATTACATTGTTCAGCAACTGTTCATTGACGGGACCGTTAATAAAAAGTTGTAGTGGTGGGTGTCGTCACTAATGTACCGAAAAATTATACAAGTATGCGCCCTCCATTGTTATTGTAGCCTAAGTGGTGTACAAAGACGTATAGTGCATGGGGGGTTGGTTGGTTGAGATATCTATGCGGGCGGCGGTCGAATTAGGTTATTAGAAGGACCAGGGTAAGATTTCTTAAAGGACTGAGACATTAGTATTGAACGGCAGAAGCCTGTCTAATATTGGACAGAGACTCGAGATAATGGACATCAGTAGTGGAGGAACAGAATATCTTCATAACAGAATATCTTCATAACAGAATATCTTCATAACAGAATATCTTCATAACAGAATATCTTCATAACAGAATATCTTCATAACAGAACAATTTGTTGTTGTTGTTCGTATATCAGTCACGCCATCTTCTTCAATCGTCAACTTATCAGCGTCACTCGCAAAGATGAATTCTTCGATCTGACTTTCGTCGAAACCGTCACCAAAGACGTCATGGTCAGTTGTAACGTCATGATGACGCTAATTGAAATAGGCCTGTTATCTGGCAATGTGTTCTCATTAGAAATGCCGCTAAACATAATGCTAATCATAATGCTAATCATAATGTCAATCATAATGCTAATCATAATGCTAATCATAATGCTAATCATAATGCTAATCATAATATTTTAGTCATTTCATTCAACTTGTTATTTTATTTGCACCGTTCATTCCCAGTTATTGTATCTTCGACGTACCGCTTTGTAAACATTTTTATGTCTCATGCATTGTGCGTTTGCAAGTGGAGTAATAAAAAATACTCACTCACTTACATTACATTTAATGACAAATAATTATTGCTTATGCACTATACATATGCTGCATATGTAGGCTATATATGAACATATATTATTATATGAGTTTATAAAAAATTATTATTTTATTACTGCATCCACCTCGTTTTTCAGAAGACCCACTCGGTCTGCGCTCGCAAGGTCATTCTCGCTCTGCCTCCGCCGTCTCTGCGCAAACTCGATCTCGTCGACTTCCGCCATCACCTTCCCCTAACAGACCTTCTAAACAACATTCACGACATTCCCGCAGTAGTCACCTACTTCGTCTACAACACAACCTGGTGGGGTGACGATGACGAAACCCCTCCCTGTATAGACACTGTCACCGACCTTCCCAACCGCCATGTCCGTTACATGGGACGTTACATGAAAAATGGCGTAGCACGTCACGTGTTCATGGTCGTCAGCGTCGATGACGTAGACGCGGGATTTTACGAGCGCGCAGCAGACGACCGCAGACGCACGCCGATTGGCTTAGATCAGCACGTGACGCGGATCACGCGTTACGTGCGTGCTGCGTGTCAGGTAGGCCAGGGAGGCAGTCTGCCTCGCCCGGAGGATGTGCTGCTGCACGAATGGACGACGAATTCGCCATCTGGTGGTGGACGGTTTGTGTGGAGAATTGGGTGTCGTTGGGATATCGTGGGGGAGAGACTGTTGAGACCGAACCCTCTGGATGACTTGTTCGTTGTTGGGGATGCGTATGCTAGTGGTCCGAAGCAGGTCTGGGCTGAGGGAGCGCTGGAAACTGTGGAAACAGTTCTTCGGAGGTACTGGAGTGTTTCGGAACCGGATTTTGAATAGAGATTGCGTTGCACACAAAGGTGCACTTCCGGTGGTTTACATTCCCGACTGAAATATTTGATTGTACATGTTCACGAAACTAATGTCGATAAAGTACTGCCACATGCAGACAAGTTTGAATAAAGATGATAGCTTACAAGTTTCTAATAAAATTATCTATTAAGCTTTGTCCTCAATAAACGCCCCTACGTTCTTTTTCACACTGCAGACATCAACAGGCATTTAATAAACTCCGCCTGTGCTTCATCAATGCCAGGAAGTAGGCCTACGTTCCAGTTAAACACAACCAATTATTGATTAAACACCACCAAACATTTTTCAAACATTGGCAGTGACATATAGGCTACAACGCAAATCAACAAAATTGAATGCTTCAAACTTAGACATTTTACTGCGAAATGCAACTTAGTTTCGACGACATTCTTACAACATGATGATAAAACAAAAAACAAAGAAACTCGAGCATAAAAATAGTCCGCTACACTCTTTTTCTCATTCAATTCAATTCCTTCCAACATTGATAATTTAGAACTTCTCGCCGTGAGTCGACAATAATATTTCCTGTCGTTGAGCGTATAATTAGGCTATAGACCCTAAATTTCACACAAATAAATTAGCGCAATGCCATTCATTAATCTGTCGACTGCAAACCTGACCACATTATTATTAAGGTATAAGATGTTGCCTGAACACCGTACCAGAAATGTTCAATCGCATGAGACCTCAACCATGATCATAGGCGTAGGAGACGGGGGTACAGAGGGGCAAATGCCCCCCCCCCCACAAATTTTGGGCAGGTCTGATTTTTTGGGCAAGCAGACCCGGAAAAATATAAAAAGTAAAAAATTAGAAGATTTCGGCCGGATGACTAAAAAAAGGTTGTCAGAATTTTCGGGCAAACGTAACGGGAATTTTTATTAAGATTTCGGCCGGATGACAAAAACAATTTCGGGCAAAGTCTCATTCCCCCCCCCCTGCTGGAATGTCCTCTATGCCTATGACCATGATGGAACTGCCCCACCACCCAGTCTCAACTCCTCGATCAACCAGCGACCAAATTCACATTGCATAGGCTTAGACTTCATAAAAAGTTTACACTGTGTTGATTATACATGCTTGTATAAAATATCTACAAAGTAGCATCAGCAATAATAATAATAATAATGAGCACTTGGGCAATCGAGTAGGCTACTTGCACAGTTAAACCCGACAACGATAGCGCACTAGAGAATAATTATAATGTCATGTATAGGCCTCGTTATGCGAACGTAAACAATTTTCTTAATTATATCATGCAACGAACGTGCAATTAAAATATAATATACGATTGTTTTGGAAAATGTGTAATTTATGCTGGCATGCGAGCATTTAGCGAACCAGGAACTTCCTAGTTAGAGAAGAGTTGAAATGACATTTCACACAATTAATTGAAATTAGCCTATCTGTACGCACTGCAGCTTCCCCTTTCTTTTTCTATATAATTATACGGGAGTTAATTAAACAAACGTTTAACTGCAGACTATTTTGGACCAATACTCCATTCCAGTTACACATGGCCGTTGTTTTCTTTCAACAGAGTTCCATTTATTTTCCGTTATGTCGAAATTAAATTGTATAGTAAAGTCCACAAAATGTTTGCCCTATTAAGTTGTATATTGGCGTGCTGTCATTTGTTTTAATAAGCGCGTAATAGGCGTAAACAATCCGAGTGAAATTGGTTTCGACGGGTGGCAAATATACGCCCATCGTCAGTGGAAAGCAGACTTAGCCAGTGATATGGGGTAAACCCATAGGCACGAGTCAATTATAAAATTATTGGCAAATGGGTCTATACTCTCATCACGTTAAGATCATGTGAACCAGTAGTATATAGAGAGCTGGATATTTTGTTTACCAGAGAATAACCAGGGCATGCAATTACTAAAGTATAGGCTAACCTGTGCGGGAGCGATTTATACTACAAATAAATTCTCGGTAGGACAAAGATTTTGGCCGGGCAATGACCAATAATTGACAATGCAAGGCAAAGGCTTTTCACCAGAGCAATAATTGCCCTGCCATGGAATGCCCTGCTGTATCGCCGCCATGCACTGCGCAAAGAATGAATAATACATGAAAACTGACGAGATTATGCATGTATACGTCCTTTGTAGGACAATCCTAAGCAGAAGATGGAGAATTTTCGGCCTCCCCCCCCAACGAATTTCGCACAAACAGTAGGCTGTACTTTTATCGATACTGAAATAGTGCAATTGTCATCGATGAGACATTTATTTAGCACCGTTTTCTACTAGGCTATAACGAAAAGCAGGTCGTTCAGATATGAAAGGGTTTCAATCAACTTCTGGTTTGAGGCTTAAACAAGACAATTATAAAAGGACTATATATAGGGCCTACCCCTCAAACTTAAAACTCTCCAAGACAAAGGCACTGGCTTCTCTAAATGCGCCATAGAATCCCAGAGAGCATACATAGGCCTATGCGACATTATTTTAATCACCAATTAACAATTAATCTTTAAAAACAGCAAAATAGTCTATTATTTTAGGGCCAAAGGAACGTTCAAGTAGGCCTAGGCTATAGATTTCAATTTCTCTTATGGAATAACGACACCTCTCAAAATAGAGACCCGTGTCTCTCCTATTTATAGCCCTCAAATGCTGAGAACTCCATGGTGAAGATACTTTTACCACTGAGCTATCTATATCCGTACCTACCAGTTCCGTAAGCAGTACACAGTCTTACGAATAACAAACTTAAAAATTCATTACAAGGCGTAGGCCACCATAATTGCACTAGAAATCGACTGCAACGTAGGCCCACTCTGTCTTTCGTGCAATATTAACTGAGTAACTATAGCGTAGCGCCATAATACATGTATACTTGCGCTATAATTATAATAATGGTTACAGAAACGTTTTCAAGGCGCAATATCTACTCCATCCACACATACGGCACCTCTTCGCAGTCCAAAACGGGTTTAAGGTATTCGTCTTCCTTCTCTGTAATGCATTCAACGATGCCAGAGTCGCGTGAGGAACAGTTGTTAGGCTCGGGAATAAAGTCGTAGAAGTTTTCATTTCTCACGTTTTCGTCATCGTTGTTCGCGCTGCAAGATTGGTTGTTTACGTTCGGCATGTCGTATTGCTCTTCGATCTTCGCGGTCCTGTGATGATGTCAGAAACACGTAAGAAACTTATGTAAGCTGTATACTCTTAAAGTTGGCACAGATCTGCAGAAAAAGCATTAGCATGGCCCTACTAACGCCCACAGGCACTAACTGTCTGATGCAAAACGCGCTGTAGTCACAAACTTTTGCCAATTTGCCATTAACGTAACTATAGGATTTTTCTTTTGGGGGGCTTAAGCCTTGAGCATGATGAGTGTGGCAGCATATTTAGCGGTAAGCATACAACGGCTTGATTCATTTGGGGGGGGGCTTGGGGGGGGGGGGCTTTGAGCTTCGTCTGGAGGGCAAGCCCAACGCTAGTTACGTCCCTGCAAATTGCTAATAAAGACGTGATAATTATAATGACTCCTGGGCACAAGCGGCATGGCATTCATTCGTTCGTTCATTCATTCATTCATTCATTCATTCATTCATTCATTCATTCAATCATTCATTCATTCATTCATTCATTCATTTGGAAAATTATTTATTGTTAAAGCATAGTTATAAGATGTTGATAGGCTGATGGCCCAGGCGTTCCGGCAGCATTTTTAAAAAGTTTTTCTGCTACTTTCAGACATTATATACAGGTCACACTAGCTGTGCTCTGCTAGCATCTATGTCTGGTTTTTCGACTTCCTGGATGAATACAGAATTAGTGCAAATAGATTTTTTAGTCGATCAAACGCGTCCTGGAATGTCAAGAGCTTACATTTCTGATAAATGGAGCTACTCATAATTACTTTTTTCGTGTATCCGTATCACCACATGCTCCATGCCAGAACAGTTTTATCTACAGCGTGATGCATAGTGTTGAAAGTTCTTGTGTCATTACTGCCTGTTCATGCACCTTGCAAATACAACAGTTAGCCTACTCTTTTAAACTTTACTGATATGAAATTACCAAATTTGGTACCAATCTTTTGGCTGTGTAAAAAATAATTTGTATAAGATGCCCAGAAGTAAACCAAAGACAGACACGCAGATAGACAAGTGTGCAGGCAGGCAGAATTAGACTTTCCAAAGCACTGTGACAAATGTATTCAGATAATTATTTCTAGACATACAGGTTGGTATAAACACACTCATAAACCTACACACAGAGTACGGTATAGTCGCTTATGCCCAGCACAAACTGTTAGACACGCGCTGGCACAAACACACAGCCAGACAAACCCTGGCCTATGTAGCGGAATCGTAATTGCAGATTGATGGGTGGAAACGAATCGCTTAGGGGAAGACGGGGTAATACCGGCCACGGGGTAAATTCGGCCAGGGTGATTTCAAGAGAACCAGAGGGCAAAGGAAGATTTCAATGCTACCATATAGTTCACAATATCATATTACGTATGTTTATCAAGATAGTTTTGTTTTTTTGTGAGTATAATTCGCTAAAAGCGAAAAAAACGAGTTCGAGCCAAATCGACTTTTCTATGCTGTCTCCAATAACAGCTAAGAAATGAAGGTATTCTGGTTCAAATGTCGGTTATTTGCTTTTTATTATGCAAACCACAATATTTTTTGTCAATTTGGTTATCCAAATCGATTGTCCAAAATAGCGGCCCTTCTCGTTACGGCTATTATGGAGGGTGGATGGGTCGGGGGTAAATTCGGCCATGTGGACGGATTTACCCCGAGATGTTAGAAATGGTACATAGTGCCAATGTTAATATAGTGACTTTATATTTTCACCAATATACTCAGTTTTAATTTAAAATATAATTATATTGCGTCATTTGGTGCTCTAAATTATAGGCCAAGAAATTCCCAGAAGAAAGGCAAGCATGCAACTGGACGAAAGAAGTCCAGGAAAGGCCAATCGCTATATAAAAAAATATGTTAAAGATAATAATAAAAACTTTTGTGTTACTTCATATTAGCGCTTCAGTGATATCGCCTAATACATTTGTGCATTATTATCTCGTCCGGTTGGTTGTGAAAATCAATTTAGCTGCGCTGGCCGAATTTACCCGTATGCCGGGGTAAATTCGGCCAAAAATTCACTTTAAAAATAATTTTTTTCCCAGCAAATATTTTTCTCAATCCCAAAAAGTAACCTTGCAGTATATTGTCCCTATCTTACTTTATTTAATTGTAATTTTGTTTAATTTTAGCAGTCAACCATTTGCAATTTATTACAAAAATTAGAAAAATGGCCGAAATTACCCCGTCTTCCCCTATAGGCCTAATTATTGTGCGCACAGAGATAGACAGATAGCTAAGCATACAGGCAAGGCAACTCAGAGAAGGTGTATGACAGGAAGAACACTGCAGATACATACATGTACGCTAATATTATGGAGAAAGTAGAGAGATACTAACAGAGTAAAGAGAAGGAAGACCGAACGAATTAGACAGATTTGCAGACGGACAGTTTAGCAAGGGAGAATGACTGATGAGGAGAGGGAGGCAGAGAAGGAGTAGATACCTATTTGCGTCTGATGCTATGCACAGCAGTGTAATTATCCGTGGGTGTTGATCATTACAGAACACCCCTATGGTTCATCAGTTTCGAGTTACAGGATGGGAATAACTAATAGTACCGTAGGCTACAGTCTTCGAACAGCATTTCCACTAGCAGACAAGTCCGGTTTCTCAAAATGATATACGATATGGGAAACTGTCTAATGCTCATGGATCCCAAGCCAAGTCATGCTAAGACTTTTATTAGTGCATCTATTGTGATGGATGGTTATAAACTAAGACATATGAGACGATGACATCTGTGCATTTGACAGATAGCAGCTTTGTATTGCATGTGTAAGGCACCGGCTGTTTTGCCTATCCATCTGCAATCGATATTCATAAGAGTTCATGTCACAATATATGCAGTCCAACAAGTGCTGAAAGTGAAAAAAGAAGTGCCTGGACGCCCCTTACTTTTCCAAAAGAAGTGCCAGGACGCCCCTTATATTTTCAGGTGTGCTGCCCAAATAAGGACGGCATAGAGATTCGAAAATAAGTAGGGCCTACCAGGACGCCGTCCATGACCGTCCTGCCACACTTTAAGCCCCGAGTCCAACTAAGAAAAACAATCTGCCTCTGACTGAAGTAATGTATCCAACTAATGGGAGCAACTTTGTGAAACAGCTCAAAACCACCGTCATTATCTTCATACTTTTATTACATTTCCAAAAATGAATAGCCAGCAGACTATTCTAATGTGGCTGAATACCATCACGCGCTGAATTAAAGACTTTCTGTGAAGAGTTTATATCATCGGGGGGGGGGGTAATATGCATTATGCATTATGCAATCTATACCCGGATACTTTGCTTAAGAATAATCATAGCCTCCAAGGGGTAAATTTATTGTGAAACAGATACGCGGGACACGAATCCGTTTCGAAATTATGTCTGTGGAGCGACATTTACGGGCAAAATTTTAACGGGTTGACTCGAAACACCGGCTCGAACTCTTCAGTTTGTGACTGCAACAACTTCGCCATGCAATTGCATGCAGTGCATGAATTCTGGAGTGCCACTGAAACGATTATTCTTATTGAACTGACGCTTTGTGGAAGTCAACTATTAATAATGACTGAGACAAACAGATATAGCTTATTCGCGCCTGAGCATCACCGCCAAAAAAATGACGGTTAACGATGATGGTGCCAACTTATGATAATAAATGTTGTTGTTTATAAGAATGCGGATGACTGGTATGAGTTAGGAGGAAAAGGAGAAGAACATGAAGATATATGGACGACAACGACGCCGATGATGATGATGACGATGATGATGATGACGACGACTTATGATAATTTTGTGATACTTTTTGTTGCTGTTTTTGACAATGTTTGATGACTCGTCATTAAGAAAAGAAGAGAACAGGTAAAAGTAGAAGATTAGGAAGAAGAAAAAGACGAGGAGAACGTGAAGAACATAATCTCCAATGAGAGAACATGAAGAACATGATCTCCAATGATGCACAATGATTTAAGAATGAAGAGCGCTGCACTGCAACACTCGTTTCCGATGAGTTTTTGTTACGGAAGCACACAGAGAAAGAGAGAGAGAGAGAGAGAGAGAGAGAGAGAGAGAGAGAGAGAGAGAGAGAGAGAGAGAGAGAGAGAGAGAGAGAGAGAGAGAGAGAGAGAGAGAGAGAGAGAGACTAACCTGCGTTTCTTCAGTGCAAATACCACTGCGACCGAAATGACAGTGACTGTTATTACTACACCGACCACAATAACAGTCACTAACGTGTTTATTCGATCTGGAGAAAAAATACAATGACCAGGATAAATAAAAACGTTACTCGTGCATTGGTCAAGCGCTCTATGCATTTGATGTACTTATAGGCTACTCTAGAGCGTCCGTCAATCGCTTGTCTCTGATGTGTATACTTGTCTTTGTCAAGGAACCTTGTAGCTGCATGGCTGTGTGTTATGGCGCCATAGAAACTGTCGTCATTACATTACTAATATCAAAGCACACATAATGACATACTTAGCCATATTAATTTTCTCCTATTCACTGTTGCATTTCTTGTATTGACACAGCCACCATACCGTCTGTTCACAATTCCATTCTCCTACCCATATTTCCATAACCATCTACTCACATGGCCGTATTTCTCCTGCCAAATACCTATGAAATTCATCCTGTACTAAGAAACCAATTCCTGGAACAGTATTAGTAGTTTCAATTATTTTATTGACACTGTGTGATAACAAGGATCATTAGCGTCGCCCTCCTCACTTATCAAAGCGTGGGACTGGCTCTGCATGGCGGAGTTCCCGGTAAAGTAATCAGTGTTATTTCAATTTAATCTGGACTATTCACTGTTGTCCAATTTTAGATAAAGCATGAAATTAAGAACATGGTCGTTTTTCATGGAAGATTAAAATGTAAGTTTGCTTTAACTCGAAGAAATTTGCCAAAAACAAAAAATGAACAATTAAAGAAATTGGTCTCAATTATCCAGGGGCAAGCCGCAAGTGCCCCTCTTACCCCGTGGCCCATGTGCGGGCGCCATAAACATAGTCATAATATTTATGTTTGTATACTTCGTAGTTTAGGTGGCGTGGTTACGAGGTTTTTGTCTATGCAAAAATTTCGAAGATTTTACTATTTTACTTGACCATTTTCCATATTAAGGCAGTGCAACTAATTTGTCCCGTATATAGGGCTCACAATTCAAGTTAGGAATGGTCGAAATCTGAAAACTAGATGGATTCGCTAAACGTCTGATGAAGCACGAAAATAATCGATTTGAGAAGTGTGTGGGAGAGCTCCCGAAGCATAAAGTCACGTCATCATTATTCAGATTTTTAAAAATTCTTACACATCAACCCGCTTATCTTCCACCTGTCACAGTGGGTGTCCCTATTATTCTTACCTAAGTATCCGTAATCCTTGCTCTCCGTGTCCTCTGTGTGGACCAGAGCGGCAGCTTTTCCATGTTCAGACTCCGACGTATCTTTTCCTGGCTTCTGTGGATACATTGGGTTTGGTTTTGGGAATTCTTCTGATTGAGAAGGAGTCGTGTTGACCTCTTCCTTCTCGATCTCGGGAGGGGTGTTATTTGGAGGAGTGCTTTTGGGGGTTGAGGCGGACTGAGTGGATTGCTGCCCCATATTGGGCGCTATGCTCTTTGGCGAAGTGTTAAATTGGATTGAGGTGGATTGTGTGGATTGTTGACCCATAGTGGTCGCTTTATTGTTAGGCGTAGTGTCCACGGGGGGTGACGTGGACGTTGTCGAGAGTTGCCACGTGGAGGCAGATGAACTGGAAGGCGTTGTTGGAGATAGCGTTGTGGTGAGAATCGTCGTTGCAGGCGGGGTCGGTGTGACTGAAATGCAAACAAGTATGTACATGGGTTTGGTTTTGGGAATTCTTGTTACATACTTGTTACTGCACATTGCGATTAGCTCGACCATGAAATATGTTTTAAGACAATGGGACATGGACAAAAACGGGAAACAACTGCTAAGCAGGCCTAGGTTATGGTTTAAACTGCTGTTATCTATAATTTAGTCCTTTTTAAATGTAATCGTTTTGTGCAATGTAATGCATGTGCGCATATCAGATGCAAATAAAGGCTACTTACCTACCTATCTTCTAACTTGCTTTTGATTGTTTTAGACTATGTAAAAAGGGTTAGTTAGGCCCAGAGCTAACGTGAAATCGTGTAAGGTAGAGTTCTGGCATGGGCCTTAATTGGAGCGCTTTCTCAATAAAGAGCAGTAGACTACCTATGCAGCTGTACGTAATGTTGGTGTAGTCATTCCTCGGGGCGAAATAACCGCATCCGATGTCTCGAATCTCTACGTTCATTGCACACAAGGATTGACCGTTGCAAGCAGCGTTGACTTGGTTTCTGTAGGTGGCGCTTGGTGTTCCACGACAGTCATTCTGACGTGGACAACAGCTTCGACCATAGCAATTGGAATCGCCATGAATGACGTTGTTAACTTGGATGAGACCGATGAGACAGTTGAGTCGCAGTGTCCCATCCTTGCAGGCGTGGACTGTATCTGCAAAACGCATTATTAGGCTATTATTATTATTTTATTATTTTATTTTTATTTTTTGCCCTGAGGTAGCCTACATAATTTTATGATATCTCAGGGACTTACACCCTAATACTAAAATAAAAAACATCTGGAAGGGCACCTAATCGTCGTTGAAATTCAGCGCAGGAAAAGAGCCGCGAACATTAAATCGCTCAATTGAGAATTTGAGAGAAACACCTTGAAATAAGTTGGACATTTCGCGAGCATCTCCAGACATGGCGGTGAGGTTCTGTCCCAAATTTAACACTTTCAACGTCCGTTACACAGATTTTTCGACCGTTTTAGGCATTTAATTGATCGATTTTCCACTATTCGAGAAACACAGAACTCCCATCCCGCTCTAGTAGGCTAAGCCAAGTCTAAGAAATCACCATAGCGTTTCATAGGCGTATACACATCAGCTGCTCAGGGAAGGGACAGATCGTATTTTCTTCGTCCCACTTTTTCTTATGATCTATTGGTATAAGTTTACTTGGCAGCCACTGATCAAATTTGATGAGCTAGTGCACTTATAATGGTGGAATAGGAAGTAGGTCTAACTAGCAGAGAATAGACTGCGGCCGACTGTAATATTTATTATTGATAAAATGACAAGTAGCCTAAGCCTTAAAGTGCTTTGTTGAAACTACCATGTAGTTCTATGGCATAGGAAAATTGATAACCAAGTAAAAGAAAATACTTGTCTCATAAAAATAGTTGGTGAAATAGTAAGCAGGTCGACAGAAATACTTTATTTGAAAACCAGATTTGCCTAAGTGTCGATTTAATTCAAAGAGTTTTCTTGAGGATAAAATAGGGTAATAGTCTTACATTGCTGAGCAGAGGCACAAAAATTCTCCAACGCAAACGCAAAGACCAATACTAAGCAAACCCTCCTCATCTTCGCTCTTTCCGAAGCACCGTTAGTAATAATATTATGAATATGGTAAAACTGTTTCAGTCGTGACAATCAGCGCGACCCTCCTCTTTGACCGACTCACTATAATTGAAAGCTAATTAGGTCTAGGCCTATTCATCCGCTATAGCCTTGCGCTCTTTTCGGGAATCATGGCGTTGACCTATAGAGTCAGCCCACACTTGTTGCTCAGCTGTTCCATCTACACGGTGCCCCAAAAAACAGAAGCAACATCGCTACAATAACTGATGTATATAATTATAATTATGTAAATTATTATGTGTATGATCTATGACGGAGAGGTCAAAATGTTTATCGGAAAATTACTTGAGCAAACAGTTTGCACTGTATTGTAATTTAGCGGCTCGAAATAACTAAGATTGGCCATTATAGGTTAGATTTAAGAGTAAACATGAGTTAATAATACGACGTGATCTCGAAATTCCTAAAGCGCCACTCGAAAGTCAAGCGTAGGGCACCAGCTTATTCACAAGCGTCATTCAAAGCGATCGTCCTTGGACTGTATAAATATTATCAAACAATCAATGATACATAAACCAACAAATTATCAAATAGCCAATTGTAAATAACCTAAATATAAGGCACAATTTTTTGTTTAATTTTATTCTAATACCATTTTACATGTTCCGAACGCAGTGTATTGAAGACTCTTAATCACCTGATTATCTGGGATAATTGCAGGCAGCAGTGGCTACACCAGGGCAGCACAGGACAAATGCCCTGGTGAAGATGCATTTGCCCTGCCAGCATGAAAGTTCCCCTCCCGAGTGTTGTTTGTTTTGCGGCATAGTTCATTCCATGCACCGGTCATTTGTATGACTGCCCTGGCAATGCCCTGGTTACTAAAAATATTTGGCACCGCCACTGAATAATTAATTGTCTGTGAGTTTATACGATGGGAGTTCATCGGTCGAATATGAGAGACAAACTGTACCACTACCACTGTACCACAATCATTTCCAAGTCTTCAGTGCATCTCTTTACCTCTCTATCTCTGTCTATTTCTCTGTCCTTGTCTTTATCTCACCCTGTCTGTCTTCTTTTGTCCTCCGTCTTCTCTTCCTGTCCATTTTTCTTTGTCAATTTTTTCTCTCACGCCATAATCCTCGCATTTCTGTCTCTATATCCAGAGTCGTATACCAACCCTTAGAAAGTTGGGTGGTTATGAAAAGAATTTTAATGACTAGCCTATAGGAAGAAGTCTAGCTAGGTTACTTGCTCGACCCAGCCTATGTATACATTGTATACCGGAAAGAAAACTCAACGAATTTGAACAAATTATGTTGTTCATATGTTTCAGAGTGTCAGAGTGGGGTGGGTCAAACCACTCCAAACTATTCCATGGCGACGCCACTGTCTGTATATATCCGTCTGTATATTTCTCCGTCTCTCTTCCTCTGCCTACATGTCTGCCTCACTCTTTCCAAGTTCTGTTTCTCTACTCATCGTTAGATCTGTTTGTGAGTCTCAATTACAACGTAATGACATCCGCATTCATGCACATGCGCAAACAGATATAATTACGCACAAGCATAAATAAATATTATTATTCCAAAGTCGTGTAAACCTATGCACTTAAGTGCATACGTCCTCGTACATCGAAAACCACTTGTATAGGCCTATATAGACTTCTGTGTATGTTTGTATAACTGTGTATGTACACGGTGTGTTCGGGGTTAAAGGTCACCTGTGGCAATAGGAAAATAGGGTAAATAGTTATCGATTTTTAATTCCAAAACCGTTTTCTCCTACTAATTAACATAGTCAACATTTCGTTGCATGATAAAAGTTCTTGTCATCCAATAACGTCGTCTACAAATAAGGTGCTAAGTACAGCAGAGAAATCATCTTTAAAAATTCAATATTGTTTTCCCAATGTCATTTATTAAATTTTGTGGATTTAATTGTAATTTTATTCATGAATAATGCTTGACTTCAAGGCTTGTGCCAAATATTCGCCTTCGACTCCAAAATAAGCCAAAGACGTGCGTGCCATTAGCCAGGAGATGAATCGACATGTCTATGCTATATCCAGTTGAAAAATTTTCTCCGAGGCATTAACAATGCCCCATGCTCCTTGTCCGGTAAATTCTCCAAGTCGGTCAACTAACCGGATGTAAGTCAAGAGTTGTATTGAGACCATAGAATAATCGGTAGATCATATCCGTAGTCTCTTTGTCACCATATCAACAACTTCACGTCTCCAGAGGGTCTATTATCTATTTATTTATTTATTACCTTTAAAAAACATAATACAATTATGGCAGAGAATATAATAGGCTACTTTAAATAATTTGGTTAACAAGAGAAGACCTAGAAGGGATGTAAACATTCATGTATTGTAGAGCCTAATATATATATTTTTAAACACAGGAGCGCATTGCAGCCATCTTGTTGAAACGCTCAATTATAGGCTTTCTGAATAGTTGCACATAAGCCAATAATTATTATCACGGAAAATTTTCCGTAAACAAGCAATACCAATATAGTAGGCTAAACTACATTTATTTTCATTTCTGGTTCAATGAAAGCTTTCAGTTTTTCGTCGTTTTACATGTAGGCTTATAGTTATTTCACATAACATTATGGCCCTATGCAATGTATGCATTATTAATGTAGATTTTTCTCTTCCTCTTCCGCTGAACTGATCACCGTCATCGCATGGTGAGGTCATTAATGTTGATCTTGAAGTGTGTATGATAAACCTGGAGACATCATTCTTTCGGTTCTGATTCGGAATCGAATCCATGACATCCAGCACGCTACCATTGGACAAACACGTACCTATGTTGCCTATGTTGGCCCTTCTTGCCTATGCTGGCCCTTCTTGCTGTAATCGCCTTCCTTACAAGATATAGGCTACGTTTTGAGCTCCTTGGTCTTTCCCTTCACTTGTTTTGTAAACGCCTGAAGACTATTATAATAGGCCTATCATTTGTTAGCGGGAGCGCTAACTTGGGTCGAAAGCGCTACTGTAGGCTATCTGTGAGCGGCGCTTTATAAATGTTCAATTACAATTACAATTACAATTACTTGCATCCCATTTATAGCCTAAGTATCTGGATAATTAATCGGTAACTGTACCCATTAAAACCGTTGGAATGCATTGCATACTGTACAGTGTACACACGTATATGAAAGGGTTGCACCCTAGTTTTGACGAGAAACAGAACAACGTATACATGTATAATAATTATGCCTACGTCTATGTTATGACTGCAGCATGAAGTCTCATTAGGACGTCATGCGATTGCCTCATTCGGAAGTGCCTTGGAATGTGTTTCCATAAACTAACTGAGTTAAGATATACATAGATCAATGAGTAACTGTAACATTAACCGTAAAATTAGAACTTCTGAAGCGAAATTTGAAAGCCAATCGCGGGGCGACAATTTATTCACGAGCAATAGCCTACAGTGGAGAACGCTATGTGTGATAATTACGACTGATCATTATGAAGCTTTGTGAGGCACTTTTTGTTAGGTGTTTTGAAAGGCGTAATTATTGCAATATCATACTGTATGGATATACATGTATACCTAAGGTTGTCAATGTCATATTAATAACCTATTCGTAATTTAATTTGCTGCAAGTCCTATTTGGTTTTGTAATTGTCTACTCTAATTAATTGTTGTCAATCCATTAATCATCCTAAGAAATGTTTCATAATTGTCCTAATAATTATCACTGTAATTAGATTAGTAGTAAATGAGACATAGCATCAAAATAATCATGATAATTGGCCTATGAATGACCCTAATATTATCAACAACATGTAAGTAGGCCTACTGGCGCCTTCAGTAATTAATTTGACTGCCATTATAGCTATTAATAATACGTAATTTGAGACGGTGATGGTAATTGCAAATTTATTTAGCCCAGCTTCAGATAGAGACATCAGAGTCGCTTCCGATCTGATACAATGCAACTACCTTGGAATAAAATGGTCCTCACGGGGTTGTTTGACCTCAAACTCAAAACTCGCACACTGAAATGCACATCGCTCTGAGCAATTTAAAATGCGCTGAATAAATCGCACTATAGTACATAGACTCATAGTACATAGTATATACATGAATCGCTTTTTTAATTGTCAATTAACAGATAATTATTATTGTTCCAATTGTTAAAATTGTCAATAAACATATTATTATTATTGTTCCAAACATCGACAAATAATTCATAGTCAAAGAAACGCTCGGGTAGATTTCAATTTCTCTTATCGAGTTGCTCTTACGTGCAAAGTCAAAGTCAATTTTCTTCTCAGCCCTGTCCAAAATTGAGTTTTATTTAATGCCCCATGAATCGAGATCCAGGTCAAAATATCCTTTTACCACTAATTAAGCCTTCTCACAGTGTTTAATCGAGACGTCTCTGAAGGGAGGAAATTCCACTCCCCATGAATGACATTCCACCATAGCAAATTTGGGTGTTTTTACATGTAGGCCTATGCACATAACATTTACCCCTCCTCCAGAAAAATGACGCACGTTACATTTTCCACCCCACGAAAAAATTCGACATCTCTTCTTTACATGTACAGTTTTGTACACATGTAGGCTAAAATTGTCGTTGTTGAACGCAATCGAAATTGTAGTCTAGCATGTGATGTACTAAGATAGGACATCCGTCAAACATTGAAGTACACCGTGATTTTAAAAAAAACTAAGCCAAACTGTTTTTTCATACATCTCTAATGCCTGATAGCATATTATCACGCTAAACATTTCCAAATATTTTGATAATTGGACCAAGAATATGAGTCCAAAATTTCATGAGATAAAGTTGAACGGATAAAAAGACACGAATCTTTCAACTTCATATGAATAAATTTCAATTTACAAGCAATTTTTTAGAATACAATACACTGTTCGAATTGGTATGGGCCTATTCACCCAAAATTTTGACAGAAACACACAAGAAGATCGTCAGAAAAATTTCGGAAAAATGATGATAGGTCTATCTTCGTGTCTGGTTCAGTGGTTACCGTCCACCCAAATCGGCCGCTTTTTCGCACCCCCCCCCCAGAAACCTGAATTTTCCGCCCCCTACCCCAAAGCAGGTGCACTAGACTAAACACTGTACATCGATTTTGTGTATATTAAAAAGGGTTTTAAAATTAATTGTCTGCGCAATTAATTATACAGGTTAAGTCATAAACACTTGCGCAAGTTGCGCACGATAATCGTCTCAAAAACGTTTTCTATTAGTCGATACGGACTCTATAGATCGTCAAAGATGGTTCCTGCCCGCGTTCCATTATGCGTTTAAGGTAATCGCTTTCTTTTGCTGGAGTGCATTCGAGGCTGACATTATCGGGCGCGAAGCGTGGTTCATCCTCGGGTTCCAAAGCGGGTTTAGGGTATTCGTCTTCCTTTGCCGTGCATTCGTTTTCCTTTGCTGTGCATTCGTTTTCCTTTGGTGTTGTGCATTCGTTTTCCTTTGCTGTGCTTTCGTTTTCCTTTGCTGGTGTGCAGTCGACAATGCCAGAGTCGCGTGTGGAACTGTTGTTAGGATCGGCAGTAGTGTCGTACAGGTTGAGATTTCGAAAGTTTTCGTTGTCGTTATTCGCGTTGCAGCGAATGTTCAGCAAGTCGTAATGTTCTTCTCTCTTGCTATGATGATGTCAGAAACACGTAAGAAACACGTCACGTTCAATAACTTCAGTCCGACACATGCACTGCACATTATTAGATGGAGGACAGCATAGTTTAGACTTTAGACAGTTGGCCTATATGTAGAACCATACAAAAAAGTATAACAAGCAGAGAAGAAGAAACGGACAGGAAGTGAGACGATATTGAACGATTGAACCTGTAGATATACAGCACCGAAATGAATGGAGACAATTATTTGTCAGAGGTGAGACCGATTGAATGAGAGATGAGAAGTTTATCTTTTTTCCATCTACAGGACGCAAATCGTCGGCCCTATTTCGATTACTTCATAAGCCCGTGTATTGTCGACTTCACGAATGCATGCAAGGGTGAAAGCCTATTATAGGCTACAATTAAATATTGTGCCTGCAAAACACAGCTCACACAGACAGATTTGGTCTTATACAAAATACTAGCTGCAGCCTTATCACCATATTTGTCCTAATTGTTAGTAAATTTAATGAAGACTTCACAATGACTTCTAGTTATAAGCGCCAGGAACATTGTTAGTAGATAGGTAGGCTGATGGTAACATCGCTTTTCTGCTCTTTCCAGACATTATACGCTGTAACACTTTCTGTGCTCTGCTAGCATCTAAAATGTCTGTTTTCGAGCATCCGGTGTAAATACAGAACAAGTGTAAACTAGAGTCATAGTCGATCATATGCAGTGGAAGTAGTTGTGTTTATTTCTGTGAAAAATGGACTTAGCCTACTAATAATGATTTAAGCGTGTATCCGTATGGCCATGTGTACATTTTTTCCAGTCCAGTTTCATATTACATTCAGTGCGTGGACAGGTAGACAGACAAATAGGTGGACAGACAGAAAGAATCAAGCATACTGAAATACTGGGACGAATCTATACAGACATAGACATGCAGGCGAGTATAAGCACACTGAGAAGCCTACACAGAGGACAAGACGTAACCAGCATGCAAGCACACACAGAGAGATGCATACAAAATTGAAAATACACACACAGCCAGACAAACCCTGGAATTAAAGACATGATCATAACGTTAGACTGAAATGAGGAAACGAGTCATATAAGCTTATTCTGCGCACAGATTTCCATACAGATTAACAGACAGGCCAATATCTTTCAGATGAGGTGTTTGACATCAAGAAATAGGCAGACACAAAGCCGTAGCAGTCAGAATTTTTATTGGGGGAGGGGGGTGTTTACTCGATTTTGAACAAGCTGACAAGCAACCGAATCAACCGACTAAGGGTTCTGGATGATGATTTAATCTATTGTAAGATGTCAGATAGAATTGAGAGCTTCAAAATGAAATCCCCATATTCCTTACATTATTATTGTTTTAGTAATTTGTATATTCATTATTTCATGGTAGCAATATTTCATTTCGGGAGGTGTTCAAATACCTAAAACATCCCCCTAGCTACGACCCTGGACAGACAGAGGGAAAGGCATGGAAATAGGGACAGACATAGCAGATGGAATGAAAGGGCGACAAAATTAGACAGATATGCAGACGGATTGAGACAGTTTGCAAGAGTTTGGTATTAAACAGGTCTGTAGGGAGGATAACTCACGAACAGAGTTCGAGGTATCTGTTTTTGATGTTATGCATAGATTAGCAGCGCAATTACCCGTGGGTGTTGACACTGTTGATAATTACAGATGACCCTACATTGTATGGTTCGCCCTTTTCGAGTAACAGGATCGAACGAACAGCAATCTTCGAAAAGTAAATTTCCGCCAACAAAGAAGCCCGGCTTTCTCGAAATTATATACGATATGGGAAGCTGTTTAATGTTCATGGATCGCAAGCAAGCTTTAGTCAAGCCATGGTGTTTGTTAGTGCAGCTGCAGCATGTGATGGATCATTATATACTAAGACATGTTAGACGATGACATCTGTGGATTTTACAGATAGATGCTTTGTATTGCATAAGTTGGGTCAACCAGCTACAACCGCCTTTCTCAAGCGTTAATGCCACGATGTAGAGTACACTTTCAAAACAGAAGAAATAATGTCTCCCACCAATATGAACTACGGTATAGCCTACTTAAGGAGGCATTAAAAATTATTTTGATTATTCTGTTACATTACCAAAACAAACATCCCGCAGACTATCCACATGCGAGAATATTTGGGAGGAGAAGATTAGGAGCAAAACAAGGACAAGGACGATTATGATGATGACGACGACGACGACGATGATGATGATGGACACACAGAGAGACTAACCTGCGCTTTCTCAGAAAACATAGAACAGCGGCCAAAATGACGGCGGCTGCTATAACGACACAGCACAGAATAACAGCCACTAACGCTGTTCGTCTATCTGTAGAAAAACACATTGGCTGGAATTACTACATGTCATTGTATGATCATGCAAAAGTGCATCTCCTGGGTAAGCAACTGACCATTCAGTAAATTTGGGTTGGGAGGCGATAATTATTCAAAAGTAATAAGGAGAAGTCACTTATGTTTCACTTTCAAGTTAACTGCCACACTTTTAAAAGTTATTTTGCTCTTTCGGTGTTCGTCAATTGAAATAATTCAATAGGCCTATAATATTCTCACACACAGATTCGTATGCATTCCAACAAAGATAGCCATATTTCCATCCACTTGTCTCCTACATCGATGATCGTTTTATAATCTGCCTATGCACATTTGTTTCCTACATTGATATTCTTATTCCTGCTACAAAAATCCATTACATTCCTGCCAATGAATCGTTTCTTTTTCTTCCGAATATCGTAGGTCCGTTATCAGGGCCTCCGAAAAAAATATACGTATTTTATGCATGATGTAGGTCTATCGTCTCCTGATACCTAGTAACAACAATGTAGGACTAACCAAATTGGCTCGTAGCCTCGTAAGGCCCACAACTGGGATGGCCCTTTATGAAAACAAGGTAGGCTACTACTCGCTAAAACCATCTGATTAGGATGGAAGGAATCAATTTAAGTAATCTTCAGAAGAATAGGTTCATGCCATTGTCACTCTTAGTCTCTTACCCATGTATCCGAAATGCTTGCCATCCTGATCCGTCTGCTCCAGAGATCCAGACATTCCCAGTCCAAACCCGGATGTATCATTTCCAGGCGTCAGTTTTGTGGATTCTTCCACGGATGATTGAGAAGAAGTCGTGTATCCCATTTCATTCTCGATCTCGGTCGCTTTTTTGTCGTCAGACTCAAAAGAAGGGGTTTTATTTGGAGGGGTGTTATTGGGGGATGAGGTGGACTGTGTGGATTGTTGGCCTATGTCGTTGGCTATATTGTTTGGCGTTGAGTCAAAGGGAATTGAGGTAGACTGTGTGGATTTTTGGTCCATGTTGTTCGCTTTATTGTTTGAAGTTGAGTCAAAGGGGATTGGTGTGGACTCAGTGGATTGCTGCCCCGTTGTGGTCACATTGTTATTTGGCATAGTGTCGCGGGTTGACGTGGATGTTGTCGAGTGTTCCCACGTGGAAGCGAAAGAGCTGGAACGCGTTGTTGGAAATGGCGTTGTGGTGAGAATCGTTGATGCAGGCAAGGTCTGTGTGACTGAAATGCAAACACGTACTGCGATCAAATGGTTAGCCGAGGTTTGTCGGGAGCGCTTCTGTGTAATTTGTCTAAATAGGTCAATAAAGGTAGGCCGCTATTGCCTACTGTGAGTTTACGAATTGCTTTTGGCTATAAGACTCTGTATAGGTTCTTCCAGCACATTCTTATCGGGCTTTGAACAGTCCATGCGATATTGTGTGCAACTTTGAACAGTCCATGCGATATTGGGTACAACTTTGAACAGTCCATGCGATATTGGGTACAACTTTGAACAGTCCATGCGATATTGGGTACAACTTTGAACAGTTCATGCGATATTGGGTACAACTTTGAACAGTCCATGCGATATTGGGTACGGTACAACTATTTTATTTTCAAAGACGGGAACACTTATTCAATAATCAATCAATCACATAAATTTATATAGCGCCCCTTCATGATCCCTACTCAGAGGCGCTCCCGACCCAGGTCTGGTCAAAAAAAAAGGTCTTGAACAGACGGTAGAAAGAGCCAGCAGAATCACTGGGAAGAGAACGGAGAGCCGTAGGGAGGCCATTCCAGATAGCTGGACCCACCACGGAATAAGCTCTTCGCTGCATAGTAGCGGCACGACAAAAAGGGACAAGATGGAGCTTGAGCCAGGATGCAGTGCCTAGCAATAGACGAGACTCTGTAAGCAATGCATTGCTGCAGTGGGAGCCAGTAGAGGTCATACCCTCATGAAGGCAGAAACGTGATCGAACCGGGAGATGCCACCAACCAAGCGTGCTGCAGATCGAAGGACCCTTACCAAGGAGTTCAGAAGAGGAGCATTAATCTAAATTATTGTTATTTAGCGCTCTTATTGCTTCAGAGCACGTGACAATTGTTATTAGGCCTATGGCTAAAGAAAAGTGGTGTATGGTAATCTTCTGATATAGGTTCTAATTAGTGGACTTTCTGATAAAGTGAAGTATACCTATGCAGCTGTATGTAATGTTGACATAGTCATTCCTCGGGGCGTAAAAACCGCATCCGATGTCGCGAATCTCTACGCTCCTTGAACACGAAGATCGACCGTTGCATGCAGCGTAGACTTCGTTTCTGTAGCTGGCGCTAGGTGTTCCACGACAGTCCTTCTGACGTGGACAACAGCTGCTGCCATAGCAACTAGAATCGGCCAGTACTATGTCGTGAACTTGGATGAGACCGGTGAGACAGTTGAGCCGCAGTGTGCCATCCTTGCAGGCGGTGGCGGTGGCTGCAAAACGGGTTGTCACCATTTTGTTATTATTATTATTTCTATTGTTATTACTGTTATCGTTATCATCATCGTCGTCGTCATCATCATCATCCTCATCATTGCCATTTTTATGTCTGAGGTATTATGATCCGCAGGATCGCCTTATTATTTTGATCCGAGGTACCTCAGACTTCACTCGGATTTTAAAAAATTGCCCCGAAAAGTACAAATTTATTCTTGGACGGCTAGAAGTCGTTATGATCCGGAGGAGCAAAGCCTTGGAAGTTGGAAGTCAATGGTGTTGAAACGTTGGATTAAAATGGCGATGCGCTGGAAAAGAGATAGCTGGTTTCTCTCGTGTCAGTGGTTTTATGAGCTGGACAGTGCCTCAACTCTGTGATGAAAAAATAAACCACTGCTGTTTATTTTGGGCGAAAGTCTCATTTGCCAACTGGACAAAATGGTAGGTTTGTGCGAGCGTGTTGTATTTAGAAAACTTTCTGTCTCCTGCTGACTCGGCTGCGCTGGCCGCTGCGGCCGATGTGGTTGGTAGGTTGGTTGCGGCTAGATTGTCAGTCACAGTGGCATCCCTTAATTGTCAAAGCACGTCCCAATCCGACATGAAGTAAAAGTTAGGTCGTCAGATCTCTCTAGAAATAATGTTATGCAGTAAGACTTAGTGAAGTATAAGTAGTTTGACTTCATTATAAAAAAAGGAATCTTTAAATTAGAGCCTTTTAAGGAGAAAACTTGAAATATAGGACACAGTCTCACATCGTTGAGCAGAGGCACAAAAATTCTCCATCGTAAACGCCACGATAAACACGAAGCAAGCCGTCTTCATCTTATTTGTTTCCGAAGTACCACTAGTAATTATGAATAATGTAAAAACCACTTTTGTAGTGGCCGTCTAATTCTATTATCCTAACGTTTAATTGCTAATTGAATGCTAATTATTCATCCGCTATAGCTTTCAGTTCTTATCGAGAAAAACGCCCTCTATTGTCATAACCTAAGCTTATACTCATTGTCTGTACTACCCGCTGTTACATCTACAAGGTGTCCACAAAAATCAATGCTGCAATTACTACAACAACCAAAGCATATGATAAACCTGTAATACATATGTCGTATTATAACAAGTTATTCAAACGTACTTGTCGGAAATTTATTTCCTGGAGAGAAAGACAGAGAAAGAGACAGAGACAGACCGAGAGAGAGAGAGAGAGACGGCAAGGAAGCAGAGACAGACATAGAGATACGCATTGAAGTCATAAGTTCTCTTCAATATTCGCCTGATGCATGACCGTTATTTCTGCCAGATCAGTGACAGAAACAAGAACTTACAATACACTGTGTCCAGAAAAAGATTCAGTAATATATTTTGACTTGTCACTTAGTTTGGCTAACCAAACTTGAATCTTGTAAGCTTATCGTTTCCTGACACCTAGTAACATCAGTGTAACTAATAGGTCCGTAGGGCCCACAACTGGGATGGCCCGTATGTTCCATATAAAAACAGAAGATATTCGCTGAAAAACAACTGATTAAGTATGAAGGCAAATCATTCTAGTAGGTTAATCTTTAGGGAAATTCAGAAGCTTAAATTCACATCATAGTCATTCCTACCTAAGTGTCCAGAATCCTTGCCCTCCTGATTCGTCTGATCCAGAGATCCAGATTTTTCCAGTTCAAACCCGAAAGTATAATTTCCAGGCGTCAGTTTTGTGGATTCTTCCACGGACGATTGAGAAGAAGTCGTGTCTCCCTTTTCATTCTCGATCTCGGTCGCCTTCTTGTCGTCAGACTCAAACGAAGGGGTTTCATGGAGAGGGGTGTTATTGTGGGAAGACGCGGACTGTGTGGATTGTTGGTCCATGTCGTCCGCTATATTGCTTGTCGTTGAGTCAAATGGGATTGAACTGGACTTTATGGATTGTTGGTCCATGTCGTTCGCTATTTTGCTTGGCGTTGAGTCAAATGGGATTGAACTGGACTTTATGGATTGTTGGTCCATGTCGTCCGCTATATTGCTTGTCGTTGAGTCAAATGGGATTGAACTGGACTTTATGGATTGTTGGTCCATGTCGTTCGCTATTTTGCTTGGCGTTGAGTCAAATGGGATTGAACTGGACTTTATGGATTGTTGGTCCATTTCGTTTGCTTTATTGTTGGACGTTGAGTCTTGTGGGATTGAACTGGACTGTATGGATTGTTGGTCCATGTCGTCCGCTATATTGCTTGGCGTTGAGTCAAAGGGGATTGAGGTGGACTGTGTGGATTGTTGTCCCATTTCGTTCGCTTTATTGTTTGGCGTTGAGTCAAAGGGGATTGGTGTGGATTGTTGTCCCATTTCGTTCGCTTTATTGTTTGGCGTTGAGTCAAAGGGGATTGAGGTGGATTGTGTGGATTGTTGTCCCATTTCGTTCGCTTTATTGTTTGGCGTTGAGTCAAAGGGGATTGAACTGGACTGTGTGGATTGTTTGTCGATATCGTTCGCTATATTGCTTGGCGTTGAGTCAAAGGGGATTGAGGTGGATTGTTGTCCCATTTTGTTCGCTTTATTGTTTGGCGTTGAGTCAAATGGGATTGAACTGGACTGTGTGGATTGTTGGTCCATTTCGTTTGCTTTATTGTTTGGCGTTGAGTCAAATGGGATTGAGGTGGATTGTGTGGATTGTTGGTCCATTTCGTTCGCTTTGTTGCTTGGCGTTGAGTCAACAGGGATTGAGGTGGACTGTGTGAATTGTTTGTCGATATCGTTCGCTATATTGCTTGGCGTTGAGTCAAAGAGGATTGAGGTGGATTGTTGTCTCATTTTGTTCGCTTTATTGCTTGGCGTTGAGTCAAAGGGGATTGAGGTGAATTTTGTGGATTGTTGGTCCATTTTTTTCGCTTTATTGTTTGGCGTTGAGTCAAATGGGATTGAGGTGGATTGTGTGGATTGTTGGTCCATTTCTTTCGCTTTATTGTTGGACGTTGAGTCTTGCGGGATTGGTGTGGATTGCTGCCCCATTGTGTTCACTATTTTCTTTGGCGTAGTAACAGCGCGGGTTGACGTGGATGTTGTCGAGTGTTGCCACGTGGAAGCGAAAGAGCTGGAACGCGTTGTTGGAAATGGCGTTGTGGTGAGAATCGTCGATGCAGTCGGGGTCTGTGTGACTGAAATGCAAACGAATATTACAATCAAATGGGTTAGATGAGGCTTGGTCCGGAGCGCTTCTGTGTTGCTAAAGCTGGATGGGGCGCTAGTAAGTATTCCAAGTAAATCTCTTATTGGCTCCGTTAACCTACTGTGAGGTGACGTATTGTTGTTGGCTATAATAATTTGCTGCATATGATTATTAGGCCTATGTTCTTCCTGCACATTCTTCTCAAACTTTGAACAGTGCATGCAGTATAAGGGGTTATAACTATTTCTGTTTTCAAAGACGGGAATAACAGTCGGGATAACCCGTTGCTCTAGAGCTCGTGACAATTGCTATTATAGGTCTATTACTAAAGCAGACCAGTGTACGGTAGTCGTCTGATAAGGTGGCTAAATTAGTATACTTTCTGATAAAGTGCAGTAGCCTACCAATGCAGCTGTACGTTATGTTGACATAGTCATTGCTCTGGTCGTCAATACCCCATCCGATGTCACGAATCTCTACGTTCATTGAACATGAAGATCGACCATTGCAGGCAGCGTAGACTTGGTCTCTGTAGGTGTCGCTAGGTGTTCCGCGATCGTCGTTCTGAAGTGGACAGCATCTGCTTATATAGCACTCAGAATCGGCGAGCACTATGTCGTCAACGTGGATGAGACCGGTTAGGCAGTTGAGCCGCAGTGTGCCATCCTTGCAGGCGTGAGCTGTATCTGCAAAACGCATTGTTGCCATTCTTGTTGTTATTATTATTATTTCAATTGTTATCATCATCATCATCATCATCATCATCATCATCATCATCATCATCATCATCATCATCATTCTCATCCTCATCGTTATTTCATGTCTGGAGTATGTATGATTCCCGCAGGATCATCTTATTATTTTTACCCGAGGGACCTCAGATCCCTCGGAAATTCAAAACATTATCCGGCTACGTAAAAATTGCATTCTGCTAGAGCTCGTCAAAATCCGGAGAAGCAACAGAGCCTTGGAAGGCAATGGACTGAAGCCAGGTCGTTTTTAACGTGCAGTTGTACACAAAATTTGAGGTTCTAAATGTATTTGTGCAGTTGTAGAAGCACTTCTGTACAGTTAAAACTAGCAAAAAGATCATTGTTCTCCGATCGGAAGTAATTTACCATATATGATGGAAAAGGAAAGAAGGGGTTGTGCAGTTTCCTTAAAAAACAGTCCTGGTTGAAACGTCGGATAATAATGGCGATGCGCGGGAAAATATATAGCAGGTTTCTCTTGTGTCACCGGTTTTACGAGATAGACAGCGCCCCAACTCTGTGATGAAAAATAGACTGCTGTTTATTGGGGCGAAAGTCTCAAATCATCAAATGCCAGCGGTTTGTGCGAGCGTGTTTTAATTTGCGCATCATCAGTCTGCTGCTATTTCGGCCGCGCTAGCTGCTGAGGTAGAGGTGGTCGATTTGGATCGTGGGTAGGATGCGGCAAGAGTGTCAGTTACAGTGGAATCCCACATTGATTAAAGCACGGACCATCCGCTATGGAATAAGAGTTAGCCTGTCAGCCTGTCAGGTCTCTTTCCATCCGCTCTGCTAAGCCATTTGGCTCTTTCATTGCTGGAAAACCCACGCGAACAAGACTTAGACAGACAAGCAGGGGTTATTCTAAGAAATTTTTAGAACTGCACAAAACGACCTTTTTAGTCGTCCGGACCAAATGTTTGATCGTCGAAATCCCGTGAAAATATGACCATTTTGAAATTTTCCTGGCCCCCCAAAAAACTGATGACCCTTTTTAGTCCTTCGTTCACTATAACACTATGAGTTACTGCACAAAATCTTATTTTTATGAGTTACTGCACAAAATCTTATTTTCAACTGCACAAATTTCTTTTCCAACTACACACTTTGTGTCCAGCTGCACGTTAAAATAACCCCTGCAGATAAGTACACTGAGGACTGCTTGTCTGGCGGCTCTACCTGGTCCAGTAGTAGAAAAAGGAGCATCTATCTTCCCAACAGCGAGTTTGGCACGATAACCAATAAGTATAAATTCAGTAGGAATATAACTGCTCGCATATGAGGCAGTGTCCTGGGCATGACGTTAAACTGCATCCATCCTCCGCCACAGGGGACCCATCAACTTCCCTGTGCCGGTCCTAAGCCCGGATAAAGGAGGAAGGTTTGCCAGATGGGTGGCGATACTCTGGCAGTATAGAAGACTAGACGATTGAAATCCGCAAAAACCACGACGCAAGTGTTGGCTGACCTTGAAATATCATGTATCATGTAGTTGATGTTCCGTGTGACTTTTTTTAGAAATGATATTCTGGTTGCATATGCTCTGCTTTGTGAAATTTTGGTTGTGTTAATTTTTGTGTCGTCATAGGCGAAGGGACATTTCAGAAGTGGGGGGGGCTTAACTTTTGCCCGAAAACTTTGATAACCTTTGTTAGTCGTCCGGTCGAAATCTTATGAAAATTTTAGATAGATTTTTTCATGGTCTGCTTGCCCGAAAACCAGACTTGCCCGAATTTTGGGGGACATTTGCCCCACCCTCTGAACTCCCGTGTCCTACGCCTATGTTGGATATAAAAGAAAAAGTAAGAGAATGAAGGAAGGAAACCTTCATTTATTAACAGAACTTACAAACAGACGAGAGAGAGAGAGAGAGAGAGAGAGAGAGAGAGAGAGAGAGAGAGAGAGAGAGAGAGAGAGAGAGAGAGAGAGAGAGAGAGAGAGAGAGAGAGAGAGAGAGAGAGAGAGAGAGAGAGAGAGAGAGAGAGAGAGAGAGAGAGAGAGAGAGAGAGAGAGAGAGAGAGAGGGATACCGAGAGAGAGACGGCAAGGAAGCAGATACAGACATAGAGAGACGCATTGAAGTCATAAGTTCTTTTCAATATTCGCCTGATGCATGGCCGTAATTGCTGCCAGATCAGTGAAAGAAACAAGAATTTACAATACACTGTGTCCAGAAAAACGAATGAAGTTTGCCTAGCCAAACTAAATGACAAGTCAAAATTATTATTGCATTATATTAAAGAGAAATAACACTTTCTTTCCTTGTATCCTTGCCGTCTCTCTCTCTGTCTCTGTCTCTCTCACTCTCTCTCGGTTTTCGGGCAAAAGTTAAGCCCCCCCACTTCTGAGACTGTCTCTGTCTCTGTCTCTGTCTCTGTCTCTGTCTCTGTCTCTGTCTCTGTCTCTGTCTCTGTCTCTGTCTCTGTCTCTGTCTCTGTCTCTGTCTCTGTCTCTGTCTCTGTCTGTCTGTCTGTCTGTCTCTCTCTCTCTTTCTCTCTCTCTCTCTCTCTCTCTCTCTCTCTCTCTCTCTCTCTCTCTCTCTCTCTCTCTCGTCTGTTAATAAGTTCTGTTAATAAATGAAGGTTTCCTTCCTTCATTCTCTTACTTTTTCTTTTATATCCAACATAGGCGTAGGACACGGGGGTTCAGATGGTGGGGCAAATGTCCTCCAAAATTCGGGCAAGTCTTGTTTTCGGGCAAGCAGACCATGAAAAAATCTATCTAAAATTTTCATAAGATTTCGACCGGACGACTAAAAAAGGTCATCAAAGTTTTCGGGCAAAAGTTAAACCCCCCCCCCACTTCTGAAATGTCCCCTTCGCCTATGATATCCAGCATTCACTCTTTATATATTTTCTTCAATTCTCTGCCATATTGCGCCTTCCCAGAACAAATTCCGTCATGGGCGTCTCGTCCCCTGTCATTTCGACAAAAATCTATAAGGTATATATAAATGGCATCTCTCCACTAAGTCTTGTCTCCCACAAGGACCTACATCATTATAAGTATCTGCACTGCCTAGGCACGTGTGTTTCCAGCACAGATATCCACATTTCTGTTAAAAATTCAACAGTACTGTTTACTGCCATGAGTACATTTACTTTTCTAAACAGAGCATCGCAGTTCCGATATGAAGGTCTCCTTAAATATACACATATTTATCTGCATGATGTAAGCTTATCGTTTCCTGATACCTAGTAACATCAGTGTAACTATATAAGTCCGTAGGGCCCACAACTGGGATGTCCCGTAGGTCCAATATAAAAACAGAAGGTCTTCACTGAAAAACAACTGATTAAGTATGAAGGCAAATCATTCTAGTAGGTTAAACTTTATGGAAATTCAGAAGCTTAAATTCCCATCATAGTCATTCCTACCTAAGTGTCCGGAATCCTTGCCATCCTGATCCGTCTGCTCCAGAGATCCAGACCCGGATGTATCATCAAACTCGATCTCGGTCGCTTCATTGTCGTCGGACTCAAAAGAAGGGGTTTCATTGGAAGGGGTGTTACTGTTTGGAGTAGAGTCAAGGAAGATTGAGGTGTACTGTGAGGATTGTTGGTCGATATCGTTCGCCATATTGTTTGGCCTTGAGTCTAAGTGGATTGCGGCGAATTGTGGGAATTGTTGTTCCATTTCATTGGCTTTTTCGTTGGACGTTGAGTCTAGCGGGATTGGTGTGGATTGCTGCCCCATTGTGTTCACTATTTTCTTTGGCGTAATGTCAACGCGGGTTGACGTGGATGTTGTCGAGAGTTGCCACGTGGAAGCAGATGAACTGGAACGCGTTGTTGGAAATGGTGTTGTGGTGAGAATCATCAATGCAGCCGAGGTCTGTATGACTGAAATGCAAACAAGTAATGGGATGATCAAATGTATTAGATGAGGCTGGGTCGGGAGCGCTTCTGTGTTGCTAAAGCTGAATGGGCCGCTAGTGATTATTCCAAATAAATAAATAAATAAATAAAGGTAGACTTCTTTAGCCTTAATATGTGAGGTGACGCATTGTTGTTGGCTATAATTTTACGCTGCATATGTTCTTCCTGGACATTCTTCTCGGGCTTTGATCAGTGCATGCAGTATAAGAGTGTATAACTATTTCTGTTTTCAAAGACGGGTAACAGTAGGGACAGTCATAATACTAATAATATTGCTCTAGAGCACGTGACAAATGCTATTAGGTCTATTACTAGAGCTGACCAGTGTATACGCTAGTCTTCTGATAAGGGGCTAAATTAGTATACTTTCTTATAAAGTGCAGTAGCCTACCAATGCAGTTGTATGTAATGTTGACATAGTCATTCCTCGGGGCCCAATAACCGCACCCGATGTCGCGAATCTCTACGTTCATTAAACACGAAGATTGACCATTGCATGCAGCGTTGACTTGGCTTCTGTAGGTGGCGCTAGGTGACCCACTGCAGTCGTTTTGACGTGGACAACAGTTGCGACCAACACAACTAGAATCGCAGAGAATGACGTTGTTAACTTGGATGAGACCGGTGAGACAGTTGAGTCGCAGTGTCCCATCCTTACAGGCGCTGGCGGTGTCTGCAAAACGCGTTGTTATCATTGGTGTTAATTGTTATTATTATTATTTTATCATCATCATCGTCGTCGTCGTTGTCATTATCATCACCATCATCATCATCATCATCACCATCATCTTCATCATAATCATAATCATCATCATCATCATCATAATCATTGTCATCATCATCATAATTATTGTCATCATCATCATCATTTTATCCCCGCATGATCATTTTATTATTTTTCCCCGAGCTAGCTCAGATCTCTCGGGAATTCAAAAATTATCCGGAGACGTAAAAATTCATTCTGGGATTGCTATAACTCGTCAAGATCTGGCGGAGCAAAGGTAGGCAATAGTGTTGAAAGGTTGGATTAATGCACACATTGCACGGGTTTCTCTCGTGTCACCGATTTTACGAGGTAGACAGCGCCCTCAACTCTATGAGGGAAAATAAGCTGCTGTTAACTGGGCCGAGATTCTCAAATGCCAGCGGGACAAAGTCTTAGGTTTGTGCGAGCGTGTTGTGTGGCCCATCCCATAAATAAGCTTATTAAAGCGCGGCCCAACCGCCTTGAAAATAAGAGTAAGGCCGTCAGGTCTCTCTCTATCTGCTCTGCTAAGCCTCTGTCTCCTTCCTTGCTGGAAAGCCAGCGCGAACAAGACTTCGACAGATAAGCTCGTTGAGGTCTGCGTGTCTGGCGGCTCTATACCTGGTTCAGTGCCGGGTAGTAGAATCTGTCTTCCGTATCTTCCCAGCATCGTGCTTGGCACAATAATATTATTATAGCCAATAACAATTATAAATTCAGCAAGACTATAACTGTGGGCTGATTAAACACGTGAAACGCACTTTGCGCAACCTCTCTATTTATGCTCCTCGAGCCCAGCAGCTATTCTACCGCCAGCAGTAGAATTTTCTAAAAGTCTGAACTGGGAAAATAAAGGATAAGTTCTGCTTTGCAGTGCCAAGGTGTGCGTAGCATCCAAGAGCTTAAAAATCGTTAAATTCCGACGCAGTGGCAGAAAAGCGAAGCTAAATAAGCACATCCACTACGTTCCACTATGCGATATGGGACGGTGTCCCGTCATTAGCGCGCAGGACAAAAGCGCGATATGGGACGCTTTAGTTTGGGATATAATACTTAACTTATGATGCCCTTTTTCTACTACTGGACCAGGTAGAGCCAGGTATACAAGAAGCGAGTTCGTCTAAACTTCTAAAGCTTCTTTGAGATATTTACAGGTTTATTACTACGTTCCACTATGCGATATGGGACGGTGTCCCGTCATTAGCGCGCAGGACAAAAGCGCGATATGGGACGCTTTAGTTTGGGATATAATACTTAACTTATTCGCATCAGGCGGAGAACAGAGGGAGATGGAGAGCTTCCATAAATGAGCGGCTTCTGCGTGCTGGGGCATCGCCAAGGCCATAAATAAAAAAAACTTAACTTATGATGCCCTTTTTCTACTACTGGACCAGGTAGAGCCAGGTAGCCTACAAGAAGCGAGTTCGTCTAAGGCTTCTTTAAGATATATTTACAGGTGTATTAGAACTTTTAACGACCATTATCTATTTGTCCTTCTCCGTTTACAGTTGACTAAAATTGTCCTCTAGCGGCCAACAGTGCGCAACTGCTGTCATAATAATATTATGCCGAGACAGATAATTACAAAGCCATTAACACCACGTACTTATCTACTTGCAAGGGATGTGACAGCTGTTCTCTTCTTCACACTTTTGCACATTCGTAATATACTTATATGTTTACTTGGCAATCAGAGACCAAACTTGCTGAACTGGCAAAAATTAGTAGAATAACACGTAGCCTAACCATGAGAAAATAGACTGGATAGGCCTCCTACAGTTGATAAAAATTTAATTAGTCTGAAAATATTATTTGTTAAAAGTAGCCTTTTCATGCAGTAGGTGAAACAGTAGCCAAGTGAAAGAAAGTTATGGAAATACAGTTGACGAAGTATGAGTAGGCTAAGTTGACTTTATTAGAAACAGATTTCTTTAAACAAGATCCTTTTTAAAGAGAAAAACTAGAAGAATAGGATTATAGTCTCACGTCGCTGAGCAGAGGCACAAAAATTCTCCATCGTAAACGCCACGATAAATACGAAGCAAACCGTCTTCATCTTATTTGTTTCCGAAGTAGCCTACCGCTAGTAATTACGAATATTGAAAAAAACACTTTTGTAGTGGCCGTCTATTCTATTATCCTAACGTTTAATTTCTAATTGAATGCTAATTATTCATCCGCTATAGCTTTAAGTTCTTATCGAGAAAACGACGTCTATTGTCATAACCTTAAGCTTTATACTCGTTGTCTGTACTACCCGCCGTTACATCTACAAGGTGTCCACAAAAATCAATGCCTCAATATATTACAACAACCAAAGCAAAGGTTAAACCTGTCTATACATAATTATGTCGTATTATAACAAGTTGTTCAAAAGTAGGCTACTCAATTGTCGGAAATTTATTTCCTGGAAACATTTTGCGCTGAAATTAAATTTTAATTACGCTGAATAACAAAGAGAATTGCGGTATCCTATAGCCTATTTGTAATAAATTCCAGACAAGTAATACGAAAACAGGAAAAGAAAGTGGTATTTCTTTTTAATATAGTGCAATAATATATTTTGACTTGTTATTTAGTTTTGCTAAGCAAACTTGCTTCTTTTCTGGACAGAGTGTATTGTAAAGTTCTTGTTTATGTCACTGATTTTGCAGCAATTATACGGTCATGCATCAAACGAAAATTGAAGACAACTTGTGATCTCAGTGCATCTCTCTATGTCTGTCTCTGCTTCTTTGCGGTCCCTCTCTCTCTCTCCCTCTCTCTCTCTCTCTTTCTCTCTCTCTCTCTCTCTCTCTCTCTGTCTCTCTCTGTCTCTCTCTGTTTCTCTCTCTCTGTCTCTCTGTCTCTGTCTCTGTCTCTGTCTCTGTCTCTGTCTCTGTCTCTCTCTCGCAGGTCTCCTATATGTGTCTGTCTGTCTGTCTGTCTGTCTGTCTGTCTGTCTGTCTGTCTGTCTGTCTGTCTGTCTGTCTGTCTGTCTGTCTGTCTGTCTGTATAACGCTCAATTTAGTGCCCACCAATGCGTACAATGCGTAGGCTACGTATGCTAAATGCAATTATGCGCGTACACGTAGGCCCCACGTATGTACGTATGTATGTGTTTGCAAACTGTGTATAATGTGTAAACAAACTAAACATGTATGTTTATCTCTATCTACGTCTGTGTGTTTTAAATAATGCATGTACTGTACACAAGTGAGAATAGTATGTGTGAATAATGACACTTATGCGGGTACTACAGAGGACTTCTCTAAAAAATTGCTTTTATGCCTGGGTAATGGCTATTTAGTTTTGAGATTTCTGTCACTGAAATTAACCGTATTGCACTACAATCCTATACAATCAACTAATTTGGTAATCGTCGCCTCTAGACTTTTCTCTGAGTAATTAAGATCGGTAGGGCAAATCCTACTCTACTTTATGTGCGTATTATAGCCCACAGTCCCTTGATGTTGCGACTTGGATCCACTTTGCAGGTCTCACCTGCTCCGGTCTGTCACCATCATCATCATCATCATCATCATCATCATCATCATCATCATCATCATCATCATCATCACCATCATCATCATCATCATCATCATCATCGTCCGTGGGTTCAACACCCGTTGGTGTCAATCGCAAGTTTCACTGTTTTTCTCCACTTACTCTTCTCCTGTTCTATTAGGCTGAGTCCGTGTATGTCCATACCACACCAATCCCGGACATCGTCCAACCATTCTCTACTTGGTCTTCCTCTGATTCACGTACCGTCGATCATTCCGAATATGGTCTGCTTTACTAGTCGGTTGTTGTTCATCCTGCATACATGTCCGAAGAAATTGAGCTTCCTTTCCATTATTTGCTGTGTGATGTTTCTGGTGTTTTTCAATCTTATGCGTACTTCCTTGTTCGTTATCTTCTGCTGCCATCTGATGCGTAGTTTCCTTCTGTAGCACGTCATCTCGAATGCTAATAGTCTGTCTTTGTCATGTTTGCGTAGCGTCCATGTTTCACATGCATATAACAGTACACATGAATATGCATGTTTTGATGATCTGTCATATATAGCCTAAAATACCCAGATGCACCGATGTTTTGTTCACGCACTCACCCAGACACACACACCCGCGCGCGCACACACACACACACACACACACACACACACCACGCAATTCATCGGATACCATGGATTTTGGATAATAGGCCTAATATAATATGCTCATAGCTAGTATTTGTAAACGTTGCAGAAAGAACTGCTTTCTCTTTTCTGAACTTCTGTTAATAAATGGGGGTTTCTTTCTTTCATTCTCCTACTTTTTCATTTATAATATATCCAACATTCACTCTTTTTATATTTTCTTCTGCCCTATTGTGCCTTCCCAGAGCAAGTTCCGTCCTGGGCGACTCGCCCTCTGCCCCTTCGGGAAAAAATTGAGACATAAATTACCTCCGCTGTTTTGGTCATTGCTTAGTTCTAGGGAATTGAACAGGTCTAGCTCAAGTCTTACTAGGTCTAGTTCCATATTATCCTGCCTATGTTGCATATCAGGATGGTCTTCATCGTCCATTTTTTTCTTTCAGTACTGTCTTGAACCCAAATACATTGCATGTGTATCTGTAGGCCTAATGATCACCTGGCGTACTTACCACTTAAAAATTCTTTATTAAACGACCTTATAACAATTAACTACGGTGTTATTGGCATAATTATCTTAGAGCTGCAGCTGTAGGCCTACCTGTCATCGTTCTATTTTGAGGTCGAGATTCTTGCAATTTTTTTGCATCCAATTACTTTCTGATGCTTAGAGTCTATTCCTTCGTGAAAAGAGACAGGAAAACAACAATGGAAAGAAGATCTAACGAGGACGATTGGCAAACGTGACATGAACGGATCAAATGAAGGTCTATCATCTTCTGTCGGTATGATAGGATAAGACCCACATGCAGAAGTTAATGTGGGCAAATGCTGTCTCCTGATGAAAATTATCTTAGCCAGTACAGAAGAATGAACGGATAGGTAGGCTAGTGGCATGGCTGCGTACGGCGCCATAGAAATCGTCGTTGTTATTATTATTATTATAGACACGAGGATTGACGACAATGAACCACTCCTATGGGAAATGCTCTGAAGCTGTTGTGGAGTGTTCCCGCCTTTCCCCCAAAAATTTAACGCAAACGATAGCCTATTCTTGAGTCTTGGCTATACTCAGACAATAATAATGTAAATTTGGCAACGTTTCCCACCAGAAAACAATGAGCAGGAAGATATAAATAGAACTTCTGACAACGATGCTGAATTTTAGGAAGAACAGCTTTGAATACGACTTGAAGATGAAAATACGACAATTTTTGCCCTACAATAAAAACTCGCGAAGGGGCTTATGTATGCACGGCGCAACTGTAAAATGCATGTATAGTTTTTTTCCTCTAGCATCCTTAAAGTTCTCTGCTTGGTCTTCATATAAACCCAAATAGGGGCCTACAGTCATGCATACATAAATATACTAGATTATTGGGTTACTAATTAACAACTGTTTTAAAGTTAAACAGCAGAATACTCAGGGCCAAAGAAAAGTTCAAACAGCTTTCAATTGCTCTTGTGAATTTGTGATATCGTGCACAAATGTCAGAGCCGATTTTCCCCTAGCCATAACATTGAGTTTTATTTAACACATCTTCATAGAATTCCATGATGAAAGATCTTTTTCCCACTAAGCCATCCCACTTCTTTTTAGTATGCAGTAGTACACAGTATTTCGTATAATTGACTGAGCAATTCGTTATGCAGGTTAGGCCATAATACTAGAGCCATATAATAGTCACAGCAACATTTTGTATCCGCATGTACATGTATATCAACTCTACGGAATCCACAGATATGGCGCATCTGCTCTTTCCATGACGGGTTTAAGGTATTCGTTTTCTTCCTTTGCTGTAGTGCATTCGACGATGCCAGAGTCGCGGGCGGAACAGCCGCCTGCAGGATCGGGAATAGTGTCGTAGAAGTTTGAATTTCTCACGTTTATTTCGTTGTCGTTATTCGCGTTGCAAGAATAGTTCGGCATGTCGTAATGTTCTTCTTCAATCTTCACAGTCCTATGATGATGTCAGAAATACGTAAGAAACACGTCACGCCCAATCCGGCACATAATTATTGATACACCGTGTACACAGTGGGGCGTGGTGGTGTAGTGGTGGCGTCGTTGCCTTGGAGCCGTAAGGTTCGAGGTTTGAATCCACCTCGCCGCGTAAGGACCTTGGGCAAGTCCTTCACTCACAATTGCTCAGCGCTTCGGCGTGAAACTCCGATGCAGTGTCCGCTCTGCATTCGGGAGCGCCTCTGAGTAGAGAGAACTTGAAGGGGCGCTATATAACAAGTGCGCATACAAACAAACAGTTTACACTGCATATTATTAGCGAGCTGCGAGAGGCGATGACAGAGACAGTAGGCCAACATTCATTCCCGCAAACATAATCTATTTTTTATCTCAGTTTTCATCTCTAGTTTTCATCTCTAGCATAATTTTGAGCTACTGCATGGTCTTCAGTACTTGTCATTGATCATCATTGTAATTACATCAATTATAATCTGTTATCCAAACACTTATTTAATGTCTGATTCAACTTCAATCAATCAATCAATCAAATATTTTTATTTTGCAACCAGTATACATGAAAGGTTCACACATCGTTCACATTGGCTACAAAAAGGGAGGCCCTAAAGGGATTTTTAAAAATCCCGCTGTCTAGGGACACCAACTATTAATGACTTGACGATGCAAGGTGGCCATGACGAAGTCTTTGCAAAATCAACACAGTGACTGACAAAAAAGATAAAGCAACTTATACTAGAGAACGGAAGAAAAAACAAAACACAAAAACAGGAAACTGAAAACCTCAACACTGCTGAGTCACAAACAATAATGAAAAAGAACAAAAAAAATCTTAACTATAGGCTACTGAACTGTACTGTACAGAGACCAACTGCAATGCACATACTGAGCGAACACTACTTTAATTTTATTTGGTAACTTCTATTAGAAAGGCGCTAAATTTCTTCTTAAATGTCCAAATACTGGGGCTCAATTTTATTTCCCTTGGAATTTTTTCCCAAGTGGTAACCCCAGTAGACTTAATAGAAAACTGGCGCGTGTTAGTGCGAGCATAGGTTCGGTGGTACAAAGAAGAGTATCTTGTAAAATGAGAATGAACCTGGGATGAAAGCTGAAAATAATTTTTGTATATAGGTGGCAGAAGGCTTCGATCAAACCGGTACATAAATTCCCCTATTTGCAAAGTCCAAATCTGGTCGAGTTTTAAAATTCTAAGGTTGAGAAATATGGGGGCAGTGTGAGAGCCGTATGGAGCTCCCACAATAAGACGAACAGCTCTTTTTTGCAAAATAATAACTCTATATAATCTTGTGACATAAGTACAAGCCCACACTATGTTACAATAAGAGAGATATGGATGTACTAAGGAATAGTATAGTTTAATCCTAATACTAGATGGTAAAATGTAAGCAGTTCGAGCCATTACTCCAATATTTTTTGCTATTTTTGAGGCGACATGAGCAATATATTCATTCCATGTTAAATGGCTATCAACATAAACTCCCAGAAATTTAGTAGATTCTACAGAAGCGAGAGAGATGCCGTTAATTTTTAATTGAAATTCACCAAGTGGAATTTTTTTCCTATGCGATTTAAACAGGATGTAGTTAGTTTTTTCCAAGTTTAAAGACAATCTATTAGCTTTAAACCAGTCGGCAATAAGTTCCAGCTCCACATTTATGATCTGAAATAGCGTATGTAAGCAAGAATGTGAATAAAACACGTTCGTGTCATCTGCGAAAAGGATGAAGAACAAGCAGTTAGAGACGTTCGGGAGATCGTTGATATAGAGGAGAAACAATAGGGGTCCTAGATTTGATCCCTGTGGGACACCATATAGGATCCTTTTTAAAGTGGAACGTTTGCCGTTATTTTCAACACATTGGCGTCTCCCATCCAAATAACTGGCAAACCAACTGAGTTGCAGACCACGTATGCCATATGTTTCTAATTTATTTAATAGAATTTTATGATTAACAGTATCAAAAGCTTTCGCCAAGTCAAAAAAAATACCCAAGGAAAATTCATTATTATCTATTGCATTAGAGATTCTATCTTGCATAGATAACAGGGCCATATAATTATGGGGAGTGACCCGATTGAAAGCCGTGCTGCGACGGGAAAAGTATGTCAGTTTTCGTAACAAATTCATACAGTCTGCTATACATTGTTTTCTCAAATATTTTAGAAAAGTAAGGAAGGACAGAAATCGGACGATAATTGGTCAAATTGTCTTTCTCGCCTTTTTTATAGATAGGAATAACCTTTGCAATTTTTAATGGCTGCGGGAAGATGCCTGTAGTGAAAGAACAATTAATCAGTTCTGCTAAAGGCTGGGCAATGCAATCAATATTAGGACCCGCAATACACGGGTCTATGTCATCCATGCCCTTGCTGTGTGTAGTACGTATGGACTGGCTTAGGTTCAAAACCTCACTAGATGAAGTTGGGATTAAACCAAAGGACCTCAATGGAGGGGGCTTCATATACTTCATAAATGAATCTGAAGAGTCGGGTATTTTGTCGTCTAAAACTTGGGCAATGCTTACAAAATAATCATTAAGTTTATTAGCTATGTCTTCAGCATCTTCAATCTTAGCACCGTTGACATTTAACGATTCTATGGTCGTATCGCGTGATCCCATATTAGTTATCGACCTTATTAGGCTCCAAGTTTTTTTAAGATCGCCTTTATATTTGTCGAATTCAGTGGCATAATAGTATTTTTCAGCTTTTATTCTAACTGTTTTAAATTTATTCCGGTACTTAACAAATTTATTTCTATTAACTTCACTAGGATTTTTTATAAATTTCAGATATAATTGCTCCTTCTTTTTACTAGATTTAAGTAGGCCCCGTGTCATCCAGGGATTTTTAATAATTTGTTTACTTCGAATCTTCCTTGAACTCACTGGAAAGGATTTGTCATAAACATTTTTATACTGTGTAATGAATGTATCATAAGCTCTATTGACATCACCGTTACTACATTGCTCAGTGACGGCAGTCCAATCCTGTCCAGAAAGTAGTTCACGAAAGTAATTTTTATTTTCTTCATTGAAGCTCCTAGATTCCCCAAACGATGAATTATTAAGCAATGAGCGTTGTAGGTCAAACTTAACTAAGATTGGTAAATGGTCAGATATATCAGAGACAAGGATAGTGGATTCCACTACGTTCATCCAGGCATTTGTAAATAAGTTATCTATTAACGAGGCAGAGTGTGGAGTTATTCGAGTAGGCCTAGTAATGGCTGGTAGGAGGTGATAAGACATTATGCAGCCATAGAATGAGCCTGTTGCCTTATGTTCACAAGACTTGAGTAGATCAACATTATAGTCGCCCACAAGCATCACCTTTTTTGTTTTGTTCATAATCTCAGATAATAATTGTTCAAATTCATTATTGAAATTCTCCAAGCTTTCACCAGGAGGGCGATAGATAGTGCCTATTACGACTGTTTCTCCACTCAAGACGACCCGTATAAACAATCCTTCATAGGATTTATGCGCCAGTTTACGTTCAATGGCTTCACATCTAAGAAAAGAAATTCCCTCCTTAATGAACACACCCACACCTCCCCCACCACCACTAGCCCTGGGCTGGTGAATAAAATTATACCCCGGTAAATTAATCAGGTCAGCATTTTCATCTGCCAACCACGTCTCGGTTACTGCGAGAACAGAAACAGGTAGTCTATGCAATAGATCATGTACATTGTATTTCTGTTAGTTTAGGCAGAATGCTTCGACAGTTTATATGCAAGATTGAGAATTGAGGCGAAGATGAGGAGAATTTAAGTTGAGCGGATGAAGGGGTCTGGTAGCGACTACTGTATGGCTTTGTGTCAAAATAATTACTGTCGGGATCAATGTCATCGTTGTCTAGCATCGAACGGCTTTCATTTGCACCTGGGAAAAGGTTCAATTCAAGATCTGATTGAACATTACAGATCGGACCGATCTGGTCATTTGCACATTGTAAAAAAAGACTCTCGTCAGCAATATGGTTATAAGGAAAATTAACGACATTACAACGGGCGTAAAAAATCCATTTGGTGGAATCCAATGGGGTCTTCGTCAAGACCATGAATTATCAGACTGTTGGATTTTGAGTTGGTTTCCACCTCGTCCAGTCGCGCCCGGTCAGATTTTAAACTGGTTTCAACTTCAACTAACCGCGCCCGGTCAGCATTCATGCTGGTCTCAACTTCATCTAACCGCGCCCGTAGGTTCGTGTTTTCCAGCTCGAGAGCAGTTATTTTATGATCTTGGGCTTCGCAGTGGCTCGATATGATTTTTTCGGGAAAATGGCGGCCGAGTGACGAGTCGAAGCGTGTTCGCTGCGGATATATTTTAAATTAACTCAACGTGTGGACGTCTTTAACTCAGAAAATTTAGTTACTACAGTGGATTTATGAGGAGATACTGTGTCAGAGATTAAACTGTGAGTATTCTGTGGCAAAAATGTCGAAAAAGGGATCTAAAACCTCTCTTTCAGTTCCTCTAACAAACTCTCTCTCTCTTTCAGACTTAATCAATTCTGCATGCACTTCTCGATAGGAGTGTAGTGCTGTAGAGCCTAGGACAAATAAGGAAGTTCGCTAATCGGTTAGACTCGTTAGAGGAACTGAAAGAGAGAGAGAGTTTGTTAGAGGAACTGAAAGAGAGTTTGTTAGAGGAACTGAAAGAGAGAGTTTGTTGTTTCCCTTATTTCACGCATAGGCTACCAATCACAAGCTGTCTACTGCTTCCTATTTTATGCAGTCATCCACAGTGACGATCTCACAAGGCGCCTCATAATTATAAGTGTATACACTACTGCATCTAGTGTCTGCAGCGAACAGACACCATGGACTGCTATAATGGACAGAACGCTTCTGGACACAGTCCGTATCTCCAAATGATCTAGTCCAGTGTGACCATCAGTCACGCTGGTTCATAGGCAGTAGACAGACAAACAGTTAGACAGACAGACAGACAGACAGACAGACAGACAGACAGATAAGACATACTACACGGACATCTATGACGTGGTGTCCACTTCAAATAGGCATCAGCGGTGGTGAAGGACCTCACCCGATCAGTGCATTAAAAACCAGCAGGATCGAAGTCATATACAGTCGCTATATAAACCCACGTACATTACGCTTAACACATGGACATTATATGAATAACGACATAATAATTAGACGGATACCCGATTGCAAGTGAGGGGGTAGTTGTCCACACGTTCATAAGCCTACATCATAAATAGGGAAAGATGCATGGATACACATCCGCCGAGACAAGCAGACACATCCAGTCTTTATATGGAAGAAACATAGACCTAATGGCAGAGGGAAGGGAGGTAACCCCAGTCAATTATTGTGTGGTAAACAAGGCAACACGAGATGAGATAATAATTATGTGACAGTGAAATATAGGGAGGCTGATAGACAGCTGCAGCGTAAAGAGAGGGACAGGGAAATGGAATACGATTTAGATAGATGGACATGCAGACGGACAGAGAGTGTAAGGAAACAGGTGTCAATGTTGCAGTAGAAGTTTGGAAAGAGAGATAAACGAACAGACACAGACAGACAGACACACAGAAAGAGACAGAGAGAGGCAGACAGAGAGAGGTGGAGAGACAAAGAGACAGAAGGAGAGACGGGGCAGTGGTACATGTATATGCGCCTGATGTCATGTTCAGCAGAGCAATTACGAGTGGGTGGTGGGTGGAGTTTCCAATTATCCTGCTAGCAATGATTACAGAAATGCCCCAGGTCATAATAGGGTTTGGCAGTCCTCGAGTTTCCGGATGGGACTGATAGCAAATTTCCAACATTGCTTCCGTTATTAGCTGAATTCAGCTGTTCATTGTAATATACAAAATTTAATGGGAAGCTGTTAATTATGCTTCACAGGCCAAGCCTATGCCTGTATTGCGTGGTGCAGCTAATAGGATGGATAGAACGAACAATAACAAGACTTGGACTAAAGTACACGAAGACATCCATGGGCGACAAATAACCGCTTTGCTTTGCTTATGCTGGATATGCATCCTGGAATCTGAGAGCTGAGGCTTTAGTTTGTTCCCTTCCTCAGAAGTCTTTATTATTTGCTACTGATGTTACTGGTTAGAGTCTGGAGGGCTTTTGAAGAGTCTACAGTCTTGAAGTGGCGCAGCATAAATGGCAGATTAAAATTACAACTGAAAAGAAAGTACAATATACACTGTGTCCGGAAAAAAAGCGAACCATTTTGTAAATATGAAAATAAATAGTACATATTCACCGATTTTTACAATTCAAACGCCATTTTAATCCTGACATATTTGTCTAACATTGGTGAAAATATAAAAGTTCCAATCACAATAATGACGTCATGATGACGTCAGTTGCATCAAACTGCATATAGCCGGCCATTCATGCATGGTTCGGTTGGTATTATTGGCTTTTGGTAAAACGGAAATCCATTTAATAGAACCAGAAGTGAAAATAAATGCAGCTTATTAGAGGGATTGTCTGCTCTATAAAAAAAGTGGTGCCTGATATCCGAGAATATTCGGAACAATAGCCTACACATTTAAACAAAATGACACTTCAGCTCACAGAGTTCGTCAATTTGTTGAACTGTTGACTAAGAAGACTCGGGTTACATGCCTCTAAATCTTTGGCCTCCTAACAGCCCGGACTTAAATCCCGTTGATTATAAGATTTGGGGACTGATACAGGAGAAGGTGTACAAGACAAGGACAAGAGACATTGAAGAACTCCGTGAGCGAATCGTCAACGCCTGGGACGATTTTGATCAGCTGGTTATCGATGCTGCTATTGGCCATTGGCGCGAGCGTCTTGAAGCTTGCGTTGAGGCCGAAGGCGGACACTTTGAGCACACATTACGAGCCTAGTCTAACATTCAAAACTAAAAAGCATATTAAGCTACATTAATCTAGCTAACATTTATTATTGATAAATGACATCATAAAATATTGAAATTTTGGATAATTTTGCGCAATTATTTCTTAAATTTGACTTTTTGTGCAAATGACGTCATTATGACGTCATTATTTGAACTTGAACTTTTATATTTTCACAAATGTTAGAGAAATATGTTAGGATAAGAACGGTCTTTGAATTGTGAAAATCGATTAATATTTACTATTTATTTTCATATTTACAAAATGGTTCGCTTTTTTTCGGACACAGTGTATAGTCTACTTACACCTATCACCTACTAAGAAATGGCGACTTACGTTGATGACAACAACGACGACGACGACGACGACGACGACGACGACTGATGATAATGACTGTTGCTGTTTGTGAAAATGTTAATGACTGGTCATTAAGAACCTGAAGGAGGAGTACAAGGAATAGTAGGAGAAGAGGAAGAAGGAAGGAAATAAGGAGAAAATGGTCCACAATGATCCACCAGTGATTGAAGAGTGCTCTACTGCAACACTCGTTTCCAATAAGTTTTTGTTATATGGAAGCATATAGCCTAGATACATGTAGAGAGAGACTAACCTGCGTTTTTTCAGTACAAGTACCACTGCGACCGAAATTACAGTGACTGTTATTACTACACCGGCCACAATAACAGCCACCAACGTGTTTATTCGATCTGTAGAAAAAAACATTGGCCAGAATAATTATGTGACCGATTATGAAGGCTTATAAACGTGACTCTGGCATTGGTTAAGTGTTCCATGAATGTAAAGCAGCCTCAGTAGGACAATTATTAATACAAATGCACACATATTATAACCTATATAGTCATCTTTCTCCTATTCACAGTCGTATTTTTTATATGAAAAATGTCGACTCCTCTACCCACTGCTGCTGTGTTTCTTCTATCCACAAAGCAAAATTTAACCTCCTCTTAGAAGTCATGACCATATTTCACCCACCATCATATTATTAAGAGCGTATTTATCCTATATCAAAAAATCAATACCCTGTGATTGTCTTACGTAGGTATGACATCATTCTTACCTAGGTATCCGTAATCCTTGTCCAGGTCCGTCTGAACCTGGGATTCGGACTCTCCCTGTTCAGACCCGGACGTATCTTTTCCTGTCTTCGCCAGACGCTTTAGATTAAGCCCTGTGTATCCTTCCAAGGATGAATGAGAACGAGTCGTGTCGCCCTCTTCTTTCTCGGTCTTGGTCGCTTTCTTGTCTTCGGATGTATACGGAGGGGTGTTAATGGGGAATGAAGTGGACGTTGTCGTGTGTTGCCACGTGGAGGCGGAGGAGCTGGAAAGCGTTGTTGGAAATGGGGTTGTGGTGAGTATCGTCGATGCAGGCGAGGTCGTTGTGACTGAAATGCAAACAATTCAGTAGGCTATTACCATCAGCAAAATTAGGGTACGGTTGAATGTAGAATACGCTGCATGTAGGCCCTATGTTGTTCTTGCATATTGGACTCGAGCGCAAGCATCTATGAAAGCAAATTGACGAATAATCATGTTTCCAAAATACAAAATGCCGTTGGAAATTCGAAAACATACTTTTAGCTTTAGAAACTGAATTGTAAGTGGGGCGACATCTATCGTTGAGAGTTAAATGGATTGTCACAAAAATGTTCACGAGTGTCCTGTAATATATTATAGAGACCTTGATAGACAGTATACGTCATAGGACTTATCATAAAAGTTAGAAGGACAAGAACGAACGTTAGTTTTGTGGATACTTTTTTTTGTTTTCGACTTACATGTATTTAGGTCATCACTTGTCACAGGCGTCGGACGATCTCAGTTACTTTACTTTAAACAGAAATGGATTAGGTCCACATCATATCACACCTATTAGCCTAATATTCACTGAACAAGTGCAGTATACCTACCTATACAGCTGTACGTAATGTTGGTGTAGTCATTCTTCGGGGCCCATATACCGCACCCGATGTCGCGAATCTCTACGTTCATTGCACATAAGGATTGACCGTTGCAAGCAGCGTTGACTTGGTTTCTGTAGATGGGACTGGGTGATCCACTGCAGTCGTTTTGACGCGGACAACAGCTGCGACCAGCACAACTAGAATCGCCATGAATGACGCTGTGAACCTGGATGAGTCCGGTGCGACAGTTGAGCCGCAGTGTCCCATCCTTACAGGCGTGGACGGTGTCTGCAAATAGATTTCATCCTTGTTTTAGTTGTCATAAACATCATCATTGTCGTGACTGTCGTCGTCGACATCGTCATCATCAAGATCTTCGTCATCATCATTATTTCTTTAATTGTTATTACTATTATTATTACTTTTACCATGAACGTTATTATTATTATTATTAGTTATCTTTTCAACTGGCGAATTCATCACAAAATTGTCCATAATTGCCAATAATTCTGTATGGTTGCTGACTGAAGAAGGAAGCGAAACGCAATTTGCGTTAAGCGTATACGACCCGATCTTTCCTTTCACGAATATTTTGTTTATCACCAAATGCATATTTTCTGGAAATTGTGGACACGTCATCTGTTTGGCCTACATTGAAAACAAGTCCTGCGATGCACTGGTCACGTGTCCATGATCTTGGAGTTCATTCAATTCCGAACCAAGGACAGAAAAGCCAATTTTAATTAGAGCTCATCTAAGTTCCATTATGCGATAGGCCTATCGGAAACTTAAGTCTATAGGCTCTACTTTACTTAATCTAAAAAGAATTAAGAGCTACAAAAAGAGAGCATCTGAAAACACTTCAGTCATCAGAACTTTAATTACCTTTATCTCTTTACCCTCTCTGTTTTTTGCTGACTAAATTTCTACTCCATGAAGGAGATGAACGCACTGGGAGCGCTTCTGAAAGGCTCTTGCTGCAAGAAGCGCTTTATAAATTGTCAGATAAGATAAGATAAGATAAGATTGGACTTGCAGCGGTCACGCCTATCATATCCCAACTTTAAGAAACATAAAATCACCACCGCTTCACAGTTCACACTCATCTCATCTTCATGCAAGGGAAAACCTCTCTGATTAATTCCCACTTTAGCCTATAGTTTATTCGTATAAGTTTAGGCTATAGCCTACTTGGCAGTCTGTGACCAGACTTGTTGCTCAAGCACGAACTAGCTTAAAATTTCCTATATGTGCAGTAATAATTGAAACAGGGACAGGGTCGAAATACTTGCCGCGGAAAATACATTAGGTGAAATCGTAAGTCAAATTAAACATCAAGGCCGTAGACTATAGGGGTGTTTTGGGTGTTTGAACACCCCCGAAATGGAAAATGTAAAAAATAATATAACGCATTTAGGCCTACTAGCACATAATGTTAAAGGCATGAAATAAAACCATGAAAACACCCCCGAAATGAAAATAATGTAAACAAAATAGAATGCATTCACTAGCACATAATGGAAAAACATGAAATTAAGCGAAAAATGCTAAGAAACCCTTTTTCCGACGACTAAAAAAGGTCGTCAGAAATTTTTTCCCCAAGAACACCCCCCCCCCAATCAAATCCTGGCTACGGCCTTGGGAAACATGCAGCCTATGTCATATTTAAAAGCTTGAATTAATTTAGCGTACAATGTAATCTTAATTCGAAGAGAATTCTTAATACCGATTATATAACGAAAAGATTATAAATTCTTACATTGCTGAGCAGATGCGCAAAGATTCTTCATCGCAAACGCAAAAACAAATACGAAGCAAACTGTCTTCATCGTCGCTCTTTCCGAAACACAGTTAGTAATTATGAGCATGTCAAAACCACATTAGTAGTGAACTTCTGTGTTGTTCTTCTATCGGTGAATCACTAATTAATTGAATGTAATTATTCACCCACTGCCTGTGCGTTCTGATAGGGAACATTCAGCCTATTTAGCACACCCTCGCTTCTTATGCGATCTACTTTTCCAATCTACACGGTGTACAGAAAAAGAAGCAACACCACTAAAATGATTGAAGCGTAAGTGCCAAAACCACATTATCAGTGGCCTTCTGTGTTATGCATTTGTTGCATCTATGGCGGAGCAATCGAGAGTATTTTTGGAAAATCATCATATATGAAATTGTTTGCAGTATAATGGATTTTAGTTTGACGTTAAAATTCAATGATGTCGAAAAACCAAAATGAGTGTCCGGACAATTCGGAGACGGACAAATCGGGGTGGACAATTCGGAACAAACAATTCGTAGCAAACAATTCGGAGCGGATGAGATTTTTTTGCTTTGATAGAAGTTAGATTGATGAAACTATTGTTGCTTAAATGGAAGTTGGGTTGATGGAAATTATTCTTGATCCAATAAAAGTCGGATTGATGAAAGTAGGCTACTGTTGTTCAAAATAATAGAAGTTGGATTTGTGAAAATAACTCTGACTGATATAGAAATTGAATTGATGAAAATATTGTTGCACAAATAAGTGTTGGATTAATTAAAATAATTCTGGCTTCAATAAAAGTTGCATTCATGAGAATAATATGTGTCGCCGCTCCGAATAGTCCACTCCGAATTTCCCGACTCAGAATAGTCCGGGAACCCTGAAATGACCGTGGGTTAGTAATATGGCGTCGTTTTAAAGTAACCACCCGTTAACTGTTCAAATTATTGATGCTAAATTGCCTAAATAATTTTGCGAAGACTGAAGAGGATCTCTGTTTTATTTTAATCTAAAGTAATTTTATTGGTCGAGTTGTGGCTGAGCGAACTTTTTCTGGACACAGTGTATTGAAGCGTTTAATTAAAGCAATTAACATGTATCTCTCTTCGTCTTTACATCTTGAATGCTTGATATTCTCTCCAAGGACGTAGTTTGGGGGTGTTTTGTGTGTTTGAGCACCCCCCCTCTTCCAAACGAAATATTATAAAAATAAAATAATGCATTTACCAGCACATGATGTAAGTACTTCAGCGTGTAATGTATAACTAGCCATCGAGGCCCCACCCATTGAGAGCTCACGACGCTTCTCCAAACCAATTAGTCTGTTGATTCGGTTGCATGTGGGTTTGCACATGGTCTAGTAAACACCCCCACCACAATAACATCCAGGCTACGGCTTTGCTTCTCTCCGTCTGTCTGTCTGCCTGTTTGTCTTCCTGTCTGTATGTCTGTCTGTCTGTCTGTCTGTCTGTCTGTCTGTCTGTCTGTCGGTCTGTCTGTCTGCATGTCTGTCTGTCTGCATGTCTGTCTGTCTGTCTGTCTGTCTGTCTGTCTGTCTGTCTGCATGTCTGTCTGTCTGTCTGTCTGTCTGTCTGTCTGTCTGTCTGTCTGTCTGTCTGTCTGTCTGTCTGTCTGTCTGTCTGTCTGTCTGTCTGTCTGTCTGTCTGTCTGTCTGTCTGTCTGTTTTCCAATTTCCGTTTCTGTGTCAGCATAACTATTATTCATCGTTTCAGTTGCAACGACTAATGACATCCGCATACTTAATACACAAACGCACTCAGATAATTACACACACAAACATAGGCCTACATACATTTTTAAGGCGTGTTGCTGTGAATGCGCGTAGGAGCATATGTACGTCCATCGGCGGGCACGTGTGTGTATGTACGTGTCTTTGAGTACTTGTTATTGCACCCCTTCAAGATTCCCACACAGCACGGACACTGATTCGGAGTTTCAAGCCGAAGTGCATGAGCAATAATGCGAGTGAAGGGCCTGCTCTCAATGCTCAGAGTCCTACGCGGCGGCTTGAGGTGGATTTGAACCTGCAACCTTCCGACTCCAGGGCACCGAGCACCACCGCGTCTAATAATTACGTATGTGTCACATCGTATACATGTATAATTGTATAATATGCAAGCATGTATGTTATTACGTACATAATACTACATAATAATGTATGTTTTTAAAGCAAAGTGTGTATGTATGTGTTTTTATTTATATACATGTATGTTCGTGTGTCCTGTGTATGTATTTAGTAGAGCACTCATACACGTATGTAATGTATGCACAAATCACTACCTCTCAATGTTCTCTTCACGAAATTCACATCTACGTGTTGAACTGTGTTGTTCAGATTTTCCTACTGAAATTAACCTTAATTGCAAAACAATTAAGGGAGTTGATTCATCGTAGCTTCTAATCTTTGCTCTGAGCAATTAAAAGAGGCCTTCCCACGTTAGGTTGACACCAGTGCCTATAGTGCTTTAAGTGCGCTCTAATTAGTGCAGTGATTCAGTGACCTAGTTAGTTTCTCATAATATTATTATGTCCCATCTGTCCGATATGTCAGATATAGACATATCCTGGTGCACCCGTTTTTTAATTTTCACGAAAATCTTGTTCTTTTCGTTAGCTTTTTAAATATTTTCTTATGTAACTTTATTTCTGTCTGTAACTATAGGCCTACTCTTTAGTTTTATATTCGTTAGATGTCCCTTATGTTTCCTCACTGCTATAAAAGATTTTGCTAATTTACGTGACAATTTAACCGTTTTTTAGTCATCATTTTGAGAAAAGCAGCATCGTACAAGACATGAAATTTATAAGACTTATTATTTTGTTGTCACGTTCTTATGGAGGTAAAAAGTTTTAAGTAGCCTACACTCTTTTGTAAGTTGGAGCAAAAACTTTGTTTCTTCTTATCAGTGTGGAAGTGAGGGAAAAGTTGCCGTTGGTATCACCTACGTAAATAACTGTGCACAAATTGTTTTTTACTTGGAGAACATCTTGAAGGTCTCCAGCGAGATCATAAATCGCCTGTTCTATAGAATAGTAAAAATTGTACTGTTCGCAAGCAATTTTTTAACTGTTCTTTTTACTTCGTGCATGCTCTTGTGTACATCATGTGACAGATGGAATTATAACCATAACCACAGTTTTTATTGGTCAAAGTGACAGTTTACAAAACATCTTTATTACATATAGTGTCTATAGAAACTGTATCTATAACAGTATATATGCTTCTATATACATGTATACTGTGTTGTATTTGACCATTTATAAAGCTTTCTCTCACAAGAGTTTTTCAGAAGCGCTACCATGCGTTGCGAACAACCAGAGAAAGGCACGATTTGAGATGAAACAAAGATGAGAAATGGCCAACGGAGAGGAAGGCTGAGCGAACTGATGGTGGAAGTCCAGAAGAAAACTGTTGAAGATTAATGTTACTTATAATTAATTTTGGCCTGCTAATAAAGTTGTGTTTGCCGATTAGGATAAAATTGCATAAACAAGGTGTTTGAGTTTAAAATGCAGTTGAAGAACATAGTCTGGTTATTTTCAGTTTCGTTTTTTATGTTTTCGCCATCATCCAATGAACTGATCACCGAGGTTATAGGCTACGGAGTGCGAAGCGTATATCAGAAAACATGAGACATCTTTCAGTTCTGATTCTGGCTTGAAGCCTTTACATCCGCATTGACATTACACCGCTAACCATTGGACTATCACGTACACCAACCAACGTAGGCCTATAAGTGTTTGGATATTTAATAGACGCATGCATGCACCAATCTGATCTTGAGAATGGATTGTAGACAAAATACGTGTCTGAGAGGATTGCACCTGTCAGATAATATTGATATGTGACGAGAAACAGATCACCATTTTCGTGCTTGTAGGTTATAATTATTAGGACAATATGCAAGAAGTCTCATCACGATGTTACAAGACTAATTCACTCGGAAGTTCGTTCTGGAATGTTTTACAAATGAGACACGATTGCTGAATATGTGTATGTATGCATGTATGTATGTATGTATGTATGTATGTATGTATGTATGTATGTATGTATGTATGTATATATGTATGTATGTATGTATGTATGTATGTATGTATGTATGTATGTATGTATGTATGTATGTATGTATGTATGTATGTATGTATGTATGTATGTATGTATGTATGTATGTATGTATGTATGTATGTATGTATGTATGTATGTATGTATGTATGTATGTATGTATGTATGTATGTATGTATGTATGTATGTATGTATGTATGTATGTATGTATGTATGTATGTATGTATGTATGTATGTATGTATGTATGTATGTATGTAAGTATGTATGTATGTATGTATGTATGTATGTATGTATGTATGTATGTATGTATGTATGTATGTAAGTATGTATGTATGTATGTATGTATGTATGTATGTATGTATGTATGTATGTATGTATGCATGTATGAGCACTTGTTATAGCGCCCCTTCAAGATCTCGTCGACAGGCGCTTCCGAGTCCCGAACTACAGCGCGGACACTTATCATAGTCCACCGTCAGTTATTTTACCACAATTCTCATACTGCCCTATACACATGAACAAATTACTGAACGATGTTATTGCTGTGTATTCACTGTATTGTATGCATGCCTAAGGTTGGTAATAATATTAATAGCATATCCATGCTTTAGTTACAGTTACTCTAAATCTTCTTTTTTCTTTCTTCTTTATTGACCACCACAAAGTAATACAAGCGCACAGTTTACAAATTCGTACGCAGGTTGTCAATAGGTAAACCCAAAGGAACATAATTGTAAGGTTCCGCAAAACAGGGTTACCTATTTGCATCAGTAATTGATCAATTATATTATACATCATCAAAATACTATCCATATTCTTCCGTTTTTCAGAATTGAGGCTGCATGGTTTGTACGTAGGTCTATAATTGTTACCATTTTTATATCTGTTTCATTTTCCTGATCGTAGCCCATTAGCCATCGTAATAAGAATATCACAATATAATTATCCCACATCAAATAGTTTAGAAGTAAGTGAAACATATCATCTAAATGATAATAATCTTAACGATAAGTCAATGAATGACCCTAATGACATCACTGCTACCATAAGCAGCAGCAACAACAACAACAGCGAAAGCACAAACGCTGGCGCCACATTTGACGGCGACTGAATGTGCAATAAACAATAAACAATAGTTGCTATTAATAATGATTGTTTCAAACAGCACAATGTAGGGCCAAAGAAACGTTTCGTTCAAGCAGATTTCATTCTCTCCTATACTGAAATAGGCTACGATTACGCGCAATCGTAACCCTAACCTCGAAACTTCTACAGTCCCCCCGCAAAAGCGATGTATCGAGAAGCATGCAGCTTATTCACAGGCTTTCAATCCAAAAGAGTTGAGAGGCATGGCATCGAGTCCTGGAGTGTCCGGCAGCAGCTAATCACGCCAAATGTCTGAGTTGAAACGGCGAAAGAGGTAGTGGGAAGTAGAGGAATAAGGAAAAGATATGTGAAAAGCCAGCAGCCACTTTTCTCGTAGGCTTACGGCCCTCCAACGCCACCTTAAGTCTTGTTTAACGTATCTTGATTTGAACTCCAATTTGTAAATCCTTTTCATTTCATTCATTTCAGGCATTTATATAGCGCCTCTTCAAGAAAATCTACTCAGAAGCGCTCCCGACCCAACCACGGTTAAAGAGAACAGTCTTAACCCTTTCCGATCACATTATTTCTACCTTGTCATTTTTGTCAGATCATATTTATTTTTAGGAATTTCAGTAACCTATGTGAGAATTTGTAATGATTTGGTCCACCTATCTCAGGAACCACACATCAGAAAGAAGTGATGTCGGTGTCGTTTCCGACTAAGTTTTGGTCAAGGAATGCGGGAAAAATAGTGCCGTCGTCGTGGCTTTGACCCTTGACCTTGCAATGACCTTGCAAATGAAGGTCAAGTCTCAAGCATGGTATTGGGTCTCCTCTTGATAATTTTTATCATAGGTTGTGTTTTTATAATGAAATAAATCAACATGACCACTTCCGTCAAGGTCAAGTACCCGGAATGGCACGTAGTGGGTCAAGGTCACATGACCAAAATGGTCAAGGGTCAATATCTCTGGAACTACATGTCGTGTCTACGATATGGTCCACCTATCTCAGGAACCACACATCAGAAAGAAGTGATGTCGGTGTCGTTTCCGACTAAGTTTTGGTCAAGGAATGCGGGAAAAATAGTGCCGTCGTCGTGGCTTTGACCCTTGACCTTGCAATGACCTTGCAAATGAAGGTCAAGTCTCAAGCATGGTATTGGGTCTCCTCTTGATAATTTTTATCATAGGTTGTGTTTTTATAATGAAATAAATCAACATGACCACTTCCGTCAAGGTCAAGTACCCGGAATGGCACGTAGTGGGTCAAGGTCACATGACCAAAATGGTCAAGGGTCAATATCTCTGGAACTACATGTCGTGTCTACGATATGGTCCACCTATCTCAGGAACCACACATGAGAAAGAAGTGATGTCGGTGTCGTTTCCGACTAAGTTTTGGTCAAGGAATGCGGGAAAAATAGTGCCGTCGTCGTGGCTTTGACCCTTGACCTTGCAATGACCTTGCAAATGAAGGTCAAGTCTCAAGCATGGTATTGGGTCTCCTCTTGATAATTTTTATCATAGGTTGTGTTTTTATAATGAAATAAATCAACATGACCACTTCCGTCAAGGTCAAGTACCCGGAATGGCACGTAGTGGGTCAAGGTCACATGACCAAAATGGTCAAGGGTCAATATCTCTGGAACTACATGTCGTGTCTACGATATGGTCCACCTATCTCAGGAACCACACATCAGAAAGAAGTGATGTCGGTGTCGTTTCCGACTAAGTTTTGGTCAAGGAATGCGGGAAAAATAGTGCCGTCGTCGTGGCTTTGACCCTTGACCTTGCAATGACCTTGCAAATGAAGGTCAAGTCTCAAGCATGGTATTGGGTCTCCTCTTGATAATTTTTATCATAGGTTGTGTTTTTATAATGAAATAAATCAACATGACCATTTCCGAGAAATACTTCATAACGACGATGATTGGTGTAAACCACAGCCATATCTAACCTGACCTAAATCCCTCTCTTTGAGCGCTAGGCACAGCCAGAGCCATGACCCAGAAACGTTGACCTAGCCCTCTATGTGTATGCTGCTGAATGAGCGATGCATGCATAAGACAATAATCAATAATGGTTGGTTTTCTCGCCGTGGGGAGTAGTAGAAACAGTTTCTAAGAATATGGCAAGAATGTTTGCCAAGCTGATCACTACGCAAAAATTTGATTTGGCAAGATTTTTTGCCAAGCTGAGGGGAAAGGGTTAAGAGCAGAGTAGAACGTAGTCTCAAAGGCTCGAGGCATTAGACGTAGTTTACCACTAAGCCAGCGATCGATAGCCATGCCCATATCGGATCCGTATACATGTACATGTACATTGCGCAGTCCTGTGTATGGTTAATTGAGCAATTAATTATTATGTAGCTTAGGTCCTGATACTTGGGCTAGATTATCACAGAAACTTTTCTAGCCACTTATATCATGAGTTCTTCTACCGCATCGTCATATATGGCGCCTCTCTGCTTTCCATTTCGGGTGTAAGGTAATCGCTTTCGTTTGCTGTCGTACATTCCAGGCTGGTATAGCTGGACGGGGAACTGATGCCCGGATCTGGAATGAAGTCATAGACGCTTGAATTTCTCACGTTTTGGTTGTCGTTATACACACTCACATTTTCGTTGTCGTTATACACACTCACATTTTCGTTGTCGTTATACACAGTCACATTTTCGTTGTCGTTATTCGCACTCACATTTCCGTTGTCATTATTCGCACTCACATTTCCGTTTTCGTTATTCGTGTCGCAATATTGGTTGACGTTCGGCAAGTCATAATGCTCTTCACTTTTCGCAGTCCTGCAATGCCATCAAAAACACGTAAGGAAAACGTCACATTATTTTGAGTACAACACATACAGTGTATACTTTATTTTACTGTTCAGAGCAGGGCCGGATTAAGGCATGTTCAACATGTTCGGTCGAACAGGGGGCCCACACTTTAGGGGGCCCACACATGCGAGAAAAAGAAATTTATATAAAAAAATTGGTACATTCTGACGACAATTTGACCAAACGACTAAAATATTTCATCAGTTGTTTTGGACAGGAAAAGTCGGTATATACTACAGAAATTTTGACAAAACGACTAA
>OX243818.1:17536530-17576530 GCA_945859605.1 Lumbricus rubellus
AGGCACATCGCCATCTTCTTTCTCGGTTTCGGTCACTTTTTTGTCGTCAGCAGTATACGGTAGGGTGTTATTCGAAGTTGAAGCGGACGTTGTTGAATGTTGCCACGTCTTAGGGTTGGAGGTGTTAGAAAACGTTGATGGAAATGAAGTTGTTGTGAGAATCGTCGACGCAGGCGAGGTCTGTACGGCTGAAATGCAAGCAAATGATAGGACCTATGAACGATCAGCTGAGCTGTTAAATAATACGCTGCATCTGTTCTTCCAGTGTTAAATACGCTGCATCTGTTCTTCCTGTGTTAAATACGCTGCATCTGTTCTTCCTGTGTTAAATACGCTGCATCTGTTCTTTATGTGTTAAATACACTGCATCTGTTCTTCCTGTGTTAAATACGCTGCATCTGTTCTTCCTGTGTCAATTAAATACGCTGCATCTGTTCTTCCTGTGTTAATTAAATACGCTGCATCTGTTCTTCCTGTGTTAATTAAATACGCTGCATCTGTTCTTCATGTGTTAATTAAATACGCTGCATATGTTCTTCCTGTGTTAAATACGCTGCATCTGTTCTTCCTGTGTTAAATACGCTGCATCTGTTCTTCCTGTGTTAAATACGCTGCATCTGTTCTTCCTGTGTTAAATACGCTACATCTGTTCTTCCTGTGTTACATACGCTGCATCTGTTCTTCCTGTGTTAATTAAATACGCTGCATCTGTTCTTCCTGTGTTAAATACGTTGCATCTGTTCTTCCTGGGTTAAATACGTTGCATCTGTTCTTCCTGTGTTAAATACGCTGCATCTGTTCTCCCTGTGTTCTTCCTGCTATTTTGGGAGAGAAAATGGTACGTTTTTGAGGAAATTTCGACGGAACGACTAAAAAAAGGTCGTCAACTTTTTTGACAGAGAAAATGGTATTTTTTCCTGGGGATTTCGGCCAACCGACTAAAAAAAAGCCATCGCGTCCTTCCTTTGGCCACTCGTTCGTCCCCCGCAAGTCTCCGCTCATGAGTCACCTTTTAATATAACACCTGTTATCATTATATACAGTAAGTTACCTACTTGTGCAGTTGTATGTAATGCTGGTGTAGTCATTCCTCGGGACCCAATAACTGCAGCCGATGTTTCGAATCTCTACTCTCATTGAACACGAAGATCGACCGTTGCAGGCAGCGTTGACTTGGTTTCTGTAGCTGACGCTTGGTGATCCACGACAGTCGTTCTGACTTGGACAACAGCTGCTCCAATGGCATTCAGAATAGCCGTGAAGGATGCTGTGAACCTGGATGCGTCTGGTGTGACAGTTGAACTGCAGTATACCATCCTTACAGGCGGTGACGGTGCCTGCAAACGTGAACTTGTTATTATTTTTCATTGGCATACACTAATTATAGTCTCTTAGAAGAAACAAAATAATTGTCCAGAGGCAATGAATAACATCTGTAGTATTTTTATTTCTTTCTCGCATTTGCCAGCCTAAAACGCCCCTTCAAGCTTATACTCAGAAGCGCTCCCGACTACAGCGCAGACACTGAATAATATTGATGGCCATGATGGGGTTCGGTCGAGGGTTTCAAGGGTTAGCAGAACTAGTCGAGTATTGTAGGGAGCGGGCTGTTATAATAGGCCACTCCATATCTTCTCCACAGCCCTGCACCAGCCGCAATTAAAGTTGCTGCAATTTCTGCAATAAAGTTCTTTTCAAGTCGGCCTAATTCAAAAAGAGAATAATAATCTCACTTTGCTGAGCAGAGGCACAAGAATTCTCCACTGTAAACCCAACGATAAATGCGAAACAAACCGCCTTCATCATCCTTGCTTCCGATTGACTTCGCCAATTTAAAAACATGATTCTCATTTCGTTGTTGATTGTTATTGAATCGCAAACTGGATGAAAATAATTAGGCTAGATCTATTCATCCGCTAGCCTTGCGGTTTTAACCGAAAACTGTCTGGCTGGTCAACACTCGCTGCGTATGTGATCTGTGGCTTCCATCTACACAGTGTCCACAAAAAGAAGTAACCCCACTAATATAACTGTCTTTTTTCTGTTGATTCTGTGTAATTGTTTCAGCCTCTGTACATCTGAAGCGAAGTCAAGCTAATAATCGGAAAATTATTTTGACTAAACATGCAGTTTACACTATGATTCTTAGTGCTCTAAAATTCAATAACGCTGAATGACTAAGTAGGCTATATAGGCCTATGTAAGTCATTGTGGGTAAGAGGTTTTTGGAGAAGTTAATAATTTTCAAAGCGACCGTTTCAGACTATCCAATTATTAGCCATGACCATAATAATGATAATGACGACAAATTTATATGACTTCATAACGTAGCCATGCCGTTACATGGGTGCCTTACAAGGCAGCTTATAGGCGGGATAAGCCCTAGAGAACAAGCATAATTTTTGGCATGATATAATTATAAGAGTTCGCTGAGACAGTGTCTCAAAATAGAGTGTTCCCCGTTTTAATCGTATCCCCCAAATGAACAGAAGTAAAAAGCCACTTCCGCGTATAAGCCTATTTATTTTGCAAATTAATTTTCATCTGCTTTGTTTTGAACGATGACATGAACAAACAGGTATGTTTATTCCTACTAGATACTTTTTGCTTTGATTTTAGAGCACTTAGAACATTTAAAACACTAAAAAACCAGGGCCGTCTTATGGTCATTATAGGCCCTAGGCCCTTTTGCATATTAATCTATTGGTAGGCCCCTAGGGCCTATCCAACTCAACTCCGTATTAATTCAAATTGCAACACATTTACATTGTTTCTTTAAATTATGCTGAACCATGTTTTGTGAACGCATTCAGTTTAGATTTTAAATCTCAATCTACGTTTTGTAATATTTATTTTCGATATCCGAGAAATGTAATATTTCCGGTTTCCGAATTTCGACTTTCGGTTAGCGGCGTTTCGGTCTAAATTCTAATGAAAAATCGCCATCGCTTTTTAAATTTTAATTTGTTAAATTATTAAGCCTAATACAAATTTATAAAAAAAATCATGTCTGATGGTTATAAGAGGAAACACGAGTCTGGATTTGAGAAACGAAGAAAAAGGAACAGAAAGATGAAGCACTAAAAAAGATCATGGGTGCGTTAAACAAATAAATTTACAAATAGGCCTACAAATTGCAACAAAGACATGTCAGTGACATCACTCGCTTCTTCTATCCCAACCCATCTCTCAGTACCGGAAATAATCCCGACTGACACTGGCCATCCAGAACAAAGTGAAATAGGCCTAGGTGATATAACTGAACAGATATGCCACGGTAGCGTCGGTAGGGCTATGCTGCCTATGCAGCAGTCTGATGATAGTACTCGTCCGAGTCGTCCGAAACCATTGGGTACAGTTACTGTAGAAGAACTAGAAGATGTGACAATTAACAATAACAATAAATTTAAATCCAGTCATCACCACCATCATCATAGTCTTAATCATGATCCACTGTTCCTGATTCGACGGCGTCTTGAACGTTGATGCATGGTGCATGCAACACTTATTTGGCGCCGTGTTATAACAGTCGATTAGAAGAAAAAATTAGAAATTCAGCAAACGATAAGCTTATAGAGTTTTCTAAAGAACGTCGCTGGATAGGCTGCCTGAACTTGACCATATAATTATCACAGTGGGCAATGGGCATCCACTAGCAATCTTTAACTAAATCAAGCCAAGACAAGTGAAATGATCATCAGGCGACCTCGGTCTAAAGCTATTGCTCTCCCTCCCTCCATCTCGGGCATCGAAAGGGTCCAGCAGATGGTTGTTTTGGGTGTCACCATCTCTGATCGGATTGGCTTTGAGGCTCACATTAACAGAATATGCTGTAAAGCCCGGCAATCCATATTCGTCCTTCGTATTTTGGTCGCCCACGGCCTCCATGGTCAACGTCTGTTTGACGTTGTTAGAGCTACTACCATTGCAAGACTATACTTTATGCTTCCCCTGTTTGGTGGGAATTTGCCAACGCAATGGAGCGTAAACGTCTTAACGGTCTTTTAAAGAAGCGATTGCATTGAAGTGCTGGATGGTCGCAGATAGGCGCTGGTATGTATTTTGCTTTTTTATATTTATTTCTTGCATTTGATCTATATATATATATATTACATATATACAGAGAGACAGATAGATAGATAGACAGACAAAGACATAGACATAGAGAGAGAGAGAGAGAGATAGAGAGAGAGAGAGAGAGAGAGAGAGAGAGAGAGAGAGAGAGAGAGAGAGAGAGAGAGAGACAGACAGACAGACAGACAGACAGACAGACAGACAGACAGACAGACAGAAGGACAGACAGACAGGCAGAAAAGACAGACATATAGAGGGACAGAGAAGAGATAGATACGGAGAGAGGCAGACAGACAGACATAGAGAGGAGAGACAGACAGACAGACAGACAGACAGACAGAGACGGAGACAGAGACAGAGAGAGCGCGCTTACTGGTAACCGGGAGTCTTTAACGTGTCATTGCTAATCAGTGAAATGCTGATTAATTTTGGGTGGAAGTGGTTTCCCCCCCCCCTCCTTTCAATATTGGTTCCGTAAGAATTAGGGCTGTTGATTTAATCGCGTTAACGCGTGCGATTAACGCGTTAAAAAAATTTGCGATTAAACATTTTAACGCATTAATCACACGCATTAATTAGATCTGATTGAAATGGAATCAAAGGCACAAAAACTCATTTTAAACGGAAAGCTTATACTTAAAACTAGTGATACATTCTTTGGCAAATATTCCAAAAAAGAATTTGAGTGGGCTATTATCGTAGCAATTCGTCGCTCAATTATTATCGCCTAACATGCGTTAAACGCTAACGATGAGCCGTCGACATTGGCCGGATCGCATCGTCCACTAAAGTTGTTTCATCACTCCGTCAGGATATACATTGGTTGAACTCCAGGAGATGGCAAGAGCATTGGATCCAGGTTTCAAATGATGAATGTTTACAAGGACAACTGAGACGAGGTTTGGCAAGAACCGCAACCTCTTGTGAAAAATTGTGACTAAATAATGAGGTTCAATAGTAGGGGCCTATACCTACTGTTGTTAATTAATAAGAGCTGCAAGAGCATCCCTTGAACCGAACAATGTAAATAAACTGGTCCCCATAGCCTATAGCCTACAATTGGCTGAATAAATAATTAATTTTGATAATCAGAAAACGGTTGTCTAATTTTCATTTAGGTCTATATCATTTTAATTAAAGGTGGCTCAAATGAAAAAATAACGGGATTTTGAGGTTTTGACTTATTTGAACAGTGTTTCAATTCAATTCTGTCCGTCATACAAAACTGTTAAATGAACTAAGGTACCTCTGGGTAATAAGGCCCGGGTGGAAATAAGGCCCACCAGATAAAACAAGGAATATCTCCGAATGTATTCGTCAGGTGTCGCTATAATTTAATTTTGTTGACCGAGTTTCATCTGTGAACTACTCTAGTTACCGATGAGTTTTCTTTTTGGTGACATGTTTGATTTATGCAGATGATAATATTTGCGCGATCAATTATTTCGCAATTATCCATTTTTTTATTTTATTACTTTTTTAATTAATCCTCAATCCGGGTAGTTCATGCATGTTGTTATAATAATATTCGCTAAGAGAGGATATTAGAAAGACGATATAGGCTGAAAAATAGAGTCTGAACTTAGGAATTACCCAGATTTTGGTCTTGGAATCCATGGTGTGAGGTTGAGGGTAACAAGGCCCACCTTTTTGTGGGTAATAAGGCCCTATCTTCAGGCCAATGGGCCTTATTACCCACAACTCCGGTACTGTGGTACATTCATTCATTCATTCATTATTAGAATTTATATAGCGCCTCTTCAAGAAACTACTCAGAGGCGCTCCCAGCCCAGCCACGACCAAAGAAAAAAGATTTAAGAGACTTGAGAAATAGAGATTGACTGGTCAGATGGAGGAGATGGAGGTTTGGGGGGAGGTCATTCCAGATTGACGGTCCCACAACCGAGAAGGCTCGGCGCTGTCTGGTAGCTAAGCGAGCCCGTGGAACAAGCAGTTGTCCCTTCGCAGCGGAGCGAAGGGCCCGACGCGCTTCAATGTCAGAGACAGGACGACAGAGGACGCGCAGATAAGATGGAGCACAACCAAGAATACAGCGAGAAACAAGGGCAGCAATGCGGTAATTGATGCGTTGGGCTATTGGCAGCCAATGCAGCACATCACGCATGTAAGCAGAGACAGGCGAAAATTTAGGAATTCGCCCGATGAGTCGGGCAGCAGAGCGTAGAACCCGGTCTAACCGTCCCAGAACCCCAAGGGGAAGGCCAACAAGGATTGAGCAGCAATGGTCAATACGACTAGTTACAAAAGCGTGAACAAGCACAACTAGCGCATCATGGGAGAGAGAGCGAGCAATTACTCGAAGTTGACGAAGCTGATAATAACAGCTTCGAGCGACAAGATTAACATGCTGGGTGAGACTGAGTTCACAGTCAAGGGTGACACCCAGGTCACGGACCGTGGAAGAGAAAGTAACATCCGGAAACAGTTGAGCTAGCAGAGGCAGGTCAATATTCTCAAGTTGTCATATTTAATTGTTCATGATTTAGTATTGGTTAGGAGTTCTTGAAGCTGTTTTAACACATTTTTGGCTATATTTGCTTGTGAATAGATGCGAGGGGTGGGGTAGGTGGGATTTGGTGGGGTGGAGTGAAATGGGGTGGGGTGGGTCGGGTTGGTTGTACGTTTTCATCACACTTCTTTATTTCAGGCAATTATAATTAATTGATATCTATCCATCCATTTCATATGTTTGGTTAGTTTAAATACGAGCTCAAATATGATGTTTGAATTGTAAAGCAGACGTTTAGACAACAAAATAAAATAGTTTGTTAGATGGGCCTTATTACCCGACGTGTTGGGTAATAAGGCCCACATCATGACCTTTAATAAAAAAAATTTTTCTCTTATATGACAATTTATTTTATCAAAATAATTAATTCATTATGTAACTGCATCCACACACTCCTCATATAGCTGTTTTGCAAAGCTACAGATGCATACCAGTAATAGTTATTAAGCAAAATTCCTTAGGTGGGCCTTATTCCCCACAGTTACCTTAAATGCAGATTAAATAGGCCTAAGGCAAAGGTTATTGAATATGTTTGCATATTCAGTCATTAAAATTATATGCTTCAGGGGTCCTTAGAAAATAGTAAGATTAGTATATTTGACGGAAATGTATTGCGAATAAATTGGCGTTAATTGCGATTAAAAAAATTAATCGCGCGATTAATTTCGATTAAAATTTTTAATCGAACAACAGCCCTAGTAAGAATCACTCGACTGAGACTCTCTTACTCCGCCTTTTATCTGATCTCTATACGGAGCTATAAATACAGGGCGCATCTCTCTTCCGGCTTTATTTGATGTCAGCTGGGCTTTTGACTGCGTTGATCATAACTATACTCCCCCATCCGTTCCTACTCCTTTTGGCTTTTAAATGGCTTCGTTCTTTTTTTATTATCGGAGCGCACCTATGCTGTTGTCTTTGGTACTTCCAGATCTGCCTGCATCGTGCAAGGGTTGGTATTCGTCATTCACCACAGAGCAGAGCGAGCAGGCGCACCTGAAAGCCGTGTCCTTCCAGCACACTAGCGACTTACTACTCTGTCTGCCGATCACTTCCTGCGGTCTCAGGTTCAGTGATGAGGCCATCAGAGTAGCAGTTGGGCTCCGTCTGGGAGCCAACATTTCACAACCTCATGACTGCTTTTGTGGCTCGCTGGTCACCGCTAGAGGCACGCACGGCCTTTTACGACCTGGGTTTTGGTCGCGTGGCTCGACACGCAGCCATCAACGATTTGATCCATCGCAGTCTGATTAAAGCCGGATCCCCATCGATTATGCAATGGCGTAGCCAGGAATTTATTATTGGGGGTTACGGCCGGATACTTTTTTCTTATATAAGTGGACAAATAACCTTTTAAAAAACGTTTTTTCTAAGCGATTGGAGGTGTTTTAGCCCCCAAGCCCCCCCCCCCTTGTCTACGCCACTGGATTAAGGAGCCAAAGGGCATGCTGCACTCGGATGGTAGGAATCCTGACTCTTATACCGTGGAAAGCGGGTCGAAACCTCGTATGAGACGTTACTGTCCAGCGTAGAATTGTCCGGGAACCCATTTAATGTAGTTTCCGACAAAGGTTTTGCGTTGTGTGATACAGTGAGGACATGTCGAAAATAAAGGTCGTAGACAAAGGATCAGAGCATCTGCTAAAGAAGCAAGAGGCTTTTGCAGGAGCGCTGAAGCTTATTCTAGAACGCTGACTCTGGCGTATGCACTAGCCTATACACTGTACAGTGACTGATCATTGGGACACTGTGTGACGAACTTTAAAGGCGCTAGTTCTATATAATACGTGTTTTGAAACATACGTTAGAGGCCTACACATGAATAAATAATACTCAATGATGTTATTGCTATGTATTACATGCATACCTAAAGTTACTAGCGTAATATTAATAGCATATTCGTGCTTCAGTTAGGCCTATACAGTTATTTGTGGGGCGCAGTGGTGTAGTGGGTATGTTCGTCGCCTTGCAGCCAAAGGCTTGCAGGTTCGAATCCACCTCAAGTCGCCGCGTAGGGACCTTGGGAAAGTCCTTCACTCGCAATTGCTCAGCGCTTCGGCGTGAAACTCCGATGCAGTGTCCGCTCTGTAGTCGGAGTGCCTCTGAGTTAGAGCTTAAAGGGGCGCTATAGCAAGTTCACATACAAACAATTTGGATGCACAATTATCCATCTTCTTCCTGTTCTCAGAATGTATAGGCAGCATGGTTTGTAGGTCTATAATTTATAGATATATCATATGTTGCCATTTTTATATCAGTTTCATTTCCCTGTTGTTGACCTATTAGGGTAGCTATCACAATAAATATATCACAACATAATTATCCCGCATCAATTAGAAGTGAAATACAAGATCTAAATGATAATAATCCTAATCATAAGTGATAATTCCTTGAATGACCCCAATGACATCATCGCTTTCATCAAAGCGGAAGTTAAAGTTAAAAACACTGGAACCAGCAGTCATTTGTCGACGATTACTACTACAGTAGTAGGCCTACTATTGTTAAGGAAATGGTAATTTAAACACGTCACTGTGGAGAGTCTCAATATAGATGCGCTCCCACTGTAATGAAACAATACGTTGAAATAAAACATCTGTGGTCCTCGGGAACTTGTGGAAACGAGGTCAGCTCAGAAGAAGACATCACGTAAATGAACTGCACTGTTGTTGTATCGTCAGATGTCTGTTCCAGGATTAAACTCTTCTAGTCAAAACCTTATGCCTACTAGGTCAACTTGTAATCAGGACTTAAAGTGTGGCACGACGGTCATGGACGGCGTCCATACACTTACAGTACTTTAAAATATGGAACGCCGTCCTGCCACTTATTGCCCAGCACAGCCTGAAAGGTAAGGGCGTCCAGGCACTGCTTTTGGAAAGGTAATGGGCGTCCAGGAATTTATTTTTCCACACTTTAAGCACTGCTTGTTGGCCTAATAATAACCATTAGTCTACATATTTCGCTGTAACACGGCTATAATTAATTATCTGTCTTGCGTATCATCCTATACAATTATAGTCTTAATCATCCACTGTGTTCTGATCGATGGCGTCTTGAACGTATACATGCACGGTGCATTTAATGATCTATTTGTTCATCCGGCATTCTACTTCGTTAACCAACCATTGAAAGCGTTGCTTAGCAGCAGCTGAGCTACAGTGGTGTGCAAAAGTCTGGAACCACCTAGAAATATCGCATATACGACTTAATAGAGTTTCTTCGTGTCTTAGAATTGCTGTAGGCCTATTAATTTTGTAGTCAAGATTCCTGCAAGTCAATTTTGTTCCGAGTTGGATTTAGCCTATACTCCTTTCGTAAAAAAGATGTAGAAACTAGCAACACCGTAGAATCGAAGATCCACCAGGAAAACGATGGATTCAAGCGAAATGTTTGGGAAAATGAAGTATGTCTTCAGTTCTTCTCCTACCGCCCTCCAACGCCGAGTTTTATTTAGAGCATCTTGATTCAAACTCCATCATGAAGAACTTGTTGCACTCGGCCAGTGAGAGTCCACTGTAATAATATTATCTGTTTAGTATACAGTGCGCACTGCGGTCTTGTGTGTACGATAAACAACTGCAATGAGCAATTTTTATTCACTCTATATAGCTTGGACTATTATAGTTGAGCTGGATAATAATATTATTGTCAAATTTATGTTTACTGGCCGCCGATATGAACTCTCCTATAGCGTCGTTATAATTATATTATATGGCGCCTCTTTACTTTCCAATACGGGTGCAAGGTAATCGCTTTCCTTTACGGGTGTAAGGTAATCGTTTTCTTTTGCTGCAGTGTGTTCGAGACTGGTATAGTTGGACGGGGAACAGTCGCCAGAATCGGGAATGAAGTCGTAGAGGTTTGAAGTTCTCACGTTTTCGTTGTCGTTACTCGGGCTGCAAGAATCGTTCGGCATGTCGTAATGTTCTTCGCTCTTCGCTGCAATGTATTCAGTCTTCACTGCAGTCCTACAATGACGTCAAAAACACGTTAGGAACACGTCACGTTTAGTACAGCTGCACAATTCAATTTTTCAATTCAATTCATTTCACTTTATTGCAACCAGAAACAAGAAGAACAATTCTTAGGGGGTCTTTTTTGGCGCACCCTGCATATATATATATATATATATGTGTGTGTGTGTGTGTGTGTGTGTGTGTGTGTGTGTGTGTGTGTGTGTGTGTGTGTGTGTGTGTGTGTGTGTGTGTGTGTGTGTGTGTGTGTGTGTGTGTGTGTGTGTGTGTGTGTGTGTGTGTGTGTGTGTGTGTGTGTGTGTGTGTGTGTGTGTGTGTGTGTGTGTGTGTGTGTGTGTGTGTGTGTGTGTGTGTGTGTGTGTGTGTGTGTGTGTGTGTGTGTGTGTGTGTGTGTGTGTTCAGGATATATTGAACAGGATGGAGAATACGAATTAGATAGATTATCAAAACGTACAGAAAGCCTATGCCAGGATTCGGTAGATGTTTGCGGGAGGACTACACATAATTTATAGTACACAAGAGATAGAGAAAGTGCAGAGAAACTTGCATCTGAAGGCATGTAGGGCTACAACAGCGCAATTACCCGTGCGTTGGGAGGTTTCAATTACCCTATGAGCAATGATTACAGAACGACCCATGATTCAGCACGCATCGAGTTACAGGATGGAACGAATAATTGTGATTTTCGAAAGCTATTTTCATTAGCAGGCATACCCGGCTTTTTCAATTGTATTCTAATAGGAAAATGTCAACATATCGTATATCAAGCCATCTTTTGATGAGTGCAGCTATTGGCGCCGTAACAAAAGCGCGCATGACAAAAGCGCGCAGACAAATGCGCGCAGACAAATGCGCGCAGACAATAGCGCGCAAAGCGCGCAACAGGTACCTTCCCCGATAAAAGGGCGCGGACAAAAGCGCGCAACCAAAGCGCGCAAAAAGCGCGCAACGATCAAACATACATACATACATGCATAGTATTTGCATATGTAGGCTACGTATATACATAAATACATGCATGCATACATACATACATACATATATATATATATATATACATACAATACATACATACTACATACTCACATGCATACATACATGCATACATACAAACATATGGTATTTACATATGTACATATATAAATATATATACATAAATGCATGCATACATACATACATATATATACCATACATACATACATACATACATACATACTTACTACATTCTCACATACATACATACATGCATGCATGCATACAGTCATACATACATACATACATACATACATACATACACACATACATACATACATACATATATGCGTGCATGCATACATACATACATGCATACATGCTACATACACAATTACACATATGTATACATACATACAATACATAAATACATACATGTATAAAAATATTTTGTGTATTGTGTCTATGTGTTCTTCGTCGCGGGCGCGCATTTGTCTGCGCGCATTTGTCGTGCGCGATTTTGTTACTGCGCGCATTTGTCTGCGCGCATTTGTCTGCGCGCTTTTGACATGCGCGCTTTTGACCGTGCACCGCAGCTATTGCATGCGATGGATGAATAGGACCATATAACGAAAACAAAACAGAACTTGAATCATCAGGAAGATAGTCGTGGAATTTATTAGTCAATCAACGTTTTGCTTTGTTTGTATTGGATCAACCAGTTGAAATAATGTCTTGAGAACTGAGGTTTTGGATCCTCAGTTTGTCCCTTACACAGATTCCTAAGCGCCTCAGTCCGTATGCTACTACTAGACAGTGATTTCACTGTACTATGATTGGATGCTGAGGTTTTTAAAAATTATTATTGCCAGATTTTTTAAAATTATTTTTGCCAGATTAAAATTACACCCGAAAGAACGTACATTGTATATCGTTTATTCATACCTATCGCCGACTAAGAAATGGTGACTGCTGCCGCCGCCGCTGCTGCTGCTGCTGCTGCTGATGATGATGCTGCTAATGATGATGATGATGGTGATGATGATGATGATGATGATGATGATGATGATGATGATGATGATGATGATGATGATGATGATGATGATGATGATGATGATGATGATGATGATGATGATGATGATGATGATGATGATGATGATGATGATGATGATGATGATGATGATGATGATGATGATGATGATGATGATGATGATGATGATGATGATGATGATGATGATGATGATGATGATGATGATGATGATGATGATGATGATGATGATGATGATGATGATGATGATGATGATTATGATGATGATGATGATGACGGCGATGATGATGATGATGATGATGATGATGATGATGATGATGATGATGATGATGATGATGATGATGATGATGATGATGATGATTATGATGATGATGATGATGATGATGATGATGATGATAACGATGACGACGTATGATAATGACCTTGCTGTTTGCAACATTGTTGACTACATGCATGGTCATTAAGAAACACGAGAAGGAGAAGAACAATGAATAGTAGAAGAAGAGGAAGAAGACAGAAAAGATTGAGAAAATTATAATTATGATCCCAATGATCCACCAGCGATTGCAAGGCGCTCCACTGCAACACTCGTTTCCGGGCACCCCGTCATAATAGCCCGGTCAAAACAGCCCCGTCAAAACAGCCCCGTCATAATCGCCCAACGACAAAACAGCCCCGTCAAAATCGCCCAGCGACAAAACAGCCCCGTCAAAATAGCCCCGTCAGAACAGCCCGGGGCTATTTTGTCGGGGTCCGACAAAGTCGCGGAATAACACAATTTTCGTGAAAAAATAGACCGTCGAAATTAACGTCTTTTTAAGGAAGCAGTCCTTTCGCCGAATTGATGAAAATAATGTTTGTAGCCTAAAGTTTAAGATGACTTCCGGAAATGATCGCGTTAGTAAACAAACTTCGCGTTTTATCATCAATCCAGCCTGTAGGCTATTTCAGATCTATAAAACTTTCATCCAGCTTCGATTTCTCAAGCGTTTGATCATCCATCCAGCTTCTATTTGAAATATAAATACTTTCTTCCCGCTTCCATTTCTTAAGCGTTTTATCATTCATTCAGCTTCTATTTAAGATCTATAAAATCTTCATCCAGCTTCGATTTTTCAAGCGTTTGATCATCCATCCAGCTTCTATTTAAAATATAAATACCGTCATCCCGCTTCCATTTCTTTAGCGTTTTATCATTCATCCAGCTTCTATTTAAGATCTATAAAACCTTCATCCAGCTCCGATTAATAATTAGATCCTTTTTTAAAAATTGATCCAGATAAAACGCTTAAGAAAATTTAATGGCAGCTGGATGAAGGTTTTATAGATCTTAGATAGAAGGTTGATGATTAATAAAAAGCTCAAGAAATGGAAGCTGGATGAATGTTTTTTATATATCTGAAATAGTTGTCCGTGTCGTCTATGACTGGACTGTTTTCGCGGAACTGTTTACACGGGCTGTTTTAACGGGGCTATTTTGACGGGGCTATTTTGACGGGGTTATTTTGTCGGGAACTGAATTTTTCTGGGCTGTTTTGTCCTTGGGCGATTATGACGGGGCTATTTTGTCGCTGGGCGATTATGACGGGGCTGTTTTGACGGGGCTGTTTTGACGGGGCTATTATGACGGGTCACCCTCGTTTCCGATGAGTTTTTGCTATGGCAACAGAGAGAGAGAGAGAGACAGACAGACAGAGACAGATACAGAGAAAGAGAGAGAGACAGAGAGAGAGAGAGCGAGAGAGAGAGAGAGATAGATAGATAGATAGATAGATAGATAGATAGATAGATAGATAGATAGATAGATAGATAGATAGATAGATAGATAGATAGATAGATAGATAGATAGATAGATAGATAGATAGATAGATAGATAGATAGATAGATAGATAGATAGATAGATAGATAGATAGATAGATAGATAGATAGATAGATAGATAGATAGATAGATAGATAGATAGATAGATAGATAGATAGATAGATAGATAGATAGATAGATAGATAGATAGATAGATAGATAGATAGATAGATAGATAGATAGATAGATAGATAGATAGATAGATAGATAGATAGATAGATAGATAGATAGATAGATAGATAGATAGATAGATAGATAGATAGATAGATAGATAGATAGATAGATAGATAGATAGATAGATAGATAGATAGATAGATAGATAGATAGATAGATAGATAGATAGATAGATAGATAGATAGATAAATAGATAAATAGATAGATAGATAGATAGATAGATAAATAGATAGTTAGACTGACCTGCGTTTTTTCAGTACAAGCACAACTGCGACCGAAATGACAATAGCCGTTATTACTACACCGCCCACAATAACAGCCACCATCGTGTTTATTTTATCTGTACAAAAACATATTGGTACAAATAATTATTGTGTGGCCAATTATATAAACATGCCTTTGGGTAATTCAACATATTTAATGTCGTGAGCACGACTTAGTAACTCGTTTGCACGAGATAGTAGCCCAAGTCGCTGCCACGACTCATTAACTGCTCTGATTGGCTGCTTTTTCCAGGTTTTGCAGTCTACCGTACTGCATGATTACTGTAGTTAGAAGATTAGTCATTGCCGCAATCGCCACTTAAGATAGAAGCGATTGACAAGACTTAGTTTAACTATACTGATTCCGCCGCATCATGGTCTATCGGTCTTCGTGCATTCAAACTCGACCTTGCATCTTCCCCTTCTCCGCAATCCTCCAATTAAGAGACAAGTGTTAGGGTTGGCTGTTCTCTCATGGAACAACATGCCGGAAACTATTCGGGCAGCCAGGAGTCTCACCCAGTTTAAAATCCAAGTACGCGCGCACAATAAAAAATGTCATATAAATCATTTTATTAGGCTTAGGCCATCTCATTTTTTCAGTTAAGGCAGAGGGAAGGTATCCAAATGCAACTGTTCACATGTTTCCCAAGCTACTGCCATCGTATGTTTTTCTTTAAACTGTTACCATGTCATAGTTGTGAATATGCTTTGGTAAATAGAAATCTATCTAGCGGATTCAGTGTTCACTCCCTTCGGGTAGCCTGTTGCTTCTAACATTACGCAGTAATGATTGTATATCATTGTGTAACGTCCTATGAGGCCGCTACAATTTAACCTCCTTTTAGGCCGCTCGGCGTACTTACTTATTAATTTGTGGCCTTGCTAAATTTGCGACCGGCCTTCGGTTTTAGCCGCTTTTAGATCTGACCTTCGGTGCAGTACTTCGCTGCAACAGAAAGTGTCGCAATGCGACACTCTATTTTTAGATTCGGCCAACGTGTAAGTCGCTGATTGGTTGATCCGGATCACGTGACCGCTTCCAACGCCGAAAAGCGCAGTCGACTGGAAGTTTTCATCGGAGTGAGAGCTCGGCTCGGGAAGATCAGAAATTCCGTGTATTTTGGGTCTAAAAATGCTGAATGTGTGGCTGATTGCCTGATTTCATGAATAATAATATACCGTTGACTAAGCGACTGGTTCTGGCACCGTTGCAGCTGATTCTGCGTGAATCTTTGTTGTCATATATTCCAATATTCGGACAAGAAATCTTCCGATCTTCTTTTCATATTTGAATGCGAGTGTTGGTCAAATTGCACGGAAAGACCAGGAAAGTATCAACTAATCTAATTGCTCCATAACAGAATCCGAAACCAAGTGTAGTTAATTAATTAGATATTAATGTTCATTGATAATAAGAATTGAAACCTAAGTTGATATTGAATAACGGTTGAAAGCTGCAGACCGTATTATGATTCATTATATCTGACTGTTAGTTATAGAACGTGATTACTAGAAATAAGGTTGTGCACGCCTGTTGATTATTTACGGAGATTCTGCTGACTTTGAAGATATATTGCATAGTTATTGAAGAACAATAGCTAGGCCCAATCACAGATGTTAATTGTCAGTAACGCTTATTCATTATACTCAGTTGAATTGTTTAATTAAATAAATCAAATCTGACGTTAATAAATAACTGAACAATGGAAACTTCTATAAGGTCTGAGGATGACTCTGATGAGGATTTAGAGGAATACTTAACCAAGGAGAAGAAGGGAGGAACCCCTGACAGACCAGAGGAAGGTGAGGTAAGGCAGGAAAAGAGAAGGGAAGGGTTGATCGCACTTAAGGATGGGGGATTTAAACAATCTGTTGAAGGGGAGTTGAACCCTGATGGGCTCCCGTTAGGGGAAGCCGTCGTCCTCAGACCGAGGACCGCAGACATATGTCGCCACTCGACCGAAGCCATTCCTGGTACCAATGAGAGACATCCCCGTCCTGAGGTGGAAGACCCAACCCTAATCTATAACTTTGCCACAAGTAAAGCGTTGACTGCCATGGATCTTACCTACTTAGATGGACCTGTAGAGCTACCTGACGACAGAGAACCCCTTCAACAGTGCGGCGCCTCATTTGAATTCCCAGGGCGGGCACCTACCACTTGGGAGGCTGAAGAGCAATACCAAGGGTGGGACCCCCGGTCACGTGGTTTTCTTTCGAGGAGGGGGCAGGCCGTTACAATTGGCACCAGATTAAGTGGGGTAAAAGAAAGCTCAGGTACACTTGGTCCTAGACTAAGTGAGGTTTTGGAACTAGGTTCAAATACAGCTAACGCTCGGGTCCAACTTAGTCAAGATACAAGGGCCAGAAAAGAACCCGAAATGGTTAGGAATGAAACTGTCTATCATAGAGATTTAAATACGATTTATGAAAGTTTTGACTATGAGTCGTATATGCGCAAGAAACAAAACAGGTTAAATAGAGATATAACCGAACAATTGAAATGCAATAGTGAAGACTCAGAAGTAACTGACATGCGGCCTCTGCATCGATTTGTGCTCGATTCAAATGCGATAGCTATAGGGCAAGACTGTTTGAAAGCATGTACTAACTCACGACTGTTAGTTTCAGATAATGGGGATCCATCATCGCTGAGGGCAAATCATCTGGTGCTTCGAGGTGCACATCCCAGTCAGACAACGACAACCATCTCGTGGGCTGCCACCTTTTCCCCGCCGTCGCTCAACGTCATGGCTTCCGAAAAACCTTTCCTGCCCTCTGGCGTCGCTCCACGAATGTCTACGCTCACCCTTTCTTCCGGTCAGCCGCTCATGTCGACACAGAACCTGTCGTCGGAAACCCACGTGACACAAAGCTGCGAATATCGACGGTGGAAGGCAAGTCAACCTTCGTACATGCCTTACACGCCATATCAGCATCTGGTCGCTGATCCAGCCGCTCATGATGAACAGATTTCAACGGTGAATAAATCTGTGCAATCGTCGGTGACACAAACAGTTCCGATAAACTCTCTGGTGAAATCGAACAGTGCAACTGCTGTCGGAAGCGAAATCAAATCCGATGAGCATCAGAAGAATTTCAATCAAGAAGAATTGCTCCAGCTCCTGCTGCAGACACTCAGAGAAACTCCAGAGAATCCATCTACAACTACCGACAACACAGTCCAAGAAATTGCTAGTGAAAAGAAAGAACCTGCTGGGAAACTACAACCTGAATCTTCAAATTTTCCAGATAGAAGAATGAAATCGCAAGTGAAATTGGACCGACTTCATGAACAATCTCGACAGTGGCAACCGCCACTAACATTTCAGAAAAGGGGAAACAATGGTTCCAGTAATCAACAGTGGAATCGTCGTTCGAACAACCGCTTCCAGAGGGTAATCCGAAATGATCGCCGTTGCTATGGGTGCGATCAGCTCGGGTACGTTTCTCGGGTTGGCTCTGGTCGTTCAGCCAACGCATCGCAGGGAGAACAAGAAGAACAAGGACAAAAACCGAGCGGGTTCTTAGCCTATCGTGAACCTCGCTCTGGACTGTGCAGAAGAATCGTGGTGCCTCGTGAAACCCTGGCTGCATCGAAGGACGAAAAGGAGAAAAGAAACTTCGAACGAATTCATCGCCTGGAAGATGTGGAGAAACAACCGAAGCCTGCGACGCCAGAAACTTCTCCTCCGACGGAATCTTCGCCCCGATCCTCTGGTGCCAAGGTGGTAGCCCAGCATCAACGAGATTGGGATGTGCATCCTCCATTCGTCCTCTCCGCTCATCGAGCCGGCGAGAGCGAAAGCACTGGAGTCACACAGAATCATCAGCCAATTAGTCTAGATTTAGAAAAAATGCAGATTGCTGATGTTTTGTTGAATAAAGATGATTTTGTGGCTGTACCGATTAAACATGTGCAAACTAATTTTGAATTTGCAAGAAGGTTTATACAGCGCTCGAGTCCCACTAGGAACCACGGGAATGGGCCCGGGTATAGGCAGTGATGTGAAGTAATGTGATGGGTTGTTGATTAGGTTAAGTGGTTGTGTTTTTATTTATTCTCTTTTGTGTGTCTGAATTTTTATGTAACGCTCACATTAGTAGTTATTGTAAATGAAGTACAGCTGTGGAAATGCTGATGTGAGTCGCGTAATGGCGACGGGATATAGCTCAGAGGGTAGAGTCCCCTCTTCCTTAGTTGATGTATGATGATACACTGGGTTCAGTATTATTTATGTTCGTTGATATGTATATGATAATAGTGGTTAGGGATAAGATTATTGATACTTGTCGTTTTATTGCATTGCGTTTTGTTGTTGTTGCCACAGAAAGAAAGGCAACTGTTTTCTATGTACTTTAAAGTTGAATGTGCATAATCATAACAGTTAGTAGAGTATAATGCAGCATGTTGAATCATGAGTAGCTTTAGTACAGCAGCAGTTGGTGAAAGTAGTCTTTGGATGTTGACTAGTGAGTTGTATTAGTTGTGTGTGAAAGGAGCTAGTATGTCTGTGTGATATGTGTAAGCTCCGAGTAGTTTGTGAGTAAGACAGATTGTAGACTTGTAAGTAGTCTAATGTCTCCGCAGTCAGTTTAGATTATATGAGAGGTGAGACAGATGACCTGGTGTTTAGAGTTGTGAGCTGTAGACGGCCTAGTTTCTTTGGTATGCTTTACTAAGCAGTAAATCCTTTTGCTTACTAGTTAGCGTTACTGTTCTGCTCTGTTGTACTCCGTCTTGTAAGGTAGACGTGGAGAGGTCAGCATAGGTCAGAGAGAAACCCGTTAGTTTCTTGGGTATGTTTTACTAAACAGTAAATCCCTTTGTTTAACTTGTCTCGGGTGGTCTGCTCTGTTGTACTCCGTCTTGGAAGGGGGACGTGGAGAGATTATTACATAGGTCGAGGAGAATGCCGTCCTAGTGCGTATTAAGAATGCTTAGCTAAACAGAAAGCCTTTGTTTAGTAGTCTCAGCCTAAGTGTAATGTGTTCTGTCTGTGATGATGTGCTGACTGCCCGTGTTCATGAATGCTCAGAAAGGAGTTTGTTGCAATCGTTGGTGGTTGTATGTGGTATCTGAAAGGGTGTGTAAATGAAATACAGCAATATTTGAAAGTGTTGTCGATTTCTAGCCCTGAGTAATATTTGAGCAGTAGTTTAGTCTGACTGGTTAGGAACAGGATTTGCAGATGATGTGTGTAAGCGAATTGTTAGAGCGATGGGATAAATGTTTGCTTTGACATTTAAGATGTCTCGTGCTGTAGTTCTTGATATGCTTTGATCTGCTGGAATGAATAATGATAATATAGAAAGATATTATCGCGTAATGGCGATAGGTTTAGGCTTTGGCGAGAAGCCTGGTTTTAGTTCCTTTGGATGAAAATGCATATGAATTTTTGTTTCTAAACTTGATCTAGGTTTGATCATGGGGGTAGGTAAGAATTGTTTACTTGTCGTTTTACTTGCATTGTTTTCTTTGTTGCCACGAAGAAGGGCAAGAATGCTGTGCTTGTTTGTAGAATAGGATGTGTGATTGCATAACCGTGATTAATTGATTAATCTATGATGAGATTATTTGTATTTTGAATTCTATACGGTTAGTGAAGGTAGGGTTCGGATTTAGAATAGTGGGTTGTAATCGTCCAGACAGCGCTACGGGTCTATTCTATTATATTCCGTCCTGTAAGGTGGACGTAGAAAGTCTATTGCATAAGTCAGGGAGAAATCCGTACTAGCTTCTTGGGTATGTTTCCCTGAATAGTAAATCCTTTGTTTGCTAGTTCCGGAAGGTCTGCTCTGTTATGCTCCGTCTTGTAAGGTAGACGTCGACAGACTATTACATAGGTCAAGGAGAAATCCGTCCTAGTGTGGCTTGGGTATGCTTCACTAAGCAGTAAAGCCTTTGCTTTATAGTTCAGCCCTAGTAACGTGTAAGGTGGGTAATGAAGTGTTGACTGCCCATCGCTGATAGCGATTGTATGTTGAGCTAAGGAACAGAGTTTTTCCAGAAATCTCTTTGGTTACCGGTGAGGATAGAATTAAAAGCAATTAAGCCTTCTTTTATTGTGTAACGTAGATTTGGTCCATAGTTAATGGTAACCTGTTAAATTGAATTCTAATGTGCTGATTTGTTAGCATAATAGTTTAGTAAGAATTGGTGCCGGAGCAGGGAATATTGTGTTTGGAAGACATTTATTAATCCTAGTAAGTGGCTCCGCGCAATTGAAGGATTAGGAATGATGATTATAAATTGTGTTAACTGTAATTTTGATTCAGCACCGAGATTCTTTGTGATAACCTTAAATTGCTGATGTCAGTTTCGGATGTGCATAAGTTCAGACTTGATAATTCTTTTAAGGGCATGAACCCTTTTTCGCCTAAGTGTACCGGGGCTGTCGGTACTAAGCTTGATTTATTTTGGGCATGAACCCTGTTTCACCTAAGCGTACCGGGGTTGTCGGTACAATGTGTAGCAATTGAGGATCTTGTTCTTATGTAGTACCGTAGTAAATCAGTTAAGGTTGCTTACTTATATTGTTTGGTTTCGGACCCTGTTCTGGAAATTTTCCATTAAGGTGGAAAATTGGATTAAGTGGGGGGGTGTGTAACGTCCTATGAGGCCGCTACAATTTAACCTCCTTTTAGGCCGCTCGGCGTACTTACTTATTAATTTGTGGCCTTGCTAAATTTGCGACCGGCCTTCGGTTTTAGCCGCTTTTAGATCTGACCTTCGGTGCAGTACTTCGCTGCAACAGAAAGTGTCGCAATGCGACACTCTATTTTTAGATTCGGCCAACGTGTAAGTCGCTGATTGGTTGATCCGGATCACGTGACCGCTTCCAACGCCGAAAAGCGCAGTCGACTGGAAGTTTTCATCGGAGTGAGAGCTCGGCTCGGGAAGATCAGAAATTCCGTGTATTTTGGGTCTAAAAATGCTGAATGTGTGGCTGATTGCCTGATTTCATGAATAATAATATACCGTTGACTAAGCGACTGGTTCTGGCACCGTTGCAGCTGATTCTGCGTGAATCTTTGTTGTCATATATTCCAATATTCGGACAAGAAATCTTCCGATCTTCTTTTCATATTTGAATGCGAGTGTTGGTCAAATTGCACGGAAAGACCAGGAAAGTATCAACTAATCTAATTGCTCCATAACAGAATCCGAAACCAAGTGTAGTTAATTAATTAGATATTAATGTTCATTGATAATAAGAATTGAAACCTAAGTTGATATTGAATAACGGTTGAAAGCTGCAGACCGTATTATGATTCATTATATCTGACTGTTAGTTATAGAACGTGATTACTAGAAATAAGGTTGTGCACGCCTGTTGATTATTTACGGAGATTCTGCTGACTTTGAAGATATATTGCATAGTTATTGAAGAACAATAGCTAGGCCCAATCACAGATGTTAATTGTCAGTAACGCTTATTCATTATACTCAGTTGAATTGTTTAATTAAATAAATCAAATCTGACGTTAATAAATAACTGAACAATGGAAACTTCTATAAGGTCTGAGGATGACTCTGATGAGGATTTAGAGGAATACTTAACCAAGGAGAAGAAGGGAGGAACCCCTGACAGACCAGAGGAAGGTGAGGTAAGGCAGGAAAAGAGAAGGGAAGGGTTGATCGCACTTAAGGATGGGGGATTTAAACAATCTGTTGAAGGGGAGTTGAACCCTGATGGGCTCCCGTTAGGGGAAGCCGTCGTCCTCAGACCGAGGACCGCAGACATATGTCGCCACTCGACCGAAGCCATTCCTGGTACCAATGAGAGACATCCCCGTCCTGAGGTGGAAGACCCAACCCTAATCTATAACTTTGCCACAAGTAAAGCGTTGACTGCCATGGATCTTACCTACTTAGATGGACCTGTAGAGCTACCTGACGACAGAGAACCCCTTCAACAGTGCGGCGCCTCATTTGAATTCCCAGGGCGGGCACCTACCACTTGGGAGGCTGAAGAGCAATACCAAGGGTGGGACCCCCGGTCACGTGGTTTTCTTTCGAGGAGGGGGCAGGCCGTTACAATTATAATTACCAACTACAATTATTATTAGTCAAAGCGCTTTTTTTCAATGTGAATATGTCATCGTCTGATTTTATTATGTTGACAATAATTATAGACAAATCGAGTTGAAAAATGAGAATTTAATTGAACATAATGGCTGGCAAATAAAAGATTTTGTAAATAATGATGGCCAGTTGTTCTATACGCTCTCCGGATCTGTTCCGTTTAACTGGTAGCCCAGGCCTACATTGTTTTTGCTTATGACAACTGTATACACATAGGGCCTATATTATACATATATACAACTGTGGGGCGCGGTGGTGTAGTGGGTATGTTCGTCGCCTTGCAGCCGAAGGGTTGCAGGTTCGAATCCACTTCATGTCGCCGCGTAAGGACCTTGGGCAAATCCTTCACTCACAATTGCTCAGCGCTTCGGAGTGAAACCCCGGTGCAGTGTCCGCTCTGCAGTCGGGAGCGCCTCTGAGTAGAGAGCTTGAAGGGCGCTGTAACACGCGCGCATGCAAACAAGCAAAATAGTCAATCAAGCAATCAATCAGTCAAGTATATAATTATAGTGACAAAGACTGGTACACTGCAAAATGATGTTGATCCAACTTCAGAATACCAGGTTGCATCTGTTGTTACAGATTACGATGATCATTCGACATTCATCATCATTATCAACTTCAGTAATTTTCAAGCTATGCGAGACATGCGGTCAATTTTAGGGATTTTTGTGTAAAACTAAAAAGAGGTGAAAACAGGGAAATTCGGAAAGGTTATGACAATAGAATCACTTATATATGAGTAATAACTATACTGGACTGCTGGTATACCCCAAGCATAAAAATCATGCAAATGCCTGGTAATATATATATGTATATAATATATTATATACATATAGTCCATATATCATATTATATATTATACAGGCCTATATATCTTTCATGTATACCTATAAGTCTCCGTGTTACTCTTACCTAAGTATCCGTATTCCTTATCCTCCTTTTCCGCTTGGACATAAGATGCGGACGTTCCATGTTGAGACCCGGATGTATCTTTTTCTGTCTTCAGCATATGCATTATATTCAGTTTTGTGGATATTTCAACGAGAGATGTTTTATTGGGAGGGATACTAAGGGGGGTTGAAGTGGACGTTGTCGATTGTTGCCACGTGGAGGCGGAAGAGCTGGAAGGCGTTGTTGGAGAAGGCGTTGTGGTGAGAATCGTGGATGCAGCCGTGGTCCGTGTGACTGAAATGCCATCAAGTATACTGTCAAGTACTTGATTTCTTGATCAAATCAAGACCATAGCCATGATTTTATTGGGGGGGGGTGTTTACTGGACCTTGAGCAAGCCAACAAGCAGCCGAATCAGCAATTGTTTGGAGGGTGATATAATCCATTGTAAAATGTCATAGAAATAAAAGCTTTAAATGAAATCCCCTTTGTGCTTTTTCGTGATTGTGTTAGTAACTGCATTATTTCATTTTAGCATTGTTTAATTTGGAGGGGTTCAAACACCCCAAACATCCTGGGAGTTGTTTCTGCCGGAGACTCTACACCAACAAAAATGAAAGTCCACTGCAGAAAGGGCCTATCCTGGACGTCCATGGACCCAACAACCCTAAGATCGGCCCTGTCTCCTAGCAACCAGATTTTGTTCTCTGCCAGACAATGATTGAGAAAATTCTTTAAACCTGGCACAGCGCTCACCAATCATCTGCTACTCCATGCTCAGCTATTACGTGACGCTTTTTAAATAACACTTTCGAATAAAAGATAATGACTACTAAGACAACATTGCACATGTTTGTACGTACATGTATCGCATCCAATTTCATCGGTGTCGTCCAAACAGTCTTCCTCTCTATCACACTGGAGTTCTGCAGGAATGCACAATTTGCTTATTCTGCACTGGAATTGGTCCGATCGACACCCGATTTGAGATGGACTCGTATCTAAACCCAAAACAGATGCTATGCATTAAACGTCGTGGGATAACAACACAGTCGAAACTAGAGATGCAATTACTTCTATGCAGTCATGACCCAAATAAACTAGAGAGGCACTGACGTATATAGTTCAGGTCGCGATTGGATATATATTAGAAGCTTCGCCGTTACCCATGTTCGCTGTTGAATCGGATTTGAACCCTGGACTTAGTTGCACTTCCAGTCAGGAAGACGTACCATGGTACCACTCGACCATCGGCCTGGGGGTTTGGACGGTCTGGAGTCTCTGGACGCTTGAGCGAAAGACCCGACTTGTCCGGTGCATCCTGATATTTTGATACGTAGCGAGAGATTGTCTAAGAAAGCCTCGGTTTCACACGTGAAGCTGGGTGGTAGAAATCTTTGGCCACATCGGTTTAATTCAAACCCGAAAGATACCACTTTCTTTCCTCCACCATTCTCTAAGGACATTCCACATCAACACTCTCCCACCTTCTTCGATGATATATACGGTGTGGGCGACACCGGTGGAGGCGAGAACGGAGGGCGTCACAGTAGAGGAAAAATTAGAGGTGATTACACTACAGTTATCTTGACCAGCACGGGCGACTCCATGGGGGCAAATCCGGCCATGCCCCCCCCCCATTTCAAATATGCATGGGACGTGGACCCACTCTCAAAGGTCATCAGTTATTTTGACAGAGGAAAATTGGTATATTCCAGACATTTCGGGCTAATGACTAAAAAAGTCGTCAGATAATTTGGGGACAAAGATCACCGAAAATGTTGGCCTTGCCCTTCGAAAATTTCTGTATCCGCCCCTGCTGGCCAGTCGGCATGTCATTTTCCCGTATAATAGTAAACACAAACATTTGTGAAGTGAGTAGGCTACTCTTTGTATCATAGATGCAAAAACGATGGAATTGGAATATAAAAAAACGGGGGAAAACCGAGATGGAAAAAAATTGTCTTTGCTGTAGGCCTACATCTCAAACTGCTTGTTAAAGTTGAAAACCTTGTTTATGCAATTTTATCTTAATTGGCAAATAGCACAACATTATTCGTAGGCCAAAATTAATTGCAAGTGACATTAATCTGCACCGGTTGTTTACTAATAACTTTGGTTTAATAAGAAAAACACAAATATTAAGAGAAATCACGATAGTGCTATATTACTCATTAAAAATAAATATACAGCACAAACAAACAAAACGGTCATCAAAAATGCTCCCAGATGGACAGAGAAACAGTGGTCAACCAACCATGGCAATGTTCCTCATCCGACCGGTCCATGCAGTCGTTATCTCCATCACAGCGCCAGGCTAGTGAGATGCACTTTCGATTGCTGCACATGAACTGTGTTGTGTTGCACTGGCGATGACCAGATGGAATCCGGGTCGGGCCACCTGCCACACAGATCAATAGCACTCAATCAAGATCAAGGTCGATGGAAGATTACTGGTTGCGGAGATGCCAAAGAAGAATACTGTGCAGAAGTAGGAGACACAGGATTTGGAATGCAGTGACACGGGAGAAGCTGGAACAGAGGAGACAGCGGTGAACATGATCAGGAAAAGAAAACTCACATGGTTCGGAAACGGAACACGAATGGACAACAAAATTTAATGGCTACCAGCTGCAGCTCCATGCGTCATGTGGAGGGAAAGAGAAGCAGAGGGCGACAAGCAAAAACCTGGATGGACAACATACGGTGTTTAATCTAGACGTCTCTGGGTGGAAAAGGTCCAAAAAGGAATGAATTTCCCCCCTCCCCCTCGTAAAAATCGCGAGGTGCTGTATGACAATACGTACCATTTCCCTCAGAAAAGGGATGTGTAACAATTCATTCATTCATTCATTCATTCATTCATTCGTTCGTTCACTATAGAATGATTTTCTCCCACCCCGAAATATCGAACGAACTTGAGGAACATCCATACAAGAACATGCTGCTAAAGTTTGATAAAACAGAAAGTAGGACTAAAAAGGTCATCAGTTATTTTCACAGCGAAAATTGTATATTTTTCTGCGATTTTGAGCGAAAGAACAAAAAGGCAGCAGTTTTTTCAGTGGCAGAGATGGTTAGATTTTACGAAATTTTTACCATATGACTAAAAATGTCGTCAGAAAATTTAACCGATGAAGGTGTAGTCGGTGACTCAGCCGTCCGCCCAAAATGTCCGGCAAAAATGGAGCTTTTCTCACCACCAGAAACCCGAAATTCGCGCCTCCCCCCCAAAGCAGGGGACTAGAGTAAACACTGAAACATGACACATTTGACTGACGGTCACTGTGGTGGTATCTCATATCAGACTACGCATTTCGACAACGATGATGATGATGACGACGACGTTGACTGCGACGACGATGACGGCGACGGTGACGGCGACGGCGACGACGACGACGACGACGACGACGACGACGACGACGACGATGACGATGACGATGACGATGACGATGACGATGACGATGACGATGATGATGATGATGATGATGATGATGATGATGATGATGATGATGATGATGATGATGATGATGATGATGATGATGATGCTGATGATGATGAGGATAGCAACAGTAATAATAGGCTAACCTTTAGCCTATAGCTATTTATGTTATAATCATTCATTTTTAATAATAGTAAGATACTAGATTTCCTTTCAGGTCGACCTAACGTTTAAAATACAATAGACTCACGTGTCTGAGCAGAGGCACAAAAATTTTCAATCGTAAACCCAACGATAAATACGACGCAAACCGTCTTCATCATCCTTGCTTCCGATTCACTGTCACCGATTTAAAAACATGATTCTTCTTTCGTTTGTTGAATCGCTAACTGACTGATAATTATTCATCCGCTATATCCTTGCGATTTTAATCTAGAGTTACTGTCTGGTTAGCCCACACTCGCTGCGTAGCCTACACGATCTGTAGCTTCCATCTACAGAGTGTCCACAAAAAGACCCAGCATCACTACTATGACTGAAAGTTTTATTTGTTGAACTGGTTTGCAAATTTGTTGCATCTGTAACGGAGTTATGTTACATGTATTTATCGGAAATTATTTGGCCAAATATGAATGTTTACTCAACTCTAAAATTTAATGATGCTGAATAACCAAGAGAGTGATTTTTTTGGTAAGAGGAAACAAAAGTTTATAATACCGAGTAAGCGAACGTTTCAGACTAATGATAGTAAAGATCCTAGATATAATTGATAGTGTACTGCAAAGTCATGTTCACGGAAATAATTAGCTGAAATTATTGCACTGACGGCGATTAATTATTTTTATTATGATGGAGTTATATTAGTTGAATGCGGAAGAGATCTTGTAACACTCATACTATACTACCACCATCAATGTCTTTCTTCAAAACTGTCACTAGCTCTCCCTCCTTCACTCCCTCCTTTCGTTCCTCCCTCCCCCTCCGTCCCTCCCTCCCTCTCTTCATCCCTCCGTCCCTCCCTCATTCCTTCTCTGTCTGTCTGTCTGTCTGTCTCTGTCGGTCTCTGTCTGTCTCTGTCTCTGTCTCTGACTCTGTCTGTCTGTCTCTGTCTGTCTGTCTGTCTCTCTGTCTCTGTCTGTGTCTGTCTGCCTGTCTCTGTCTGTCTGTCTGTCTCTCTCTCTTTTTATGCAGGCATGTATGTATGTATGTATGTATGTATGTATGTACGTATGTATGTATGTATGTATGTATGTATGTATGTATGTATGTATGTATGTATGTATGTATGTATGTATGTATGTATGTATGTATGTATGTATGTAAGTATGTATGTATGTATGTATGTATGTATGTATGTATGTATGTATGTATGTATGTATGTATGTATGTATGTATGTATGAATGTATGTATGTATGTATGTATGTATGTATGTATGTATGTATGTATGTATGTATGTATGTATGTATGTATGTATGTATGTATGTATGTATGTATGTATGTATGTATGTATGTATGTATGATGTATGTATTTATGTGCACTTGTTATAGCGCCCCTTCAATCTCTCGCTACACAGAGGCGCTCCCGAATGCAGAGCGGACCCTGCATCGGAGTTTCACGCCGAAGCGCTAAGCAATTGTGAGTAAAGGACTTGTCCAAGGTCCATACGCGGCGAGGTGGATTCGAACCTTGAACCTTTCGGCTCCAAGGCAACGACGCCACCACTACACCATCGTATGTATGTATGTGTGTGTATGCGAGTTCATGCAAGTATGTCCATTTCTCTGTTTGTTCATGTTTTTGTATTTAGTAATAATGCAATGTATGCAATGCATGGGGTATGAATCATGACATATAAATGGACCCTTCACATCTAAGCGTGTAGCTATTATTGCTGAGATTTGTATAGTTTCGCATCATATCTATAGATTTATATCGCTCCTCTCGCAGAATGAGTATTCAGATGGGCTTTCAGCACGGAAACTCGGGTGGGTGGGAGAAATGCCTTCAGAGATTGAGAGATTCATTAAGTTGAACCAGACATTAGTTTATTCTTTCGGTAGGGACGATGTCGTTCGTGTTGGCTATGGAGCAGCAGTCCAGGTCTTGGTAACAAAAAGACCAATGCCACCAGCAGAGCGCAGTGAACGAGATGAATATGCGGATAACAGCTTTTGCATATAACGTATACTCTTTGGTACATATTTAGGGCATTTCCCATCTGTGATTTGGAGACCAGGAAGAGAAGCTTGTAGTGGATGGGTGCATTGATAGGAAGCCTTAACAAGACTTCAAACCATTGTGTCATAAAACCTCTATTGCACTATCATTCATTTATTTAATTCATCGTAGCTTGCATACTTTACTATTAATTGCAGAGCTGTATATCCTATAATCGAGTCGGTTTTTGCCCACTGCACCAATGTTTATATATCGACATATAATTAGTATCATTGTTGTTGTATACATTTTCAACGCCCGCAAATCACGGAGCAACTTGCTAGACTTGACCTCTCTGCGTTTCCGACTGAATTCCACGGTTATAGCCTACTTCTCAACTAGCCTATATATATATATATATATATACGATTCGTGACTTTGGCGTTCTATTGGACCAGGAACTCACTTTCGCTCCTCACATTAACCGTCTTGTGGCTATACAGTCGTTCAAGAAGTTTGTCTATGTCTCAGTTGAATCTGTTAGCATAATGCAGAGTCGATTAACATGAATGCCTTTGTATATAAGATTGACTCTCGGCATGACAGTCGAAACTTGAACTTACGGTAATCAGAAGAACCTATGTTACTATATTGTTTTGTAGTTTATGGTTTTATCTTTAATAAAGTGATTCTATTTCAATTCAATTCAATTCGCTTTTATTGCAACCAAAGTAGGCCTATATATAAGATGACAGCAAATGTAGAAAGTAGCCTAAGCATGGATTGGCTACAAAGAGAGGCCTAAAAGAGATGGACATCCTGCTGGGGATGGTCATTGGTCACCCAAGTAAAAACATTCCCAAGGAGAACTAGCAAGGATAGGTTAAATGAAAAAATCAAATCAAATCAACTGGGGACAGATTGTAAAGAAGTTTAAATTGTCAAGAACACACAGAGAAACAAAGTTAGCTATTATAGGCATGTTAATTTTAAGTAAAACCTTAGCTACATGCGATCAAACTTAACTATTATAGGCAGATTAATTTTAAGCAAAACCTTAGCTACATGCGATCAAACTTAACTATTATAGGCAGATTAATTTTAAGCAAAACCTTAGCTACTTGCGATCGTGTGCTCTTTTAAGTAGAATTTTTTTGAGGAAATTAACATAGCTATTGGTATTGTGTTCCATACTTGGGCGCCATAAGATTTTAACAGTAAAACGGCTAGAATTAGAATGAGCTTTGGCCGGGCGATATGCAGATAGTTTCCTAGAGTGGTGAAATGCGAATGGATGCCAGACAGTGCGAGAAGTAGCCTAACCTTGAGAAGGACAACGAAGGAAATAACTAAGGAAGAAGACCGTGTTCGAGTCGAAAGAAGAACTCGCAAATTTGGAGATCCTTTATCTGATCTATTTTCAGGATATGAAGTTCGCTAAAGGATGGTTCCCATTTACGAATAGGCCTACCTAGTACATGCATGTAAATATACGAATAGCCCTCTTCTGTGAGATAATTAGCTTACGAAGTCTAGATTCGTATGTCGATGCCCAAATCAATATTTCAAATTCCCATATGGCCAATGAGGGCAGTGACGGATCCAGAACTCTTCCAAGAAGGGGGGCAAAATCTTTGACCTTGGGGCAGGGGACAAAATTTCGTCGTTGGTCGCCAAAAAGTTGATGACCTTTTTAGTCCTCCAGCCGAAAACTTAATGGGGGGGCACGTCCCATGCAATTTTCATAATGGGGAGGCCAATATGCAATGACAGCCCTATTCGTATTACTAATTTCAAACCGAATGGGGGACACGTCCCATGGCAGTTTTAAATGAGGGCCATGGCCGGATGGCCCCCCTGGGTCCGCCCCTGTATGAGGTAGCCTATATATGCTCCGTGCACTAAGCTTGGCGCTACATATCCATAGATTATAACCAGAAGTCGTCACAGAAACGTTTTCTGGCCAACAATTTCAGCTCAATGGAGTCCACAAAATATGTTGCTCCTTCGTTTTCTAATAGCCTACGCTTGTAGGGTAAAAGTCTTCTTTTGCCGCACAGTGGACGCTGGAGGAGTTAACGGCGGAACTGTTGCCAGAATCGGGAATAGTTTGAAATTTGGACGAGTCCATCGTCATTAATCGCGTTGTGAGAATTGTTCGGCATGTCGTAATGCTCTTCATTTTTCGTAATCCTACAATGATGTAAAATCACGTTAGAGGCACGTGACGTGTTTAAATGCCCAGCACACCACATACACTCCATACTTTCTTTATACATGTAGTATTTTTTAAAGATATACAGATAGAACAAAGAGCACAAACGTCTACTCATGATTAGCCTATAGACAAAGCCAACAGATCTCGAGAAAGAGACAGAAAGTGGGAGGTGGGGCCTGTAGGGTGCATGGACATGAGCCCGGACACAGCAGCGCAATGAAAGTGGACAATAATAATATTCGTCTGGCGGTGGTGGAAGAACTGAAATAGGAAATCTTTCTCATTTTCCATGTACAAAACTTAAACCACTTGCTCGATTTTGATTAGGCCTACTTCTGCCGTTCATAGCGGTTAGGCTATAGGCCTACTTCACAAAAGCACTTATATAGGTTTGCGCTCTTAAATCTATAATAACTGCATAGAACAGACACTGTATTGTCTAATTTTTGTTTATAATTTTCGTTTATTCAACAATCCCGTGGAGCGCGGTGGTGTAATGGGGCGTCGTTGCCTTGGAGCCGGAAGGTTCGAGGTTCGAATCCACCTCAAGTCGCCGCGTAGGGATCTTGCATGGACAAGTCCTTCACCCGCAATTGCTCAGCGCTTCGGCGTGAAACTCCGATGCAGTGTTCGCTCTGCATTCGGGAGCGCCTCTGAGTAGCGAGAGCTTGAAGGGGCGCTATAACAAGTGCACATACAAATAAATCCCGTTGAAAGACCGCAATCGGTTGCAGTATACAGTTATGCAGTTATCTTATATAGTTAACATCAATCTTAACTAATAACAGAACATACAGTCTGCAATACTAGTCATAGCCAGATAGAGTCCGTATGACCACGTGATTCAGTCTAATGTGATCTGCTGGTGCAGAGACAGACAGACAATTAATAGGTAAACAGATAAGCTGAATTAGACATACAAAAACACTGAAACAGATGTAGGATTTGCAGGCATGTCATTGCATGTACGCCCGATCACATGTGTAGCGGCAGTATGCAAACTCACAAAGACAAAATAATGCACACAACTAGTCAAACTCTGGCTTTGAAGGCAGAATGCAAATAGCAAATTGAAGGAAGTTACTAGACAATTATTATGCGCACAGGCAGACAGACAGACATACAGAGACAAACGGAGGACCTAAAGCTAGCAGGGTCACCTATGTACCAGTAGGCCTATAGCTATAAATGAAAGTTGGTAACATAAGCAGCGGGAGACAGTGGAGAGAGAGAGAGACTGGGAGAGAGACAGAGACAGACAGACAGAGACAGACAGACAGACAAATAGATCATACACCCAAACACACACACATATACATGTATGTACATGTATATGTATACATGTATAATTGAATATGTATATATATATATACAATAGTATAGAGAGAGATCTACAGAGACAAAGACAGAGACAGAGAGAGGGTGCGACAGATAGCAGACGGACAGAGAGCGTAAGGACACTATGTCAACTGGCAAGAGTTAGGTACAAGTTGCGAGCAAGAGAGGGAGCATGGGAGGGGAGCAGATGTACTTGCTTCCGCTGTCATGCAGAGCAGTGCAACTACCCTTGAGTGATGACTGATGCAGTTTCCAATTACTCTGCGATCAATTATTACAAATAACCCGTATAATACAAGATTGGCAGACTTCGAGTTACCGGATGGGACAGACAGCATGCCGGTACTACGAACTGTATTTCCGCTGGCGGCCGTTTTCAACATTTTAAACAAAATTGGATGCTGACCATGAATCGCAAGCCAGGCCAATACCTTGCGATGGATAAATATTAACAAACGCATGTGAAGACGAAGTCAGACGTGGACTTGACAAAATTAATAACCGCTGTATTTTGCTTATTTTGGTTGCTGAAATTGCATATTTCGAGATATGTGGCTCAAGGGTCCCTTCCGCGGTTTCACAAGCGTCTGAAGTCTACATTGTATTACATTGATTTCACTGCATTTCTGCCTTAAACGCCATGGACATGTATGTTGATGTGCATACGAAACTATTCTTGAAGTGGCACATAATAAATATCAGATTACAATTGCGACCGAAAGGAACGCATAATTATCGTTTATTACCACCAATCATCTGCAAATTGGCTGGCGTTTAGAAATAGTAACCGACGATTGTGATCACAGCGACTTCCAGTAGTGACTTTTTGTTTATGAAACAGCTTTTAGCGTGCAGTGCTACGCAAAAAATGCAGTTCTAAATGGATGTGTGCTGCTGCAAAAGCATCTTTATGCAGTAAAAACTAGTCAACATTTCAAATTGCTACCCGTTTGTAGGTAATACCATGGATGATGGGAAGGGAGAGAGTGGTTTGTGTAGTTCTAAAAATTCCTACTACAGAAGGCCTGAGTTGATGATTCATCTGAAGAGGAAGGCGAAGACGAAGAAAAAAAGAAAAAGAAGAAGGTATTCGTATATTCCTTTCCTTTGTCTGTTTGAACATCTTACCCAGTTATCCGTATAACTTGAACCTGTGGCTTCCATGTTGTCAGACGCATGCGAAGGAGTGTTACTAGGAGCTGAGGTGGACGTTGTCGAGTGTTGCCACGTGATAGCAGAGGAACTGGAAACCGTTGTAGGAAATGGCGTGGTGGTGCGAATCGTCGATGCAGGCGAAGTCTGTGTGACTAAAATGAAAACCAGTAAGCCACGTGCGATCAGTTGAGTTGGGGTAGGATTACACACTGCGTCTGTTGTTCCTGCACATTTATCATTCAGATCGACCGCCTCAGCGGACTTTTTCAAATCAAAGCTTAAATCTTACATGTTTGCTAAATTGACGTTATTATTATTACTATTATTATTTATTATTATTATGAATATTAGGGGCCTTCCATAAAGTACGTCACGCTCCAGGGGGAGGGGGTGTTAGAAAGTGTGACAATTTGTGACAGGGGAGGGGGTTAGGCCATGTGTGACGTCACACATTTTTTAAAAATTATGTGTATTATATAATTGTCTAGTCTAATTTTTGCAAGTTTTGTTTTCAAATTCAATCTACATTGAGTTACTGCTTCAATGAATAGCTATGACAACTGTTGACAATTAACTATTCTACTATTAAAGTCAGTTTAATAATGTGATAGTTCTTTTAAGTGGAAACTTTACAGTTTAATAGTGAAGTGTGTTTTAGATTAAATTTGAATAAGGTGTTAATTTTAACAAAATTCGAAAGTGTGACGTACTTTAGGGGTTCGAGAAAGTGTGACAGTTTGTGACAGGGGGAGGGGGGTTAAAAATGGTCAAAAATAGCGTGACATACTTTATGGACGGCCCCTTGTGATTATTATTGTTTTTATTATTATTATTATTATTATTAATTGTTTGTATGTGCACTTGTTATAGCGCCCCTTCAAGCTCTCACTACTCAGAGGCGCCCCCGAATGCAGAGCGGACACTGCATTGGAGTTTCACGCTGAAGCGCTGCGCAATTGTGAGTGAAGGACTTGCCCAAGGTCCTTACGCGGCGAGGTGGATTCGAACCTCGAACTTTCCGGCTTCAAGGCAATGACGCCACCACTACACCACCGCGCTCCTCATTTAATGTTATTATTGTTATTAATGTTTCAAGCCACCGCTAAAAGACCTTGGACAAGTCCTTTACTCGCAATTGCTTGAGCGCTTCGGCGTGAAAAGCTGATGCAGTGTCCGCGCTGCAGTCGGGAGCGCCTCTGAGTAGAGAGCTTGAAAAGGCGCCATAGAAATGGAGAAATAACTAAATAAATAAAATTATTATTATTATTACTATTATTATTATTATTATTATTATTATTATTATTATTATTATTATTATTATTATTATTATTATCATCATCATCATCATTATTGTTATTATTGGGATGGGCGAGAACAACGGGAATAACGAGGCGGTCAAAAATGTCATGGATACTCATTGTCGGGGCAGTCGTTCGTAGTAGTAGTAACAGTAATAGTAGTAGTAGAAGTAGTAGTAGTGGTGGTGGTGGTGGTGGTGGTGGTGGTGGTGGTGGTGGTGGTGGTAGTAATGGCAGTAGTAGCAGCAGCAGCAGTAGTAGTAGCCGTAGCAGTAGCAATAGCAGTAGCAGTGGTAGTAATAATAGTTCAGTGGCATTTTGGGGCAGTTTTGAGCAGCACGTTAAAGACGAGAACCCACAACCCAGTCTTAATCTACTAAAGACTCAGGGATATTTCTACATAGAACAGCAACATTGTGTTGAATTGACTTGTGGGGAGCGGTGGTGTAGTGATGCGGTTTGGTGTCTTATGCCATAGGGTTCCAGATTCGAATACACCTCAAGCAAACCGCGTATGGACCTTGGGCAAGTCCTTCACTCGCAATTGCTCATGCGCTTTGGTGTGACATCCAATCCAGTGTCCGCTCTGCATTCGGGAGCGCCTCTGAGTAGCGAGAGCTTGAAGGGGCGCTATAGCAAAATATGCAAGTAATAAGTTAAGTAAAAGAGCAAAAATAATTGCAATTATTGTTGTACACTAAAATGAATTATATTACCTTAAACAGCAGTGGATTAGGTCCACTTTTATATATAAGTTTTATATCATGTCTGTTAATATCCGCTGGAGTAAGGCTTACTTACCTATGCAGCGGTATGTAATGTTGGCGTAGTCATTCTTCAGAGCCAAGTAACCGCATCCGATGTCTCGAATCTCTATGTTCATTGAACACGAGAGTTGACCGTTGCATGCAGCATTCACTTGGTTTCTGTATGTGGCGCTAGGTTGTCCTCGGCAGTTGTTCTGACGTGGACAACAACTGCTCCCAATGCAACCAGAACCGCCAAGCACGACGTCGTGAACTTGGATGAATCCGGTTCGACAGATGAGCAGAAGTGTGCCATCATTGCAGGCGTGGACTTCATTCGCTCCTACTATAGCAGACCTATATGCTAAGTAAGACGATAATGATTTGCTATTCATTCATTCATTCAAGAATTTATATAGCGCTTCTACAAGAGAACTACTCAGAAGCGCTCCCGATTCTAGCACGGAAAAAAGGACAGTTTTGATTTTAATTTTTAAAATGTTACAGTAATAACCCAGAAAGTAGACGTAGCCCCTGTTGGAGCCCCCTTCCGGACAACTGGGCTGATCACAGAAAAGGCTCAATTCTGCATCGTTGCAGTTCGTGCGAATGGGACCAAGAGCAATCCCTTCTGTGCAGAACGGAGGAGACGGGCCTTGGGTACCCGTGGAGCAATAAAGCTCTCGCAAGTATAGTCTGGGGCAATTCCGATAAGGCATTGCCTAACAGCCCTAACTTAATTCAATGCGCTGCCGAGTAGGAAGCCAGTGTAATGTCTCCAGCATATATATATATATATATATATATATATATATATATATAGATATATATATATATATATATATATATATATATATATATATAGCTGGAAACATGATCAACTAATTTAGGAAGTTGTCCAATTAAACGTGCTGCAGAGCGTAAGACTCGGTTTAAGAACATTACTCGATTGGATGGGAGGCCAGAGTAGAGTGACGAGCAATAGTCAAGACGGGAAGTAATGAAGGAATGGACTAGAATGGTGACGGCACTAGATGTTAGTGAACGAGCAATTGCGCGAAGCTGACGCAGTTGATAGTGACAGTCTCGAGCAAGTCGGTGAATGTAAAGAAATAATATGAGCTCCTGGTCCAACAGGACACCAAGATCACGGACCGTATTTGAGAAAGTGTAAGTGGGGAATTCAGTCACAAGTGCATCGAAGTCAATTTTAGCAAGTTGCTTACGATTGCCTAACCAGATAAATTTAGTCTTAGTTGAATTTAGGTGCAGTCGGTTAGAGTTAGACGACATCCAAGTTTCAAGGGCAGCTAAGGTCTCACTCATGTACCGGACCACTGATATGGCACTAAACGATAGGAAATGCTTGTAGGCTTGTACATCATCAGCATATAGCCAGGGCTGAAAGTGAGCTGGGTCTGTCCGGGTCTGCGACCCGGCATCGATTTTCGAGACCTGCTGTGGTCGGGTCTCAGCCGTGTCGCACAAAAGGTCGCCAGGTGCCGAAACTAAGTAAAAATGGTAGGATTTTGGATAAGTTTGGGCAGGGTATACGCTTGTAAAAGGCAGGTTATACGGGGTAGGCTATACGCTAGGAAATCAGGGTGCATGCGTCTATCCAGGCGTATTTCGATGCGAATGACTAAAAACAAGTCATCAACTTTTCGGACGGGAAAATGTCATCAACTTTTTCGGACGGCAGTGAGACCCGGCGACTTTTCCAAACCACTTTCAGCCCTGCATAAAGCTGACCCAAAACTGCATGTGTTGCAAGAAGAGAGGCAAGTTCAGAAGTGTAAATTCTGTACAGTATTGGACCAAGAACAGATTTCTGTGGTAGGCCATTTTGGGCAGGATCCATGAGGACCTAGTAGAACCATGGACCACAAAAAGAGAGCGGTCATACAGAAAAGAGGTTATCCATTCAAGAATGTTACCAGTCAGACGAAACATTCAATCGCTCTAATAGAATCTCATGATCAGCAGTGCCAATGCTGCACTGACAACGAATAGAGCCAGCAGGTTGAGCTGGACCCTTGTCGATTACCCTTATTGCCTCCTCATTGACGAGGAGGCAATAAGGACCAGATGGAAAACATACTTCGAGGAACTGCTAAATGAAGAAAACCCAAAGGAGCCGCTGCAGGAGACCAACCCAGTAGCAGGCCCAGAGAGGGAAATCACCTGTAAAGAGATTGAGACAGCAATAACAATGATGAAAAACAACAAAGCACCGGGACCATCTGGAATGACGGCTGAAATGTTCAAGGCTCTTGAACAGAATGGTGTTGAGTGGCTATATGTTATCTTGAACGACTTCATGAAGCAAGAAAGACTACCTCAGGATCTGAAGGAACGTGAAATACTAGCATTATACTTACCAAAAAGGAGATGTGATGGACTGCGGGAATTATAGAGGAATTAAACTATTGGAAGTTGGACTAAAGGTGCACGAAAAGATCAATGAGTGGCGAATCAGAGAACAGGTCGAGCTACATGACAACCACTTTGGCTTTAAACCAGGGAGAGGAACAATGGACGCAGTATTCATATTGAGACAGTTACAGGAAAAGGTATATAGAAGGAAACAACAAAAGATACTGGACCTTCGTGAACATGGAAAAAGCTTTCGACAGAGTGCCAAGAGATGTAGTTTACTGGAGCGTAAGGAAGAAAGGGGTCCCGGAGGTGTTGGTGCGCCTGGTAAGGTCGATGTATGAAGGGGCAAGAACAACGGTAAGAAGCAGCGTGGGAAATACAGGAAAATTTGAGATACGAGTAGATGTGCACCAGGGATCATGTCTGAGCCCTCTACTATTCATTATTGTGATGAATGCTGCGTCGGAGCATGTGAGGAGAGAGGTGCCGTGTGATATGCTGTATGCGGATGATTTTGTGCTGGCGGCCGATGCAGAGGAGAGGATGCAGACACATTTTATGGAGTGGCAGATGGCAGTGGAGAGCAAGGGCCTCAAGGTAAACATAAACAAAACAGAGACCATGGTATGCTCAAAGACAGTGGAGACTGTGGAGATAAAGAGCACCACAGGAGAACCACTGAAGCAGGTGGAAACGTTTAAATACCTGGGATCGACGATGTATGTATGCGCAAGGAGGATGTGAAAAGAACGTCAGGAACAGAATCAAAGTATCATGGCAGAAGTTGAGAGAATTATCAGGAGCGCTGTGCGACTTCAAAATGCCAATCCACCTCAAGGTAAAAATCTACAAAACAATGATAAGGCCGGTAATTCTATATGGAGCAGAGGCCTGGGCGTTAACGAAAAGGGACAAGGGTCTGCTGAAAAGAACAGAGATGAGAATGCTGCGATCGATACTTGGGATATCACTGAAAGACAAGAAGCGAAGTGACGACATCAGAAAGAAGCTCGGTGTGGCGTGCATCACTGACAAGGCACGAGAGACCAGGCTGAGGTGGTATGGATACGTAATGAGAAAAGAGGAGGATAGCTGTGTCAAAAGAATCATGCATCATCTTCTGCAGTGAAGACAAAATACCTTCCACGAGAGATCGATTGCAGAGGTTTGTGAGAAGGGGGAAGAAGAATATGCAGGATTGTATGGGGTAGAAAGGTAGGAAGAGGACCCAATTCACACGACTTGAGTGGTGAAGACAGGATTACGCGGCGTAGTTCCTCACTGGTGACAGGATTTAGTGTCGACATGCGGCAGTCAGAGGGATGGTGATGATTGGGCGGAGAGCTAACAGTTCCTTGACGGATGTCCTGGATTTTGCCATTG
>OX243818.1:17584030-17622707 GCA_945859605.1 Lumbricus rubellus
TTTCACGGCTAGACAACTATACGACTTAACAGAGCTTTTTATGACTTAGAACTGCTGTATATCATCATTCTATTCTTGTAACTGTGATCGTCGTAATCGTATTAGCAGTCTTATCTCCAAATTTCTAAACTGCCATTCGAAAGCCAAGCGCAGGGCACCAGCTTGTTCACGAGCGCTGTGTCTAGTCAGCAGGGTTGTACAAAAGGTTGTACAAAAGAGTAGTCCGAAATCAAATCAATTATTCTATTCCGAGCTGGATGTATTCCTTTCTGCAAAAAAGATGTTATTCACCGGAGAGACGCAGATCTGAGGGGCCGTTCATAAAGTACGTCACGCTCCAGGGGGAGGGGTGTAAGAAAGTGTGACAGTTTGTAACAGGGGAGGGGGTCAGGCCATGTGTGACGTCACCCATTTTTTAATGATGTGCATTATATAATTGTCTAGTCTAATTTTTGCAATTTCTGTTTTCAAATTCAATCTACATTGAGTTACTGCTTCAATGAATAACTGTGACAACTGTTGACAATTAACTATTCTACTATTAAAGTCATTTTAATAATGTGATAGTTCTTTTAAGTGGAAACTTTACAGTTTAATAGTGAAGTGTGTCTTAGATTAAATTTGAATAAGGTGTCAATAAAAAAAAAATCGAAAGTGTGACGTACTTTAGGGGGGGTCCGAGAAAGTGTTACGTACTTTAAGAGGGGGGTCCGAGAAAGTGTGACAGTTTGTGACAGGGGAAGGGGGGTTAAAAATGGTCAAAAATAGCGTGACGTACTTTATGGACGGCCCCTGATTGGGAAACGATGGGTGGCCATGGGCGCCCGCACATAGGGGCAAGAAGGGCACTTGCCCCCTGGAAACTGACATCTATTTTTTTTAACTGCTGCTTTTCGTCCTTAACAAATTTTCCTTGCACTTAAGCACTAGGGATACTAATGAAACACAAAGTAAAACTGAGAAATTCACATAGACCTATGTGAAAAAATGCCCATGTTCTTAATTTCCTGCTCTGCATCTTTTAAGCTTTTTGATAATAAATTTCAACGGCGACCATTATGTTTTGCCCCCTCCTGCAAAAATTTCTGTGGGCATCCGTGTGGGGAGCCTATGAGCGAAATGAATGGAAACCTCAAGTATGTCTTCAGTTCTCCTCCTATCGCCCTCAAACCGTGTTTAAGGTTCTTCCAGTGTCGGTGCAAAGTGTTACAGCAGGGGGCAAAGTGCCGTTCGGCCGTCTTATAAGATTAGTCATTTAAGAAAATTCCCGCTAGTCTACGTGGTTTGTTGGCTGTGGGAGGGCTCAGTAAGCAAGCACGCAACGTCGGTTAACTTAGTGAAATTAATATATTCTTATACTTTCTGATTTTACAAAAGGTTTAAGTCACACTGAGGCTCGCAATTTAACCCTTTAATGCCGAGATGGTAGTAAATGGTATGGGAAATCCTATACACTCCGGCATTAAAGGGTTAAGACATTTGGCCAATGGCCATTAAACTCTCGGCTCAGGGGCACTCGGTGCACCGCACCGAATGGACTTATATTAAACACGGCCCTGATCGCCCTCTAACGCCGAGTTTTATATCTTGATTCGAACTCCATCACGAAGATCCTTTTACCACTAGGCCAGTGAGAGTCACCTCTATCTGCTCCTTTTAATCCTTATAGGGGCCTACAGTGCGCTTTCTTGTGAATGAAAAACTGAGCAATCCATTCTATAGCTTAGGTCAGGGGTCTCAAACTCAAGTCATTATGTGGGCCAAATCTGAAAATGTTCAGTGTCTCGCGGGCCGCAACATAAAATTGTGTCTTGCAAGTTAAACTATTTATATGGGGTAAGGGTTACAATGCTATAATAATGATATAATCCTGTAAAATCACTTAGGTTAATATTATACTTTCAGTATAGACCTAACCATAATGGTACTATAAGTCTTACACAAAATTGAAAACTCAGAGTCACAAAGATATATAGGGTCTATGAAGACTGTAGTGCATCAATACCGTAGCGCATTTAATAAACCTAATAGGCCTATCCTACCTACCATAGGCGTACGGGAGATTTCAGCAGTGGGGGGGTCGCTAAGATATTACTTCTGGCCGAAAAATAAATCTCGTGGTGGAAAATACTAATTAATTTTTCCAGACAAAAAAGTTGAAGACCTTTGTGTAGCCATCGGGTTGAAATCGTGTGACAAATACTATTTCTAGCTTTTTTGCAAATTTATCCGGGTCTGCCTTTCCCGGAAAACAGAGTTTCCCGAAATGGAGGGGGCATTTGCCCCCTCTGGACCCCGCTTCGTACGTCTATGCTACCTACGAGAGCAAAACATAATTTTAAGAAAACAGTTTGAACCTTGGTTCAAATCGAAAATTCAGTTTTTAACCAATTTATTTATTTAAATGTAAAAAAATAAATAAAAACCAGATGGCTCTCGCGGGCCGCATTATTCGGGTCCGCGGGCCGCATGCGGCCCGCGGGCCGCGTGTTTGAGACCCCTGGCTTAGGTCATGATGCTCGCGTTAGACGATTATTGTCACATAGATCTAAACGTTTTCTGGACGCCGATATGAGATCTAGCCTACTATGGTATCGTCACATATGGCGCCTCTTTGGTTTCTATTTCGGGTGTAAGGTAATCGTGTTCTTTTGCTGCAGGACATTCGAGGCTGGTATAATTGGACGCGGAACAGTCGCCAGGATCTGGAATGAAGTCGTAGAGGTTTGAATTTCTCACGTTTATTCCGTTGTCGTTGCTCGCGTTGCAAGAAGTGTTCGGCATGTCGTAATGTTCTTCACTCTTCGCTGTCCTATACAATGACGTCAGAAACACGTTAGGAACAGCCACGCTTAGTATTGCACAATGCACATACACTGTGTATTTAATATTACTAAAGAGAGAGACACACAGACAGAGAAACAGGTAGACAGAGAGAGACACTCATAGACCAAGACATAGGCAGAAACACACAGAGACATAGAGGGCAGAGGCAGACATACAGAGAGACGCAAGGAAGTGGGATTGACTTTAAGGGGTAGAACGGAGATACATGTACAATTGTACGTGTACCAGGTACCTGCTTGTGGATACAGCAAGCGTAATGAATGGGAGGGGACAATAAATTATTTAATCAGATGGCGGTGAAATGAACTGAAATTTTGATACCAATGTTTTCCTTTTCCCATGGCAGGCAGAATAGACCTAATAGAAAACCGGGACAGAGTCCGACAGATGCATAGGCATACGGGCATATTTGTCATGCTCGCCAATCGCTGATGTAGTGTCGGCCTGTCGGGTAAGTAAGTAAGTAAAGTCGTCCAAAGGCCGAAGGCCCGTTGGTGAGGCACTCATCTCCTTTTCTTGGCCCCTGAGCCGGCAATGGACGAATCCCATGGTCCTGTGTGTGTATCACATGACTTGCCGTTTACTTTCTAGCTTACGCCGGTACCAAATTATACTGCTTGGTGACAGAGGCACGTGTGCGTAAACAACTGCCCAAGGTCGTTACCCGAATTCGAACCGCAACCGCCCGCTCCGTAAGCGAGCGCGTTACCGATCAGCCGCCAGGTCGCACTGTAGTGTCGGGTACAGGGTTTTTAACGTGCAGTTGTACACGAAATGTAGAGTTGTAGAAGCAATTAATTACAGAGTCAAGGGAGGTAACTAGTCAACTATTAAATGCACAGATTGACAGGCAGATGAATATTGAATAGAGCAATAGGCTACCCAGAAAAGACAGATACACAGATAAACAGACAGACACTCAAGTCAACTAGAGAGGAGGTACGTTATGTGACAGCGATGTACATTGAGATAATTATATGGATGATAAAGCGCTACAGACAGACAAAGAAACAGAAACAGACAGACAGAAAGACAGACAGACAGACAGATGGATGGAGAGAGGTAGGGAGTGAGGGAGGGAGGGACGGACGGAGGGTTTAGGGAGAAAGGGAGGGAGGGATAGAGGGTGGGATTGAAAGAGATAGATAGTGCAAATTAGACAGATAAGAAAACATATATATGTATACGAGAGACCTACATGGCATTGTATAACCAAACTATTGGCCAGGTATAGGGAGATGTTAATGGGAGGAACACGCGAAAGAGGAAGGGAGTGCAGAGATACAACAAGCATATGATGTAATGTACAGCACAGTAATTACTCGAGGGTGGTGAGGTTTCAATTACCCTGCGAGCAATGATTAACCTACAGAACGACCCTTGAATTCGCACGATTCGAGTTACAGGATGGTATGATTGGTAATTGTCGAACCCTAATTCCAGTTTAAGTAAGGTCCGGCTTTTTTAATATTCTACTTGGAAAATGTCAATGCATTTCAAGTCAAGCCCACTTTTTATGAGTGCAGCTAGCCTACAATATGCGACGGATGAATAGGGCCACGCATAACGAATACAAAACAGAACTTGCTTAGGTCAAGTTTCTGGAAGACAGCCGTGGAAAGAACCAATCAGCATTTTGCTTTGCATGTGTTTGATCAAGCACTTGAAATCATCTGTCGTGAAAAATGGATTCTCCATCATTCTCAGTTTGGTCCTAACACAGATTCCCATCGCCTGAGTCCGTATTATAAGACAGTGATTTCACTGGACTGTGATTGGAATGTCACTGACGAGTTTATGAAGAAATGGCGAATGAAGATGATGATGATGATGATGATGATGATGATGATGATGATGATGATGATGATGATGATGATGACGATGATGATGATGATGATGATGACGATGACGATGACGATGACGATGACGATGACGATGACGATGACGATGACGATGACGATGACGATGACGACGACGACGATGACGACGATGACGATGACGATGATGACATGACGGTTCCACGACAACAGTTCACAGACAACTGGTTCACGACAACTGGTTCACCGACAACTGGTACACCGACAACTGGTTCACGACCAAATGAGGTGGAGCTGGACGAATGAAAATGTTTTTGTTTAGCTTGAAGCTGGATTGATAAAAAATCTTCTTGTTAAAATTGGAGCTGGATCGCTGTAAATAACGTTTGAGTAACGGAAACCGGAATAAGTATTTTTATACCTGAAATAGAAGCTGGACTGATGAAAATGTGCTGCAATAAATAGAAGCTGGATTGACGAAATTAACGCTTGAGAAATCGAAGCTGGATGAAGGTATTTTATGGCAACACACACAAAACAGTAATCAAAAAATAATGCTCACAGATGGACTGAGAAACAGTGGTCAAACTACCACTGCAATTTTCCTCATCCGACCGGTCCGTGCAGTCGATGTCTCCATCACAGCGCCAGGTTAGTGGGATGCACGCTCGATTGTCGCACGCGAATTGTGCTGTGGTGCATTGGTGAGAACCAGATGGAATCTGGGTCGAGCCATCTGCCACAAAGGTCAGTTGCACTCAGTCAAGAACTAGGTCAGCCAATATGAAGTTAAAAAATTTATGCAAATCGATACAGTTTTTTTCAGTTTCCATCTTTCTGCATCCGTGGTAGGCTAAATGTAACTTCCAGATGACAGAACAGAAAAAATTCGTTGCAGAAAGTCACAACACATGTAATCATGTGAAATGATGATGAAGATGACAATGATGATGATGAAGTAGTGGGTGGCGACGACGTTAACGACAATTATAAGAATGATAATGCAACGTTGATATTTTGCATTATCATTAGACTACAATTAAAAGCAGTAATTTTTAACTAGGATATTGGGAAATAAACATGTGCAGGTTGTAGCAGATTCATGAACACTTGAGACAGATGGTGATATAATTAAGCTTATAACTCATCAGAAACCCATATACAGTAACACAAAACAGTAATCCAAAAATAGTGCTCACAGGTGGACTCAGAAACAGTGGTCAAACTAGCACCGCAATTTTCCTCATCCGACCGGTCCGTGCAGTCGATGTCTCCATCACAGCGCCAGGCTAGTGGGATGCACGCTCGATTGTCGCACGTGAATTGTGCTGTGGTGCACTGGCGAGGACCATCTGCCAAAAAGGTCAGTTTCACTCAATCATGAACTAGTTAAGCCAATATGAAGTTAACAAATTCATGCAAATTGATACAGTTCGAGGCGCTGTAATTGAGAAGTTTTGCTCTATACGAGTCGCTCTATGAATAATTATTCATATAGACCGCGCAAAAAATAATAGATTTCAGTCAGATGCAAAAGGATTCAAAGGAATTTTCAGTGCAGTAGACCTAGGCCTACGTGTCATCGCATAGCAGTTTAATTCCCAGCATTTGCAATGATCGTGTTAGGAATAGGCCTAGTAAAAACTATTTAGTCACCAGAATGATGTTGTTGAAAAGCACTCTTTGTATGGAGTTATTGAGAAGAAGGTCTATTGAGACGGAATATACAGCAATGTAATTATGTAACTAACGTCTTCTTACACGTGAATTTGGTGAATGGACGCAATGGCTAGAACTTTGCAACTGTGACTTTGTGAAAATATTCATATCTTAGGCGTGTGTTTGAGGAAAATTAATCTTCGTATGGACTTGCGAGAGGTATTTGCAATGAAAGCACAGTCTTCTTAGATGTGAATTTGCTGAAAATATTAGACCTACAAATGGTAGTGGTGGTGGTGGCGGTGGGGGCGGCGGCGGCGGTGGTGGTGGTGGTGACGATGACGACGGCGACGACGACGACGACGATGACGATGACGATGACGATGACGACGACGACGACGACGACGATGACGATGACGATGACGATGACGATGACGATGACGATGACGATGACGATGATGATGATGATGATGATGATGATGATGATGATGATGATGATGATGATGATGATGGTAGCAATAGTAATAATAGTTGTATATATTTGTCATTATTATTCGTTTTAATAGTAGTTTAATCAAAGATACTAGATTTCATTTCAGGTCGACCTAAAGTTTAAAAAGACAAAAGTTCAATTATTTTTCGTTTCCTGTTTTTCAGTTTCCGTGTTTTTTTGCATCTATGGTAAATGTAATTGCCAGATGACAGAACAGAAAAAATTCGTTGCAGAAAGTCACAACACATGTAATCATGTGAAATGATGATGAAGATGACAATGATGATGATGAAGTAGTGGATGGCGACGACGTTAACGACAATTATAAGAATGATAATGCAACGTTGATATTTTGCATTATCATTAGGCTACAATTAAAAGCAGTAATTTTTAACTAGGACATTGGGAAATAAACAAGTGAGAAACTGGCAGGTTGTAGCAGATTCATGAACACTTGAGACAGAGAGAGAAAGAGACAGACAGAGACATAGACAGTCAGACAGAGAGAAATAGGCAGACAGACAGTGATATTTTTGTCTGGAAGAGACAGAGCGTCAGAAAATGAGAGACCGAAAGTAAGGCGTACCGATAAAGAAATGCTGAAGTGGATCCCAAGTAAGAGAAGTAAATTACACAAATAATAAGAGAAATCACGATGGTGATAATAAATAATATAACTCATCAGAAACCAATATACAGTAGCCTACACACAAAAACAGTCATCAAAAAAAGCACAGATGGACTGAGAAACAGTGGACAACCAACCACGACAGCTTTCTTCATCCGACCGGTCCGTGCAGTCGATTTCTCCATCACAGCGCCAGGCTAGTGGGATGCACGCTCGATTGTTGCACATGAACTCTGCTGTGGTGCACTGGCGAGGACCAGATGTAATCTGGGGCGGGGTATCTGCCACAAAGGTCAATTGCACTCAGTCAAGAACTAGGTCAGCCAATATGAAGTAAGAAATTCATGGAAATCGATACAGTTTGGGGCACTATAATTGAGAAGTTTTGCTCTTTCCGAGTCGCTCTATGAATAATTATTCATTATATAGCTCTAAAAAGAATGTATTTCAGTCAGATGCAAAAGGATTCAATGGAATTTTCAATGCAAGTAGGCCTAGGCCTACGTGTCATCACATAGTAGTTTAATTCCCAGCATTTACAATGATCATGATAGGAATAGGCCTAGTAGAAACTATTTAGTCACCAGAATGATGTTGTTGAAAAGTACTCTTTGTATGGAGTTATTGAGATGAAGACCTATTCAGACGGAATATACACCAATGTAATTATGAAACGTCTTCTAACACGTGAATTTGGTGAATGGTCTCAATTGCTAGAACTTTGCAACTGTGACTTAATGACAATATTCATATCTTAGGCGTGTGTTTGGTGAAAATTAATCTTCGTAAAGACTTACGTGAGGTATTTGCAATGAAAGCACAGAGATAGACTTCTTAAATGTGAATTTGGTGAAATGTTACAAATTGTGGTGGTGGTGGTGGTGGTGGTGGTGGTGGTGGTGGTGGTGGTGGTGGTGGTGGTGGTGGTGGTGGTGGTGGTGGTGGTGGTGGTGGTGGTGGTGGTGGTGGTGGTGGTGGTGGTGGTGGTGGTGGTGGTGGTGGTGGTGGTGGTGGTGGTGGTGGTGGTGGTGGTGGTGGTGGTGGTGATGGTGGTGGAGGTGGTGGTGACAGTAGTAATAATAACCAATATATATTTATGCTGTTATCATTCGTTTTTAATAATAGTAAGACACTAGATTTCCTTACAGGTCGACCTAAAGTTTAAAAGTTTAAAAAGACAATAGACTCACGTGTCTGAGCAGAGGCACACAAATTCTCTATCGTGAACCAAACGATGAATATGATGCAAACCGTCTTCAACATCTTTGCTTCCAAGTCACTGTCATCAATTTAAAATTCCTTTATCGTTGCTGAATCTCTAACTGAATGATAATTATTTATCCGCTAGCTTTGCGCTTTTAATCGAAAACTGTCTGGTTAGCCCGCACTGTCTTGCTGTGTGTGCGCATTGTGACTTTCATCTAGGCTACAACGTGTCCGCAAAAAAGAGACACAACGCTCTTTTAACTGAAAGCTTAATTTTTAATACTTCTGTACGAATTTGTGGCATCTGTAGGCTGTTACAGTCAAGTTCTTCATCGGAAAATTATTTTGGCTAAACATGCAGTTTGCATGATGCTTTTTAGACTCTAAAATTTAATGATGGTGAATAGGTTAACTCAGAAAGCCGTTGTGGGTTTCGTGTTGCGAAAAAAGGTAGTTATAAGACGTCATTTCAACGCGACGGTTTTGCATATACAGGGTGGGCCATAAAAAGTGAGACCGCCTATGCGGTTTTGCTAATATTTCGGCCAAAAATAAGAATTTTTAATCAAATTTTACTGACTTAAAGCCAATTCATATCTACGTATAATAGCAAAGTTTCATAAAGATATGTCCAACAGAACAAAAGTTATACCACTTTTAGTGAGACCACCCATCGTTTTTTGATGATTCAAAAACACGTTATGAAAAAATGAGCAAAAAACGAGTTTCTTAAGTCAAGTTTCAAATAATTTTTTGTCGAAAGTAACATGATAACTTGTGTTCAAAATGTCCCCCACCCCTACCCAAACATGTTCTGAACCTATTTGTAAAGTTTCCGATGGTCTTGTTGATAGGTTTAAGAGGGAAGTCTTCCCATATCAACTCCCAATCAGCCTTAAATTTTCCTATCGTTTTGGGACCCAACAAATCGCTGGGTATACTCACTAAAAGTGATATAACTTTTGTTCCGTTTGAAAGATTTGTGTGAAATTTGGTAGTTACGCGTAGGTATGAATGCCCTTGAAGCCTGTGAAATTTCATATAAGAATTCCTATTTTTGGCCGATATTTGTTACCTTTTTGCGTAACGTGTTTTTGATCATCAAAAACGATGGGTGGTCTCACTAAAAGTGGTATAACTTTTGTTCTGTTGGACATATCTTTATGAAACTTGGCTATTATACGTAGATATGAATTGGCTTTAAGTCAGTAAAATTTGATTTAAAAATTCTTATTTTTGGCCAAAATATTAGCAAAACCGCGTAGGCGGTCTCACTTTTTATGGCCCACCCTGTATATAATTTTTCTTCAATCAGTCAATCAATCAAAAGATCAAATCAATCAACAATCAGTGTTTTGTTTAAACCATTTCAAGGCAAGGTAGGCCCTACTCCGTTTAAAAAGTAAGTACAATTAAATGGTAATTGATTGCGAATAGCCTGGAATTAATTGAACAATGTTTAGGTTTTATTTGAATGAAAATATTTTTATTTATTCGAGTTCGGATTATCGAATTTTTTCTGTGCACAGTGTAGGCCTATTGCAAAGTCATTTTCATAGAATTAATTTATTAGCTGACATCATTACATGTATATGACTGAGCGCGTATATTCCCTGTGTGGCATAATTGCATCAGTTGAATGCGGAAGATATTATCTTCTGTGTCATTCCCATTGACGTTTTCAATGTATTACTTCGTACATGTATATATCCGTATCTGTCTCTGTCTGTCTCTCGCTCTGTCTCTGTCTCTTTGTCTCTGCCCCTTTGTCTCTGTCTCTCTATCTCTGTCTCTCTCACTGTCTCTCTCTGTCTCTGTCTCCCTGTCTTTCTCTGTGTGTCTCGCTGTTTCTCTCTCTTTCTCTGTCCGCCTCTCTATGCTTCTGTTTCTGTCTCTCTCTCTGTCTCTCTCCCTGTTTGTCTCTGTCTGTCTCTCTTTTTCGCTCTGTCTCTGTCCCTGTCCCTGTCCCTGTCTCTGTCTGTCTGTCTGTCTGTCTGTCTGTCTGTCTGTCTGTCTGTCTGTCTGTCTGTCTGTCTGTCTGTCTGTCTGTCTGTCTGTCTGTCTGTCTGTCTGTCTGTCTGTCTGTCTGTCTGTCTGTCTGTCTGTCTGTCTGTCTGTCTGGACGTTGCCAAATGAAACAACGTAAAAATGAAATAATGCATTTACTAACACACGATATAAGAGCTAATGGGGGATTTAATTTCGAACCTCTTATTTCTATGTGAGATTTTACCATAGCTTAGATCACGACGATGCATGATCTCATCAGAATGGTGATGATGTGAAAACTGGTGAAGTTCTGAATAATTATTTTAATGTTTACAATAGAGCATTCCGAGAACGTTCTTGAATCCAAACAAACCTTTCTATACTAAACTGGTGGAAGAGGATTGATTATACAGTAGATGACTGTGTCCAAGTCAAAATAAAGGTAGTGGAGTAAGTGAAAAGACTAAAGACTGACTAGAGTTCAGGCATATAGGTGAACTAGAATCCTAAATTGTTACATGATGTGATGGAGGAAGAAATTGGAGAGGCGTTCGCCCAGATCGTCAACAAATCTATGCAGACTGGAGAAGTACCAGAGGAATGAAGAGGTGCCCTTTATTAGTTCCACTGTTTTAAAAAGGAAATATATAAGTGAGTCTGGTAACTACAGACCAGTCAGCTCAACCAGTGTGGTTTGCAAGGTCATGGAGAGAATCATTAAAAGTAACATAGTTAAACAGTTGAATGAAACTTCCCCGAAACAAACTCCCGGCTACAACCTTGCCATAGTGGTTCATTTGTGGCCCCTTATTAATTATCCTCTATATTATTCTATATCGATGATTGAGCTAAGAACTCATTCGCAATTTTTGTAAAATTCTATTTATTGATGATTATACAAACTTTTTCTTTCATTATAATTCCCGCCAAGTCCTTCTCAATGCGCTATATAAAATACTATTATCTAATAATATTTTTGGTGAATAATTCTGTGCAAAAAAATCAGGACCAAGTCTCCGCCTATGGACAGAGGTAATTTCAAAACTCCCCTATTAAAAAATAGCACAATTTTTTATTTTCAAGGTAACACCAGCTGCAATCCGTAAAGCAACGAGTGTATATTAATTATAGCAGGTCTATAACGTCCTCAATAAAATGACGGTGTTTAATAATGTGTCACATAGCACTTGAGTTTCCGTTAGTTGAGGCAATGTTCAAAACAGACAGAGAATTGTTCTGTCTTCTAAGCATTTCTGACTGAATTTCAGATTGGTCTACCTGATAATGGAAAGACCCAGTAAAGACCATGCACGTATGCACAAGTTGTGTAGTGTGTACTCTAAGATGAGTAGTGCCAACTAAATCCCCCCCCATTTCTTGCTTATTATCACTATAATTAGTATTGACAAATAAGAATGACCAAAATTTTTCTCTTTGCATCTGAGGGGGCACTAAAGTGTGTGGTTTCTGTTCGGCGGAATATGCTGAGCGTATACCTTAATCCGGTCTTGCATAGATCTGCCCTCCCTCTGTCTTTCCCATTGTTTTTCCTTGCCTACCGCTTCCGATTGGCCATACTGAGCGTATTAACATACATCGTCGTATCGTGGTCGTCCTCTGGCCTACGCTCCATCCCCCTCCCTTCCTGATGAGCCCCCGATGGCTGCACTGCGTTTATGTAAAGCTCATCGTCAATGTCAGACTCTTGCGCTTCTGCGACGAGATTCCGAAGACGATCCGCCTCGACATAACCTCCTCCTCCGCAATTATTCTCCTCATCATCAGCCTTTTTCTTTGCGTTCTTTTTCTTAATTGCCACCACCGGTTTCAAGGTCACGATCTTCGGCATCTCCGGATGTTTCCACAAACCCTGGAACCTTCCCGGATGCAGGGTTGCTGCCTTAGATTTCGGCGCTGCTGCTACTGCCTGGTTGGTGTTGCTCGGCTGCGCGTCATGGGACTGCGCTGGTGGATCGTCGAGGTCACGGTCCATTGGTTCGTCACGGTCTAGTGGTTCGTCACGGTCCAGTGGTCCGTCATGGTTCCTTGGATCCGCTGGGAAGGAGGAAATGTCGTCGGATAAGACAGATTGAACGTGATCCCGTTGGTGTGGCGTTTGGGATTCGGTGCTCGCGGTACTCGAGTAGCGTCCTGAAGGAGACAGTGGATACTCATCTGAATCGGTCTTTGATTTAGAGGCGCATCTGCATCTAGAACAAAACATAGCAGCATCTCAGCTGGCTGCTCATTAAAAAATCTGTCCTCTTTAGCCGTGCTGAGTTCGGGAGCACTTCTTAGCAGTATGCCTTAAAGAGGCGCTATATAAATCCTCGTAATGAATGAATGAATGAATGAACGAACGATTGGACGAATGTGTGAATGAATGGATGAATGAAGGATTAAGCGAATGAATGAATGAATGAATGAATGAATGAATGAATGAATGAATGAATGAATGAATGAATGAATGAATGAATGAGTGAATGAATGAATGAGTAGTCACCTTGAAATTATAGTCAGGAAATTCTTTCTTAAACCGATTTTGTAAATCATTACAACTATGAATTTAAAAATGCATATAATATTATATTCTAATAAATCGCTGATTACATGTTACCGAAACTTGCGAAAGAATGCAATAGACCTTCATACATAGCCTAATAATTAATAAACGCCGAGCTCGATTTAATATTAGACCTATTTAGGCAAGAAGTTCGGAGACAGTAAGTGTAATGAAATACTCATCACGCTTTACATGATTTCTTAATTGTGGCTCGAAGCAAGACGAGACTTGCCTCTTCTTGAGAATTACTGGCTACGAGCCTCATAATATGTTCCTGCTGCCAATACTTCTACCACTACCACTGATGCACCCATTCATTCTACTACTACTGATGATGACTATGACATATGACGACGACGACAACGATGGCGACGATTAGGCTACTGTCATATACTGATGACAAACCTTAGCAAACGAAACTATTCTCGTTCTGTCCTCATCCTTAACTTGATACGTTGATTACACAGATGATTAACGAAAGCGAAAATCGAAATTAGTTATCCAGTAAATAATCATTTGCAGGCCAACTAGGTTAGAGACCGAGCCTGTTAAACGGGCGTCCCGTCGAAACTCAGCTCGCTATGGTTAGGCTGCTGGTCAATGGCAGGGTTTTTAGCGTGCAGTTCTACACACAATGTGCAGTTCTAAACGGATTTGATCAGTTTTATATGGACTTTGCAGTTAAAAACTAGTAGAAAAGGGTCGTCAGATTGGGAATGATTTACCATGGTGGGGGAATTATGAATAAGTAGAAGTGGTTGTGCAGTTATAAAAAATTCCTTAAGAGCAGCCCTGGTCTGTGGGCGAGTGGATAAATGGGTGAGTGATGGATGAGTTGGAGCGGATGTACGGGCATGAGTTTAGGGTGCGAGAGTGGATGGATGAAATAGGACGGACCTTAGAATGGATTGGCAAGAGATCTGGTTCATGACTAGTATGAATGTCATGTGCATAATTAGATGGAATTATGAAGGACGAATGGGTAGGTGGGTGAGGATGGATGGATGGTGGATGGATGGATGTGAATGGAATAGGTGGGTGAGAAATGAATGAGCATGCGAATAATAGGTGACCGTTATTGAGTGAGTGGGGGAAGAGAGTGGATGGGTGGAATTGGAGATTGGGTGTGTGATTTTTTCAAAATTCAGTATGGTGTAGGTGGGTACCGAGTTGGAGCATGGGCTTGACGGGGGGGGCTGTGGGTATGAATAGGTGTATCAGTCGACCGTTCAGTCAGATATGCCACAATCATTCATACATTGATATATTTATCTGGCCGACTCTTTCAGTTTGCTTTCGTCAGGCAAACGTCGGAATAGGGTGGCGCGTAAATGTTGCCGGCTAAATCCTTGCTATTGAAAATAATTTTAAAGTGAAAGAGTCGTTGTGCGGTTGCTAATTACCAAATACCCATCAATTGCCGACATCAATGCCGTAAATTATTTATAAACATGACTGTTTTACTACAGTTTCAAATGTGCTAATTGTTAATTACCATCATCAGCAGCAGCAGCATAGCTCGAGGGTACGCGTACCCTAAAATTGAATACGTACCCTCGAGCTTTGAGCAGCAGCGTAACCGTTCCTTTATTTATTAGGTCTGTCTTATTATTATTAAATTTACTATCTAAGGTTTTAAACTCCATGTTAAAAACGCTGAAGACACACGGTAAATTGCGTTAATTAACTTAATTTAGCCAAATTATATGACTTAAATGACTGAAACTCAGAGGGGCAGACCACCCAAAACGCCTTAACTATAAACTCTTGAGAGAAACTACGGTGTTACTGATTGGCAATGAAACTCACAGAGCTTAGGTAATGTAACGTAAAGTATGACTAGCCTACGTACAGAATGACTATGTAAGCCTATCATATACAAATAAATGGAAACTAACTTCCTTCTGTGTGCGCATTCTCTGGCAATTAAAACGATTATTAAAACGAGAACTGCCGCAGAAGTGCCGTAGAGTAGATAGGTTTTCAGCGATTCGTCTAAAATAAAAAAAATAGGCTACTTAAAACATTAATGCACAGCTAAAGGAAAGCAAAATACAATGAAAAAATAAAATACAGAACTGAAATGAAGTGGATACGGCCAAAGATATAATCGTAGTTGCAAGTAGTGTCGCAACTAGGGGTGCTTGAGCAGCCCCAGGGCTAAAAAGGTGACCCACACAAATACACCTCGTGCCTATTGATAATAGGTTTGCTCTGACGCGTTTTATAGCAGCTTTGAAACCGTCCTTTTCAACCGATGTCGTGTCGGCAGCACTCCTGAGTAGCAACTTTGAAAGTGCGCTATATAAAACTCTATAATGAATGATTGAATAAATGCTGTAGACTTGTCGTTGTAAATTTGTTTTGGCAAATAGCCCTCCCAATGTACACCAGAATTACTCCCCTCTTGAAGCCTATTGCTCCCTTACATGCGCAATTATAGCTGTTATTTTATTAGTCAATACGTTTTACTTATTGTGAATTTACCATTATCTGTTTCTTTGGATCAATAAACAAATTAAATTTAATTAAATATCTATGTCACCTATTATCTTAATAACTAATTGTACTTGCATACTTACCTATGAGGCATTGTTTCGTGAATGCAGTTGAATCGGTGGCTGTCTCTGTAGTGTACTTCGCGTTCATGTCTATTTAGCACGAGACACTGCGGTTAGAACAAACCCTGCTAGCCATAAAGTACATCGTGACTTTAGCACAAAGTTACCAGACAGTGGAACACGATGGTCAGTTCTACAGCGAGCAAATCAGCAATTGCAGTTTGAGTCTTCTGAGATTAATCCTTGTAATGGTCCTTTGAAAGCTGCTTTGCTCGCATTAATTTTGTCGTTGTTCATCTTGATACCGGCATTTGCTTGTAAGTAAAGGCAGGTCCTACGATACACTTCCTTGCGTACAGGGTCCAACTGTAATTCGTCCATTTTTCGACTCGAATGGCAGAATTTACGGGCTCCTGAGAGATACGGGAACATCATTTTCCTTGTGCATAATATCTTGCTGTGGTAGGCCTATGAGACAACTGCATGATCTTGGCTAAGTCTAAATGAAGCTGATATTCAAACTTTGCGACTCGAATTCGACCACTCTCGTGTACTGCGAGTAAAGTTTTTGACCAAAGTTGATAGCATAGTCTTCTTATTTGAAGTCTTTTGTTGATGTTCTTCCAGTGGTATGTTATCAAATTGACTTTTCGGCCACTGGAAACTGTTTGAGATACGCGGTTTGCTAACCAGGATTTTAGTTGATTGTCGTCGTGGTGTTGAATCTTGAAATTATTGTGAACTGCTCAAATCTAAAATAAAATAATTCTTGGCTGCTTGATCAATCCAAGTCTTATTTGTCCTCAGGCGATTGTCAATGAATATTTATTTATTCGATTAGCCAAGGAATTATTTCGAAGAATTTAGGCCTACTTGAGTAGACCTTTTGAAAGAGAAATTCGCTAACCATTGTATACGGTAATCAGTTTTCGCATTTATAATTATAATTTATGAACTGTACTTAAATCGTTTTGACTTTTCACAGTGAAATAATCTTGTTCAGGTTGATGATCTTAGTTGCGCTTCTTCAAGCCAAGCAATAATTATAATTCCTTCAGTGAGATTTTCTTATTAACGCGAACACAGCAGCAGAGTCTGTTTAGAATAAAGAAATGTCAAGACTTAAGTATAGGTCTTATAAATAAATAATAATAAACGAACGAATGAATGAATACGTACTATTACGTACTAGGCTACACGAGTAAGCCCACTCTAGGGCCTACGTTATGAGGCTTACCTTATTATGGCTTTACATGTTCAATCAACAAGACTAGTGTTCAGGTCAACTGATGGATGTATGGTCGCCTGATATCTCGAAGTCAACATTTGTATCTTGTCTGTCTGTCTGTCTGTCTGTCTGTCTGTCTGTCTGTCTGTCTGTCTGTCTGTCTGTGTGTCTGTCTGTCAACTGATACAGAGAGGCAGAGAGAGAAACAAAAAAACTGATGACATCGAGCAGTTTCGCTTTTGAGTCAGACCATTCTCCTCTAGCTATCTGACTAATGCACACACTGCTGTGTCATTGTTCTCGAAACGAAACAATAATTATTACGATAAAGTTAAACCATACGTCAAGCTCATATAAATTTTAAATACATGTAGGCCATGAATAATATTGTATAGGCCTATCCATGTTATGCGTAGATAATTATGTATCATGTGTGTACAGTGTGTTACCATTCATCTATGACCCAGCCTCTGATGCGTGATGCATGTAGTACCGGGTATATGACTTTAAAGAGGTATTCGAAGATGGAGGGGATGATTTAAGGTGTTGGCAAACAGTCTGGCACGAAAAGCTCACGGATACGGGATTGCTTTCCAGCATTCTCTCCCAAAAGAAATTTAAAGGTCCGCTCAACCTTCCCTTAGGCTTAGGTTGACGGCGTTGGTAAATTGGGCATTAGGACGTGATGGGCAACTTGCATATAAAAATCTGTCTCATCGACTCATGCAATAACTTGTGATCATACTATGAATTGCTATAGTCATCGTCGTCGTCGTCATAGTCATCATCATCAAAGGCCATACGAAGGACAAGCCACGAATTTAATATAGAAAACGGCATTACCAACCCTTTCTAACGAAAACGATGTCATGGTCTTCTTCTTCTTCTTCTTTTCCTTCAGGCTTGAATTAATCCCTCTCAACGGAGGGGTCAGTCACTAGGATCCTCCTCTTCCAGTTTCCTCTGTGATGGTCATGTCACGGTAGCTAACTCATAAGTATTATCTTAAATTCACTTACCCGCAAGCATATACAATACAATTGTACCTGGTACATCGTATGCTGTTTGACATCTAGACTGGTCAATAGCCGAAGATGTAATATGTCATGATAATTATGTTACATATACAGTTATACACGTATAGTATATATAGCCTATAAGCTTACTTATATATCTGTAAACAGTTTCTTTTTATTTGGAACTCAATTGCGAATGGGTCTGTATATCATTTTCACGGGTTTGTTTGCGTAACGCAATACATCTGTTGAAACTCTTTTACTTTTGACTTCATTTTAAAACGTGGTTATGGTTATGCTCATGTGAACGTCACATATCAATTCAGAAAATAAACTTTACGATTTCAGAGAGATGGACATTTTGTTTCAGTCCGACATTGTGGTGAAGGCATAGATGTGGTCGAGGTGGCGAACTAGCGGTGAAAGTCTGGTGGCAGTGGTTGTAACGATGGTGGTGGTGGTGGTGGTGGCGGCGGTGGTGGTGGTGGTGGTGGTGGTGGTGGTGGCTTGTAAGTGGCTACAGCGTCACCTTTTGTTGTCAGGTCAGCCTGGTCAGAAGCAGCTCCACAGTTTTAGTAAGACGCTATAGGCTATAAATCATCTTATCTACGTGAGCTGGGCACCCTTTTATCTACGTGACCTCTGTCGCAGCCCCCTTTCCGCTTGCACAGGGAGCCGTGCACTGCGCTTCGCTGTACACTGTGAATGTCCATCAGAAGGATACAGAGTTTCTTAAGGGATTGGGGGGGGCAACTCTGAGGGGAAGTTAACTTTTGGGGAAGGACGAGCGGCTGAAGGTCTGTCGCCTCGGCGTTGCGCGCGCCAAGGAGGAAGGAATTTGAGAAGAGATTACCCTGGATACTCCCCCACCCCCCCCCCCCCACCCCAAAAAGCATGGCGACTAGATAAAACACTGGCTATATAAAATAATTATGATCGATAGATAAATAAATGTTTAAAATAAATATTACAATAACTTTTTGCTCGAAACTTATATGGGTTGTAGATCCACATCTATAATATGACTCCATGAATCCGCCCCGGGTTTATGGCCCCTATAATAACCCACGAAGCATGATCCAAAAGTGCCCGTACTAAAGTGGCTCAGTTAGGAGAGTAGCCTATGTATTTTGATAATCCTAAATCCGCTCCCGTATACGTAGGGCTTTCGCTTAGTTAGATACATAATTTCGCCGTCAATCCACGTAGATTGATTAATGATTCGTTTGCCTAACTCTGGCTAAAAGTAGAAAGCGAGACATTAATCTCAAGCAGAAAGAGGAACTGCTTACAACCAAATTAATTATTGGCTGCTCATGGCTCGTATAATTATTTTTGAGAAACCGGTAGCTGCTGCTGCTGGTAGACGCGTAAAATCGTCATGGCTGATAAAGATTTTTAATTCATATTAATGTTGTTACTCTGTTATCTACAAAAGGAAATGATCGGTGAGATAACGACGCTAGCATGACTAAGCGATCCACTGGCTTTGTATGCATGCAGGTCACGAGCGCTATATCGTGAGGAACCGGTTTCAGATACAAATGAGATTACGCACAGAGGCCTTTGTTACGAGTTGCTATTTGCACTGGAAGTCATCGCATGAAAAGTACGAACAATTAAAAAATTCAGTAATTCTGAAATTTAAGGCGAGAAATTTTTTATGCGCGGATGTAACATTTAACTATGGTGGTGGCATACAACTCGGTGTGTGTGTGTATATAATGCAGGTCTATTATAAAACAATATGAATCTGACAAAGCACCTTTCAAATTACACACAAGGCACCAATTAAGAAGGTCGATTCAGCTGAAAGGCGACATGATCAAAGTTTGTTGGAAAAGATAGCAGATAGGATATGCATGTATAATAATTATGTTGACAGAAGTAGCCTAATGTAGCCTAGCCCAGAGGTTCTCAACCGGTGTGTCATGGCAAAAAGGTTGAGAACGTCTGGTCTAGCCTTCTGTAGCCTACTGCTAACTGTCAATCACGTCCTGATGAGCCTTTTTCCACCCCTAGCAAAAATTACCTATAACTTACGCCCTATAGACGGAATCCTTTTGTTCTACCATTTAAGGATGTTAGCATCTTTATTCCAAGGCTTCTCTTTGCCCGAAATCGATGACATTGTTATGTTTACTTTGTTTAGGCCTACATTGTTTTTTGCTTGCTTTGACGTGTAGCCTAACTGGGTGCGGTGTGTCACCCGAATTCGTCCCATCTTTGAAATAAACTGAGATGATTAATGCTACATACATCGAATTATTTTCGATCGTATACCCCGTACCAACCGTGGTACTTTCTCCAACTCGCCATCCCATGATTCCCACGTCACCCTGCGAATACAATCACTTAATTATAATAATACTGGTGCATATTATACAAATGCGCAACAAAATTAGCAACCGATCCAGCGTGCCTATAGGTCATAAATCTACATCACATCCGGGAAGATGTTCGTCAAACATCCGGTCAGGGAGCTACACAGTGTCGTCATAGTAGTCGTTCTCCTTTGGTTTCTTGATGACGTAATATCCGTTGCTTTGTCCCGATTGATAATCTGGGTTGTCGTCCAGTTTTGAGTACCATTCGTCATCGTCCATTCCAGATGGTCCGGATGCTTCAGGGCGCATGTCCGGAGGAGGTGGGGGCATTCCAACTTCCGGTAGACGTTCGTAGCAGTTGTCATTGATCAGGTAAGCGTCCTCGATCAAAAGCCGTCTTCCGCTCGAGCGTCCACCGTCGCAGGCCACTGCCGGGGTGTAACCGAAGGCCGTGCCGATAACTGCCGTACGCCTGGGAGGGACAGTGTACACGCTGCAGCTGTCATGACGTCATAGTCATCATCATCATCATCATTGACGTTGTAATCATCACGACCATTTTCATCATAATAATCATCAAAGTTTTCATCGTCGTCGTTGTAATCATCACGATCATTTTCATTATCATAATCATCAGAGTCATCGTAATCATCGTCATTATCATCAGAGTCTTCATCGTCATCATCGTTGTAATCATCACGATCATTTGCATAATCATAATCATCATAGTTATCGTTATCATCGTAATCATCATCATTATCATTATCGTGAATGCACAAAATTGTACATCGTCAATGTCGTAATCATCATCACCGTTATCATAATTATAGCCATCGCCTTTACGAGAATCGTCATCGTCGTAGTTGCCATCGTAATTGTGATGATCGTTGATATTATTATTATCATCATCAACATCATCGTAGTTATTAGTGTTATTACAACAGCAGCAACATTGACATCAGTAAGAATAATAAGATATCATCAAACATCACCATCATAATCATCATCATTGTCATCATCATTGTTGCCGTCGTCATCATCAGCGGCAGCAGCATCACTGCGATCATCATATAATCATCTTCATCATCGCCATTACAATCAACCGCCGTCATCATCATAATCATCATCATGATCATCATCATCATGATCATCATGATCATCATTGTCGTCATTATCGTTGTCATCGTCATCATCATCATCATCATTAGCAGTAGTAGCATTGTCATCGCCATAATCATCGTCATAATCACCATCGCCACCAACCGCCGTCACCATAATCGTCATCATCACCCTCATTATTATCATCATTATCATCATCATCATTGGTGATGATGTGGTCATTGCGACTGACCTGCGTCGTCGCCGGACACACCAGATGGCCAGTGAAATGATGACGATGATGAGAAGAATAGATCCAGCAGCAACAACACCAATTATTACGACTTGATCATCTGAAGAAAACACATGTAGGCCTACACCAGAGGTAGCCTACTGAAACCGAGGCACGCGTACCTTTTAGGGTACATCCGGCGTTGGTAAGGGGGGCACCCCGTCATAATAGCCCGGTCAAAACAGCCCCGTCAAAACAGCCCCGTCATAATCGCCCAACGACAAAACAGCCCCGTCAAAATCGCCCAGCGACAAAACAGCCCCGTCAAAATAGCCCCGTCAGAACAGCCCGGGGCTATTTTGTCGGGGACCGACAAAGTCGCGGAATAACACGATTTTCAGGAAAAATAGACCGTCGAAATTAACGTCTTTTTAAGGAAGCAGTCCTTTCGCCGAATTGATGAAAATAATGTTTGTAGCCTAAAGTTTAAGATGACTTCCGGAAAATATCGCGTTAGTAAACGACTTCGCGTTTTATCATACATCCAGCTTCTATTTAAAATCGTCAATCCAGCCTGTATTTCAGATCTATAAAACTTTCATCCAGCTTCGATTTCTCAAGCGTTTTATCATCCATCCAGTTTCTATTTAAGATATAAATACCTTCATCCCACTTCCATTTCTCAAGCGTTTTATCATGCATCCAGCCATAGGCGTACGGGAGGTTTCAGAAGTGGGGGGGGCAAAGATTGAACTTCTGCCCGAAAAATTTATCCGGCCAAAAAGTTGGTCGTCCGCGACTATTTTTGCCCGAAAAACCAGATTTGCCCAAAACTTGACGACCTTTTTTTTTTTTTTTTTTAGTCGACCGCGACTTTTTTGCCCGAAAAACCAGACTTGCCCGAAACTTGACGACCTTTTTTTTTTTTAGTCGTCCACGACTTTTTTGCCCGAAAAAACCACCAAACTTGCCCGAATTTGGGGGGGGCAATTGCCCCCCCTGCACCCCCGCCTCGTACGCCTATGCATCCAGCTTCTATTTAAGATCTATGAATTCTTCATCCAGCTTCGATTTCTCAAGCGTTTTATCATCCATCCAGTTTCTATTTAAGATATAATTACCTTCATCCCCTTCCATTTCTCAAGCGTTTCATAATGCATACAGCTTCTATTTAAGATCTATGAATTCTTCATCCAGCTTCGGTTTCTCAAGCGTTTGATCATCCGTCCAGTTTCTATTTAAAATATAAATACCTTCTTCCCGCTTCTATTTCTTAAGCGTTTTATCATTCATCCAGCTTCTATTTAAGATCTATAAAACCTTCATCCAGCTCCGATTAATAATTAGATCCTTTTTAAAAATTGATCCAGATAAAACGCTTCAGAAAATTTAATGGTAGCTGGATGAAGGTTTTATAGATCTTAGATAGAAGGTTGATGAATGATAAAAGCTCAAAAAATGGAAGCTGGATGAATGTTTTTGTATATCTGAAATAGTTGTCCGTGTCGTCTATGACTGGATTGTTTTCGCAGAACTGCTCACACGGGCTGTTTTGCTTACACGGGCTGTTTTAACGGGGCTATTTTGACGGGGCTATTTTGACGGGGCTATTTTGTCGGGAACTGAATTTTTCTGGGCTGTTTCGTCCTTGGGCGATTATGACGGGGCTATTTTGTCGCTGGGCGATTATGACGGGGCTGTTTTGACGGGGCTGTTTTGACGGGGCTATTATGACGGGTCACCGGTAAGGGGTACGCGAAAAATTTCCAGAAATAAAAAAATTTCTATGAGTTTATGGACTTTGTAAATAATAATAATGATAATAATCTGTTCTTTAAAATTGTGACGAATCGTCCGCTGACGAATCGTCCGCTGACGAATCGTCCATCGACGAATCGTCCGCTGACGAATCGTCCGCTGACGAAACGTCCGCTGACGAATCGTCCATCGACGAATCGTCCATCGACGAATCGTCCGCTGACGAATCGTCCGCTGACGAATCGTCCGCTGACGAATCGTCCGCTGACGAATCGTCCATCGACGAATCGTCCATTGACGAATCGTCCATCGACGAATCGTCCGCTGACGAATCGTCCGCTGACGAATCGTCCGCTGACGAATCGTCCACTGACAAATCGTCCGCTGACGAATCGTCCGCTGACGAATCGTCCATAGACGAATTGTCCGCTTGACGAATCGTCCATTGACGAATCGTCCATCGACGAATCGTCCGCTGACGAATCGTCCGCTGACGAATCGTCCGCTGACGAATCGTCCGCTGACGAATCGTCCGCTGACGAATCGTCCATAGACGAATTGTCCGCTTGACGAATCGTCCATCGACGAATCGTCCATAGATGAATCGTCCGCTGACGAATCGTCCATCGACGAATCGTCCGCTGACGAATCGTCCGCTGACGAAACGTCCGCAAACCAATTATTCCACTGGATTTCTTTAAACGAAAGAAAACGGAAATACTAGAGTGTAAAGACAGATACGCCACAGATTGATTGATTGAATCGATTGGTTGACTGATTGACTGACTGACTGACTGGCTGCTTGATTGATTGATTGTTTGTTTGATTGATTGATTGATTGATTGATTGATTGATTGATTGATTGATTGATTGATTGATTGATTGATAATTGTTTTCGCTGTACACTTTTATTGACTTAACTCCAGACTTAATGATTTAATGAATAATCTATTAATTATTGATCTGATTGTCTGTGTTTTAGTGTAGAATAGAGTAAATTGATCGATTTGACCAATTGATTAAAGACGACAGCAGGGCCGGATTAAGAAATGTGGGGGCCCTGTTCGGGAAATTTTTTGCCGCAAATTCGGATGGCCTTTCTTAGTCGTTTGGTCGAATTTTCGGGAAAATGATACCATTTCATCAGCCAAAAAAGTAAAAGTTGATGACCTTTTTTTAGTCATCTGGCCAAATTTTCGGGAAAATTATACCATTTCATCCCCCAAAATATAAAAAATTGTCGAATTTTTTTTACAAATGTGTGGGGCTCCCTAAAGTGTAGGGGCCCCTGTTCGGCCGAACATGTTGAACATGCCTTAATCCGGCCCTGGACGACAGGAAGAACCTTTCAATTACCAGATTCTTTGACGAGTCTTTCCGCTTCCACTTTTCCATGCGCTGTCGAAAGTTTGGATTTATCTGGAACCACTGTAAGTTTGGATTTATCTGGAGCCACTGTTGCTGTCTTGACGATTCTTTCCACTTCCGTTCTTCCGTTCGATGTCCACAGGAGTGTGGTCGTTTCATCTGGAGCGAAAGTTGGACGAGTTCTTCCAGCTCGCCCAACTGAGTTTGAACATCAAACACAAACACAAACAACGTGAAGAACCGATAGAATTTGGAGTTGAAAAGTGGGAGTCGACAATAATTGGTTCAATACGTTTTGTATTGCACTGTGTTGCATCTGTAAAATTATTATGTAGCGCCTCACACAGTGATATCCACCAATCGCTCGCGAGAAGAAACCGGAGAATATAATGCTCACTTTAAGTAGCGAAAGGATGCAAAGAAACTGTGAACATGACCCCTATTTGTGGTTGGAAGTGCAGCAGTGTGAGAATTGTGCAAAAAATAACTGGATGGGGTTGGACCATTAGCCTATATCCATTTGGAATTTGGGTGTGAAAAACAGACTTTAATATGGGGCTCTAAGAAAGACTGGGGGGTTGAAACCCCCAAGCTCCCTGGCAATTTTCACCCTGAAGTGCAGTACCATGCACCTACAGTTAGCAATGGAATTGAGAGTGTGAGTGAGACATCATTCCTATAACATCATCAGTAGTTGTACGAGTGAGAGTTCTAAAACAGTCACGTGGCCTACGCTGATTCCCCATTCTAGAAATGGCAAGAGACCGCGCACGTACAACTACTGTTGCCCCAATGGTTTCAGACAAATCAATAGCTTGTGCTAATTTGTATTGCTGCCTTTTTACAATGGTTCGTACAGAAAATGTATTCATACACGGACGAAGCACACAAGGATCTAGCTTCAGCACGTTGGCTTTCTTAGCACTGGAAAGCAGGAAGGATTTATACATCGCGCATATTTATACATTAAATTGATTCTTCCAGTTATTCGACCCTTAGCCTATTCTTATGTAGATTTGGCATTTTTCATAATTAAAGTCACAATAAATTTTATATTAAAATCACTCTTTAAAGAGTTTTAAAAATTATGGTTCATACAGTTCTTGTAGAAAAGTTACAGCCCATATAGAGTTATAGTTTTCAAGGTAACAGCTCATACAGTCGCCAAGATCAAAGTCTGCGTTTGTAGAATTACCGTTTGTGAAGTTGGAGCTATAGTAGACTATTGCTGTCTTTAGTCCGGATAAGGGTGGCATCTGAGACGTGGTGATGTTCGTCGCCCGATCCATTCGCAGGACATTTCTGCAGACGACAAAATTATTATGATTATTATTTTCAATATTATTTTTTATTTTTTATTTAATGATAATTATTATAATGATATTAATTTTAATTATTAATATTACTATTATCAATATAATAATAATTATTAATATTATCATTACTATTTTTTTTATATTATTATTATTTTCATTATTATTATTAATATTGCCTTTATTATGTTGTGGCCCAGAGGAAAGCTTTTAACAATAAGTAGCAGCCCGCCTGAAAACTGGCAGATAGTGGCCACAAGGAAGAATGTTATTCTTTATTATTGTTGTTCTTGTCGTAGTTTGTGCTGTTGTTGTTGTTGTTGTTGCTGCTGTTGCTGTTGTTGCTGCTGTTGCTGTTGTTGCTATGCTACTGCTGTTACAACTGCAATACCAATGTGACATGTTTTGAATCTGCATGCTGACAACTATGGCTGGGAATCCAGGTCTGGTGTTTGGCGTTACTATTGGGCAGAGTTGCTATGCATGTCGAACGATGTCTACCTTCTTGTCCAGTCTGTGATGTAGAGGAACTGTGGACTGACGGTCATCGCGTAATAGTGGACGTCAGCGGACTCCCTGACCAGAACTCTTCTGTCCTGACCATACAGATTCGACACTTCGATGCGGTCGAGATGAGCGTCTACCCAGTACATAACCTCTTCTGCAATATTATTAGGCCTGTCATCATTAGCACTGCTAGAATCATTATCATCATATTCAATTATCATCTCATCATCATAATCATTGTCGTAGTGGTCATCGGCGTCGTCACCGTCATTGTCCTCGTCATCACCATTATCTCATAATTATCATCATCATAAATATTAATGTTAATGTTATTAATTATTATTATTATTTTAGTACTATTTTTATTGTTATCATCATAACTGCAATCATCTTCACCACCGTCTTTCTTAGCATTTAACTCTGCATTGCTTTGCATTGCATTGCATTGCATTGCTTTGCATTGCTTTGCATTGCTTTGCATTGCTTTGCATTGCTTTGCATTGCTTTGCATTACTCTGCATTGCTTTGCATTGCTTTGCATTGCTTTGCATTGCTTTGCATTGCTTTGCATTGCTTTGCATTGCTTTGCATTGCTTTGCATTGCCTTGCTTTGCGTTGCTTTGCATCGCTTCGCATTGCTTTGCTGCATTGCATTGCATTGCTTTGCATTGCATTGCTTTGCATTGCTTTGCATTGCTTTGCATTGCATTGCTTTGCATTGCATTGCTTTGCATTGCTTTGCATTGCTTTGCATTGCATTGCTTTGCATTGCCTTGCTTTGCTTTGCATTGCATGCTGTGTCACTGTAACGTGTCAATACAATTTACAACCGAACCTTGGAAGTCGATGGCCAGTGCGTTTGGCGTGACGATGTTATCGGACACTAGCGTATGAGGTCTAGCATTATTTCCTTCCAGTCTGATGACGTAGATGCCCGGCTTCGAACCCCAGTCGGTCCAGTACAGCTCTCTAACAACACCAGCAAAACAAGCAATGCAAAGTCATTGTATTGTACTGTACTCTACTGCACTGTAGTGTACTGTAATGCACTGTACTTTACTGCGCTGCACTGCACTGTACTGTAATGCACTGCACTGTACTGTACTGTATTGTATTATATTGTCTTTGTATTGTCTTTGTATTGTATTGTATTGTATTGTATTGTATTGTACTGTTCTGTAATGTAATGTATTGTATTGTATTGTATTGTATTGTATTGTATTGTATTGTATTGTATTGTATTGTATTGTATTGTATTGTATTGTATTGTATTGTATTGTATTGTATTGTATTGTATTGTATTGTATTGTATTGTATTGTATTGTATTGTATTGTATTGTATTGTATTGTATTGTATTGTATTGTATTGTATTGTATTGTATTGTATTGTATTGTATTGTATTGTATTGTATTGTATTGTATTGTATTGTATTGTATTGTATTGTATTGTATTGTATTGTATTGTATTGTATTGTATTGTATTGTATTGTATTGTATTGTATTGTATTGTATTGTATTGTATTGTATTGTATTGTATTGTATTGTATTGTATTGTATGTATTGTATTGTATTGTATTGTATTGTATTGTATTGTATTGTATTGTATTGTATTGTATTGTATTGTATTGTATTGTATTGTATTGTATTGTATTGTATTGTATTGTATTGTATTGTATTGTATTGTATTGCATTATATTATATTGTATTGTATTGCATTGCATTCATACTCTGAAATAGACCCCAAAACTGTTCTGCAATGCAATTATATAGCGCCTCCGCTTGGTCATCAATTATACATGTACCTGTTGACTTCGTCGACGACAATGGCTTTAGGTTTGATGTTGCTGCTGGATATGATGATCCTCTGCGTTCGATCCTGACTTAAGAGATCGATTTCAACGATCTTAGGATTCGATCCTCCGTCGCTAAAGTACAACTTCTCCCTCTCCTCATCGATCGCCAGACCATCAAGGTCAACATTCACTGCAAAAAAAGGAATGGGAAGGTCATCAGTTGGACGGAGGAGGAGGAAGAGGAGCAACGGCGAAAAGAATGGATAGGGTGTGGGGGAAAAGACTGAAGGCATGGGCAAAGAAGCGGAGCCAACGGAGAAGGAAGAGGAGGGAGAGCTATATTAATTATATGTAGGTGGTGGAGGAAAGAAATAGGAGGAAAGAGGAGAAATAGAAGAAAGAGGCGGAAGAAGAAAAAATAAAGAGGGTGAGGAGGAAGTGGGGGAAGAACAGGGTAAGGAGGAGGAGGAGGAGGAGGAGCAGAAGGAGGAGGAAGAGGAGGAGCAGGAGGAGGAGCAGGAGGAGGAGGAGGAGGAGGAGGAGGAGCAGTAGAAATCAGAAGAGGAAGCGAATGATGCAAGAGAATAGGATGAAGATGCTGAGGAAAATTAGAAGGAAGTAGAGTGGAAAATTTACCAAATCTTACTAAGCTTATATAATGAAAGAGTATTATTGACAAATAAACATATTAACAACGTTATGTCATATTATGTTATATTATGTTATGCTATGCTATGCTATGCTATGCTATGCTATGCTATGCTATGCTATGCTATGCTATGCTATGCTATGCTATGCTATGCTATGCTATGCTATGCTATGCTATGCTATGCTATGCTATGCTATGCTATGCTATGCTATGCTATGTCATGCTATGTTATGTTATGTTATGTTATGTTAGAAGGGGGGTCTCGATGAGCAAACAACTAACGAGTCTCGATAATTAAGGAGGAGCAGAGGAGATATAATGGAAGCATATAAGGTCATCAGTGGAAAGGAAGCACTATTATAATTATTGGTAGAGGTTTTTTGATTAGCACCAAACAAAGCAGCTTGTGGTCACAGCCTCACAGGCATAGGCGTACGGGAGTTTTCAGCAGTGGGGGGGGGCAAAAATTGAACTTCTGCCCGAAAAATTCATCCGTCAAAAAGTTAGTCGTTCGCGTCCGTGTTTGCCCGAAAAACCTGACTTGCCCGAAAGTTGACGACCTTTTTTTTTTAGTCGTTCGCGTCCGTGTTTGCCCGAAAACCTGACTTGCCCGAAAGTTGACGACCTTTTTTTTTTTAGTCGTTCGGGGTTTTTGCCCGAAAAAACCACCAAACTTGCCCGAATTTGGGGGGGCAATTGCCCCCCCTGCACCCCCGCCTCGTACGCCTATGCTCACAGGTAGGCCTATATTGCTTAAGAATCCGAAAGGTAGGCCTACATTAGAACAGAAATTCTTCAGAGCTAGAGTTGTAGACTTGTGGAACGGTTTGATAGCAGTTTCTCGGTGGACACAGTCACAGTGTTTAGGAAAAGCTAGGAAAATTGTGCATTGAAGTGTTCCAAGGTAATTTTCAGTGGTTCCAACGCAGACCCATCGGCTTCTTAGCCACTTAAATGTTAAAACCCTTGTTATGCTGTGTAATGTTATGTTATGTTATGCTATGTTATGCTATGTTATGACTTTGTTATGTTATGTTATGATTTTGTTATGTTATGATTTTGTTATGTTATGCTATGCTATGCTATGCTTATGCTATGCTATGCTATGCTATGCTATGCTATGCTATGCTATGCTATGCTATGCTATGCTATGTTATGTTATGTTATGTTATGTTATGTTATGACTTTGTTATGTTATACTATGTTATGCTATGTAATGTTGTGTTATGTTATGTTATGCTATGCTATGCAATGTTAATCTACAGTCTACACACTCACACGTCGGATCTCTGTAGATGACCCTGATTGAGCTGTTTCCCTGCGCCAGTGACACACTGCCAATCATCTCGATGTTTCTGTCCACATAGTAGAGCAGCTGTCTCTTTCTATCAACGGCCAGAGACGCAGGTGTCACTGGATCCGTCTTGAGGAGTGGCTTCGACTGACCAGTGGTCAGGTCTATCTGGTAGATCTGAGGTCGGACGTGGGTGTCTTCGGGGTTTTGACGAACGACGGAAACGAGAAGAAAGTCGTTGGCGACTGGCCTCTCTGAACAGAAACACTCATCGTTTGGGTTGGTTTTAGTGTTCAGCTGCTGACGAGATTAGATTAGATTAGATTAGACGAGATTAGATTAGATTACATTAGATCAGATAATACTAGATTAGATTAGATTGGATTAGATTAGACGAGATTAGATCAGATCAGATCAGATTAGATCAGATTAGAATTAGATCATATCATTATCAGATCAGATCAGATTAGATTAGATTAGATTAGATTAGACGAGTTTAGATTAGATTAGATTAGATTAGATTAGATCAGATTAGATTATACAAATGATTAGATTAGACGAACCACAGTCGCTCTCGTCGCTACCGTCATCGCATTCTTGCTCTCCATCGCATCGATAACTTTGTCGAATGCATGCGGTGCCATCACGACACGCAAACTGATCCGATCGACAACCTATACAAGCGAATGGGATTAGATTAGATTATGGAGCACAGATTCTGATCAGATTGGCACGGATTAGATTAAGAATGGAACTGCATTATGCTATACTTTTTGTTGTGTTGTCGTATTGTTTTATAATATACCATACTATACATAATATACTATACCATATACCATATACCATGCCATATATGCCATAGTCACCATACTATACATAATACATACATACTTTACATGCATACTATACATTATGCTATGCTATACCATATTATTCTATATGGAGGAGCCTGCCAGTTCAAAGTGAGAGTCATATTAAGCTTTGTTTGTTTGTATGTGCACTTGTTATAGCGCCCCTTCAAGCTCTCTCTACTCAGAGGCGCTCCCGATGCAGAGCGGACACTGCATCGGAGTTTCACGCCGAAGCGTTGAGCAATTGTGAGTGAAGGACTTGCCCAAGGTCCCTCGTAGCTAGGCGGCTTGAGGTGGATTCGAACCTGCAACCATCCGGCTGCAAGGCAACGACGCCACCACTAGACCACCGCGCCCCACAAACTTATGGCATAGAATGCTATGCTATAGCATACTAGCTATACCATACCATGAAATACCATACCATGCCAAACCAGACCATAGGGCCAACCATACTATACGGTATTATTCGGTACTATAATATACTATGGTATTAGTAGGCCTATAATAGTACCGAATAATATGCAGTGCTATACGGCCCTACTATTAATACTACATCATACTAAGCCATGCGATACTATTCTGTAGCGGCTGTAGCCTATTAGGAATATATCAAACTAAACTATTCTATGGTATGCCTATATCATAGGCCTACTGAACCATAAGCCTACAATACCATAGGCCTACTACATGGCATTTTTAGATTGCATTTCTAAACAAAAGGAAGTACTGTGCAGTTCTAGAAATTCATTAAAACAGGCCCTGCTATTCATTCATTCGGACATTTATATAGCGCTCCACCAAGTAAAAGAAACTACTCAGAGGTGCTCCCGACTCCAGCGCGCCCAAAAAGAACAGTTTTAAGTTTAGTAAGGAACATCCTGGTAGAGTCCCAGGGTGTAGGCGCAGCTCAAAAGGAAGGCTATTCCAGACCATCGGACCAACCACAGAAAAGGCTCGATTCTTCATGGTAGCAGTACAAGCAAAAGGAACCAAGAGTACTCCCTTATCAGCAGAGTATAGCTGACGATGTCCTTGTATACCCAATGTCATCCCAGCGCCTGCGCTCTTTCCCTCCACTTTCTAATATCGACCTCGCCGTTGTCGCGTGACAGTGCATCTGTCAGCTATTGTCAAAGCACTTGGAGTAACCCTAGAGTGCCTAGACAATAAGCTCATAATTTTTTATTTCGACCACTCATAACAAGCATTTGTAAATTATTTTGATTCTATCACATTAGAGCAACACGTCACTTCAAGTCGGCCATGGCTATAAATAATTATGTCTCAAACCATTGTCTGTTCTCTTGTCTCCTTTCGCCTTGATTATGCTAACTCCATTTTTGTGGGTCTCTCAAACATGGAGCTCCTTGGGCAAGCACTTCACTTGCAAGTGCTCGCGCTTCGGCGTGAAACTCAGAGGCAATATCCGCGCTATGGTCGGGAGCGCCTATGAGTAGAGAGTTTGAAGGGGCGCTGTAGCATAATATGCGATAAATAAATAAATAAATAAGACTGGAATAATCGATTGAGCCCGAACCAGAGAGCTAAAGGTGCAAATACTATATATAGATGGTCATGGACGCCGTGCACGCACTTATTTTCACATCTGAACGCTGTCCTGCCACTTATTAGGCCAGCTCAGCCTCCAGGGAGGTCAATGGGCGCCAATCGAGGCACTTCGTTGTCTGCACTTTAAGCACTGGCCCAAACAAGATTTGAACAAAGCGTTGAACTTGTATAGTGTATACAAGGTGTGAATTCCCGGGGGTTTTGGGGGTTCAATCCCCATTCTTTATTGGGATTTAGGACCTCATAGTAAAGTGCTCATTGAGCCCCCACCCCAAGTCCATATAAATCAACGTCTGTCACCAGTTATTTTTCTACAATTCTCATACTGAGTGTATAGGCCTGGGTCTACTAATTTCCTCACGATTCACTTGGAGACTGGCTTAGCTGTCATGTCATGTCATGTCATGCCATGAAATTCTGGCGATCCGTTAAGCTCTGCACTTACCGTCAGATGTGGAGAGTAAAGACAGCGAGAAGACAGCGACGAGAAGAATCCATGAGAATCCTTTAAATCTCGGACAACAACGTAAGAAAAAAGTCATCATGAACATTCTCCGGTTGGATTTTCCCTAAGCCTAACTATAACACCGCAGCAGCTGTACTCAAACCACAACAACCGTCGGCCGATTAGCAGCAGAGTTAATTTAACGGGTCAGAACACGTTATAATCACCAACACACCAGTGTTATAATCACCACCACACCAGTGTTAACACTCTGACCGATATAAGAAGATCGAGAATGTTATCCGCTTTTAATGGTAGCATAAAATATCTTCATGCGACTGGCAGTTCCGCTTTCACCCCACCCCAACCCCCACCCTCCTCTGACGTTGGCTGGAACCCAACCCATCGTATTTGACTATGAATCACGGAGCCCTGAACACTGTAGGCCTATCCAATCTTACTTCAGCACATTAATTGGCTCATGCATTCGTTCCCATACATGCATGCACTATGAGAATTGCAGAAAAATAACAGGGGCTCAGACTATGGTCCACGTGGAGTTGGGGTGCGAAATGAAGACTTTACTATGGAGCCCAAATAAATACTAGGTGGGTTGAACCCCTCGACCCCTGGCAATTCTCACCCTGCATGCATGCATGCATGATACATAGGCCTATATATATATATATATATATATATACATACGTACATTGCGTACATACACAGACACAATATATTACTATGTATTATTGTATGTATACATGCATACAGTTATTCATGCATACGAGCCAACTAACATCCAGCTGTATGCTTGTAAACATAGGCTATGACTTGATCCGTGTAAGCTTATAGACGGATATTTTAGACAGCATGGACTTTGACTCCATGGCAGCGGGCTATTCGATACTTTGGCTGTGTTGGCTGCAGAGTCCCTTCCTTCGTCTACTGCGCGTTGTTAACTTGTTATGTATGCTTTTGTTTATGTTCTTCAGATTCTGACGCAGAACCAACAGGAATGTAATCCCTATCCATGCACGACCTTGACATTCATCCACTGCCGACGATGATTAACCGCCATATTGTTCACTATAATTAACATATGTTCTGACTTACGGTTAACTTGCTAACTCTTCTCACGTGTTAATTCTCTTGCAATGCCAATAATCGATTATTTTATTATTGTTAAAAGCCTGCGTGTGTGCCCGTATATACTCCTACGTCGTTCCTATTCGATTTTCCTGCTGTGCGTTTGCAGACGGTTCAATGAAGTGCTTGCTTACTTACTTACTTAACCAGATCAACTATGCAGCTAGGCTATAATATAAAATTTAAATATTATGCTTCATTGAGATGACCGGCCGTTCAAATCTTATTAGCCTACTTAGGAAAAGAATAATAATTAGGCCTACTATAATGACAATGACAATGTTTATAATAACATTTATAGACAAGTTAGCCTACAATTTCGTGTAGAATAACATAAAGATTAAATCATCATCATCATCATCATCGTCGTCGTCATCATCATCATCATCATCATCATCATCATCATCATCATCATCATCATCATCATCATCACCACCACCACCACCACCACCACCATCATCATCGTCGTCGTCATCATCATCATCGTCGTCGTCATCATAATCGTCGTTATCATCGTTATCATCATCATCATCACAGCGAATTTATATAGCGCTCTGTAAAGATGGTTATTCAGAATTAGGCCTAAGCTCTCCCAGCCTAATCCCTGTCGAAAAGGATAGTCTTAAATCTTAATGGTACCGTAGTGAAAACGTGGCAGACATGGGCGGAGTTTATCAGGGGCTAGGGGGGGGGGCTAAGCCCCTCCAAGAAGGCCCAGATTCAACTTTATTACCATGGAAATGGTATCATTTTGGGGGTTAGCCCCCTAAGAAGGCCCAGACTTGGGGTTAGCCCCCCTAAGAACGGAAACCAAACTCCGCCCATGGTGGCAGAGTGGGCCAAGCCAGCAGGTATTCGACGGAAAGCGGTAGGGTGCCCACTCCAGATTGCTCCACTGGAATGCAGCATTCGTTGATACAATCTATAACACATAGACTTAAAATAATTAATAGGCTATAATATTGTAAACTGATATGTCCGCGAACCGACAACGAGAATCTCGAGGCGTGGTAAACTGTTGCTTAGGCCTATAGGGTTGCTTACAGTTCAAGTTTCACTGAGCAATATTATTTATTAGGCCTACACCCTCGTTGCATATCAGCATGTTGGTGTGTGTGCGTGTGTGTGTGTGTGTGAGAGAGAGAGAGAGAGAGAGAGAGAGAGAGAGAGAGAGAGAGAGAGAGAGAGAGAGAGAGAGAGAGAGAGAGAGAGAGAGAGAGAGAGATGAGGAGAGGAGTGAAGGAGAGAGAGAGAGAGAGAGAGAGAGAGAGAGAGAGAGAGAGAGAGAGAGAGTGCATGCGCGCGTGTGCGTGCTTGCGTAGGCCTAACTGGCCTATGTGTGCGCGCTAGCGCGTGTGTGTGTCCGCTTGAATGTGTGTGAGTGCGTATGTGTCTGCCTGTGTGCGTTTTAATATTTCTGTTGTTAGTATTTTGACACAGAATATAATCTGTTGGGTTTTCCGTTGCGAACGCCTTCGTCTGCTTCCTGATCCCAGTTCTGTTGAATCATGACGACATCTGTTGAGAAAAGTAGCTGACACTATAGGAATAATAATACAACAGATTGCCTGAACTTACGTCACGCTGCTAAAAACTTAGATACATTTGGGATCCAGACATTGCAAATCATTATATAACCTAATACATAGTCCCACACACACGGTAACACACCAGTGCATACATATAAATATATATGGGTTATAGTAAACCTGGATCGACTTAGGCCTATACAGGCTGCAATTAGGCTATAGGCCTACGCGTGCAAGATTATATGAGTGATGCTTAGTTCATGTAGGCCTACATAGACCTCACTCTAAATATTTTCTTGACTACGCCCTGCCTAATTAAACTAGGCTAATGTCTAGGCAATAGTTGGTGTCCCTAGACAGCGGGATTTTTAAAAATCCCTTTAGGGCCTCCCTTTTTTGTAGCCAATGTGAACGATGTGTGAACCTTTCATGTATACTGGTTGCAAAATAAAAATATTTGATTGATTGATTGATTGAATGTCAAATTTAAAACAAATAGTAACAGCAAAAATAATCTTGAGCATAGCTGACGAGCGTATACAATGCCAATAATAAAAATGAATAGCCTGCAATTATCATTCACTGCAACTTTAATTGGTAGGCTATAGTCTAGGCCTATATGACAACCTTGTAAGCAACAATTATCTTGTCATTAGGACAATAATTATTTGAACCAGATACGAACGATAAACGTAGGATCCCAATGCTATAGGATCACGCGATTTGTCATTGAATGCTCTGCCATACGCGGAAATCCAGGCGCATCTGCAACCCTGTTTGTCAATTCTAGTTGTACGGGTTTAACTTCCTAGTCCGGGAGTCATTCCACGTAGCCTACACCACATGGTCTGGGCGACATATCCGTGTCAATTTTGACCTAGTCTGGAGTCCTTCTAGACGTACTACATTTTCATGATTCAAGTGCAATCTACATTAGCTGGCACGGTTCGTTTGTACTTCAACTGTCATTAACTGGTAGCTATGCAGGCCTAAATTATCACGATTTTTGTGCTTATGCCTATCCCTTAATTGCAAGTACAGTAGGCAGCCTCGTTAGTAAGCTTAGGCTACATGTTTATAGCTTGCGTTAACACGTTACAGACTTTGCAAAGCTATCAAAAGGTCTATAATATTGGGGGTGGATAGGCCTAGGGCCTACGATAACAAGCAATAAATCGTAGTCGAAGCCTGAAGAGTGCGAGGTGCAGCGAAATAGTATAGCCGTTGACCAGCTCGACTCACTTCAGTCGCGAGTTCAAACCCTCATCAGGTCCAGTGACGGCGTTGCCATTAGGTCGTGGCAGATCACTTGGCCTCCCTATTTTGAAATGTTCAGGGCTTAACGACACTGTTTCATATCGAAGATGATTAGTGTCGGAGGCAGAGAACAACCTCATACTCCACTTTTATATTGCGACCGAGCCACCCGCTGTAAAGATCCCCGCCCGGGAATTGAACCTGGGCCGCCGGCGCGGCGAGCGGGCTACAACCCACTCGACCACGCAGGATCTTCCCTCCCTATTTTACTTTCGACCTGCCTTATATACATGCCAAAAATTCTTTGCAATTTCTGATATCCTCTATAAGAAAAACTTACATTTAATTTCTTTAGCCTGTTGAATGACTGCCGAAATTGCACTGCTGGCCAGGGCTCAAGTATTGTTTAAAACCAAAATCACTTGTCATTAAAGAGGTGTCAAAATTTCCCATAGGGAGACCCCTCTTGCCCGTATGTGCGGGCGCCCCATGGCGACAAGTAGGCTATGATTGGCCCTTCGTCCTCATCTGGGTCATCTGCCGAAATTAAGAAAATGAAGACCCTAACACTTCCTATAACGACAAGTAGGCCTAGGCGATAGGAAGTGGCCGCAGCTACCCGAAGTTAAATTAAGGACATTTTCTTCCTCTTCTCTTCATGCTGGCACAATCCGGATACTCAAATGAACCAGTCGCCCGCATAATTATAGGTCTACGTTGCAATCCACGATCATAAATATAATAGGCCAATTGTCACAAAATCGCTCGTAGACGATTGCCCAGTAGCGTCGCAAAATCAATCACGCATTCATCGGTCTAAAATGATCGCAAGTTGTCCACAATCTAAAAAAGATTTAGGCTACAGCAGACTCAGCAGTACAGGAAAGTAAAAAAACACTGTACAAATTGATTATTAGGCTAGAGCAGTTAATACTGCCATTCAGCGTTGGCCGACATTGCCGGATTTCATCCCATTTATTTCTCAGCTACCGTTGGTCGTCCTCTCCGCTCTTTAGATCGTCATGATCTTCTTGTTCCACGATCTCGGACTGCCACAGCCCAACACCGCGCCTTTGCCTCTGTCTGCCCTTTACTGTGGAATGGCCTTCCTACTATTATTCGTGCTCAAATTTTATCTGGAGGCTTTACTTTTTCTGCCAGATGTCTCAAGACTTTTCTTTTTCCAGGAGTTCTTCGCGCTGGGAGCGCCTCTGATTAGTTTGTGCTGTGAGAGGCGCTTTATAAATCCAAAAATAGAATAGAATAGTAAATACCACTTGTGTTGTACTGTTCTGTTTATTATGTTTATTTTTGGGAACAATAAATAATTTGAACCAACCACCTAAAACATTTCTTAAACCACGATATTACAAGAACAGACTCACAACCTGTTAACGCATATATTTTGGAGAAATACATTATGTAATTCAGTGTGAAACATCCAATTCCAGCAAACGTTCTTACACATCAATTGCCTGCCTGGACAACAAGGACATTTACACGTTTTCAAAAATAAAGCCCTGTAGCAAGA
>OX243818.1:17622907-17805407 GCA_945859605.1 Lumbricus rubellus
AGACTGCCCTAGTCACCAACATGTGAAAATTAAACGCACTCTGGATATAAGCTTAATTTTTCAACTAAACATTTACAAGAAAACACAAGCATATATGGGTTACCTTTTTATCTGGAACACAGAAACCGGTTTTTTTTTCTCTCATCAAGGCGTCGTTTTAGTCTTCTCCTGCACAATTGTACAACTTCATAATGTATCCTTAATTACTTAACAATGTGTGCAACACTGCCAACATGCTTCTAAAAAATACCTTGGTAAAAGTGTATCTATTTCAGAAGAAAATTACTTCATCGGAAAAATTTATAATCACTTGTGGTTTTTATTAAGACCGCAGGCAGCACATTGTCAGCCACCAACGGGTACAAGAAAAACTTGTGATCTGGCATTTCAATTGTATCTGGTAATTAATTAATAACAACCGGAGATTTATAGAAATGCCTAAAAACTGCATAAGTCACTCGCAAAATTACCAACATGGCAGAATACTGGCAGTGTAAAATATAAAATCACATCTTCCTTTGAAACACTAACCTAAATAAATACTCTACAAGTTTCGGTGCAAAAAGAATCCTGTATGCAAAATAATAGTGCTTGTCAAATTCTATTTGTCTGCTTTACATTTGGCTTATGCGGATATAAATTCAGAAGGATCCAAAAAACAGTTGTGGTTAAAGTCAGCATGTCAACTTACCCAGAAAAACAGTCAAGTTGACAAATCAACTATCAAAGAATCATTTTGAAATACTCAATTTAATCCTCCAACATTAGTCAACAATTTCTAACATGTCGCACATGTTAATTACATATGGGAAAATCAATTTTCAGATTAAAATTAACAGGGAGTTTTGTATTTCAGGTAATAATTCAGTCTTTCGTGGCATTGAGAGAATTGGATATAATATATATTGTGCTTCAATCAAACATGTATATTGTTTCACATCAAGAAAACTAATCAGGTGCTAAGTATCCTAATAATTTGCATGTCTTGTAAAATATATGAGCATGCAAATGGAATCAAATGTACACAAGTCAAGTACCTGATACAAACCATCAACAGTTGTCAGCATCAGCAAACATCTTCCCAAGCAGAAATTGAAATTGTGAATCACAATTCATATTTCAGTCAGTTGTCATCTGTTACAAAGGAAGAGAGCAAAACTGTACACAATATACTTATTTGCATTCTTCATTTCCCATCACTGTCTTGCTCCACCTATGCAAAAACATCACTTTTAAATGGAAGTGATTGTCTGAGATAACTTGTAAACAATCATCTGTGGATGCAGTGATGCACTTTGTCATGGCTTAGTGCAGTGCTTATCAATACTTTCCGATACTGTGGCCCAATAAATGATACACCAGCTTTACCATGGACATCCTTATCATGCATAGTTTAGATAAAGTTTGTATTATGAGATGTACAATTGTACATATATTAAAAATTTCACATTCTGTCCGTTTATTACAACTCATCCTGTTTGTTATAAAAAAACTACAAGTTTTTCAAAGTTTAGGACAATAGTATGTATAACACCAAGACACGTAGTTAGATTTAATATTGTATTTGAATACGATAAATTTGGATACCAGTCATCATTCCTTGACCCAGTAACCAATTGCTAGCAGCCCAGAAACCGTCCATCAGGAATAGAAAAACTCTGGTGGCTAGAGAGCTGCATAAGAGAACCTAAACTCAAGCAATCTGGTTCAGAATTCAGTTATAATCATGTGTATCATAGGATTGACAGATTATATAGAACTATCATCATCACCAAATTGCTTTATCCCATGGCCTCTTCCCATTGCTCATCCAAAACAATGATTCTATTTGCAAAATTGACAATATAACTGGATGGCCATAGACATTTCTCAAAATCTTTCTCTGTTCTTGCACTATGACTACAAATTTTTATCAGTGTATTTAAATGCCAGTCTCCTGCTACACTTAAAACACAACCAAAGGCAATAGTTCGACACCATATGCCACTTTAAAAATCTCTATGAATGTCCATTCTTCAGTACACATCACACGACAGCACCATATTCACCACAATACAATTATGCCCCAAAATGAGAAGACAAGTGCTCAGTTCATCATGACTACAATGCCATAAAATTCAAATAATTTCTAAATAATTAGTGAAGCCCTTGGACGCTTCAAGCTTACCAGACAATGTCATTCTCTTTCTCAAGATCCGTGCCCGTCAGCAGCCGAAAGCATGTTTTCAGCGTGAATTTCAATCTCTTCCATTTCAGTGTATTGTCTACGAAAACATAAATTCAGAGATTGCTAACAATTTTGTGACAGTGTATATCACACCATAGCTGTCACAAGGCCTAACTAAAACAGGTATCTTTCCCACATAATATCGGACATTGCGCTAAAATGTGCACTACAAATAGGCAATGTTTAGCACTTCAGTCATGCTACAACATCTAAACAATAAACCTGCATTACCATAAACAGTACAATATCTGCTGAAATCGAAGTCAATATTTCTACATTTTTTTCTGACAGAAAAAGTTCATATTCAAATCGAATAAATAAAACACCATTAATGGACATTTCATTTCAAGTAGTATGGCTCAGAATAGATTCATAATCACGTCATTTCATAGGATTGACAGATTGTATAGGAATATCATCACCGCCACATCACTTTTCCACAACTTTTCGTCCACTAATCTGCAGCACAAGTAAAAGTGCACGGTGCCACAAGATAACGAACTTCTCTTCTTCATTAACGGGACATGTCATATGCACGCTCTTCAGTGGACTGGCTACTTACGGGATACCCAGAGGGTGTGTGAATGTATACTATGCAGATAAATGCACAGTATATGTAGAATATCGAATGCCTGCATCTCAAGCCAGGATATTACAGTTATATAATAATAAAAATGTCATTTGTGGTCTAATCGCAAACTTAAATATTTGACATATATAAATCGATCAAAATTTTATTCGTGATCTGTTATTTAAATTATAAGAAGTAAATTCAAACTAGCAAAATAATTTGCAAGCGGTCATACGTGCACGTGCCTTTGTAAAAGCATATGATGGCTGTGTTAATAGACAAAAACGAACAGCATTCTTTCACCAACTTAGCCTTTGACAGCGAAATAAATTTACATTTGAAATAAACTACAATAACAAATATATTACCATCCAGAAATCCGAAGATTTCTCCTGCTTAAACTTTACTTGCACACCCGTCAAAGAAAAAATCGGAAAGGCCAAAACGATTCATTTCCGGCAACGCGAGATATCGCGCTACTCGAAAGCAAGGATCATTGATTATTCAAAGATCATTGATACCACATTTTACAAAATTAGTGCTATAACATAATTGATGCCAATTTAGGCCTACACTTAAGCCTAAGTGGAATCGTACGTTTTGCAATATAATAGGCTAATATAATTCATAAGGTCATAAATGTAACAAGATTTTAGCACATTTTTAAAACGTGTTGTGACGTTGTCAGATCTAGTATACCTTTGCAAGACTATTTTAATTCTGCATGTGTTTGGGGGTGCTTTGCAAATGTCGTGTCGCGTGAACGCCTTTACCAAAGACTAGACCTGGGAGTGACTTTGGTCAGCTAATCTGACCCCACTTGGCCCTAAAGTGACTTGAGGTCGACTTGAAGTCGACCTCTTGAAGTCAAAACGACTTGACCCGACTTGGCAGAAAAACAACCGACTTCCGACTTGAAGTCGACTTATCACATGGTAATGGCCATTAGCATAGGTCTACGTATACGGCCACTAATGCAAGTGAAGCGAATTTTTCATGGCAAGCATTAATTTCATATAGGCCTAGACTAGCTACCAATGAGTAATGAGGCTTCAACACTTAAGTGATGAATGAATTTGTTAAAGTTTTATTAAGCCCATTTCAGGCTGTTTGTGCTTCAGTTTGAATAGTTTCGTGATGCTTTGGTCCATCTAGCAGCCTAGACATTGCGATGGCAAATTACTAGGCTTATGAATTTTAGCTTGTAGGCTACATTGTCTGTGATATATTATTCAGATTACACTCATTATTATTTTTATTATTAATATTAATACTGAATAAATTTGTAAAACGCGCAAGGTCTAAGACAAAGTGGGGGGGGGAACCGCGAACTGGTTGCACTGAATGGCGTGTAGGCCTAATGATGATTACTTGTAAGTCCGTTGTCATAATTATTCGACCACTAAGTACTAACATCATTAATTTCCCAACTTAACAAATACCGTACTATATCAGCCTAGGCCTTCTAACTGACAGTAAAGTCTTCCATTGCCAAGTTGGCCCGTAGCCTATACAATAACTTTTCCGTCTGCAGACAACAGTTACTGCAGATGCAGCTTAGGCCTACCAAAGTAGCGCCAAACTATCGATTCATTATAGGCTTTGTAGATCCAGCGTTCTTTGCGCCGAATTCACTGACCACTAGAAGTTCATGTCTTGATAAGCACACGTGCTAATATTTTAGTAACATTTTTGTTTCACCATTTTAATTAAGCTCATGCCTAGGCATGGTTTTAGCACAGAATAACAAATTATAATGAATAGATCGGCACACGGCAGTCTGCACGATAGCCTACCGGTAAAATTAATCAGCGCATAGGCTAAGTCTCTGTTTAGCAAAGGCCTCATTCATTCTTGTAAGCTTAAACACACTTAAAACGCTGCTAAAAATGTTGTCCTGGTTTCACGATCAATGGTTTGAACTTTTTAAAGTGACAAATTTGACTATGTTTGTGTCTCAAGTCGGTTTAAGTCGACTTGGGGTAAAAACAACTTCAAGTGACTTCTCTCTGCAAAATTCGACTTGGGGTCAGTTGCGGTGAGCAGAAACGACCCGACCCGACTTGGGATGACCAAGTCGACTGGGGTCGACTTATTGGGGTCGACTCCCAGGTCTACCAAAGACCTTTAAGTTACACTTTGACTTTACTGTCTTCTGGGAAAATTGATCTATTAAGACTTCATCTCTACAGATTTTCATAATTTTTATGAACTGTGTTCTAGATACATATCATGTAGGCCTATTCATTCTGTTTACATCGTCTGATCTGCCATTCCACCAGCGACTATTATTGGGGTACCCACCGAGTATTAACTTTAAATCGGCGCAATATAAATCTCCGCATACTAACAAACAGTACTTATCAAGCACAGTACTATTGACCTATAATAATTGACAGCTGTGTGTAAGCTTATTTCATTGCATAATTTAGGCTAGCGTAGAGATCAGATCAGATTAGAGACAGTCAGATCGGCTAAAGTTTTTGGATAGAACAGGTTGACGTTGCATTGTCTGTTATAACTGATAATAATTACTAATTTACTATGACCTAGCTATGACTGTCTGTTTTAGTTTTCCAACTTTCAACAGATGGCGGTTGTAGTGGAACGCCCATTGGTTGATGCTTTGAGTATTTGAAACCAGCCAGCCAGCCAGCCAGCCAGCCAGCCAGCCAGCCAACCAACCAACCAACCAACCAACCAACCAACCAACCAACCAACCAACCAACCAACCAACCAACCAACCAACCAATCAATCAACCAGCCAGCCATCCTTTGACGGCAAGACGATGACTTTATCCATATGAAAGCAGGGCAAGCAACAGAATAATATGTAGTTTTAATATCACAATATGTTATTTATCAACTCGTACAAAGGACATTTGACTAACTTAAATTACCATTTAATCCCAAATATTGTTCTGACGTGAGAAGCTACCCGACTACCACCAGCACCACCACTACCACCATCAATATTATAAGTCCTATTTCTCCAGGACTACCACTACCACCATCAATATTATAAGTCCTATTACTCCAGGACTACCACTACCACCATCAACATTATAAATCCAATTTCTCCAGGACTTTTTTATGCCCAGCAGGATAATTTTTCAATACTGGGTATGGGGGATCAAACACATCACTAAAGCATAACTATCAATTCAATTCCAATTTTTCGATCATTGTTATTTAAAAAAAGTTATTTTGCCTATTTCAATGTACCAGGTGGTGGTCTGTCAGCCTGCATATGCACGAACACGCACACACCACACGCACACACACCACACGCACAACACCCTGAAAAAACATATTAATATATTTTGCTTTGGAAGCTTGTCATCTGTGAAAAGCAAATAAAAAGGCATTAAATACAGATGTTGTTTGATGTGTTTGAAGAAAAACAAAACAATAAATAAACCACACCGTGAACAAATGACAGCATTTTAATACGAAAAGCTTCATTCATCAAAATTTCTCCAATACACACTATAAAAATATTTTCAGAGCCATTTTTTACACGCTCTTCTAAAATCTAATCCCATACTAGACGTCACTCTAACACACGTATTTACATTGACAAACACACACAAAATTACACTAAAACATGTGTAAACTTACATCAAATTTATGGCCTGAAATGATGCATAAAATTATGACACCACACAATCATAATGTAGCTAAACAATGCAACTTGAGAGAAATGCTCGTTCAAGATTGTAAATCAGAAAACTTAATTTTCTTAACATCCAAACTTCAAGAAAACAAGCTCCTATTAGGCTATAAAGATGACAACCATCTTGAAAATACATGCATACAAACATATTTTATATAATATAATATATTATATACTATTATACAGGGTGCACCAAAAAAAGACCCCCTATAGGTTTTTTGCCAATATCTTGGGAAAAAAGTAAAGGGGTCTTTTTGGTGCACCCTGTGTATAATATAAAAATTATATACACACACACACACACACACACACATATATATATATATATATATATATATATATATATATATATATATATAATGCAAATGTGCACGACTTATACAATTATAGCGACCGTCTAATGGACTCGACATTGTTCATTTTTTCAATGAATTGATCGGGTGAGATCATTCAACACCACTCGCCCGTTTGAATGGACGCCACGCCATTTAGGTCCTCGTGTACAGACTGTGCTAGACAGAGGTTTCAATCTCTGAACTAGACCACCTTTGGGAAGCGAACCGCGGTCCCCACGCTCTCTTACACAGACGCACGTGTGACGCGTCCAACGCTCACCCACCGATGTAGCTAACTAACTGGGCCAAGATACATAAACACATAAACACTGACTAAAGTGTACATGCACAATAATTTCACATAACTATTATACATAAATATGCATATACACAAACATGCACATAAATCTACGCAGTTTCGACTTTCGAGTGACATTCCACAGACAAGCTGAAAAGTTATTTGTTTATTTAGCGCATTAATTTCATTGACTATGACTGCCGAGGTGGGGATGCGTGTACGTATGTGCGCTAGGGCTTAGATGAAGCCATGCATAGCTTGTAACCAACAGTGAGTCTTGGCAAACGATGTCAATGAAGAGAACCAGGATGAACTGGCATATGGAGTTCTCAGTGGCAGATGATTCCAAAAACTGGGTTCCAAAAACTGGGTTAAGAGCAGCTACTTAAGCGTGTTTAATAACAACTGTCCAGAATCCAGTTTCTAAAAAACAGGCCATGAGGTATCAGAAGAATGTCACACTCTATAGGAGGGTACTATGGAGTTTGCACTGTATTAAAATTAGATGGGAGAATGGTTGTGGGCTCTAAAGGTCACACATAATGCATTCTTAATGTGCTATTTAACTCCAAGCAAGTAAAGTCTACGATATGAAACGCAATCCTAAGAATAACATGTAACAATCCATCTGAGCCATCTGGCATACTGTTGGACTAAATAGGATTACTGTACCACATAATTCTGCATGATGTGGTCTAGTCTAATAGAGAACCAAGAAGACAGTGCTCATGCACCTGTTCTCTCATCAATCCACTAAGGACAGCTCCACCCCTATAGACACATTTAAGTTATTTATCGCATTTGCCATAGCGCTCCAAGCTCGCTACTCAGAGGTGCTCCCGACTACAGCATGGACACTGCATCGAAGTTTCGCGCTGAAGCGCATAAGCCATTGCAAGTGAAGGACTAGCTCAAGGACAAATGCGGCAACTTTGGGTGGATTCAAACCTGGAACCTTTTGGCTCAAAGGCATCGAACCCACCACTACACTACAACGCAACACGAAATGGTTTAATTACGATTGCAAAGTCCACAGCAGATTCATGTGTGGTGAGAAAGTGCGAGATACACAAAGGATATTTATTTCCAGACAGTTCAAATAACAGGCATAAAAACAGATCCAAGGGCGAATGTAGCAAGACTACACAAGGTCATTCTAGAAAATTTCATCGCCAGCCACGCGTGTATGAAATAATGAGGTAAACCATACCAGGAAACTGCCATATGGCCTTCAGCTGATTACACAAGACTGTTTAGGGGTCGCAGAACTTATTTTAAAGGTACACAGAGGTCAGATAAAACCTAGAACCGCCTGAAAATCACACGTGGGCTAACCACAAAAAGTCTCACATGCTCAAAGTCCATTCGACTTCTGAAAGTAAAACTAAGGTCATGACAGCAAAATTTCACATGACTTTTTAAAGTGTGTATGTATAAATTCAACACAACCTAAAACACTGGAGAAACAAAAGGGTGACTCCACAGAAAATTAGCAGGACACGAACTTCAAAGAAACGTCGCAGATCAAACCGAGGAGACTCATCGTTGCCATAGCACCCATTTAGGTTACTACTCAGAGGCGCTCCCGACTACAGTGCGGACACTGCATCGGAGTTTCACGCTGAGGCGCACGAGCAATTGCAAGTGCTCAGGGTCCCTCCATGGCAGAAAACTAAACACAGTGTGCACAAGAAGATTATAGTTTATACCGTACATCGGAACTAAGAAGAAAATCCAGGAGAATGCGAGAAACCTTAAAAGGATTATACAGAACATGCCAAATATAGCGCCCATACAGGACACATATTATGGGGTCCATAATAAGTTCCATCAGCATGGAAATTCTGGCAAGGAATGGCCACTACCTTCTATATATATATTATATAGTACTGATAGTATAATTATAGAAGGCAAAAGAGTGGCCCTTTATAAATGACATCGATACTATAAGCATATCAAGCCATGCATCATGCACGCATTGCGTTGCAGGCAGGTTCTGCTCCTTAAAAGGCACTACAAGAATCTCTATTGTTACAAGCCATGCATAGGAAACAGCGCACGTGACCGAAAACAATTAACTACTGCACTTATTATGCACACAGGATCAGCGAATCCGAGTCGAAAGCGCAAGACGACAACGCACAATGACATGCGATGATCCATTAAACGCAGTTCCCTCAGTACGTTCGAATCTGCAATTGTTTGAATTACTGGTCAAACGTGCTACCCAACAACATTTTTTGTTCGTCGTATTACCTCCAAATTCACAGAGCGCTAATCTAAATCTAAAGCCATGGTGGAGCGACAAGCAGAGAACCTACCATCAGGCGCGCATAACTGTGGGTTAAGATTAAAACCAAATCGTACAGTAAATTTAAGTTACTTACAAGCTGTGCTTAACGTCAGACACGCAAACGTAGGCTACAACTTCACATTTAAAGCACAATTTAACCAAAAACTACATAAACACTATCTACAAACATACATGCAGCCCAACACCATGGAGCAAGCCATAGAGAAATTAAACAGAATTAAGCTAAGCAAATCAAAATAAATGTCTAAAAAATGAAATTCAGACTATTCCTTCAACGACATATTGACCTTAGGATCCATTTTTGTAGCCCTAGTTTTGCCTTCTTTAAAGAGATCTTCAGAGAGGTCTCAGCAATCCATTCACCATAGGAAAGCATCAGCTCGACCCAATGGCGCATTTAGGGGAGTGCAACGGGTTCAACTCGCCCCCAACCACAAATAATTGCCACAAATTTGTGAAAATGTCCACTGAAAACCCTTCCGAATTGCTTTCTGGCTATGTATTGAATTAACCAACTTTATTTCAGGGCTGTTTTTAAAGAATTTTTGGATCTGCACATTGCACAACTCCTTCTTTCCTAAAGTTCCCATTCTCCATGGTAAATTACTTCCAATCAGATGACAATCGCCCTTTTGCTAGTTTTAACTGTTCAGGAGTGCTTCTACAACTGCACAAATCATTTAGAACTGCACATTTTGTGTACAACTGCACGTTAAAAAAAGCCCTGCTTCATTTCTAAGTCTCGGCATATGATGATTAGAGAGGATTAGAGGACCGATCCCTTCTTTACTGCTCAATCATTTCATCACTACGAATGTGAAAAATACCAAAAAGAGATTTTACTCTGAAACAACTACAACTGAAATGATGCAAAACACCAAAGAAGTCTACTTGTTAAATTGAAGTCATGCAACAACAAAATTGCGATATGCGACTTCAAACATTCAAAAATAAAGTGTGTGGTATGAATGAACGAATGAGAACGCAAGCATAAAATATTTTAAACGAGATAAAGAATTTGAGTAAATAATTCTGTTATTGTCTCCAGTATATATTATTCAGTTCGATTATGGCAATACGCATCACCTCGTAATAACATGAAATGTTACTCTCGATGTTCCATTTTATCTACATTTTATGAAGGAGCACTAAAAATGTGTTCCAGTTTCGTGGTAACCATTCCTAAGCGATTCCCTGACTGAAACTCTCCAATCAATTCTATTACTGGAGAACTGCAACTGCCTTATCAGAACACTCTTAAACCGCTCTCTGAGCAAAAAAGGAAACATAAACAACCAGGAAACAACGACAACTGCTGAAACAGAGAACATTGTAATTCTCCAACGATAATCGAGCGAGAAAACTTAATTGAAGGCACAAACACCAAGTGGACGTTCCGATGACCAAATGCCTTGTAGCCTCTTTGTAGCAGCACTGCATGGATTAATTAATTATTAGACTAGATTGAAGTAGCTATGACTTACATTAGATCAGAAGATACGGTCGGCAACACAGTCTCTTTACAGAATCACACTGTCTAACATTTGGACAATCAAGTGGTCTGTAGGGAACAATAATATCATTGGCGCATTTCCATTTATCATGCGCAGCTTTAGAAACACTACTGCCGGTCCCAACTGCCACAGAATTTATCCCCAGTTTCTAGGGGCCAGAAAAGCCAATTTAAAGCAGGGGTGAGAAGTGCAGTTACCATGGCACCCGACAGCCCTTCCCTAATGAAGTAGAGACTCGAAACTCACCATAATTATAACTAAATAGTATGTTAACAAAACGGTCAGCACCCAAACAAAAGACATTGGAAAAATATCCTGGCATTAGCAGACACCGGAAGTTCAAAGTTGATGGTGAACCCAGACATTGATGCCTATATGACATCATGGGTACTTCCAATCGGAAAGGGAGTTGCATCGTAACTGTAAATACACCAAAGAATAAACGTCAACATAACGAAGAATTGTACAATACAATTGAAAATACGTGAAATTCTGTCCTTTGTTCGTTTCCACTTTAATATGTCAATTAAAGAAACGAGGACAAATCACGAGACAAAATCAAAATTCCATCTCACCCAAAACATCATGATTTCTGCAACTGCAAGTTAATGACACAATCCACTGGCATGTCTTAACAAACGAAAACACTCATGAGACCAACATAATCAACTAAACGAACATTTCCACAGTGCAATTCTGTTAACACAATATTATTCACTCACAAGGTTCGAGAATACTGTGAAGAAGAAAATTCCTACATGACTGACATCGAAAACATAATTATTAACTGAATCAATAACGCAACGCTGTTAAATCGATAAACGTTCACGAGATAACACTGGCAATCTCACTGGGATTTGATAGAGTCATTCCTACACTGGTACACGACATGTCACAGATCTGTCAGCAAAAACATTCGCAATGCAAACCCTGCAACAAAACGAGTATTTAGCATCCAATGAGGGAACGAGCTCTGTTACCATAGGCGGAGACCTGTGCGGAGACTTGGGTGGGATGAATGAGTGGCCGAAGGAAAGTCGCGAGATTTTTTGACTGACGAATGGCTGAGTGTCGCAAAAAGTTTCATCTTTTGCAGGAAAAATTTCTCTGACGACCTTTTATTTAGTCATCTGGCCGAAAAGTTAAGAAATTTTTTTATATTTTCACCGTCAAAAAAGTTGATGACTTTTTTAAATTTTATTTTGTATTTTTAGTCTTGACGCTCAACGATTGGGGGGGGGGGGGGGGGGAACAAATGCATGGGCCGTCTCCCTCAACACCTCCATTGGGAGACCTTCCCCCCCCCATAGGTTTCTGCCCATGTCTGTTACAACGCATCAAAGGAAAAAGCAGTCATCTAGAGTTCTAGAAGACGGCCAATCCTTATCAGACAGAACAAAAGAACACACAATGACTATAAATGAGCCACATGCAGAAACTGCATGATGCCATACGAACGGTGAGAACAGCATGAAATAATTTCTGTTGACATCAACAGCCTTTTGTTGCCGCAAGAACCTGAAAACACACGATTGTTACAGTAAATATCGCACATGTACGCTCGCACAATTATAAGGCAGTTTTCCGTTTTGCAATGAAGGTCAACTCTGTGGAATTCCCGACCCACTGAGTTGATCTTCCTGCCTACAGCACTGCTGCTGCTGTCCATGCAACATTGTAACACGTAGCTAAAGCGGGTTTTGATGGAATCACACTGTGTGTAACATAATGATTAATGTATAATTCACGGCTCTGTATGCACCACTGCACAAGTGTTGTCACCTTGCACATTTCTTCACACTGGCACATTTCGTTACTGGTTATGATTCGTGCTTTGATAGGACTCAAGTGTTACTGCATACACAAATAGAAGCGAGAAAGGGGGGTGGCGACAAGCTGAACAATAGTTTCTTTTCACGAGCTATTGCAACAAATCGTTACATGAACTTATATTTTTTATTTTTGGTGAGCAAATACATCATATGAACTGAACTGAATTGACTTTGCCAAACTCGGGATTCATTCAAGCAACACACACACACACACTGCTCAGTATGCATTATCTTCTTCATCGAATAATAATGAGTGAGAACTATTAATTTTCAAATTAAACGGATATTCATCGCATGAATAACCAATGGTGACAATGACTATTGAATTATTGACAGCAAAAAGCATTTCAAAAGCTCAACAAAAGATTCCTTTTCAAATAGGATTCTGTTGCAGTTTCACGTCTCAATATGATCTTTCACTCAGAAAAATCACATGATTATATGAGAAAAGAAAATGCAACCTAATGTTTAAACAAGACAGACGAAAATGCACTCATCATGATCATAACAGTGGTCACCAACCTTTTCACAGCAGACACACTCATCAAAAGTCATTCAGTTAATGGCACCCCTGGCCTTAATTTCATTTATTTTTCTTCAAGAAGTTCTTTATTTTAATTGCGAGCAACATTCCTGCATTGGAACCCAATGTTGCAACACCACATAAGTTTTAAATATAGTAATTTAACCAGCAGCGAAAAACGGTAGTTTCACATTTCTGACATTCTGTCATCCAGCCGTGGCACCCCCAAAAGCAGGTTCACAACACCTTCCGGAGCTGTCGCACCCAGGATTGGAAACACAGATTAATAAGACAAAGAAAATGTAACATCATCGACAGTACAAATCAATGCAGCCTGTCACTAAATAAAATGAAGCAGAACATACTAGACAGGTTTAGCCATATTTACCCCAGTGTTGGTTGGTGGGTGGGAAACTGAAAGCAGTAAGCTTCTGAACACAGTTAGTAGTGCTATAAAAATATATTTGTAACATATCAGTCATTTTCTCTTCGCTGCAAGCCACCCCATAGATGACCAGTGAGTAGTCCTCTATTTTAAAAAAGGCAATTACTAAAATATGCATCAATTAAGAATCTTTGGCAGAAGCAGCAAGTGTTAAATCTACAGGTAGGATTTGTGTGAATCTTTACCCATTGTTCCGTTCAATACTTTCAATCGTTCGCAAAATTAACGCCGACATTTCGTAAAGTTCTGAACTGGCCAGATACAGGTTTCTAGATCAGAGTCTTTGTACCACTTAAAACTTATGCTACTCTATTCGTTAAAGATTGAAATTCTAAACAATATTCTTTCCTCTACTCTTGGAAATATTCTCGAACTCTTGGCAATATTGTAGAACTATGGGCATCATCACACAGGATTGTTGTTGCCTGAACTAGACTAAAATACTGTCAAGATTCTCAATATTTTAGCAACAAACATGCCAAGGCCAGCCACTTACCGGTACTTAATCATGTATCGCAAAATTAGATATTAAACTGATTCACAACTGCTCTGAATATGACAACCGTGCAAGGTAATTATGCAACATTGTTTTTCCCAAACAATTCTCCAACTTGGTCTGTTCTACATCGAAGAATATGGGCAAAATAAGACTAAAGTGCTAAAAGCAGCAACAAAGGCAAAGCTGATTGGTCAGTGGTCTCTGCTGGTTCTTAGTGACTGACAGTGTAAACTGCTTAGGTCAAAGGAAATACTAAGCATACAATGATACGGTGTATCACACTATGTCTTATCACGCTACGTTTTTTGCTAGTAGCTGAAGTAGTGTGAGCATTGGTGGGTGCAGGATAATCAATCATTTTACCAATCAACGAAAATTAACTCTACATTGACCACATGCCAAGGAGGGATACTGCTCAGTTTGTGGCAGATTAGATCCAATAACATAGGCAAGCTGATGGTAGAAACAGATATTGGCTGTTTCAAGTCTGGAGGGGGAAGTTTGGAGTAGACATTTTCAGTTATAAGATATTTGAATTTGGATGTCTGGAGTTCATGTTCATAACAGATGCTTTGATGTAAAAGTCTCATAGTCGAAGTTTTTGAGTCAATTTACGATTGGCACCCAGATAACTTACCCTTATGTGAGCTAAAACAGATTTCCTCTAAGCTGAAACTTAAGCCAATGATTGGAAATGCATGCAAATTCAGTTAGATGTTAGACGCTGTATTATAGATGCATACACGTTTTGAGTAATCCATTGGGAGAACGGGAAAGAAAAATAGGATTACATGGGCATGCATGACAATGGTTCTGAACAAGGGAAACATCAATGATGAAGATGATGATTAAACGTCTGCTGGAAAACATTGATAGCACCATTTCCAGCTAACAGCGATCGGCTATCGTTCGGAGTTCGACATGAAACCGCATGAAATCAGAAGTTATTTTCCGCATAGCAAGCTGCTCGTTTATAGACACTTTTGGCGGATATGAATTTAAGACATCAACAGACTGTTTGAAAGTTGGTCTTAATTAAAGCACAAGTCACGCGTCAAAAGTGACCTGCGACAGAAGTTTATCAGCAGATTTTCACAACTTTGGCATTGTCATTTAGCTCTTGCGACCGTTTATCCCATAGGCCGCTGTGTTCCATCTCCGTTCGTATTGCATCCGACTTTTCTCTGCGGGTTGACTTCCTACTTCCGACAACAGTTATCCTTAAAGCTGAAATTGTTTTTTTTACACCCTGCATTCTCAGAAGTCTGGAAAAGTTAGAAATGCAGACGGCACACATATTTAAGACTTTTCACCAAATCGCAACAGTTCTTCGTAGAACATTTCACTTTCATAGAACACAACGAATATCCTGATTTTCATTGTCTTATGCATTGTCGGGTGCATGCGATGCAAGTCAGACATTCTCAGCACACACGCCGTAAACTTGAAGATTCCATTGCACAAGGCTGCCTGAATCCTTTGCCCATTCACAGGGACTTGTGCAATACAGGAAAATATCTCGTAGGACAAATCCCCACTCCGCAGAATCGAATCGCCAATGGAGAGTATTCCTGCACAGCATGCTGAAGCTATTTGTCGTACGTGTGCATATGAATCTTCACCATGTAATTACATCATCTCAAATGAATCTTCGTATAAGACGACGAAGAAGTCCAGTAGATGGGTAAGTAAGTGAGCAGCTACATCAGTGTCGTCATTCCATCAGCATACATCGAAGAGTGTGAATGAATCCTTTCCCCGCTTGGTATTTTACCCACTCGTACTCCTTGTCCTCTTTGAAGAACATCATACGCTCTCCTTCGCTCTCGCCACACGACGGATTCTTCACCTGAAGAAAAACAAAATAACAAACGTGCAGCTGGACACAAAGTGTGTAGTTGGAAAAGAAATTTGTGCAGTTGAAAATAAGATTTTGTGCAGTAACTCATAGTGTTATAGTGAACGAAGGACCAAAAAAAGGTCATCAGCTTTTGGGGGGCCGGGAAAATGTCAAAATGGTAATATTTTCACGGGATTTCGACGATCAAACATTTGGTCCGGACGACTAAAAAGGTCGTTTTCTGCAATTCTAAAAATTTCTTAGAATAACCCCTGAACAAATCAACATGAAAGCATTGCACTACTGTCTGGAAACAAACTTGCAATCACGAGTTTCAGGAAACAGTGGCCGGTATCAGCAACATCCAAAGGCGTTGAGGCTCACGAAAGTTTTGGCTCTGTAAAGCCAATTGATATTCTTCAGCAAACATTAAAACCATAGTTGCAAAAAACGTTTCTTCGTTTTTTACTCTCTCCCAAAAAACGTCGTTTTCTGTTTCTTTTTTGCATCGGTTTTTATCGTTTTTAATTTCTCGTGGGGTCAAAAAGGTTGGACAGAACTGCACTGTAACGTAAAAGATTGAGAGCAAGCACATATGTATTAACGTTGGCTTCATCAAAACAACATTCCTATGATGACAGTGACGTCAACTAAGACTAAACATGGTGTGACTCTGGCATCCTCTCGTAAATGAACAAAAAACTGATCTATTGAACATCAAAAGCTTACTATGAGTGCAGCCCAGAGCTCTCCCTGGATGTGGTGAGCACCAAGGAGCTCCCGGCAGAGGGCGGCAAGGTCGTTCTGTCCGGTGACGTCATCGGTGCAGTGCGCATTCGTCTTCACTTCCATCGTGAAGTACGATCGAAGACGGAAGCCGTCGATACTAAAAAAACGAAGACAACAAAACATTTATTGAAAAATTAATTAATATTAATATTCATTCATTCATTAAAAAAATTATATAGCATACAATTTATAATATCACATGAGTAGATGTAGAACCTCAATGTCTGGAAATAGAATATTGAGGCATAAGTGCTTTTATTGTCATTTTTTTGTTAATTGATGAGGCGTAACAAAAAAATTGTTGTGTTTCCGGTAACCCGACCGACCCATTTTTACGGCCGCGACCCAAATATTTAAAAAAAAATTTTTTTTCACAAAAAAAATTTTTTTCAAAAAAAAATTAAACTTTTTTCAAAAAAAATATTTTTTTAACATTTGTATTAACATAACATAAGAGACGTCAACAAAATGAAATTAATAGGACTGTTTCTAGAGCAGTTTGAGGTGCAGACAGTCGGGAAATAGGCAGTTTATACTTGCTTAGAACACGTACTTTGTTTCAGCGTGCAAAAAAGACTAGTGGGGTATACTTTTTCGGATAGTCACTGCATAAAAATATTTTACAAAATAAAAATATTTTCCGACCTACCTACCCAATTTTTTTTAGCTGTGTTACCGGAAACACAACATTTTTTTTTAGGCCTGACATATTGATGACTAATTGACTGCTTTTATGTGATATTATAAATTGTCTTCTTCTTTACGTGAGAAGAAGACAATTTATAATATCACATAAAAGCAGTCAATTAGTCATCAATATGTCATCAATTCAAAACTGACAATAAAAACACTTATACCTCAATACTCCATTTCTAGACATTTTGATTCTACATCTATGCACAGTCATCAGACAGAATAGGGCTTTCTCGATTGTGGGTCCCTCGGTTTAGAACTGCCTTTCCTTTTGCCTGCGCTCACTAACTCCTTCCAAAAACTACTCAAGACTCCTCTTTGGTTGTGGCTGGATAGGGAGCATCTCTGTATAGTTATCTTGAAGCGGCATTATATAAATTCCTCAGACAGATGGACGAAAGGACAGATGGACGGACGGACGGATGGACGGACAGACAGATAAAGACGGTTGACCAATTGGCTCGACAACAAGACAACAACCAATCATTTTCGATTGCCATTCAAAAGCAATCACCCTTTCCATCGATCAAAGATAAGTGACCAGAATGGTCAGCACAAGCAAGCACACACCGTTAGTATTTACTGACCATAGTGTTCAGATGCATCCTGTATATAGGGACTGAACAACAGTTTTCAAGATGGGTTGCATTTTGTTTTATTATTATAAAGACCAACTAACAAGATAGCTGCACTTGAGAATTTCCATTTATGAGTGGACCAGTCAACACATCCATTTGAATCAGTGAACAACATTCAAAATGTTACGCTAATCAGTCAACACTGACAACACATCCATTTGAATCAGTAAACAACAATCAAAATGTTTCGGCTAATCAGAGATTCAGTAGGCCTACTTTGTCTATATAAGCTGATGGTGTCTATTGCACACAATGTATATCTACTGATGCGGTATGGCTGAGTTACGGCACCATATAAATCGTCATCACCACCACCACTACCATTGCCACAACCACCACAACCACGACCACCACCACGACCACCACCAACATGACCACCACCATGACCACCACCAACATGACCACCACCATGACCATGACCACCACCACCACCATGACCACCACCATGACCATCACCACGACCATGACCACCACCACCATGACCACCACCACGAGCACCACTACCACCGCCACCACCACCACCAATGCATTGAATCCTTGCTCCAATCACGTCAAAATCAGACCATCAAGAGTGTTCAAGACAGCAGATCCGCAATCTGAACCGGTTAAGTCTCGTATTGAGACTAAGCTGAACCAATTAACAGATACCAGAATAGAATACAAACTCATGGTCCATCATGCATGAAAGTAAACTGAATAATGTTAAATCAAACAATGTCAGATTCTATACAGTCAGCAAATAGGTTCATGTAGACTGCATAGCTCTGGACAATGGATTGCAGTTTATTTTGCCAAGATGCGATCTTGATATCTGCCCAATGAAGTAAGATACCAATGCCATACATAGCTAACCGTTTCCAAGATTGGAAAAGCTTAGAAACTGAAAACGCTTCCATACATCTTCCCTAGAGGCCCTACATGAATTTACTGATACACAGCACAACCCAACACCCATTGTTCTGTTGCTTGCATACTTTGGAGAATGCAACGTCCATCCAATGGCTCAGCCATCCGGCTATAATGGCTTCCCTCTGGCACTCTATATAACAGACTCCCATGAATGCCTTCTATAGATGCGGACGCTGCATCAACTCTCCTCTCTTTGGATCATCAACCCTTTCAAGCAGTTCTCTTCAGCCTCGGTCAGGGATGGGAAAACCCCTGAGACGACATTGTCAGGCAGCGCTGTATAAATGCTGCAAACGATTCAATGAAGGAATGAATATATGTATATATTCGGGAACTAGAAATTGCGGAAGCTATTTCGCAGCAGTGCTAACTTCGGGATAAACTGCGCCAATGTTATAAATGCCAACGTCGGTGGTGGTCCGGACAATAGTTGGCGAGTCGGTATGATCAAAGAGAAGAAGGATCAAAGGGAAGAAGGATCAAAGGGAAATATCCGCTCTGTGGGTGTTGTTGATAAAACGTCTGCTTCTAAAACCTGTGTCATTTTAGTTCGAAAATCATTTAAAATATAGTTTTTATTTAGTTCATCATCAATCATTTCAGTTTAGTTTTAGTTCCATTTCTGATAATCATTTTAGTTGTAAATTAGTTTTTCCCCCATCAAATTCAGTCTTTGTTTCCGTGAACAATAGACTAACCTTATTCGTTCCTGTTTTCGTTCCCAAAATTAACAGCTGGGTGGCTTTCAGCAGCTTAGGGCAGCATCCCAGAAAGTGTGGTGAATGATGGAGAGAGCAAGGCATTGAAGACAACTGGTAGAGATTGGGTTAATAAAGAGTTAATGGCAAACTGACCCATAAACTCCGCCACTGCTCGTAAGTACTTTCGCAGAGCCAGTCCCAAGCCTGGAGACAGAAGGAGGGTGACACTAACCATCCTTGGCATGACACAGCAACAAGCCAACTGAGTCATAAAATGAGTTGATGTCTAAAGAGTCACCCTCTATACTATAAGAGGCGAGGGGAGTAGGGCAAGCAATTCTAAAATACACCCGGTTCAAGTGTGGTGTATGAAGGGCCAAGCAAGGCAGCTATAGATCTGAACTTAGACAGAGTGAGGTTAATTAAATAGGAATTAGCAAACAGAGCCATAAAATGAATTGATGTGGAAAGAGACCAATAACACTTTTATGACTTACAGAGACCAATGGAGCAGGGCATAGACTTCTAGATACTTTAGCATCGAAATATATAGGAGCCCTTGAGCAGGGTTACACTTAATTTAGGACCTGAATTAGCAGAATCCTTGAAAGGACAGAGACAGCTTAAGGGATATCAGATGAAAATAAAATTAAGGAAAATAATTACAATCTGTAAATAAATAAATATGGACCTATAAAATAAAAATTATAAAAACAGAAAGAAACGAGACGAAAAATAAAAAAATGATTTTTCTGAGAAGAATAAAAACTAAAAACCCATTTTTTTACGGGGAACGGACATTAGGCGTAAAAAAAATTGTTGTGTTTCCGGTAACGCGACCGACCCATTTTTACGGCCGCGACCCAAATATTTTTGTAAAAAAATTTTATTAAAAAATTTTTTTTCAAAAAAATTTAATTTTTTCCAAAAAAAAATTTAATTTTTTTTCAAAAAATATTTTTTAAACATTTGTATTGACATAACATAGGAGACGTCAACAAAATGAAATTAATAGGACTGTTTCTAGAGCAGTTTTAGGTGCAGACAGTCGGGAAATAGGCAGTTTATACTTGCTTAGAACACGTACTTTGTTTCAGCGTGCAAAAAAGACTAGTGGGGTATACTTTTTCGGATAGTCACTGCATAAAAATATTTTACAAAATAAAAATATTTTCCGACCTACCTACCCAATTTTTTTTGGCTCTGTTACCGGAAACACAACATTTTTTTTTAGGCCTTAGCCCCCCTGGACATTAGCCCCCTCGGACATTAGCCCCCCCGGACATTAGCCCCCCCGGACATTAGCCCCCCGAGGTAGGACATTAGCCCCCCCCCCCAGTCATACATTGCACATTAGTTTAACATTGTGAGAATATGTTAATAGGAGGTTTAATATGAAGTATATGTACAAAGAAGGGTGAATTGGATCATTTCTAATCAAAGTTTAAATGGAAACGAGGCTAATAAGTCTACGAAGCTCAGACGTAGTTAACTGACGTTAACAAACCTTCGTTGTAGCAAAAGCTGACACTAACAAGTAGCCTAGGCCTAGTTACTGTATACGATTCCCTGCAGTCGTTCATTTCCTTAATGTATTGAATCTAATGTTGAAATGAAACGACGCTAATAAGTCTATGAAGATGAGACGTAGCCTAACTAACGTTAACAAACCTTTGTTGCAGGACACTAAACAAATAGACTGTATAGGCCCTACATAGGATTCCCAGTCGTTCATTTCGAATACAAGTCTATATGCCTACTGACACAATTAGAACCTAAATGACACTAAGAAGTTTCGTATGCATGCGAATGCCATTGACAATTTATCAGTTACGGCACTATTCGATGATTTGCACAAGAAGGGGGGCTAATGTCCGGGGGGGCTAATGTCCTAGCAAAAATCGGGGGGGCTAATGTCCGGGGGGGCTAATGTCCGGGGGGACTATGTCCGGGGGGGCTAATGTCCAGGGGGGCTAATGTCCTACACTCATTTTTTACAACTATGGTCAAAGCAGAAGGAATCGGTCCACTATCAATATCCAACACACCAACTTACGTATATTGTCTAGTAACATGAAACAGTGCTCCCATTATTTCTTAGTAAAGAGAGAGAGTGTCTGACCATAGGCAAATAATTCTGCCTTCACTAGACATTACAGTACACAGGCAAATTATCAGTTTGAAAAATCAATACCATTGCTTCCTACAAGACAAAGGATTCCATTTAGAGCGTTCGATAAAGATGTACATTTTTCGTTATTTATTGATCAAAGAAAACAGACAGGCAAGCAGGTGCTGTTAACAATATTTACTTTCTCACAGAATTTGGCAACAGACCAAATACAGTAACATGTTTCATGTATATATCTATCCAGAACATGTTGACAACGCTAAGAACAGAAGTTGGCACCTGGCCAAAAATAGTTTTACGATGGATCCATGGGCCACTTTGTTGACAAAAACTATATTTAGAGGCTGGCCAGACACAGGCTATTTTACAAGCTACTAATTTATCACATAAATATTATGTTGGCATAACTAACATGTTGAGGAAGATATAATTTTAGCAAAGTAGTTTTCAAATCACTTTTAGTGCAGCTATTGGTTGCCATATTTAGTCGTCACCAACACGTCAAAAACAGTTTCTATGTATGGTAAACTCCTTGGTTGCATAGAGTCCACTGTGCTATTTTTGAAACTAACGGCAACCAGCCAAACAACACATGAAAGCAAGGGCCACTCCGATTACAGCATTTTAGAGATATTCGAAGTTTTGCAGAATATAGACAGATAAACAGACGACTGTACAAGGGACTCGCTTGTTGTCACCCTCCTCCTTTCTCCAGGCTTGGGACTGGCACTGCATCAGAACGAGAGGGGGGGGGGGAGTTCTGGCCTACTCACTTGAATGCTTCTTATAATTATATGTTATAGTAGCCCACAGCAGACGACAAGACAAAAGCTGACACTGCAGCGAAGTAGGCAAGCAATTGACAAGTCAGAACAAGGTTCTATATATGTATATGTTCAAAACACAGGTCAATAGGTACACATCTATATAAACAAAAATGAAACTTTCCAATAGTGCGGTCACAATCACGCCCAAACTTACGCACCGATTGTTGTGAAAATTTACCAAAACCTTCCATTCCATTAGCACAAGGTGAGAACGTTTTTCTTTCCGAAAAAAACATAATCGTTTCCACAAAAAGTGAACTTTGCAATCCGTTCGACCGCCATTTGCAAATTCAACAAAACAGCAGGGCTGCCAGATTTCAGACACAGCAGACGAAACATCAATGAGGTCGCGTACTGTGACGTCATAAGCGAGTCGCAAATTAATTTTCGAAAGCGGCGGGGGATGTCTTTTCTGCCACAGCAAAGCGTGGCTAGGTACAGCTAGTACTTAAATAAATAAATAGATATATGTATATATGTGTGTGTGTGTGTGTCGGTATGCACGCGTGGGTGTGTTTGTGTGCGTGCATGTGTGTCTATTATAATAAGCAAATGTAAATAGACTTTCAAACAGATAATCCTATAGGTTGAGCCATGTGCTGCGGCCCAAGAAACACAGAGCTCTAAATTAAACCAGTTAATATTTAACTAAAATTATTGTTGTTGTTTGCGTTAACTTTTTCATAAGTTAAACAAATAAGTCTAGGAATTTGTTTTTCCACACCTATAACCATGAATTTTATTGAACCCAAGTAACAGTTCTAATCACATGGAAGAAACAAGTACTGTAGAAAAAACCAGAAACAACAAGAAATCAAAAGAACTACATGAACCATAAGGAACCTGGGTTACGCTAGCAGGTCACCTGTAAATAGCGAATATATAGCTTTACATATAATATACTGTAAAGTATTTTATGTGTAGCATTAAATTTAGTATAGTACAATATTAAATTTTGTATTCCATTAGAGCATGTATAAAGCACCTCTAACAGGGTGAACCGTTCAGAGGTGCTCCCAAGGCCACGAGAGCAAAACAGGCTTTGAGAAAAGCAAAGGAGGAGGAGGAGACATTAAACCAGTTAGAATATGAGATCGAGTAGATGGGGACAGCTCATTCCTAAGAGAGGGACCAATTGAGGTCCCTAGTAATATATATATATATATATATATATATATATATATATATATATATACATACCCATCTCAATATTATATAGTTTTACTAAATTAAACACAGAGTATTATCCCCGAGTATACTTGTAATATATGAAAAATATTTGCATACATGTGTCTAGAAATAGAAAACTCAATCCTGCCCTCTGGTGGGTGAAGAATTAGTGGAAACTTGAACAGCCCCCTCCCCCAGGCAGCTGGTCTGCAAGATCGTGTCACGAGAACGTCACTCCGATTATTTTGCTCAGCTCCCCCCTCCCCCAATCCTCCGCATCCTACGCTTAAGCCGATCCAAATCCAGAAATAAAGTATCCACTACCTCGGGAGGACAACAAGATTCATATGGGGCCAACCCCCCATCCACCCCCTCCCCCCCCCCGTAAGAAGTATAGGTAAACACAGAGGCACAGACAGGCAGACTGATAAACACAGACATGGACAGGAAGACAGACACAAAGACAGAGACGTAGAGACGTAGTTGTGAGAGCACCTCCTCAGGCATACCCATAAAACCTGACAGCCACTGCTTATTCTTAGATCCATCAAATGGTCATGTGTGCTTCCTTCCAAAGACCCTCCAGAAAAGGCGCTATATAAATCGCCCATATAGAAACGTTTGTGCCACATGAATTAATTAATATCGTAACAAACGACATCATAATTACTATTATTACTATAATTCCTAAAATAATTGTTTTCAACTGAGGGCAGAAATGACAGAACAGAAAAACAAAGAAAATTGCACAAGAAGTAGAAAATGATTGATCATTTTTATCACTATAATCAATTATTTTTATTATTATTATCATCAATTATTATTATTATCAATTAATATTATTATCAATTACTATTAGTCACCAATTCTAATAATAATTAAAAATGCTAAGTTACCAGTGTGTAAGGCCTAAAAAAAAATGTTGTGTTTTCGGTAACAGAGCTAAAAAAAATTGGGTAGGTAGGTCGGAAAATATTTTTATTTTGTAAAATATTTTTATGCAGTGACTATCCGAAAAAGTATACCCCACTTAGTCTTTTTTGCACGCTGAAACAAAGTACGTGTTCTAAGCAAGTATAAACTGCCTATTTCCCGACTGTCTGCACCTAAAACTGCTCTGGAAACAGTCCTATTAATTTCATTTTGTTGACGTCTCTTATGTTATGTCAATACAAATGTTAAAAAAAATATTTTTTGAAAAAAAAAAAAAAATTTTTTTGGGGAAAAAATTTTTTGGGGATTTTTTTTTTTTTTTTTTTTTAATTTTTTACAAAAATATTTGGGTCGCGGCCGTAAAAATGGGTCGGTCGCGTTACCGGAAACACAAAAAATTTTTTTTTACGCCTAATGCATTTGAGGCATCATGAAGCACTGTAAAAGCAAGCACCATTTACATTATTTTAATCCCCAGCAGTGGGTGGGACAGTTGATTAAAATGCACATGACACGTGACAACGCGCAATAGCGTAAATTCTACGTCATTATGATCGGTGATTACATCATCTATAGGCGCAAAGCCTCGATTATTGTGCGGCGAACACCAGGCGGCGCGTTTTATATAAATATATAAATAATTATATGACATGGGGTTAATTGCATTTGCCTATTGTAGCATCCTCGATTCATGATCAATGGCTACTCCATTTCCGCTCTGCCCTGTGTAGATACATTTCATAGTCCTGCATTAATCAATAATTATAATTATCACCATGTGCATGCTAATTTGATATTAAACAGATCTATGCAAGTATGAGGTTTTTTAGGTACCGTAGACTAGAGTAAGGCCAAGCATAGGAAGGTAAGGGTTAGAGAAGGTAAAGTAATGTAAAATAAACTACGTAAAAAAATAAAAGCACCATAACATACTTCTAATGCAAATAAAATTAAATGATTGCAAAGCAAATGCATGGTGCAGTATGCGCAAATGTAATGCCAGTTCAGTTAAGGTATGGAGTACATTAACAAACTATGAAAAATGATCTATTAATTTATAGTGTCCTAGCATTTTTGCTCCAGCTGACACCTGTTCATCCATGTGTCATGTAGTGTGTAATTACACCGTGTAGCTCAATCAGTGAATGTTTATCATGAATGGTTATGAATAGCATGGAATTGGTGGACACGTAATAAATAATCATCCTACCGCATGTTGTAGCACGACCACGTCTCCGCCGGAAATCTATAGTCGGCATCCGAGACGTTGTCACACGTGACCAGCCGACCGCGAATTGAAGTTTCCGGATGAAATAGAATATCTGCAAATGCAATGTAACGTCTGTAAATGCAATGTAAGATATGTAAATGTAATGCAACATCTGTAAGTGCAATGTAACATCTGCAAATGCAATGCAACATCTGTACATGGAATGTAACGTCTGTAAATGCAATGCAACGTCTGTAAATGCAATGTTAAATCTGTATTAGATGCAATGTAACGTCTGTAAATGTAATGCGAGATCTGTAAATGCAATGCAACGTCTGCAAATGCAATGCAACGTCTGTAAATGCAATGCAGTGCAAGATATGTACTGGTAAATGCAATGCAACATCTGTAAATGCAAGGCAAGATCTGTAAGTGCAATGCAACGTATGTAAGTGCAATGTAATGTCTGTAAGTGCAATGTTAAATCTGTAGTAAATGCAATGTAACTTCATGCAACTGACAATGACACACACCATAAAAACTATATAAGTTCACAGCATCTGAGTTAGATGCATCTGACTAGATATGCATGTCTCTGTGTGACTGTGACTGTGTGTGTGTGTGTGTGTTTGCCTGTCTGCATGCATGGTTGTTTGTTTGTGTTGCTGATTGGCTCACTGTAAGTCTGTATGCGTCTCCCTCAGTCAGTTAGCTAGACAGCCGCCGGTCAGATGGTCATCCCTACCACTTGTCTCTGTGTGCGTCAGACAGTGATGGGGAAAATACTTTCAAAAAGTATTTTAAGTATAAGTAAAAATACTTGGTCATAAAAGTATTTAAAATACAAGTAAAAATACTTTTTTACAAAAGTATTTAAAATACAAGTATAAAATACTTGGCTTGGAAAAGTATTTAAAATACTAAGTACAAAATACTCACTGGCAAACTACATAAAAATAAGGAAGTCATATTAAATTGCGAAAAAAATTCTTAACATAGAACACTTTTGTGTAGACGACATCTTACTTAAAACTTTTGATCAAAAACAAACATTTTCTGGGTCTGGGTGCAAAGATGTCCGAGTCCCCATCTCTAGTGTCCAAGACACTAGAGATGAGGTTCTAGTTCTAGTCAGTGTACGTTAACATCAAGATCAACAGAAACACACAATTTAATGGCATATAAAAAATATCGGTAGCCTACTATTTATGCAGAAAGAATGGTCAATGTAATTTATCCAAATTTAAATTTTAAAAACATTAAATTAGATAAAGTTTTGTTCAGTAGTCTGGCACAATGGGATGGATAAAAATTCTTCCACTGCTGAACACAAGCTCAACGTACGTACCTTATAAAGTCTACCATGTTGAGACTTCCTGTCACAATTCTCTCCATCAGCAAAACCCTCTATGCTACTTTTAAGTAAGTGTTTGAAGTCTCTGGTATGGGAATAGCTTATCCCTTGTGATAATAATACAATACACCAGCACAGGTCAACTAAGTGTTACAGGTGTCTTCCTGTATGTTGTAATTCGTCAAGTATTTAGTCCACAAGCCATTAAATTAAATGGAGCGATGTAATAAAACTCTGCGCCCGTTCCAGGGTCACAGAAGTTCTAATTGCCACCAGGTCCTGCCAATAGACATGTCTAATGCCATCCTCATTTGTCCTATTCATAAACATCTAGATAGTTAGCATCTAGTCTAAGTCCTATTCTAGCAGCATTGTGGTGTCAAACATCAAACTGATTTCAAACAAATTATATGCCTGTTGATTTGATGGCATGCCATGGTGTGATCAGTAAACTCTACCCCTACACCATACATCAAATACACCTGTAATTAACTTCGCTCACCCTGTGGTCAGCGGTGCCCAGCCATCCATGACAATGACTAACCACTATTTGGCCTATTTAACGGGCCATTGTGTCTTAAACCTTCTGTTCAAGGCTCCTTTGTTTGAGTTACGAAGAAGCATAGTGCATGAGCAACGGAGCATGCAATATTGCATAGCTAATTGCAGCTGGTGAGATTTAAAAGTATTTTGAAAAAGTATTTTAACATCATCACAATTTCAAGTACAAAATACTACCCAAAAAGTATTTTAAGTAAAAGTAAAAATACTTGATCCCAAAAGTATTTAAAATACAAGTACAAAATACTTCAATTGTATTTAAAATACTATTTTAAATACTAGTATTTTAAATACTTCCCATCACTGGCGTCAGACCACTTGTCTGTGTGTGTCTGTGTCTGTGTGTCTGTCTGTCTGTCTGTCTGTCTGTCATCAGTCAGACAGGAGAGAAGCAAATAGCGAGATGAAATTTCATTCTAATTGCAATGGCTTGTTAGAAAATTACACAACCATCGGAAGCCATTGATCAGCACCTGCCTCGGCTTACAGATTATATATATATATATATATATAAAATACAAATGAATAAATATATATACATATACAACTTCAAACAACAAACCACGTACCCCGTGCATGTCTATATCAGTAATCTATATCTACGATAATATCTATGCATACAGGTATGCACGAACGTATTAATGTACTCTATAAAAAAGTGGACATAGTGTACATGTCCCCACTTTGTTGCAAATCACCCAGAAAACTGTTTTACAGTTCTAAGGCTACAATGCGCCAATGAGCCATCAGCATAAATGCACAGCAAAAAATGCACAGCAAAGTTCACTGTCCTTTTTCCAAGGAGTCTGTATACAGGAGCGGCAATAGCTTGGTGCCACTATCTCCATCATAGTCTTTTATTTGTGGAGCCATTCACGTGCGCCATCGGCGCACACACACACGCGCGCGCGCACACACCTACACACACACACACACACACACACACACACACACACACACACACACACACACATACAGTCATACACACACAAAAAGGTTGAGACTTCACTCTTCATTGTTTTAGAGTTTAATGTCATTGACATTTACATTATTAATGACTAATTCTAAAATGTAAACCTATTTTTCTCCTTCAGTGTTCACCGCCAAACACCAACTAAGCATAGTTCCCGACAAAAGCGTGGGCAAATGACAACTCCGTTCATCCTCTTTCTACGCCGAAAAGGTCAATGGACCGACCTACACCAGTGTACTACCTGTATTTCCTACTTACACCTTTATAATGTTTGTGTTGATGCCTGCATTCATTCATCCCACGTATTCATGTAGGCTTCACAAACACTTAATACCTTAAGCACAGTAAGCAGCATTAGGCACCTCATCAAAGTGCCATATATTAGAGATGAGGATCTTAAAAGGAGACATATAACTGTTCAAGGAGGTCTGGATATAATATATAGGATTCCTTGAACTGTTGCATCACTCTCCACATGACAAGCCTAGCTCTCTAAAATCCAAATAAGCTACTGCGACTAGCTGTATATATATATATATATATATATATATACATATTATATATATATATATCGGTTTGCATAAATGATTTTAATAAAGAATTTCAGTTCCACTTCTGCATGGTGAACTTTAGAACATGTTGAACTACGAATGAGTACCTCACACTGTAAGTGAGAAGATCACGTGACACAGGGGAAAGGCCTGCTGTAGGCTACTTGCCTGAGGTCAAATTATGCCAAAGGTCGAAGGAAATCTATAGGATCTCAACCGATCAAATCATTGAAAAATGAGCAGTTGGGTTGAGCCCATAATTACATGGCCGCTATATAAAATTCGAGTACATTTACATTTATAGTTGTCGCTAAACGACGCTAATGCTTCTTCTTACCCACTGCTACCTTTTTTGGTCAGCTGAGGAGGGACTGCCCCCCCCCCACATGTCTGTATGCACATGTGTTTTATTTAAATTCAGTCGTTTGTTCATTTGCTTTTCATATAGTTTGTATTAATGATCAACAAGAAATCTCGGTCACAACACCAAAAAGCAATATACACCAAATAATGTACACCAGCCAATAATTGATTTTTTATATATTATATTTATATATTATAATATATACATACACATATACTGTACAAAACATATACAATATATAAATATATATTGTTTCTCCATAGCACATGCATATAACAATACATATATATAATTATATATATATATATATATAATATGCATTATGACATGGAGAAATCATTTATATACTGTAGATCATTATTTTGTACTTATATCCTATCGTTTAGGTTTTCGAACAGCATAATAATTATTTCTTGTATTTCACCCTGGACATCAAAATAGCCAGGCTGTTGACCCTACTTTGATCCATTTTTTCCTCTCTTGTTTGCCTGTCTCTGCCATGTCCAACGGAAAACAAAAACGCAAAGTCAACCGATCCATCCTTCCTTCCATCCTTCCATCCATCTCAACTGCACGAATACATGTTATAGACGTCTGTACAATAGTAACTGATAATCTTACATCAACCTAAGATTTCTGCACTAAAGCTTCAAACATCATACACACCAGTATCATGATAGTACACCTGCAGATCACTTCCTATAGATCCAACTACGATATAATGATGGGTCCATTGCATAGCGACATTTGACGTTTTCTTCCCAACATAGCTTGCACTTGCAAAACCAACCATCATCACCATCAGCACCTGACATCATCCATATGGGTAGGAATAAAACTGTTCTCCATTGTCAGAGGGTTGCTTGTATGGACTGTGGGCATATTGTTATTGTTGTGGCGCAGGTGCTTTTTATTACCAGGCAGTATAAGCTGTTTGTCCTCCTCCTCCCAGGTCATTTGTAGTCACGATGGACAACCAGTGACAAACAACGTCTGGTAATAAAAGCAGTAGCGTGAAAAACAACAACATGCCAACAGTCATTAAAAGAAATCGGCTGAAGCAGAAGACAGAATCTCCTATCTTCTAATTACACAGCACGCTATAGCTGAACAGATCATCCTATGTGTGTGTGTCTGTGTATCTGTGTGTGTGCGTGTCTCTGTGTGTGCATGCGTGTGCCTGTGTGTGTCTGTGTGCGTGCGTGTATGTATGTGTGTGCGTGTCTGTGTGTTTGTGTCTGTGTGCGTATCTGTGTGTATGTCTGTGTGTTTGTCTGTGTGTGTTTGTGTGCGTCTGTGTGTCTCTGTGTCTGTGTGTGTGTCTGTGTGTGTGTGTGCGTATCTGTGTGTATGTCTGTGTATGTCTGTGTGTTTGTGTCTGTGTGTGTGTGGCACTTATGTAACTACTTTAGGGATAAATTACTGTGGACTTCTATACAGAAAGCTGTGGAAGTTGACTAACAACTGGTGACTGGCACTGACAATGACCTAATTATCAGTACTATATAGTTTATAAGTTGTGACTCAATAACTTATATTACTTAAAATGCAATCTGTGAGATCTCTGTTAATCAGAACTTTGAATGTTTCTTTGAATTCAACGGACTTCATGTTGCTACCAATAGTATTATTAAGTATATGAATCCAGATATATTATATACATCAATACATGAACATCAAAGTTGTCAATTGGTATTGAACAGCTGCAATACTAGGCAGTACATACAATCGACAAACGACGAATTTGCAGAAAAATCCGATCAATTTTTTTTTAAATGTGTTAAAATAAAAAACTCTGATTATAAGATCTTAATTTTTTAAATAGTGATTAATATCAACCCTGGCTGTAACACAGACACCACGAATATCTACATATAGGATAGTTAACTCGGGCAAGACATTGATCTGCTACCTAATGCTTTCAACAGGGTCTGCAAGTGCATCAAAAAACGCACCCAGAAGTGCATTAAAAAACGCAACCAGATGCAAAAATAAAAATCTTAAACGACAAAATCCTTTCGACAGAACCAGTTGAAGCCAGACATTAAGCGACGACAAGCCGCTTCTCGTCCTTAGCTTCAATACAGAAGTCCATGCTTGCCCTACATTCACCATCCAGAGCCCAAACCATGGCAATCCAAGCGCATCAGTGAAGCAATATGAAGACAACTTACTGCTCTACTTCTGACTGAGCGCCTGAATAGGATTAAGGGTGTAAATAGCAAAGACATTCATTAGTCAGTCAATGACTGGAGCGCCCCCTACAGAGTCAACAGCACACGTAAGTAAGTAAGCACCCATGAATCTTAGGTATGGAGCTATGCATAGAATCAAGATAGTACATACATTGCATCTAAAAAGTAATCTAAAAGTCTATGAGCTATGTTACGACCAAAAAATACCAAATCTCATAAGTTATAATGTTTGAAATATCAGCAAAGTAATTTATAAATTACGTAATAATTATGAGGAAACATAACTATAAGGAACTATAATTATGGTTTATAGGATGCCACTAGACGTCAGTGAGGTAAGGTAAAATCGGTGTAAAATGTCACAAGGTTAAAGATTATGCAAAGTATAAACTACCGGTTATGTCAGGGTATATCATGAAGTATACGGTACATAGTATTATATAGTTTAAGAATTCATGACTGATCAACTATTCTAGTATTAGTGATGACTAAAAATCACATAAATAACTACACTGATATACTGACACAAAATCCGGATACATTCGTGTCTGCTGATCCAGACATCACTTTAACGAGCATATAATTATACAGGTCTACATCACGGTGACTGTGTTTTAGGATCAGACAACTAATTTTCATGGACTTATAAAGATAAAAGAGATCTGCCATGCCAATTCGCATGTTGACAGGGCAGAAATTAATTACCTAATTAGGCAGTCCTCTCAGATAAGCCTCTGCCGCAGTCGACTGTGGCTTTTAGTCTGATGTCACAAGCTCCAAAATAAATGCAGGAGTTGCAACAGGTATTTATACCACACAACATCAGCAATGACCACATGAACTGCTACCTCTTTGGCGCCTTTTTTACTGTGAATCCAGTTAGAAGGAGTTTCTCGGAAACATTTCACAACAACATTCTCACTTTCAACAAATGTTGCCTCACAAGTGCAGTCTGGAAAAAGTAGGGAATAATGTCTGGAAACAGTGGCCAATAATGTCTGAAAACAGTGGCCAATAATGTCTGAATACAGTGGCCAATAATGTCTGGAAACAGTGGCCAATAATGTCTGGAAACAGTGGCCAATAATGTCTGGATACAGTGGCCAATAATGTCTGGAAACAGTGGCCAATAATGTCTGGAAACAGTGGCCAATAATGTCTGGAAACAATGGTCAATAATGTCTGGAAACAGTGGCCAATAATGTCTGGATACAGTGGCCAATAATGTCTGGAAACAGTGGCCAATAATGTCTGGAAACAGTGGCCAATAATGTCTAGAAATAGTGGCCAATAATGTCTGAAAACAGTGGCCAATAATGTCTGGAAACATTGGCCAATATTCTGAAATACAGTGGCCAATAATGTCTGAATACAGTGGCCAATAATGTCTGAATACAGTGGCCAATAATGTCTGGAAACAGTGGCCAATAATGTCTGGAATCAGTGGCCAATAATGTCTGGATACAGTGGCCAATAATGTCTGGAAACAGTGGTCACTAATGTCTGGAAACAGTGGCCAATATAATGTCTGAAAACAGTGGCCAATAATGTCTGGAAACGGTGGCCAATAATGTCTGGAAACAGTGGCCAATAATGTCTGGAAACGGTGGTCACTAATGTCTGGATACAGTGGCCACTAATGTTTCCATAAACACCATTCCATAAGATATACCAAGACGAGTTGCTCACAACAGGCCTCCTACAGCACAGTCGTGTGTGTGTGGCTATCATGTTTCAACGCTCACTCTTATAATACACATTTGCTCCTTACATCTTGTCCAATAATATTATGCATTAGTTTCTGGTCTGTTGAGACATTGCTTTGCATTCGACCGTAGATCATTATAAAAAAGGCAATGCATCCGCTACACGGCATTTGACAGAGAAGCTGCATGACTTGCAGATAAAATGGTTCAATGACGACAATGCCAAGGACAAAAAACAACTGAGTATCATTGTAATCGCAATCTTCAACTTCCTACAGCACCACTTGAAAGTCAAGCGCAGGGCACCAGCTTACTCACGAGCACCGAGTGGTCAAAAACGCACCTCTCCACATGTCTCCCCAAACCAGACACTAATACGTACATGTTACCGATGTAAATTTATACTTGGTCTTGTGTGTCTTGGGATCAGTACCCTAGCAATAAGGTGTTCTAGCAGTACCATGGAACAGGCCCTTCAACAGGGTGCAACTCAAGAAGGGCAAAGATTTTGCTTTCCTTGCCGCCTACTCTTTCCAGGGCATGGAAAAGTCTCCTCATTTTATAGATCAATACTGAGTATGAAACGCAGCACTTGGAGCAGTAACTTAGAAAGCTGTAATGTCATCATTATGCCTGGCGTGGGTGGAATCCCCAGACCCATACGTTCACAAGTCCAGCACAGGAAACACTAGACCATAGCATTCTAATACATGTACAATTTTGTACATATGTAGTTCATGTGGTCATATTTTGCTAATTGATGAAATTTTCTTGTTGTTATGACATTTAACATCACTTCGGCTAGTTAGCGCAGAGAGCGCCTCTGAGTAGATTTCTTGAAGAGGCGCTATATAAATACTATAAATAAATAAATATAATGAGCTTTTGACAAACATACAATATTATTCAGAGTTTTAACGACATCTCGCGGCTGTTGTCGACTTCAAACTGATTACATATAATATCAAATTCATACAAAAAGCATGTTACTTTATAATATGAATAGAAATCGAGAGACATCCTCCTCTGACAGGGCCATGAATCTTAATTAGATCTCGCAGATGCCGTCAAGGACAGCTGAAGGTCACGCGAAAATGGTTGATTTTTTCTTCCAATTAATGATGCTAGCAGACAGCAATTGGCTAAAGGCCAGTCACTCAGGAGGAGGAGGAAGAGGAGGAGGAGGAGGAGCGAACAGAAGGAGGAGGAGGAGGAAGAGAGGAGGAGGAGGAGGAGGAAGAGGATGAGCGAACAGGAGGAGGAGGAGGAGGAAGAGAAGAAGGAGGAGGAGGAGGTGCCACAAGAGAAGTTGTAGGAATGACGAGGATGAGCAAACAGGAGGAGGAGGAAGAAGTGAAGCAATAATAGGATGAGGTTGCAGAGTAGGAAGAGGATGCGAAGAAGAGGAGTAGGAGGAGTAGGAGGAGGAGGAGGAGGAGGAGGAGGAGGAGGAGGAGGAGGAGGAGGAGGAGGAGGAGGAGAATAGAACTGGCAACAATTGAGGTGGAAGAAGAAGTTCAGGGGGATCAGACAACAGTGAGAAACTGAAGGACTTGTAAATGAGAACATATTACTTAAAGAGTAGTTTAAGTATTGGTGAAGCAGTATGAGATGAAGGATCATGAAAACTAGTAAAAATAACTGGGTCAAAGACACCTGCCGCTTAAGCACCCTCATCCATCCATCTATCCATCCATCCATCAGTCCACGCATATCTCTTCCGACTACATATATCCAGTGCATCATCATTTCCCCACCCCCACATCCCCGGAATCATCTCCTCTGAGGCTCTGACCCTCCTTGATGTTTACAAGGAGCTGGCATGACCCAGACGGAGCCAATCGCGCCTACGATCGATAAATCCATCCCTGGATGGTCGAGACGCTCTCCCTCCATCTTCTCCATCTTCTCCAAATTCTCCATATTCTCCGTCTCTCTTTCCCTTTCCTTCCCTATCTCTCCCCTCTTCGGCTCCTATCTCCTTCCACAATTCACCACCATTATATCTTCTTGGCACTGAGCCAATAACTGACGAAGCCATGTTTTGAGTGGGAGACACAAGCATTCAAGCAGACTACATGTATATCACATGAGTCCGAGTCTCAGAGTAAAAGCAGTGATATAAATTAAGACCAAGCGCATCATCACCATCAACATCACCACCATAGAATATCACCACCAACCATCACCATCACACCAACACCCCGGTCACTGTGATGGCAATCACCGCCACCAATTAATTAATCATTAAAATCTGCAGCCCTATTATAATTAATAATTATATAATAATGTGGAAGAATACTATATTCGATTGAATCACATAGATTCAATGAGAATCCATCTATCAATCCATCCATCCATCCATCCATACATCCATCCATCCAAGCTGCTCCATCAGTTTTAATCAAAAAGAATGATGATCATAAAAATAGAACAAACAGAAGACCAGTAAGAGCCATCATCATTTTGAAAGCCATAAAGTAGAAGAAGAAGCCACTAAACAGTGATGAAACCTACCTACATGTAAAACAACTAACCACTACACACAGGACTTATAAAACACTGAATTGTCATAACAGAGACTAGAAAGTCCTGCACATGGCTACTTTTTGCCATACAACATCCTCAGAATAAAATATTTTCAGAACTGGGGAAAGAGAGAAGGAGAGAGACAGACAGATACAAAGCATGATAGAGCGACAGAAAGGGTGACAGAGAGAGAGACAAACAGACAGACAGACAGACAGACAGAGGGAAAGAGAGACAAACAGACAAAGAGCTCTTTCTGTGTGGGAATTCGAGACGCTGGACCTGACATCCAAGACATACAATAGACAGAGAACAAACTAACAGACAAAGGAACAGATAATTATAGTCAAACAAAGCAAACGACAGTTCCGTTATTCCTCTGTCAAATATAAAGCTGACATTTGAACCCTAAGCACCTATTCAGAATGGACAGGTGAAAAGCCACATGCAACAATAACAGACTCACATTTCTCATCCAAACCTCATATATACATGTGTATATATAATATAATTATATATAATTATATATATATATATTCTCTTTTCTCTATACCACTCTTTTTGAATTTCTTTGCGTCTTAATGCATAAAAATTTTGTGTTTACAGGCACACGCGTGCACACACACACACACACACACACACGCACAAACACACACACATGCATACACGCACACACATACATGCATACACGCACACACACGCACATACATGCACACACACACGGATTTTGTATATGTATGTACTGTATGACAGTGAATGTATTGTATAGCCGTGTAGCATGCACACCCACACATTACGCCAGTAGAACGTCAGATGTGGAGACATCTGTGCATGTTTAGAGGATCCTCTTATGATGCTCCATTTGCTGGAGACAGATATGACGCTGTTCATAAGATCTAATGAAGAGAGTCGTATACCGGTATTTTCGCTCATCCATAGACAGCTCTGTCTCATCGTTAAATAGCTAAATTATTATAACAGACACGTCTATCCACGAGGGGTCTAAGGCAAAAACGTAGCAGTCACGGCTAAGTGCCTTGTCTATTGTCTAGTCACTCTAGTGCATATATGTATGTACTTCTTTCTATCTAATTATTTAATCTATCCGGCTACATATCTCCACTACCTATCTGTCTATCTGTAACATATCTCCACTACCTATCTGCATATACAATTATTATACATGCACAAATATCTATGTCTTGCATGAAAGCGGAACATACTAACGTCAACCAGTAAGCAAGACAGACAGACAGAGAGGCAGACACACAGACAGAGAGGCAGACACACAGACAGACAGTTGATAAGAAGGCCAAGAATCAAGTGGCCAAACACGAAAACATCATCGGATATCGGATAACTGTCAACAAGAAGACTACGGTAACCAACCAAGGACCAATGTCACCATGAACATTCCTTAAGGTCAATGCACCATTCCTTAACGATCAACATACATTATCCTATACATTCTACAGTTCATTCCACTTACCAGGGCATATATATTATAAAGCGTAAAAAATTGTGGTGTTTCCGGTAACCCGACCGACCCATTTTTACGGCCGCGGCTCAAATATTTTTGTAAAAAAAATTATTTAAAATTTTTTTTTTTAAATTTTCAAAACAAAATTTAAATTTTAAAGTTTTAAACAAAATTTAAATTTAATTTTTTTTAACATTTGTATTGACATAACATAAGAGACGTCAACAAAATGAAATTAATAGGACTGTTTATACTTTCTAGAGCAGTTTTAAGTGCAGACAGTTGGGAAATAGGCTTAGAACACGTACTTTGTTTCAGCGTGCAAAAAAGACTAGTGGGGGTATACTTTTTTGGATAGTCACTGCATAAAAATGTTTTACCATAATAAAAATATTTTCCGACCTACCTACCCAATTATTTTAGCTCTGTTACCGGAAACACAACATTTTTTAGGCCTAATTATATATACATATACAATTATACATCATGTATATATATAATATATATATATTATGTATATATTTGTGGGGTGCGGCGGTGTAGCGGGTATGTTTGTTGCCTTGCAGCCGAAGAGTTGCAGGTTCGACTCCACCTCAAGTCACTGCAACCTTGGGCAAGTCCGTCACTTGTAATTTCTCAGCACTTCAGCATGAAACTCTGATTCAATCTCCATGCTGTAGTCGGGAGCGTTTCTGAGTAGCAATCTTTAAGGGGTGCTATAACAAGTGCACATACAAACAATACGCTATCCTAAACCTGTCACCACCTAATCTTAGTAAACATTCTCTCTATTACGGCATCAGTCAAGTCCATATTTCTCTCGAGTTGCATCATTGACTGTCATATAACCGTCTTTCTTAGCTAGACCAAAAAATTACACAACAACACCTTATATAATTAGATTTATTACATCACAGCTGTATGATGTATCACATGCAACGGTAGCAACCCAATCAAGTAAAGCACTGCTTTGGAAAGCGTCATTTAATCAGCCATGGTCTCGATCACAGAGATCCATTAGGAAACCGTCGGCGTGCCATAGACTTCAAATGCATCACAAGACCTCATCATCAGCCTATGGAAATAGTCTATGGAGAGTCATGTTTTCTAATGTCATGAATGTTCATCTCTCTGTTTCTCTGTCTATCTCCCTCTCTATGTCTCTGTCTCTCCTCTCTGTCTGTCTGTCTGTCGGTCTGTCTTTCCCGCATCCCTCCTTCATCTTCCTGTCAACATCACCTCTGCCAACCTGCGTCTCTGCCTCTGCCATTCTCTGCCTCTGCCATTCTCTGGCGTGCCTCTGTCTCTTTCTCTGTCTGTCTCAGCCTCTGCTTCCGTCTGTCTGCCTCTGTCTCTCTTTGTTGCCAGAACCTTTATCTCAGACTGTGCTGATAGAATATCAAATGATGTTTACCAGTTAACGCCAGACTAGGCGCGACCGCACTGCCACATCTACCACCAGTACAAGTCTTACATAGCAGCTGCTGCTACGTATATGTCCTCTGGCTCTCCTCCTCCTCCTCCTCCTCTCTCTTCCTCGTCCTTCTCCACCTCCACCTCCTATTCCTCTTCCTATTCCTCTTCCTATTCCTCCTCCTATTCCTCCTCTTCCTATTCCTCCTATTTCTCCTCCTACTCCACCTCCTCCTCCTCCTCCTCCTATTCCTCTTCCTATTCCTCCTCCTCCTATTCCTCCTCCTCCTCTTCCTCCTCCTCCTATTCCTCCTACTATTCCTCCTCCTCCTATTCCTCCTCCTCCACCACCTTCTCCTCCTCCACCACCTTCTCCTCCTCCTCCTCTTCCTCCTCCCCTCCTCCTCACTTCACGAAGGGCAATCAAAGGTCGTGCAAATGAGTGCACATCATCTCTATTGGACGATCGATTGTCTTCCATTGTTGTCTTTATTCACCACTGCAGTCTCATTTCCGGTTTCTCTGACTAACCGACACCTGTGTCTGTATCTGTCTGTGTCTGTCTGTGTCCGTGTGTGTATGGCTGTGTCCGTGTGTATCTGTCTGTGTCTGTGTGTATCTGTCTGAATGCCTGGGTTAACAGAGACATTCATATAATTCATATAAAAATTCATATAGTGTCCGCTCAAGGTAACTACTCAGAACTTCAGAAGCGCTCCTTGCTCTGCTCGTACACATGGCTAAAAATTAAAGCAACTTACAGAGTATGGGCGCATTGTTCAGAGACAGTAAGTGCAGCTCTTGGGTCTGTGTGTGTGTATGTGTTTGTGCATGCGTGCGTGTGTGTCTCACATGACCACAGTCCCGGAATTCAAACTGGGTTAACAGTGGTGAAAAGCCTCCTACTCTTTACTATCTTCCTTAAATTACATCTCTTCTAGCTGGACAAACCCATCTGATGCTGGTTCTCAGTGCTTAGCTTCAGAGAAGCTAATTAAATGCAGACTTTTCGACTCAACGATTGCAACTGCAGCTGATCCACATCTCCACCAAATTACGCATTAACTCTAGGCCAGCGTAGATGGATGTGTATAATAATGGTGCAATAAAAGTGAACCTGTTTGATCTCACATGATGCAGGACGCTCTACATATACCGTCTGCAAGTATAGAATTGAAACCCAATGGTGAAAGACTGCAAAATATCCCATCTAATTGCATATATGCATTCAACTTTTCCCAATGGGAGACATCTCCAACAATGCCCATAAATTTTCGGCTCAGTCGCCACGAAAGAGTCATTTGCAGAAACAAAATGTTATGGCATCATAGGCCTATTCTCATGAATATTAATACCTTGTCAATCGGCATCTACATCTTAATGAATATTAATGACTACATCTTAATGAATATTAATTAAGTATACAGGTTTCATGAATATTCACGCAGATGAACTTCCACCTATTACCAAGACCCAACTCGGGCAGATATAACCCATTCCCCTTGCCACCTGATACTTCTCACTTCACCGTACCAACAGTGTACAGATGATGTACTCATGTCTCACAGCCAACGTCACTAGAGGGCGCTACAGGAACAGAACTTTAAAGTCACAGCTTAAACATCTTTCACTCCAGGTAGGAATTGAATCCCGTAGACTAACAGTTCATCATGCCTCATCAGTACGCCACAACACCCACACGGACCAAGCAAACAGTCGTCAGCACGATTACAAAACAGCAAACAGCAAAAATTTAAAACGCTTAGTAAGCTGAGATTTCGTATGGAAGCTCAGAAATTCATTAAGCCCACGCTTTAATAGGAAGTGGCGCAACCAAGTAAATGCCGCAGCACAGGAACTAAACACGACAAACCGGAAATTTAACAAAAACATCATCATCATAACTGCCACCACTGCTCACCACCAAAGTTAAACTGGCCAGCAGCCATATATACTGTGTCCGGAAAAAGGTAACTGTTTTGGAAATATGAAAATAAATTGTAAATATTCATAGATTTTACAATTCCATACATTATATTTTTGCTAGTGTTAGACAAATATGCCAGGATTAAAACGGTAAATATATATTCGAATTGTAAAAAATCAATGGATATACGAGCGTATACTAAATTCATTTTCATATTTACAAAAACGGTTCCTTTTTTCCGGACACAACTGTACATGAGAAGTCATGCTGTCTATCTGTGCTAGAATTCTACCGCGTATGGCAAAACTGTCGTAATATCGATGGCAATATATGAAAATAATAATAATAATAATAATAATAATAACCATTAATAACTTGCCATACTGTCATAATAATAATAATAATAATAATAACAATAACAATAATAATCCCTGTTTAATTTCGAATGACACAAGGTAATTCATATTATAAACGGATGATAACAAGTTATTACAGGAGACGAATTTAACTGTCGGCAACCATGCAAGGCGTCCATTACGTCCTGATGCTCATTTTACCAACGCCGTCTGCTCAAAGAAAGACTGGGTGAACCTTCAGGAGGATTATAGGAAGTGATCACACATTCGTGCACTATTCGTGCCTGAGTGTCACATCACCCCAATCCTTCCCATTTTATAGCAGCTAAACAAACCCCAGCATACCGTATTAAAATCAGGATAACAAAACAAAAACATCCAATATAATTTTTAAAAAATAGAACAAATTAGAACAACAATGAAAAGGTTGATAATAATAATAATATTCATTTATTAATTAAAACTGACAATTACACAGTAAGGTTAGATGATAGAGTATTAAACAACGATAAAAAGTATTTATAACAGGAGTTGAATTTAACTGTATGGCAGCCTGCAAGACGTCTCTATATATCTGCCCTACAGCTCATTTACCAATGACACCTAGCGAATGGAAGGCTGAGTCAACCTTATGTGGTTAGTTGGTATAGAATCCACAGCCTTCTGACCTTCATGTTAGTGTTTTACCATTCATCCATCTCCCTGCATAATGATGATGATGATGATGATGACAATAATAATGACGACGATAACAATAATTAAAGGTCCACCAAAACTAACATAAACTTTCAATCACCATCATACCTTTATGCTGGTGCAATTGTAAAGTTTTTATAGCATGCAGCCCAGACAGACAGACAGACACACACACACACACACACACACACACACACACACACACACACACACACACACACACACACACACACACACACACACACACACACACACACACACACACACACACACACACACACACACACACTGTAGCCAGTGACGTGTTAACACGACAGAAGATTTCCAGTATATTCAGTGGAAAGGATGATTGGGCAACAAAAACACGTGCAGTGTTCCCAGCTATTTTTGGACAATTGATGGCACTCTCAAGTCTGCACTCCACTGTCAGGATATGAAAGAAGAGTTTTGCTGAGAGTGGATGAAATGAGAAACGGGAGATTTCGATTGAATGCCGTAATCGAAAAAAAGTACAAGAATGAGATAAAATGAAAGCTGATCCAAAGAATAAACAGGTGGTTCCAAGCAAGCGTCTGGCGAGTTTTTTCAAATGAAGTAACACAATTGTTAACCAAAGCACTTTGAAGAAGGGTCTGAATTGAAAAGAACTGTTTGCATATATGATTCAACATTTTATGCTACTTACAAAACAAACTCCTACATGCTGAGTATGTATGTCCTGCATGTAGACACACCATGAGCCAACAAACACTTGTCATGTAAAAACGTATGCATTCATATCACTACACATTATTACCAGCATCATCAGAATTTTCTACTCATATTCATATTCCCTTTTTCACAATCATCATCGTCGCGTCATTCATCACGAACCCCATATCCCTAAGCACACGAAACCACTATCATCCTGGCGATACAATACACCTGGAATCTGATACTGCCCTCCTTGCAAAGTTCAGTAAGTGTGCAAACACACACACACACACACACACACACACACACAAACTGCAATTACATTGCAGAGCAATTGTAAGTGAGGGACTTGCTCAGGGTCTCTATACACAGAAAACGCTTCGGACGAGGATCGAACCAGCACTATCCGCATAACACACTGACTGCTCTAACCAATCGGCCACAGTGACCCACCACCGGTGACTTCCGCTATCATCATTACCCCCACCTCCCATTAGCTAATGTTGTCAAAAGTTGCATGTCATGTGGAAGTTTCACGTGACCGCAGGAAGGACAGAAACTAGAAACACTCAACGGAAATCATCGACGACCATCACCGGAGAGAATCAACGACTTTCAGAAAACACAAAATCTGAGCGCGCAACACGAAACCGACACTTGCTTGCAGGCAGCTCTTCAAATTAATGTCCAGTAGCAACAGACACCAATGTGGTCATGCATCATGGCATTGGTCTAATACAAGGGCATCAAAGCTTTTTTAATGGTCGGCCAGTGGCTGTGTTTGTTTAAAGCTAAAATTAACGAGAAGGAAGAAAAGTGATGAACGTTTTTCATTTCACAGTTTCTTGTGGTCTATTATTTTTCCCCAGATTAATGATGACCTACCAGCTCCCAACTATGTCCAGACTCATGTATAACTGCCCATGTTCAGTAGGTAATCATCATCAATCTAATATTCCAAGCCTACCATGGCCTGAACTTTGCAGGACAACCCAACAGCTTGTCCCCCAAACTCGGATAGGTCACACATATATAAAATTGCTAATCCCAAGATCTCCCTTTCCCCAAGATCCCCCTTTCCCCAAGATCCCCCTTTCCCCAAGATCCCCTTTCCAGCATCACTCATCCATATGGTTGTAATTCTAAAGCATCACTTAACCGTCTTCCTAACAACCTACTCCACACACTTTATCAGCGCCATAACAGTGCTATTACCGTATAATGCAGAGCGAAATAATCAATGGTGGTCGCTTTGAACATCAACAGAATGACACTCGTAAAAACGTCGCGTAACGCGAGAGGGAAAGCACCGTCGAGATCATCTTGGTCGGTAACGCATGTCAACAAGTCAACAGCAGTTAATACATGTATGTCAACCAGTCAACAGCTGTAACACATGTCAACCAGTCAACAGCTGTGACACATGTCAACAAGTCAACAGCAGTAACACATGTCAGCAAGTCAACAGCAGTAACACATGTCAACCAGTTAACAGCAGTAACACATGTCAACAAGTCAACATCAGTAACACATGTCAACAAATCAACAACAGTAATACATGTCAACCAGTCAACAGCAGTAACACATGTCAGCAATTCAACAGCAGTTAACACATGTCAACCAGTCAACAGCAGTAACACATGTCAACAAGTCAACAGCAGTAGCACATGTCAACCAGTCAACAGCAGTAGCACATGTCAACCAGTCAACAGCAGCAGGAACACATGTCAGCAAGTCAACAGCAGTAACACATGTCAACCAGTCAACAGCAGTAGCACATGTCAACCAGTCAACAGCAGTAACACATGTCAACCCGTCAACAGCAGTAACACATGTCAGCAATTCAACAGCAGTTAACACATGTCAACCAGTCAACAGCAGTAACACATGTCAACAAGTCAACAGCAGTTAACACATGTCAACCAGTCAACAACAGTAACACATGTCAACCAGTCAACAGCAGTAACACATGTCAGCAATTCAACAGCAGTTAACACATGTCAACCAGTCAACAGCAGTAACACATGTCAACAAGTCAACAGCAGTTAACACAATCATGTCAGCCAGTCAACAGCGCCTACACCTGTGGCATCAAATGTCCTATACGGCGGTTCAACGCCCACATCCCATCTATTGAAATTACCAGCAACCAGGTAGCAGGCGTGACGTTAATTGTTAAGATGATGACATGGTTGGCTTTAATACTAAAACCACTAACAGGTGGTAAATAGGAAGATTGGGGTGGGTCCGTAGCTCAGTTGAGAGAGTGCTGGTCGATAAACTGAGAGTCATGCACGTGACCCGGGTTCAAGGGCAAAAATTTATTTGAATTTTCTGTTAGCTGCCATTGGCGCTTTGCTGTTGCGTTGCTTGACTCGGGTTCTGCCGAAAATAAGATAGCCCCTTCCACTTCTGGCTTGGCCGAACCAGAAGTGACCCAGTACTTAGGCCATTAGTGTTAAGCCGAACCCACTACTGTAAAGCCGACCTGCGTGTCGTGCTATAGTGGGCCATATTTCGTATAACTTGTACTGTAATCATTCTGCGGTTTGTCAGATTGAATGTGAATAAACGAATATTATTATTAAAATGCTCAATGAGTCAACGTCAATTTCAACTACTGCTTTCTGTATTGCTTTCTGTATATTAGAAGGACTGATCCTGGCCAAAAATAACAAGTGGCAAGGCTGGGGTAAAACAACAATGGCGAGAATCACATAATGGCGAGAATCACATAATGGCATAAAAAAAATTATGGCAAGATTCGTAACAGCGATCTGTTTCATTTGGCAACAATCGCAAGAGTGGCAAGAGTAAATAAATGTCACGAACGTGAAAACAATCAGCTATCCGATGACAATGATTAACGATGAGAATGATTAGGAAAATGATTGATGACGATGATTAAAAAAATTATGACATTTATATTTACAACCAAATAACATGGGTCTGCGAGTCTTTGAAGGAAATGAAGAAATATGAGACAACAAAGGACGAAATAACAAAGCAAATCAATTGTTTTTCAAAGACTTCTGCTTCTGGCACAAACACAGAGACAGTCGCACAAAGAGAAAGACAGAGAAAAATAGAGAATGGCAGACAGACAGACAGAGACTCAGCAAGGCTGCAAGAGCAACAGAGAGAGAGGAGAGCACATAATAGAAATAAACATAAGCAGAAAGACACAGCCATCAGACAGTCACACACACACACACACACACACACACACACACACACACACACACACACACACACACACACACACACACACAAACATGCAGAGAGTCAGACAGAGCCACAAAGAGAGACACATAAAGCAAACGTCAGACAGAACAAACAACAGACATGAAGAGGAAGCGATAACAATGAAGTGCAGCAGAATCAGGGAGACCTACGGAGGTGCATAGGACAAGACAGAGGCAGACACAAAAGCCTTGGAAGAGATGGGGCAGAAGGACAAAGAGGGTAAGCCAAAAGACCAAACACTAGCATGTAGAGAGAGAGAGATGGATAAATAGACACACACGGAGGAAAATCCAAGGCATAGGGAGTTGGAGGCAGCCCGAGAGAAAGAGGGAACAACATATATGCACAGACAAAAGGCAGCATAGGCAGAAGAAGAGTGATGCAGAGAGAAAGATAGAACAAACAGCTAAAGGCAGGTCAGCCAATCAGGGGCAGAGACACAAAGCCACGAAGAGAGAGGCAAATGCAGAAGGGGTGAGACATATGAAGAGAGACAGACAGAGACACAGAGAGAGACAGAGAGGCGGAGAGAGACTGCATGATAGTGCATTCACTTCGGCGTGAGACATATGAAGAGTGAAAGAGAGACACACACACAGACAGACAGACAGAGACAGACAGAGAGGCGGAGAGAGACTGCTGCATGATAGTGCATTTGCTTCGGCGTAAACAGAGAGAGAGAGGGAGAGAGACAGAGAGAGAGAGAGAGGGAGAGAGAGACAGACAGACAGACAGACAGATAGAGAGGCGGAGAGAGACTGCTGCATGATAGTGCATTCGCTTCGGCGTAAACAGATCGACTACCATCTCTAAAAATAGACTAACCTGCTTTTCGGTCTGGAATCGCAGCCGCCGCTGACTCATGCATAGCTGAACTCCCAGCCGCTGGGACGCAGACGTTGACCACAGAGACTACTATCACACCAAGGGCCGTCCATAGCCACCAACAGCACGCCTCACGAAGGCCCCCGTCCACTACACGTCGTGTCCTTACCGCCTGCATCTCACAAGACCGACTTCACCAAGTAAAATATCTTTATAAAACAACTATACATCCATTCTGTATTTATAAGACGAAGAACAACTTTGTTGGTACTCCGAATTGCAGCCCACAGCCGAGAACAACAGTTGGATGATTAAGAGGTCGGTGTTATCCGGAAAATCAGCAGTCTTTGTATTAGTCGGTGGGAGGAGCCTCTCCCTAATAAGTGCTATGATTGGAGAAGATTCGAATAGTGGGCGGAAGTAGGAGTTCCGAATGAACTAGGACGACGGTTGAAGATACGATGTATGGGCGGAGCGTCTGATATAGTGGGCGTAACCAATCACCACGTGACACGCAAAGTAGGCGGGATTTGTATAGTAGAGGGTGTCGCATTTACACTGTGGTCCAGTTCATGAGGGTTGGGCGAACGTTAAACTGGTAGAGTGGGCAGGATAGTGGGCGGCGCTTGCTCTCTTACCCAAAAGACGATAATAGCGCCCTCTTCGTTGAGCGATGACAGCTTTTCATCTCGATCGAAACCACGCCCACCGCTCTAGATTCAAAGACAACAAAAACAACCGATAATGCGCAAAAACGGGTCAGCGAAAGTAGGTCAAGGCAACTGCGAACCTAATAAACAGCCTAAGTGGGAGGGAGGCTTCGGGAAGAGCCGCCCGCGCATCCTCACGCTCCCCCCCTTCAGCGAAGCGCGGGGAATGGCAGACGACTAACAAGATATCTTTCCACTGGGACGACAGATGGGTGGGGGACCGTGGGGCAAAGTGTACAACGAATGTGACCGCAATACAGTTTTATTACGTGGCAAGATTCCTCCACTAAGTGAAAATATCTTGGTAGATAGGCCTACGTATGAACTCGTACTACTGGGTGGGGAAGGATATGACCCCATGAGAACATTTAAATATGAGCAGGGTCAGCATATGAATCTGTGAGCGTATAAAAACAGGTCTATGCTGTAATTAGAACATACGTGCAAACATGTATTGTATATAAAACTTTATGCCACACATACACGCATGGGCTAATCATAATATTATCTGCACCGAATGCATGTGTGTGTATAGGCTATCCATGCGTGTGCGTGCGTGCGCGTGTGTGTGATGCAAACACCGCTGCAAAGCACCAGACAGGTAGTGAGAGGAGCTGAAAGACGGTTTGGTTCAAATTGCACAGTATATTGAAGTCCTCGGTCAGTCAAAGTAGTTAATAGTAGAAGTGCCAGTATTTATAATAAATATCAGTAGTAGCAGCAGCAGCACTTTTGTAGCGAGTTAGCAAGTACTGCATGCCACGGCTATGATGAGTGCAGGCCTTTCGTTATCCACGGCTGGGACCATGGCGCTATAGCCTAATACCTGAAATGGCAGCACGGCAGTCTACACATTAAAGTTATGACTTTTCTTTGCTACACTAAGCCTAACCTCCTTTAAATAGGTAGGGCCTAACTAATTACTTTTAAGCAATACAGAGCATCAGTATGAACTATTTAAAACATCTAAAGCAAAGTAGACATTGCATCATATACGGCAGCTTAGCAACATCTTGCCGTTGCAAGGGATGTAGTATATATGTATGCATGTATGACATTGTATGTATGTACACGTACATACGTATATATACACACAAGCTACGTTCACGGTTCTTTTAGTCAACAATACAAGGTTATCTGTCAAGAGTGACACAAGTTCACCAGAATGCACTTGGCTAACCCATGAACCGTAAAAGCAGCCAGCATCAATGCATGTGAGGCAAATCAGTTTTCTGCAATCTTTCAATCTCCAAAAATGACTCTAGTCACGTGATTTTTCTTTCTAAGTGCATGCATGCGATGGAGTCGATACAGCGAATTTGGCGCATGGCCATCTGGGTATGCACACCAAATATGCCAAAATCATGATAATAACAGCAGCTGTGTCTGACTGCAGCAGATACTAATTCAACCAGGAAATCTTATTTGTACACACAATCTGTTTGGAGTCCACCAATCTATTAATATTCACTGTCACCTAGTATCAATAAGAGATTAAATTGTCTTGTTACTTCTAGCAAACTAACTTAAGTATGCAAGCAGGCTGCGTCTCTGACAACTTGTCCATTTTTAATTTAAAAAATTATAATAATTTTTTAATTATTACAACGATTTCTTTATTGATTCACATTTTTGGGGCCGAGGTGTAGAGTCCTTCAGGCTCTAAAAAACTATCAGTATTTGCTTCAAAGGCTCTCGTCTCCTTCGTTTTGCAAAAAAGAAAACCCCTAAAGGCCGCGCAGCAGACGGACAAACGCTGAAATCCAGTGCAGAAAAAGAGCGACGGAATGTCAATATTTTTAATTGCTACAAACTCCATTCAACTGTTGGTCTTCACCTATCTAAACTCGGTAGGGGTCAGGAAGTCGGACATCTGCCAACTACACCCACATAATATATATAGTCAAGACTCTGGTAGTATTGTCAGTCTATGCAGCCTGAGATGATAATGAAGGATCATGCATGACTGCTTAGAGCCTCAACGACTTCAGAGGACTTGGAACACACAGTTCGCTTATATACATTCACCAACTGAAGCCATAGAGCCAAACGCGGTCTGTAGATGAACTTAAAACTCAGATGAAATGGTTGTGTAAAGGGGGCAGACCATTGATGCTGACGTGTTTTCTATCTACAGACATGTATCACTGCCAAGTCAGTGCTCTTTTTTATATTAAAGACATAGGAGTCATCGTATATGAGTCATGTTACATTGTATACTGCATGGACGTGAGCCTATTCGAATCAGACATTTCTGGCATCAACAGAATGACAGAATGACATAACCATAGCTTCATTCAATGACTTGCACTTGGCATTGATTAGGTAACCTCCATACATATGAAAATCACCATATATAATATATATACACGGTGTCCCAATTGAACTGATACCCTTTTTGTTTTGGCGACATACTTGTCAATTCTAAATGAAACTCTATAAAATTTCAGACAATGTAAGAGAGAGAAAGTCTCAATGGTAGGCCCTACGTGAAAATTTTATCCAATTCTGCCAACAGAGTCCGAAGTTATGCACATTCAAATTTGGGCAACGGAAATGTTAAGTTCCCAGCATGTAAAAGATAGGAAATTATTGTTTGCAACTGCACGCCTTACTTTCTAAATTAATAAATATGAAGCCATATTTCGTCATGTTAGGGGACAGTAATAAAAATGGTTTTCAGCAAAGATGATTTGAGTTTAATAAAAAAAATTAATAGAAGAAAAACATTATGGTGCAAAAGGTTTTTAAAGGAATTTCCTAACAGAAACTGGCTCATAGCAGCCTTTTGAAATTCGCATACGTGACGTTGACCAGTGCATAACTTCGGACTCTGTTCGTAGAATTGGATAACATTTTCAGGAAACATTGATAATTTATTTTTCAAATTTAAATTTCATTTAGAATTGACAAGTATATCGCCAAAACAAAAAGGGTATCAGTTCAATTGGGACACCGTGTATATATATTATTATATATATAATATATAGTCACTATAGTGCATGTACCAGAACATACATACATACATATACATACGTATGTATGTAGCATGTACAATGTAGATGTATCTATGAAATGAAAACAGAGTTCTGCATAGCAGATGTTCTGGTATTTAAATTATATTACTGTGGTGGTGCATTTGTCTCATCAGTCATTTATAAGATGATCTTTGGACCTTGGACTCAACCTGCTGGGATCATAAACACAGTGTGCATGCAAGGTGTATTCTAAGAACCTTGGTGTGCATGGACGTTTGAGCACTCTGACAAGACATTACTTACAGCAGTTCTCTCTCTCACACACACACACACACACACACACACACACACACACACACACACACACATACACACACACACACACACACACACACACACACAGGCATACACACACAATTGCAAATTTATATAGCGCCACTTCCCGAGAAACTTATTAGAGGCGCACCAAACCTATACAGTATACATGAAATCAGAATAGAAATGATTTGTCTTCAAGCACTTAGGAATAGACTCAGAGTGGTTGAGCAATTGTGTCAAGGGTTTCCAGATAGAAGGATGAGTTAGACCACAAGTCTTTTATACTGGAACAAAGAGGTTTGGAGGGGTGCCCAAATATAAGATTCTCATCCCCAAATAGAGTCTCCCAGGAGTGACATATACCGGTATGTATGCACGTTCATTCCATAATTGAGTTGGCAGAACGAAAAACGTTAGAAAAGACAGTTTCTTGAATCTAACTAAAGTGCCAAGATCGGATCATTTTGATGTCAAATGCTATTCCCATCCTTATCGATTAAAGCAATTCGCCTTGCAGCAGCAGCAGCAGCAGCAGCAGCAGCAGCAGCAGCAGAGAAAACAGAGAACATGGCTGGTACTGGAAGAGACCGAGGAGCCATAAAGCTTCTTAAGATAGATGGAACACAGCCCGCTAGACAATTACGCATAGGCATCAAAATCTTAAACTCAATTCGCTCTTGCATTGCTAACCCAAGACTGTTTCCCTTCCACATTAAACACGATATATGACCAAAACAAGGATCAGCTAAATAAGCACTTTAAATGGATTGGGGCGGGTTAATTCCCGAGCCATGCATGGGGCGTGCATAAATAATAATCGCCTTAGTTAAAGCTCGTGCAAATGAATGCATTGTATGCAGAAGGGTTGAGGCGGACTGATTTGTAGATGAAGGGCCTACCGTGTAAATCACGCACACAGAGAGATAGAGAGATAGAGAGAGAGAGACAGACAGACAGACTGACAGAAACAGACACAAAGACATAGAAACATGAATAGGAATACGATATAGCTTTGCATAAAACGAGAGCTTGATCCACTGCATTTCGAACTTGATAATTTATTCACTTATAAGACGAACAGTTTTCGAGACAGAGACAGACCCAGTGAATTTGGGAAAGTGAGAGGATGGCAAAACAGATACAAACTGAAACCTAGATGCAATTACCTAAGGGTGAGAGAATGTGAGATGGTGGAGGAGGCCACAATATACGTCTACAGGCAGATAGCAAGAGACAGACAGACAGACACAGAGACAGTTAGAGAGAGAGAGATAGAAGACAGACGAAGGTACCCATGTTTACAAGTGGAGAATATGGAGCACTTTCGCTTCCAGCAATTATTACTCATCATGGCACGGTGCCGTGACTTGAATGCAAACAACCCTTCTAGCCATCAATATCGCTGTTCAAGCCAAGAGGAACAGACAGACGGACGGACGGACAGACACACACGCACACACACACACACACACAACACAGACAGAGGTAATGGTCTATCAGTCTGGCTCACATATACCGTCTACACTGTCAACACAAGTGTCTGTCTGCACTCTGCATTGCATGTCCTTGTAGATTAGCGTGTATACATGCGTTTTGCATGTCTCTTCGCATGTACAGGTAAATCTGTATGAGTGAGTGAACGCATCTGTGTCTCTGTCTGTCTGTGTCTCTGTTTGCCTCGTCTCTTCTGAAATTATCACCTAAACAGACGGTGCCTTTATTATACCCTGTACAGTGTACATGTTTGTGCCTGTCTATGAAATATCCGGCTAGATGCATGTCTGCATATGAGCCCTGCGTTATACTGTGTGTGTGTGTGTGTGTGTGTGTGTGTGTGTGTGTGTGTGTGTGTTTTGCGTGCCTGTAAGCCTTTAGAATCAAAGGAGAAATGATGTTAATATTCGCCACCAAAGGTGATCAGAGTCCTTAAGTCTCCTCCCCACGGTCCCACCGTCTTTTCAACAGTAGGTTTTGCATCTCACTCGTGATAATCCACACTAATGTATGAGTGTGACTATGTATATTGTATAGGATTAAGATGAGGATTAAAACTAAGGCGACCAGCGTTTACTTGCACAATGAAGAGGCAAAGAAAACCACGAAAGGCAGCCATATTATGTGTGAAATGTTACTGACCTCATTTTTTAAAGCCAACAATGCATAGGCATAATTGGGCTAAAGTATATATATATATATATATATATATATATATATATATATATATATATATATATATGTCCATTGCCCAGCTTAGGAGGGAAGAAGGGGGGAGGGAGAGATGGAGTGTGGCCAATCCTATCCCTTGCTGCCTCTTCTTCTTCTCACGTACAGTGTTAGCCTATAATAGTATATAGGTCATTAGTTTCTGTTTAACGACGATGCTATGGACAACATACATGTAAGATAAGAAGCGTCTTTCCTCTTTTCTTTTATCCAAGATAAAAGGATTCTGTTTACTACATAAGTAAAACTGCTAGAGTAAACAGACAGCCAAAGTGGGTAACCATGGAAACAATTGCTACCAGCATCTGGACTCATTATGACGCAGTGACTCAACATCAGAGCACCCACCCTCTTGCCTCAGGATTGCTATAGTGCCAGTAAACAACACGTTGAACTGCAGGAAGCGATAAAGACGGACAGAAGGACAAGCAAACAAATAGACACATAAATTTAGACACATCTAGAGAGACATAGAACCGGAAGTGAAGTGTAGGTAACCGGAAGTGAAGTGTAGGTAACCGGAAGTGATGTGTAGGTAACCGGAAGTGAAGTGTAGGTAACCGGAAGTGAAGTGTAGGTAACCGGAAGTGATGTGTAGGTAACCGGAAGTGATGTGTAGGTAACCGGAAGTGAAGTGTAGGTAACCGGAAGTGAAGTGTAGGTAACCGGAAGTGATGTGTAGGTAACCGGAAGTGAAGTGTAGGTAACCGGAAGTGATGTGTAGGTAACCGGAAGTGATGTGTAGGTAACCGGAAGTGATGTGTAGGTAACCGGAAGTGAAGTGTAGGTAACCGGAAGTGATGTGTAGGTAACCGGAAGTGAAGTGTAGGTAACCGGAAGTGATGTGTAGGTAACCGGAAGTGATGTGTAGGTAACCGGAAGTGATGTGCATGCATCGTCGCAAGGTGAACAGAGTTTATGATAAGATGTTTGTTTACTTTAAGTACAGCATTTTCATTGTCTATATTAGTCCACATAAATGAGTCACAGGCATGTACATTGTACATCTGAATATGTAGCCTATTAGTATGGACGCAATTATCGCTTGGAGTCAAAGTGGAATTGGAATTGGGATCTAAAAAATCAGGGTGGATAAAAATCGTGAATTTTTTAATAAAAATCAAAAAATTGGATTTTTTTGATTTAAATCGGATTTCTTTTATTTAAATCGGATTTTTTTGATTTATATCAGATTTCTTTCTTATAGTTCGTATTTTGTATGTAGTGCCTTTTTGGGTATCAAGTCACATGCTTCATTAGGTAATAGTTATTACCTTTAATTCTACGGCTATACAATACAGGGTGGATAAAAATCATGATTTTTTCACTAAAAATAAAAAATCCAATTTTTAAAATTTAAATCCGATTTCTTTCTACTAGTTCTAAGTTTGGATTTACTGACTCCGTGTGGGTATCAAGCCACTATGCATTATTGTAACTGATATTTGGTATTCGGTAACAATTATTAGGCTACCTTTTTTAGTTTTGCAGTTATACAATACAAATTAACACCTTTGAAGTGGTATATATATATATATATATATATATATATATATACTTAATACTAATAGTGCGATCGATGAACAATCAGTTAAATTACTTAAATTCAATGAAGAAGTCAATGTTCTGTTAAACTGTGAAATCAGATCGCTATGTAAGTGGTTAAGTTACTGAGTCATGCTGAATGCACTAACTGGCAGCTGCGCTGCTGCAGCTAGGTGAAAGGAAACAAACCTGCAAGTTGTGTGGCACAAAAGCATTGATTGAAATTTATTTTCACTATTCGATTTAAATCGTGATTTTTATTACTGATTTAAATCGTGATTTAAATCAATGATTTAAATCAACCGATTTAAATCATCTCCACCCTGAAAAAAATACCTCTGGCGAGAAGCCTCTGCTGAAGCGGTGCCATATAAATTTGCACTAAATTACCATTACGACCAAATAATGGACAATGGTTGACCAAATGATGGTCAATGCTCCTGTCATTTTATGACAGGTCGTAAAAGCAGTTCTATGGAAATTGGAAGGAAGCCAAGACAAGTTGAAAGAGAGTGACCTAAATTTTTAGTATCATCACTGTATTGCTTGACCGTTGTAATAAACACAATTTATGCAGGTGTGCCAAACACCCAATTTATACAAATTGGAACAAGGAGAGGCCCAGCCCAGGAACAGAACCCGAGGCACACCTGAACGGCAGTGAGATAAGCTTCCTGAAACTTTCCGATAATGATCGCTAATTAGGAAACAAAGATATCCAGAGAAAAACAGAACCTTAAACTACAAACAAAGCAAAGTCATAACTGTAAGACAAAGCATAGTAAAGTTTATGCAAACTCACGTAATTTCAGGAAAATTACGGTAGAGTAAATTAAATTAAGGTAACGTGCAGGATGATCATGCAGGAAATCTTTAACAGACTACGGTATTAAAGTACAGGCAAGGACCCTGTACAATGACTACATATAGAAACCCCATCCGTCCAACCCCTGTTTCAGGCAATGGAATTGCTAAAAGTGGACTTAGGTCAACTAGTGCACACCCCCAGAGGTATTTGCAGACTGAGTGACCTCAACTGACTCAATTATTAAACTTGTCCATAAAGGTCAAACGCTGAGGCTGTTAATAACCAGTTGAACAATATGGCCACATTTTCTGTCTTCTCACTGCTGAGTATTATTATTATTAATCGCCTTGCAATTACTTCCCCATGAACACAGCAAGACGGACAGACAGACAAACAAGAAAGACCAAAATAGACACAGAGAAAATAAAGACAGAGAGATACCACCACAAATGCCAGATATAAACACACAGATAGCCATTCCACGGCATACAGAGACCAACAAAGAATGTCAGACAGACCAATAGACAGAAAACAGACAGACCAACATACAGAAAACAGGCAGACCAACAGACAGAAAACAGGCAGACCAACAGGCAGAAAACAGACAGACCAGGAAAAAACAGACAGACCAGGAAAAGTTTCTATAATAAGAACCCAGAGAAGCCTTCAACGGTGACACCAGGTATGGTGTCACCGTCATCATCATCATCATCATCATCGTCATCATCATCATCATCATCATCACCATCATCATCAGCACCACCACCACAATCAGCATCAGCACCACCACCACCACACTACCACCACCACCATTATCATAACCACCACCACACTACCACCACCACCACCATCATCATAACCACCACCACCACCACCACCACCATCATCATCAGCACCATCATCAGCACCATCATCATCACAACCACCACCATCATCATAACCACCACCATCGTCATCAGCACCATCATCATCACAACCACCACCACCATCATAACCACTACCATCATCATTCATTCATTCATTCATTCAGAGCATTTATATAGCGCCCCTTCAAGAAACTACTCAGAGGCGCTCCCAGCCCAACCACGAACAAAGAAAAAAGACTTGAGGGACTTGTAGAACGCAGCCGGATGAACCACAAGTAGTGAGCGAAGCGAGACCGGGAGGTCGTTCCAGACAGTAGGCCCCACGACCGAGAAAGCACGGCGCTGCTTAATAGCCAAGCGAGCCCGCGGGACCAGAAGCTCACCTTTAGACGAAGAGCGAAGTACACGACGCGCTGCAACGTCAGAGACTGGACAGCACAGATCACGCAAGTATGACGGAGCACAGCCAAGGACGCAGCGAGAGACCACAGCAGCAATGCGGTATGAGATCCGCTGGGACACAGGCAGCCAGTGCAGCACATCACGCATATAGGCAGAGACAGGCGCAAATTTAGGAAGCCGCCCAATAAGGCGAGCAGCTGAGCGCAAGACGCGATCAAGTCGCCCCAGCACCCCAAGGGGAAGACCAACAAGTAAGGAACAACAGTTGTCCATTCGACTTGTAACAAAGGCGTGGACAAGGACGACGACCGCATCGTGAGAGAGAGAACGGGAGACCACCCGGAGCTGACGATCATCAGCACCGTGTCATAGATCAACTGCGTCATTATACCATAGATACGCCATCGTCAAGAACTAGCGTAGTAGTAGTAAAAGTAAAAATTCCTAAAAACTGGGTCATTGTCATGCAATTTCACCTTCCGAAGACCAACACAGACTCGTCGGTTATACTTTCATTTGCCTGCGTTGTTCAAATGTTTGCACAATATGAAAGATAAGAGCTGACAGAAAATGTAAACAAAGCCCAGACAACGTCGCTTCCTCCCTCCTCTCCTCCTCCTCCTCCTCCTCCTCTTCTCTCTCCTCCTCCTCCTTGTCATCCTCCTCTTCTTCTCTTCTTCGCCTGCCAGTATTTACTCTCCCGTCCAGCCCACGACGCTTTCATCAATCAGGGTTCTTTGAATACGTGTGTGGATTGATCTTTTGCTCATCAATAAAAGCAATGCTCAACTCCGATAGGGGGGGGGGGGGGGGTGGAGGATGGTTCTCAGGTTGACCCCGACACTGAATCACTTCTTAACTATGGTCGTGGCTGGGCTGGGAGCGCCTCTGAGTAGTTTCTTGAAGGGGCGCTATATAAATGCTCTGAATGAATGAATGAATTGAACAACTCTTTTATCCGATCATACAAAAACCGCTAATTAATTAATTAATTAATAAAAGGACACAATTATTTATTCCATTAATCAAGTCATCTCAGCGCGGAGGTGGAAAACTCGACAACGCTAAGATAATATAGTAATACGACGATTGCAGATTCGAGCCTGTTGAGCAAACTCCATGTCATGATCCTTGTGCGAGCTATTCACAAAAATTGTTTTTGTACATATTAAATCAAGTCATAAAGTTTGCTATAGGTGCGTGTGTGTGAGAGAGAGACACACACACACAGACAGACAGAGAGCAAGACAGACAGACACACAGCCAGATAGACAGACAGACCGTTGTTATTCCACTCCCAGTATACCTCCGATTCCAGTCAAGCCGATTAGCCCAACCACCCACATAGACATCTGACGTGTCTGCCGTTTTCCTATATAAAGAGGCGCTAAATAAATGACCGATAACGACTGTGACGGAGACATCACCGACTGCTATGAGACTGACATCCGCGACGATGGCGACAATTCAGAAGATTACGGTAAATGACGTGGGCAATTTCATAGGACACATTATGGGCGCAGCACTTTCGGTTTATACGGAAAATGGCGCGGTCTCTTTCAAACGATTGCGCAACTATCTTGTTAGATTGCTAGAATTGCACGCAAGTGGTTTTTATTCCAAGATGATGTATAATGACGGCACGATACCGGCTGTTTATATATCACTTGAAATGCTCTACAATTTAAGTGATGAATGGTTTCTATAAAGCGTTCTCATAAGCTTATTGATGCATCAAAACTGCTCTCCTGCAATGCTCAAGATTTCCAAAGGCATTGTATAAGACCATACTTGAGTGCTCAAATGCTCTCAAAATGAGATGCAAGCATTCTGCAACAAATGCTCTCAAAGTGCTCAAAAACGTCCAAGATGATATAATGCGCGTTCGGAATCTCCAAAATGCTGATATCGTCAACACAAATACTTTTTTAGTCTCCAAAGTCCCATAAATACCCTTCACAAGCTCCAAGCCTCCAAAGAATGTTCTGTAAGCGCCAACAGATTCTGCCAATGCTAAAAAATGGAAAACTAAGTCTAAACATCCAACCAGCATTTTACCCCGGATATATTATAGGCATTGCTCACAAAAACTGCATTGTGATATTATTCTTATACAGGAGGTAAAGCCCTGAAAATCCTTCCTTCCCTCCATCCTTCTCCACCGGGACCCATCCTCCGTCTATTAAAGATGGGGAATGCAGATAGACCATGATCAAGAACGCCATCTACCAAAACAAACGCATCGCCTCCGCAAAAACAATAATTATTATGTCAGCCATGAAATAATATAAGCGGAGGAAGGAAGGAGGAGGAGGATGACGCAGACATGCAGAATAAATAGCCTGGATAAAAGAAGTGAGGCAATAAAAAATATACGAAAATGAATAGAAGAAATAGATAGATCAAGGAAGGAAGATGAAGAGGATATACAAATAGCGAATAAACAACAAGGAGAATAAATTTAAGGCGTAAAAAAAAATTGTTGTGTTTCCGGTAACCCGACCGACCCATTTTTACGGCCGCGACCCAAATATTTTTGTAAAAAAACTTTATTTAAAAAAAAAAAAAATATATTTTTTTAACATTTGTATTGACATAACATAAGAGACTTCAACAAAATGAAATTAATAGGACTGTTTCTAGAGCAGTTTTAGGTGCAGACAGTCGGGAAATAGGCAGTTTATACTTGCTTAGAACACGTACTTTGTTTCAGCGTGAAAAAAAGACTAGTGGGGTATACTTTTTCGGATAGTCACTGCATAAAAATATTTTACAAAATAAAAATATTTTCCGACCTACCTACCCAATTTTTTTTAGCTCTGTTACCGGAAACACAACATATTTTTTTAGGCCTAACGATGGTTTAATAGCATGAATACAAGAGGAGGAAATACAAAGGAGAAAAAGTAAGAGGAAAATGAAAATACATCTGTTTTGTTCCACATAGAAAAGAGGAAGTTATATAGAAGCATTTTATTTCACTCTTATTTTTAAGGTAAAGAAAAAAAGCTCATTACGGCTGCAGACGCATAAATAGCCAACAGCATTCAGCAGAAGGCCAGAACAGGGTTTCCATAGGCCTACATCATAGGCCTACATCATAGGCCTATAATTATTATTGCGAAACCATAGAACGTGTAATCAAAGGCGCAGTATACATTAGGGAGTGCCAATAACTGTGTGATTATGTAATACAGATGTAAACAAAATAATAGCAGGACATTGACACTGCCATGGCTCTGGCAGGGTGTGTTCGCTCATCAAGTCAGCGGCAAATTATACATTAATTCTCCAGACTGGTATATGTTGCCTTTGGGGTGTTGCCAGATGCAGTGCTCAGACATGCATATACATTGCATATCATCAGGATAGTTAGCTAAGCAGTGATGCTATTGAAAGATACTTGATGAAAGAACTGACGAATGAAGAAGCAGCCAGCTTGCAGCAGCATCCTTATCTGAAAAAGGTGTTTATTGACATCCAGAGAAAGATGCTGGGAAACAGACGACGATGTTATGACCTACATCCCAGGGAATGAAGAATTATGCATGTGTTGTGTTGCCCAGGCTCAATACAAATTATATTACAAGGTCTTCCAGGCATCTTGTGTAGAGTGTGAGACTGTCGCCACGCCTCCAGCTACTTCAGTCTTTATAATGACTGCAACAAGATAAAACTGGTAAACAACAAGTCCAGGTTGATCGCGGCTGTGACTGTCTGAAGCAAGACTTTAAAAAGTCTTTGTCTACCAAACACATTTGGATCCGGTGTACGCTCCCTCATTGTCATGCGAAGGCACAAGAGACGACCTAACCGAAGTCAAACGTGGATTCATCTTCTTTTTCTTCTCACAGAACAAAATTTAGTTGCAAATTTAGTCGTTTAGTTTAGGCAGTCCATTGGGTGCGCACTGAACAGCTTTGCAAGTTGCAAATACCTGAGCGAGGTGGTGTCAAATGTTCCAGACCATGCGGTAGGCCTGTGATCAGACGACCATACAACGTGAAGGGAAGAAAGAAGGTGCAGGTATAAGGAAGGGAAGACTCCCGGAAAGAGGAAAATGAAGAAAAAGAGGAGAAAGATATAACAGAATGAGCAATAGATTATTGAGAAAGATATGATGATTGAGAGCAAAGAATAAAAAAGTGGAAGAAAATAGCTATGTTTCCATTTTCCTCTTTGTCCTGCTCCCATTACGATAATCCTCAGGACTTTAACTTCTGTCTCCTCTTACTTGTCCTTCTCTTATTACTCCTCATTTCCACCTAATCATCTTCAGACTGTTTGTTACTCCTCATCTATACTATACTTTTTAAGGATACTCCTCTTCTTATTTCTCCTCTAAATCCAATACATCTTCCTTCCTCTTTCATACTTCTCCCTACTCTTCCTCGTAATCTTCTTCTTCCTCCTAATCCTCCTCGTCCTCCTCCTGACCTCATTCCTCATCGTTTGAAACCCAAGCAGTCTTCCCAACCCAACACAAGAAATGCCATGGACATCAGCTGACAATTGATGCAAATCAGCTGAAACCCTACAGACATTTTTTTATCCATCACACTCATCAGATAAGTGCACACTGCAGCTCAGCTGTTCAATATGTGGCTAATAAATATATATATATATATATATATATATATATATATATATATATATACATGTATATATATTCTGAAATGACGTCATTCGTCAAACAGCTGACATCGCCCATGACCGTGACCTTTGTGCCATGACTGTCAGCACCATTTATAGGTCTACAGAACAAACAGAAGACATGACCTTCAACCTTCGAATGGTTGAATATCAAACCACTGAATCCAGTTAAGCCTATAAATATATATATATAAAATATATATATATAATATATGTATATATAATAATATAGCTGGCATCTACCAAATTTCACTGCTTGGTGACAGGACAAGTGTGCACAAATAGCATGCAGTGCAAAAGCTAGGAAGGCTCCAACCAGCAGTTTGCTGAATTATATAGCATGCCAGCTACCAAAGAAACCCTAAGCCCCACCATTAAACTCCAACACAGTATAGCTAAGTCTGCCAAACTCCGGGTCCTTGTACTCAGTGTACTGGCTAGAAGGACATGTGAGGCACACTTCCCAGCCCCTAACAAGTATACCATTGGTCCTTGCACGTCTATTTTCTGTTCTCCAATGAATTATTTAGACGTGGATGAGATACGGACGTCTGATATATAGGAGCCCCATGGATGAGAGAAGCCAGGTCTATTAATAACCCCATATGAAACTGCTGCAGCTAAGCCCACAACCACAACAATCATCCTGGCCATGCTATGACATTATTTAAGACAAGAAATGTTAGGGGAACCAAACTAAAGGCCTAACAGGTTGAGGAAGGTACAACTTGTGTCTCGCAATGTCAGAGAAGTTCATGTTGCTCTAGTACAAAGACACATCTCCAATTCTCCATGCATGTCCTCAAACCCCCCCCCCCACTGAGGCTAAGCTATTGCAACGGACACCCTATACTCATCAGCTGTAACTCAACAACTGAGATATATATTGATGAATCATTTGGATAATATTAAACCATGAGACGACAACAGACAGCTGCCTTCAGACACCTGTTATCCAACAACATGCAAATTGACAAGAGACTATATTTCAGACATAACCTTGCTAGCGGTATATACATGGGCGCCCGCAGGATTTTTTGCAGGGGGGGTCAGTCGACTCGGTCGTGGCCAAAGGAGTTAAGATACAAAATGATGCCATTAAAACCAAGCAACTCACACAACTGAATACATTATCTCATTGTAACGTAATACAATATTTATGAGCCTTTTATAACAAAACGAAAAAGTCTTTAAACAGTTTTTGACTTTGATATAGGCTATGGCATATATTATCATGCATAATAGGCTTATTCATAGAAAATCAATAAACTAACTAACTGTACTAACTATAATAGACTAACAGTATCATGCAGGGACGTCATTTCTTTATTTCCAGGGTGCAGAAATTTTCAGGAGCAAAACTTCGTCAGCTTGTAATTTTGTATTTAGTCTACATGAGCAAGAACCTGTAGTTGATTGATCAAATATTATGTTTTCTTCTTTTTCTTATATATTTCTTACCATATGTTTGATTCAGTTAGGCTATGGTAATTATTTTAAATGCTATAGTATTTGAGATACAATTTTAAATACTAGCAAAGTATTTTGTACTTGCATTTATAGCACTATAGAATGACTGTAGGCCTAACAAAAGAGCATTCCTTGTCATTTTTCTGCAAAATTTCTGATGTCAGTTTTAAAAACAAGACTATAGTCTCAAAGCTCAACCTGATCAGATCTATAAGATATTGTAAAGTTGTAATGAGACATTATATGCCTTTAAAAATTAATTATGTCATCTTCTGGCATAAATCAGGCTCTTCAGCTTGCTAAATAATCTTATTGCAGAGGTTACGTTACTTCTGATTGAATTGTCTACAGTTGGGCTATTGTAAGCTGGCAACAATAATTATAAATTACTCGGATTTAACTTTTACTATGTTAAAAAGTTATGCAAATTCAATGGGCACATCCATAATTTACCTTATGTACAGAGGGCAAATCTTCCATTTCTGTTATGAGGTCGTGACCATTAAGGTCTGCTCGATATTGCTTTGACAAAACTAAAGCTTTTCCTGCCAAATCACCTGCATGCAGGCGTGCTTGGACATTTCCAGAAGAAATCAAACCTTTCAGCCAGAGTTTTACCAGGTAAATAAGGTTTTTAAAAAACTAAAACTTTGACTGCAGTAGAGTAAGATTTATGAACAGTGAATGAGCTTATCTCCACAAGCTTAGGGTCACTGTATTTTTGATAATAACATCAACACTATACATATAGGCTACCGGTGTAATGTCGTGACAGCTTTATCCACAAGCCCAATCACCAATAATTATTCAAAGAGGCTGCACAGCCCTGTAAATGCATAGCCTATACCACAAGTCCACAGCTGAAATTTGATATAGGCCTACTGTAAACTCTTGTGTCCTATGAGAATGTGTGCGGGAGTGCAGTTTGATGAGAGACATCTTCCTTGTGCATTCTTAGAAAGGAGAGCATAATATTATGGGTACAAGATGCCAGGCTGCATTAGACTGGCAGATTGACCATTGACCTGCATCACAGGAAGACAATTAGGGTGCCATCAATCTTACAAGTTGGGTTTGACGGCAACCTCTACGAGTCTACGGCTAGCTATAGTCGGCATATCCGATTACCGTACCCTGATGACCTGAGAGATTGAAAGACTCTATGCAGGCCTATTATACAATAATATACATAATTATGACTGAGTAACGGGTTAAAAGTAGTACCCAATATGTAGAGAATAGAGATAACAACAAGATATGCCCCAAAAGTTGGTGAAGTAAAAGAACACAATGACTGTTGGGCAAGCCAAGGGCTCCTATATCTTTTAGCATGCTAATAATTAAAGTAATCTAGATGTCTATGGGCAAGCTGTCCCGTTTAACCACTAACATTTGCCCAGAAAGTGCTATTGCTAATATTTTGTCATGCTTTCCAGGGGGGTCACGCGACCCCCCTTGACCTATGCTGCGGGCGCCCATGGGTATATACTGTAATTGTGGATCACAGTGAGTGAAGATTGAGTGAAGGTTGGTTGCGCTGATGTGCACGGCCTAACGAGAAGACAACTGTTATCCAACAACATGCAATTTGACAAGAGACTATATTTCAGACATATAACAACCTTGCAACCTTGCCAGCGGTATACTGTAATTGTGGATTGCAGACATTGTGGAGTGAAGGATGGTTGCGCTGATGTGCACGGCCTAACGAGAAGCAAGCGATCGTCTTCAGGGAGGAAATAGTTCGGGGAATCGGAGAAGGTATCTGGTTGATGGATCATCTGGAAGACAGGTCGTGAAGCGAGGAAATAGACAAAGCGCTGCAGGGAAGACAGTTCGCTTCCTTCTTATCCTCCGCTTCCCTCTTGTCTTCATTAGTATAGTACACACACACCCACACACACACACACACCCACCCACACACACTAACCCAAGTATGCATACGCACTGCCCAGTCACACACACATACATACACGCTCACACATGCACACGCACACCTACACACATACACGCGAACGCACACTACACACATGCACGCACGCACGCATAAAAATACAGTTTTTCGAAGATAAAGCATGCACATAAATTGTAATTGTAATTGTAATTGTAATCGAACATTTATATAGCGCCACTTCAAGAGAACTCCTCAGAGGCGCTCCCGACCTGACACCAAACCATAATCAAAGAGAATGGTTTTCAAACGCTTGCGGAAAAGGGGCAAAGAAAGACAAAGAAGTTCATTACGGAGACTAATAGGTAACTTATTCCAGAAAGACGGACCGACCATAGCAAAACTTCTATGCAGCACTGTGGAAGATCGAGCCCTAGGAACAACCAGGTCACCATGCGTTGCAGAGCGAAGGAATATGTCTATGGCTTGTTAAAAATTGAACTTGTTTAAAGTTTATGCACATTGCACATGCACACATTGCACAGCAAATGTATGAGACACTCTGGATCAAGTGTTTGGACAATTTGCTTTAATTAGGGAGCATGGGGATCTAAGTCAACACCAGTTCCATGAATACAGGAATATATATGAGCCTATAAATCAACGTTTGCAGAGATCTCTTGAGCAGAATATTATTGGAATAAAATACTTTGCAGTGCATGGCTAAATGGCATGTTTACAACACTCTGGACAGTGTATTTTTATGACACTTTAAATTGGCATCTAAAAAAAGAGATGCCTACTGTAAGCATGCTGCGGACAACTCCGGGAGGAGGTCAACTATACAGACCGTTATGTCAAAAGTAAGTAACGTGTAGCAGGAGGGTCTATTATGTATTTAAATGCAGCGATGTGGATATACGAGGTGAATTCGACAGGTTCTCTCAAGATTGTAGTCTTCTGAAATGCAAACTGTTAGCCGGACGTGTATGTGTCTGTTGGGTCGCTAAAGGAATCTTAATTCTGCATGTGAGGTGGTCCCTGCAAAGAGTAATCGAATGAGGGAGGTGGGGCAGCTTCTAAAACATGTTCACAATGCCCCCTTCCTGTGGTACCCCCTTCCCCTGTAGGGAAAAAAGTGCATCGTGGGTGTTTATGGCATCATCCAGGAGATGGAACTCATCAAAGCAATTGGGATGGTGTCTGGAGAAATACACAGTTTTACACACCCATCAGAAAGGCCACTGGGGAAAACCACCCATCTGTCTATATTAAATCAAATGGCCTGGTTCGATAGCAGACTGGAAAAGTGATTTCCCAGGTTGCCAGAACTGGTAGAGGATTACTTACATGTATATAAATGTACAGTTTTGAGTGATTTCTGAGTGTCATATATATATATATATATATATATATATATATACACATATATAAGTGGGAAAGAGTGGGGTGGGGTGGTGGTGCTAGATGCCAACACATGCATCTCGAGGATATGAGAGATGAAGCCACTGAAAGAGCTCAAAGGACGCTGAACACTTTAAACATTTCAACCTATTTGAGGAAAAGCAGAGAACTAGAAGACAGGATCAATGCGAACGGAGCTGTAACGCCGAATGCACTCGTTTCCTAATATTGCTTCCGTCGCTGCAAATTGGTCTTATGAAGAAGTATTGTTTATTGTTTATTTCTCGCATTTTCTATAGCGCCCCTTCAAGCTATCTACCCAGAGGCGCTCTCGACTACAGCATAGACACTGCAAATGTCTGCAATGGAGTTTAACGCCGAGCAATTGTGAGTGAAGGAATTGCTCAAGGTCCCTACATGGTGGCTTAAGGTGGATTCGAACCTGGAGCCCTCCGGTTCCAAGGCACCGAACCCACCACTATGCCTGCAATATGAGTATATGTTTCATTCATTCTGTTTGACAGCTGTTCTGACAGTAGTAAGTATCAAGGAAGGGTCTTATTATACAGCAGCTGAAAGGAGACACTCAACACGCCCAGTAAAAAGAAAACAACAGTTTTTTTATGGGCTGCTTTGACCTGATTTCTTGCTACGCATGCTGAACTGTCTCTACATAAAGCAAAACTCAGAGGGAAAGAAATATTTATGAAAAAAGTTCACAGAAAATTCATAAGAATATTCAAACACTGATTGAACTTGAACAAAAACACACTCTGGCACAGATCAAAGTCTTTAAAGATCCCCTACCCAAAACCTGACAGAAAAAAGGAGCATCACAAAAAAACTACTCTGAATAATATTATATGCACACTTTTATGAAGTGCATATGAGATGAGCTAGGAAGAGATGTCAAGTTAAAAGATTTATTAACATCGGTTACAATGCAGCTGGTAATATTTCACTCACACAAGGACAATATTAAGGTCGTAAATAACTTCAAAATAACTCTTGATGAGCCACTGAACTCGTATGTATACCAGCTAGACATCAAGACAAAGTGACTACGACAAAGGTACATGAACAATAAGACACAGACACACACACACAGACACACACCCACACACACACAAACAAACACACAAACAAACACACACACTCAGATGGCCTTCCAGACAAGTCTTTCTTATCACCGACCCACCCACCAAGTCAGGGCATAGACATCGAGATACATTAGGGCAATGTATCTAGATTCTACGGTCAGGGCCATCCGCGGAGGGAGGGGCAGAGTAATACATCAATACCAACAGTCCCAGTTCAGATACCTAAATGGGGGAGGGGTCATTTCCTGTTTGTTCTTAACCCAATTTCACACGCTATGCAGCCATCTTCTGCCTGCCTCAATCCGACTCAATGGTGTATTTAAGTCAGTAAGTAAGTATAGCCTTTATTACTCCATTTGAAAACGCACAATGGGACATCGCCAAATAATGCAATATAACACAGAGAAGTAATATTAAATGTATAGTAATACACATGAAAAGTAATGTAAAACAAATGTTAATATGTAAGTGTAAAGCCTTCTAGTAGACTCTACTGAAAACCTTTCTCGTAAGAAGGTCAGAACGTGGAATTTGAAGGTACGGGATGGGACACCTAGACAGTCTGGATCCACCCCTGCACACCTCCTCTTGTTCCAACTTCCAAGAAGTTTCAAAGTTATGAAATGCAGATTCAATCAAATGATTAACAACTGCAAGCCAGTCAAGTCATCCTCAAACTTCCTCAGTCATGTTACGCTGAATTCAAGCTGACAAACAAATTATGGACCGCCTGCACAGTGCTTCCCCTAATTCTAATTGCAAATTCTAATCAAGTAGCAAATTCAAGCAGCTAATTCTAATTTTATTCTATTAGCATTTTAACTGATCATGCCAATCTCTGATACAATCATGTATACAGGTATGTGTATGTATGTATGTATGTATGTATGTATGTATGTATGTATGTATGTATGTATGTATGTATGCAATAGTGATGTAGCTTTTCCGGAAAGATGTTTTTCCGGAAACTTTCCAGAAACTTTCCGGAAAGTTTCCGTAGACCGAAAAATACCGTATTTTCGCGAATATAACACGCACACGGGTATAACACGCACCCGAATATAACCCGCTACTTTTTGCGATTTCAGTAAAAATTGAATTATATAAGACGCACCCGACTATAAGACGCACCCATTTTCGTGCAGCAAACTGCACGTGATACTCGAACGTGTACGCTAACGTTCATGTGACTCATACTTTATATAATTTTTGCCTGTGTATATTCGGTTCAATTAAACGCAAATTAAAATAATCTTTTTTTAAATGGAAGATTCCTGCTAAAATGAACGTTTCAATCAAGTCTACTATAATTATAAATATAACGATTCCTTGTAAGCGCGAATTTCTTGTTTCTGATTCTTTGCTGGCACCAGTTAGGTCTTCACAAGGTAGGGTATTCGTCGTTTAAAAATTATAGGCCTAACCTGAAAGGAAGACTTCGACATAAGCCGGTTTCATTAAGCAAAGCGATCTTGTTAAAAGTATTTTTAGTGAATTTAAGTATGCGCCCATTGTAATATTTTATCGACAATTCAAGTTATATTGAAATCAGAATTTATTTAATCAACCCTAACTTCCATATAACTTTAAATTACGAGCATATAACCTACTATCGTGACATGGGGTAATGACGAGTTTATGCTCTACACTTAGGCCTAGTATTGGCGTTCTCAATAACGACGGTTTTTGACCAGAAAATGTTTTAAAAAATCGAAAATTTACGTCTTTATGCCAAGAAAACATACTTAAGCGTGTATATAAGTGTAAAATTATATTTAAAATGGGAACGAACGCGCGTTACTTCCACGAACGCATATTCAAATAATCCAAGATGGCGGTCCTTGCGGAGGTATAGATTCCCGTATAAAATCGCCATTTGCTTGAAGAACTAGTTTTAAATGACGCCAGTTTTGATAAATCTAGCGAATAATAATTGTTGGATATATCAATTGACGAAATAAAGTGGGTTTGGCCAGGATATTCTGACTTTTACACGGGTTCACAGATGGCATTCACCGCATTCGCCATGTTACTGCACAGAAGTTGGGATGAAACAATTTGGTAATTAGCAAGCCATTCTGGCAAATTTGTACTTCATTTTTGATGCCGTGGACAATATTTATATTTTAATGTGGAAGAGCTAGCGGATGACACTAAAAAGGAGGATTAATGACTGTGTGAAAACCGCAAAATTATGCGCTATAACAATTCAAAGCCTTAATTTCCTGAACTCCATACCTGCGCTGTGCGAGCGATAATACAGAATATTATGTGTTCATTCGTTTATTTAAAATTGAAAACGACGGACAATTACAATTTATATACAGTAATATTTGACTTTTATATTTAAAGTCAAATAATATTTTTCCCATTTTTAATTGTGATTTTCTGCGGCTCTGACATTTTATGATAATGATGATAAACGAATATTTCTACTAACGTCGGCCTTTACGCCCTATCATTTCGTCGACGTCCATGCCTCTGTATTGTAAGTTAAAAAAACCTGTTTACAGCAGTTTCTGACCATGACCTGAAAATAATCTAGTTCAAAATTTGGCTGTGTAAAAAATAATTTGTATAAGACGCCCACGAGTATACCACGCGGGTAGGGTGCGTGGTTTGTAAAAACTTATATAACCCGCGTGTTATATTCGCGAAAATACGGTACATCTAACACATAATGTCATATTTTTCCTATCATAAAACATATGAAAATTTGAGTTTTTAAAGTTCCTTTTATTGGCAATGTGGGAAATGTTCACCTTAAAGAATTAAAATGACCATTAAATGCTTTCATTTCAGAATATCTGACAATATGACATTTTGGCAGCTGCTTTGAACCTGCTCAACTATTTCTTTCACTATGCTATTATATTGCAACAGTTAAATGCTGATGTAAATTAGCTGAATCCTTGAAAGTAAGGAAAGAATGTAAGGGATTTCAGAAGTAATAAATTAAAGAAAATAATTATGGAGAGTAAATAAATAAATAAGGTTACATAAGATAATAAAAAAGCTTTTTCTTGTCCATACACTGCTTACTCAAGGCAACAACTCATAGATAGAAAATTTAAACCAAAACATATTCTTTGCTGCTTACCAAGAAAAGCAGATTTGAAAATAGATTAGTCTCACACTGCAATGGCATTGCCAATAACATCATATTTCAAGCATAAAATAATTGTATATATGTAGGAATTAATCTGTTGCAGTACTTATTAAAACATTTGGTGTCTATAGTGTACTGAATCAATTGCTGTTTTTGTTTCATATTTTCCGAAGTAAAAAAATAAGAAGAATTAGGTGACCAAATCATAAAAAATTTCTTCATAATGACCGTGAAGTCTGATTGCAATTAATTCTTAAATGTATTGTCGGTGTGTACACTAAACAGTAAGCAATAAGTGTTGTTTATTGAATGAAAAAATCAGCAATGACTATATAATATAGCTTACAGTGATTGATGTTTAAGCATATTTATGGATTTAAATTGTTATTTAGTAATATTGTATTGATGGAAAAATATCGGAAATTTTCCGGAAAGTTTCCGGAAAGATACGTCGGAAAGTTTCCGAATGTTTCCGGAAAGATATGAAACTTTCCGGGAAAGATTTCCGCCTCACAACGTATGTATGTATGTATGTATGTATGTATGTATGTATGTATGTACATGTATGTATGTAAGAGCACTTGTTATAGCGCTCCCTCAAGATTTCTACTCAGAGATGCTCCCGACTACAGTGTGAACACTGAATTGGAGCTTCACGCCGCACCGCATGAGCAACTGCGAGTGAAGGACTTGCTCAGGGTCCCTAAGCAGCAGATTGAGGTGGTTTCGAACCAGCAACTTTTCGGCATGAAAATATGCTGATTTACGGACACTATTTAAAAGCTGGCATAACTACGACAACCAGTCATAGTCGAATGTTGTAACTCCGCTGTTTATAACATGAATATTTGGAATTTACGAATAAAAGACGGAAAAAAAAATATTTCCTGAAAAACCATGTCGGCCCACATGACAGAGCTTCATGACCCACTTTTGGGTCGAGACCCACCGTTTGGGAAATGCTGCTCTACACCACAGTACCCCACGAATGTAAAACAAAGATTCAAAGAAAGTATCTTCTGCCCTGCATATAGGTTGAAACAACCGAGTCAGTAAGGACAATTTATCACTGACGTCAGACCATAGTAGATCAACGGTACTCACATGATACAAGCGTGCACTCTATTAAATATCCTGCTGACTCATCAGTCAACATGATATCACATGATACAATGTCACATGATGTACTCTTGCCACATTATCACTTCTGTGTTGCATCAACTTCAAATCACAACTGCTGATACAACAATTCTAACCATTACGAATTTTATTACATTGTCATCATCATCTTTACTGAAATTAATACTTCTTAGAAAGTTCTATTAATTCACCAGAAGTAGAAAATATATTATTCATGAGGCATGAAAACAATAATATTATCATCAAATAAAAGAGGTACATGTACAGGGTGCGCCAAAAAAAAGACCCCCCCTAAGATTTTTGCCAATATCTTGACCAAAAGTAAGAATTTTGAGATGAAATTTTACTGTCTTAAAGACAATTCATATTTACACATGCTGGCCAGATTTCATCAAAATATTTCAAACAGAACAAAAATTATGCCACTTTTAGGGAGGTCACCCACCGGTTTTTGACGATTCAAAAACGCGACGCAACAGAAAGTAATAAAAATTCAATCTAATTATTCTGGCCAATATCTTGGCCTCAAGCAAGAATATCGTAATGAAATTTTACAGGCTTCAAGACAATTCATATCTGCATATGATGGTCAGATTTCATCAAAATATTTCCAAAACAACAAAAGTTTTACCCCTTTTAGTAAGGCCACCCCCCAATTTTTGACAATTCAAAGACGTAACGCAGCAAAAACACGATTTTATTAAAGTCTCATCTCAAATAATTATTATAAAATAGCCTTGATATTGACAGATGATCATTATTATTACTATTTAAAAAATAAACAGGGTACCAGCGTAGCTGCACGTCACTGAGAAGTCACTTAGCAAGATGACAATCAAATTCTTAAAATTAGAAATAACAAGGAATCTGTCAGATAGTCAACAGGTCCATCAAGAACTCTGCATAGAGACTCAAAATAAGTTTTGGCACGGGTGGTGGGCACATTGAACACAAGTTGTGAAGCACTACCAAGTTCATTTGACAACAGTTATTTGTGATGAGACTTAAAAATCGTGTTTTGTCACTTTTTGTTGCGTTTCGTTTTTGAAACGTCAAAAAACGGTGGGTGGTCTCACTAAAAGTGGCATAACTTTTGTTCAGTTTTAAATATTGTGATGAAATCCGGCCACCATGTGTAGATATGAATTGTCTATAAGACTGTAAAATTTCATTTCAATATTTTTATTTTTGGCCTAGATATTCGCAAAAAACCTAAAAATAACTGCGTTTCGTTTTTGAAATGTCAAAAAACGGGGGGTGACCTCCCTAAAAGTGGCATAACTTTTGTTCTGTTTGAAATATTTTGATAAAATCTGGCCATCATATGTAAATATAAATTGTCTATAAGCCTGTAAAATTTCATTCGAAAATTTCTAATTTTGGCCAAGATATTGGCAAAAAACCTAGGGGGGGGTCTTTTTTTTTGGCGCACCCTGTATGTGCCTCAGGTCATATCATTTAGTGTTTACTGTTGCAGACATCATGGTATAGAATTCTCTGAAGTTAGCAGCTGTATAAACGCGAGCATGGACAATTGCAGATGGCACACACTGTTTAGTTCATCTTGCCAACACACAGGCAGGCAAGCAGGCAATGAAAGATGGAAATGATAGGCAGGCAAACAGGAAAACATGCACCTAGGATATGGATACAGTCACGGAAACAGAGAGAGAGACAGAGAGAGAGCCAAACAGAGAGAGAGTAGGCCAAGGATCTGTTGGGGGAACTGATGCTGGAGAAAACATAAACAGGGCGAGTTGGGAAAATCGATATCTTTGTGGGGGGATAAGCTGGTCTATTCAGCTACCCATCCACCCATCTAGAGGAATTCCATTTATTCGTAGGAATACACTGAGGAATTCAGATCCATAAATATATTACATTTCCTCATTTTCTTGTCTTGGTAGACACACATGTATACATAAACACACACACACACCGCTTTGTCTCTCCCTCTCTTCATATCCCTCTAACCCCGCCCCCATCTGCCTATTTCTCTGTCTCTGTGTCTCTCCCCCAGAACATCTATCTGTCTGTCTGTCTGTCTGTCTGTCTAGTCCCATGGGACTAGACAGACAGACAGACAGATAGATGGTGTTGCAAGTGAAGAGCTTATAATACTGGACTAGACAGAGAAACAAAGACACACACACACACACACACAAATGACTTCATTCGTTTGATAAACAGTCGAAAACACGACTTCATGAAGTCATTCAGTCCAGACCGCACGCCACATGGTTAAAAGACCTGTATAAATACCAGATCATCATGGCACACAATGCACCAACATGTTGTATCGATCGTATAGAGAAACAACACTCAACAGACAATTCCAGTTATTCCATGTTGCTTCCATGCCTGCACCACCAGTTCATGGCCATTAATCGCACCCTTAATTATATATCACGAGTGCCGTTTGCTTTCCAAAGGTGCTATAAAAATCGGCAAATACAGTACATTACAATACAGTACATTACAATACATTACAATACAGTACATTACAATACAGTACATTACAATACAGTACATTACAATACAGTACATTACAATACAGTACATTACAATACAGTACATGCTTAGAATATATTATATAACGACTTCCTACTTTAACCACCGTAATTCCGTAAGGCTTTCACATCAGCATCAGTCTCAAAGGAGGGTGCTACATAAAATTACCAATACAATAACAGTAACAGTTGGCTATCTCCAGTAAAACATTGCACAGCACAGTCTCACCCAAGAAGAATTTACAACATCAACGAAGCACACACTAATCTTAAGATCAGTCAGTCAGCCAGCCAGGCAGAGAGGCATTGCCGTTTGCTATTCATTGGCCAACAAAGGCGCAAACGGGAATGCAGGAACAGACAGACATACTCTATAGCAGAGTCCCATGGCAATGTCTGCATTCTACCCCCCCCCCACCTCCCCCAACGCAATCTGGGTGCGTTCCACAGCTGCTCTGTGCATACGCGGAAGCAGAGAGAACAGAGCATTCGTTTTAGCGAAGAGAAGATGTAACAATAGGAGATGTAACAATAGAAGTCACATATGAAGGGCTTCAATTTCTAAACCTTGTGTTGTGAGGATGGTCAGTTCAGAGACTTCTGCCCAACATTACATGAGGAGAGTTCTTTCTTCTGACGCCTTTTCTTCTCTCAATCTTTAGAAGGACCATTGAAAGTTCAGTGGCTGGCAGAAGAAAAAATCCTGAAACATCTATACTCAACATGGGTACAACTGCATTAGACTGACGAACTAAGCTACTGGACACTGATACCTGGATGATTTTGATGTGCTTTCATGCCCTTCATATGTACCTAATCTATGAGAAAATATCGGATCTAATGAACAAGCGAATACGATGATGGTCTTTCATAGCAATCGTTTCCAGCCAACAGGCATGAAAGAATGGAGATATGAAACTGAAGAACAATTAAACAGTTGGACCATCATCACTAGGAACCGATGACGATGATGAGAAGGGCACCATAAGGGCGTTCAATACACTCGCCTGGTGTTCTTTTGATGCGAAGAAAACACTCCTGGTGTACTCTGCTGGTATGGAGAGCACATCCTAAGGACACTATAAATCATCAGGGCGGACATGAATTACACTTTGCCCTGCTCGTACTTTAGCAGTGCCAGTTCCAAGTCTTTTGATATGATAGCGTGGTTATTTACAGCAAGCAGTGCTCAAGGAATTGGGTCAGTATCCCACTCAACCTATGCGCTGTGACCGCTGCCGAACAACGGAATGCCCTTACACTCTCTTTAAACTCTGTGTGTGCGCGTGCGTGCGACGTGCGTGTGTGTGTTTGTGTGTGTGTGCACGTGTGTGCGAGTGTAAACGCGCATATGTCTACACATAGTTAATTGTTTCATACAGAATGCAATGTCCAAAATATTTATGCAGTTCTGTGGATGAAAGAATAATTTAGCTCCAAACGACCTCTACAAAAGATGGACATAAATATGTTAAAACCAATTGCAAAATATGCATACGAATGCATAACATGCATCAGCATCATGAGACGTCCAAAGCAGATTTTTATGTAAAGTATTCGGCAATGCACCCAAAAGACATTTATAACGTATGCAAATGCATGCAGCAACTGGAAGCAGAAGCAGGGAAAGCCGACTGGTATTTTTGCTGGTATTATTGATGGTCCGGTGAAAAAGCCGACAGATAAATCATCGATCAGTTTTTCATACGAAATTAAGAATCGCATCAGACGACGACATTGAGTCATAGTAACCATGACAACAGCCAAATCATCCATTTGCAATGCGATTAAATCTAATCTCTAATCTACCGATTAACTAATTAATTATAATCGACACAGTTTGTCGAATCGTTGACGCTTTCACAATGCACATTATAATCTAATCAACAACAATGCAATCTAAATAAATTAATCTGATGCAATCTACACTAATCTAATCAATAATAATGCAATCTAAATAAATTAATCTGATGTAATCTACACTAATCTAATCAATAATAATGCAATTTACACTAGTTAATCTGATGTAATCTGCACTAATCTAATTATACGTGAAGCAGTCCACACCAATGTAATTAACGCCAATTAATTTTTAATGCAAACATGAATCTATAGAGTATAGACTGATCTAATCTGGTGTAATCTATACTAATCTAATCTTGTACACGTAATGTAGTCTACATTGATGTAATCTCAACTAATTTAATGTTTACAAACTAATGCAATCTAAATCTACACTGATCTAATATATAGACTTCACCAGTTTAACGGACACTAATATAATACACACTGATTTAATATGTACAATGTACATTTATACTACAAACTAATTAATTATCATGTAATCAACTGTAAACTCTAATCAATGCAATAAATCTGGGCTGATGTTTTGCTAAAGCGGAAGCCGTCTATTGATGGCCGTTTATGATCAAACCATGGTCCAGAAATACAGACCATTGGACCTCACTGTATAATAGTCAGAAGACATAAATTCAAATCACACCTTTGGAAATCTGCCAAGAATGTCAGGTTTTATGGCCTCTTTTATATGCTCTTGGCCAGTCACTAAACAAATAGCCGGCTAGCTACCCTTATTTACATGCCCAAATGTACCAACAGATGCGTCCGCGCATACATGCTGGTCTAAATATATAAGTTTCTGGTGGTCACACACTCAATGTCTGTTAATAGCAGGCATTACTTCTAAGTACTCACATACACTCAGCTGAGCTCATTTCGACTTCTTTTCAAGACTAAACACCCCTATTTCTAATTTTTGGGATCCCACGCTCATACCCCACCCCCACCCCCACAGCCCCCTAACACAGAATAAGCTTTTGTAATTCTCTTACAGATTTACATGGGATTACTTGCCAACTACATTTAAGCTGTCTATCAGAGATTTCAGACTTAAAAAACGTCTCATGCCCATTCCATTACTATATATACATTTGCTAAGGACACCTAGAAGCAGGGCTGAAAGTGAGCCGGGTCTGTCCGGGTCTCAGACCCGGCATTAATTTTTTTTCACTGAATAAGCACTGCAGATATCTAGCCCCTCTGGTCCAGAGACCCGGCAATTTTTTCAAACCACTTTCAGCCCTGCCTAGAAGGTTATTAATCTTAGAAAACATTACCTACGAATACAATTATAATCAAATGAGATTAGCTTACATAACGTTTGACTACAACAAATCAGATCAAATCATTTAACTGAGATTACATTATAACATTTACTAGATTAGCAATGGATTAGATTAAATTATATCACTATAAATCTACTTAAATCAAAAGACACCATGTATGCAGCTGTGAATAACATCGTCATGTATCAGATTATGGCATTAGACTTAACAGCAGACCATGAAGAATGCTCTTTCTTAAAACATTTGTTGTCTGTGCAATGTGCACTGCATGTTCTCGCTACACTGATGTCTGTTGCTTCCAGACACCACATCGCATAGTGACTGAGACATATTAGCCAACAACTGCGCCCTTATATAAAGCATTCTGCAAATACGACTGTCTCCTGTTTTCAGACACGTTTTTTAGAGGGAACGCTAGAGTTGGCGTGAGATCAAACAATCAGATGAAATGTCAGTAAGATAAAGGGCAAGGAACAAAAGAAGTGCTCAGCAAATCTGCCCAGAGCTGCATGCAAGATAAGCTGCATGAATTTTTTGCATGCCAAATCCAGACAACGAAAACATTGCCTACAGGCTATGTATAGGTACAAAAGAAGTATTGCAGACGAATGCTCAGTTTCATCGAAAAAACTTAAATGAGAAAATAGAACCAAACCCATTCTAATTTAATCGCTGACATTATAATATCAAATGCACAGGACATTTAAAAATTGATGGTTGATCAACATGAAAACATGGTTAAAAACAAACGTGTTTTAATGGCAAACCAGTGGCAATATCTTCCAGCGAGTTAAAGGCCATGGTGCCAAATGTCATTAAGTAAAAAAGGTTTGAGAAGCTTTATAATATGATTTAAATTAACCACCTTAACCTGAGTTTGGGTAGCTTTGGCTGATTGTTTTAAGCTATGCCTCGCTTTGGGCAGCTGTATCTTGACGTTAAGCTGATTTATCCATGTTAAGGAAAAGCTCTCCATCTGGATTTGAATTGACTCAGGTGAAAGAGTAGCTGCAAGTGGATTTTGGCATAATTAGAGGAAGTGGACATATAGGTCAGCCTATATGCAGGGGCGGATCCAGGGGGGCTTATCCGGCCATGCCCCCCCCCATTTAGAATTCCCATGTATCGTGGCCCCCCCCATTTGGATTGAACATGCCGTGGAACAATGTATATATTGTACAATTTGGCCCCCCCCCCGACTAAGAAATGCCCACACATTGCGGCCCCCCATTGGAAACGGCATGATGACTTTAAAAAAATAATAAAAATAAAAAATAAAAGTCATCAACTTTTTTGGCGGATACGAAAGAAAAATTTTCCAGACCCGGAAGGACAAAAAAATTTCCCAGACCCAAGACCAACCAAGAATTTTTGCCCCCCCCCCCCCCCCGTCCAAAGTTTCTGTATCTGCCCTTGCCTACATGTTTGTCTGTGTATGCATGACTGTCCTTGGTGTGCCTGAACTGTCTTTTTCACCACCGATATCTTCATCAAAAGCAAAACATTATGTCAGCTGTTCATCCATTTAAGCTATTTTCCACATTTAATATGGCAAATAAAATATTCATGGCCAGTGTTACAGTGCATGTCTCTAGTCTGATTATATTATACATGCCATATGGATAACGAATCACCAGCTGTCTCACCCTTGAGGGAGGTTGTCAAGCTGTTGCAATGCTTTTTTGCTTCACAATTCGTGTACAATGTGCATGCATGCGTGTTTGACAGTTAGGTTACACCACAGTGCAGTGAGGTTTAAGTCAAGGTACATAGTGAGGTATTAAAGTACAAACAAGGTAAGTTTAAATCACAAGTAAGTCTATATGGTATATTAGGTATATAGTAAGATTTGTTGGATAACGACATGAACTTTTGATGAACAGAGAAGGTTTATTCAGATAGTATGAAATGCTGGAATTTATCTCTCTATTTATGCTATCTCTATGTTTAACTATAACTTAACTATCATGTAACTGGGCGCGCCCCGAATCCATGGAACATATTTCGGCCAGATCCCCAAATCGATTTTCGCAAACCTAATTATTTTTAGACACAAAACTGTTAACAACACTTAAAATTTATGTCCATTGTGCCATGTATTCAATGTAACTCTTAATAGTTTTGGGGTTCTGCCACTTTCTATTATAAAACTTTTTTTCGGGCTTTTGTGTATTTTCAGCATTTTTGGGGATTCGGGTTTCAGGGATCTGACTTCATCTCTTGTAACCATACTTGCCTATTCACCCAACTCCTTACCTCCCAACTTATAATAAGAAGTTGTAGTTTTCAGCAATTGACTATGCCTTATGGCTCCTAGGACTGTTGACTTGTCCTCCTTTGTCCAGGCTTGGGACTGTCACTACCAAAGTGCAAGTGCTCAGTGGCTACATAGCTACGTGCTAGTCTATCAATCTAGCTCAAGCATTCGGTTTACTTTAAATTTAAATAGTCTAGACTAATTATAGTATATCGATGCTCTCGTTTCCCCAGATCCGATTTAAATAAACCAGAGAGTTTATGTGTAATAATTTAATCTAATTTAAGCAAAACTAATAGACCACGACCGAACCAGTTGGGGGTAAACATTAGTATGCACGAACCATCAAACTGCGGTAAACGTGTAGTTTAGCGTAATTAATTATTTTCACGCTTATAATGGCACAAAAAGCGTCTAAAAGTATTTCTGTCAACGTGCTGTTGCCAAAGTGATGTATGATTATACTTCGAATATCTTAAAAAGTAGGATTTCGATCGAAAGATTGTAATATTTTGTCGTAACAAACCGCCGATCTAAGTTGATGTTCAACTGCGACCCTTTCCGGAAGTGGCGTGCGGCAAGAAAAAATTAATAAGTAAGTAAGTAAAAGTCCAGCTTTTTCAATTGCATCAGTTGTTTATGTATCCAACTTCTGTTTCAATAATAACTATTTTTCATCAATCCAGCTCCAATTTCAGCTTGATTATTTTTATTACCCCAGCTTCTATTTCTCGCCAGTTATTTTCGTCAATCCAGCTTCTCTTTGAGATATGAAAATAACCTCATCCAACTTCCATTTCTTAAGCGGTTTTTCATCAATCCGGCTTCTATTTCAGATCTAGAAATTAATGCCTTCTTCCAGCTTCCATTTCTCATTTTGAACTTAGGACCGAAGTTTTGACATTCACGTTATTTATAGTCGCATATACGTCTATGGTTTGAGCGCGTACCCCAACTTCCGGTCATATGTTGCGGTTCAATGGCGATTCGAACGGCGATTTCGCATGGGAAATGTTACATTTTAAAAACATATTTTCTGTCAATATTCGTATTCTTACGAAATTTGAAGTGTGCTGTTAGATGAGTTAGACCATTGCAAGTCATTAGGAATAATTTACGGCGCTTTTTGTGTCGTTAAAACCGCGAAAATAATTAATTATGCTAAACTACACGTTTACCCAAACTGCACCCTGACCAATGCACATTATTTCATTTACAAACAAAGATTAAAAGCTGTACAAAATAGATCTTACTGCAAACTTTTGAAAACACTGTCTAGTTCGCTAATCCGACAAAAATCCAGATCTAAACGAATTGCGCCGGAAATTCTGAAATAATCCGAATTTGAACCAAACAAAACAGCCAGCTAACTCCATAAGGATATTGAGTAACACACTTAACACACTCCGCTCGAAGTTGGAGCAACTTAGAATATTTCAGAATTCCTTCTAGACATACGATCTAACTTGCTCGTATTAACTTCGACGTCCTTATGTCTTATAAAGTTTAAACATCTACTTAATTTCGCCAGTTTTCGTGAAATTCTGCCAAGTCGTGCACAGAATGACCTGTTAGTGCTCGCTATCACGGCGCGCAAACATTACAGTCGAAAAGCTATGGACAAAACATTGCAGAATACGGTAAGTTTTTATTAAATGCATTAGTTGCTGCGCCGCGCATGCACCGCAGCGCCTCTAGCGACAAGCAAGTATAACGCCTTGCATAATTGTATAATTAATTATTGTATTCTGCTTACGGATTTATAAATAGAGCCACAATCTAATTAGAAGGCTATCGTGAATCGTGATCGTAAACTCGAAATTCTAGATGGCCTACAAAGAAAATTTACGGGAGCCAGTTTTTCAAACCCAAATCGATGGCAGAGGGCAATCGTAATCGTATACTCGAGACTTCTATAACGCCCACCCGAGAACCAGCAAACTTATTCGGAGGCGCGATCCGGAGCAAGGGCGGATCCAGGGGGGGGCCAATCCGGCCATGGCCCCCCATTTAGAAATGCCATGTATCGTGGCCCCCCCCCCCATTTGGTTTCAGCGGCTGCTGAAATGGTATGATTTTCTCAAAATTTTGGCCGGATGACTAAAAAAAAAAAGGTCATCAACTTTTTTGGCGGATGCGATTTTTTTTTCTCCCAAGCCAAGGTGTCAAGAAATTTTTGCCCCCCCCGTCCAAAGTTTCTGTATCCGCCCTTGATCCGGAGAGTCGGCGGGCAGACAGTCAGATGGTTAAAGTGGATGGAGTTTATATTAATTCGGCTAGGCCTATCTGTGGCACGATCACTTACAAAGATCGAGTAGGCCTACGTGACGTGGAATCTGAACAAACCACAGCGAGTCCGGACATTCGATATTTCTTGTTGACCGTATGCACACATTAACGGAGCTATAAAAATATTCACGCACGTACACTGTAGATACTTTGGCACATGTCAAAGGAATCTTTATTATCGACAGGCGGCACACATCTAAGGATTCATCCGCATTGTAATTGTAATTAGAAACTTATATAGAATGCAGTCAGGGTGGATCCAGGGAGGGGGCTAGTCCGACCATGCCCCCTCCCCATTTGGCATTTACACAGAACGTGCCCCATTACTCAATGTGTCGTTTGAAAGAAGGTATTGGAACAACGTGCTCATCTATTACTTCAGCACTTGAGACTTTGAATTTTGTCCTGATGTTATCCACACAGTCACCAGATTGCCAACAAAGAGGAGCTATATATTTCAGAATTGTATTGTAGTAAACTGGTTTATTAGTTTTGTAAATTGCCATCTGTTTGTTTCCTAAACTTATTTAGGGGTGCACGCATGTCCATTATTTTTTGTGTGCAAATAAAATTACAGAGGAAAATAAAATACCTTGTCAACTGTTTCATGTGCAACATAAATTATTTTTAAATTTTAACTATAGAACCTATTCACGTAGTTTACTACCTACCTCCTTTTGAACATTGAACAACACTGGTGGCATCAACACCCTTTAATTAAAAAAAATTATGCCAGGAAGATCATTTTTAAATTCCAGATTTTATTATACAGGAACAAACCAAAAGACAATCTCGCTCAGTTCTGCGTATTGTTCTGAACAACATTAATAAATAACATAAGTTCTTATATATTAGGGAACTTTTAGTAAATAGAACTTGTTTCACAAGATGAGCTCTTGTCACAAAAGTCAGCATCAGAAATGTCTGTACAAGAAGATTGCACCCGTCGGATCTATTTCTTTGGCGCAATAATGCCCTCAAGCTGAGTCTAAAACACAAAAGAATCTGTGAAAATATCTGCATGGTAAGGTAAGACAATTAATCAATAGCTCATAATAATAGTGGGGCGCGGTGGTGTAGTGGTGGCGTCGTTGCCTTGTAGCCGGAAGGTTCGAATCCACCTCGCCGCGTAAGGACCTTGGACAAGTCCTTCACTCACAACTGCTCAGCGCTTCGGCAAGAAACTTCGATGCAGTGTCCGCTCTGCATCGGGAGCGCCTCTGAGTAGAGAGAGCTTGAAGGGGCGCTATAACAAGTGCACATACAAACAATAAACCCAACTGCGACACCTTTCAGGGCTCGTGAATAAGCTGGTGCCCCGCGCTTGGCTTTCGAGTGGCACTTTAGAAATTTTGAGTTTATGATTACGTTTACGACCTTTGAACCTTGACCTGGAACTAATTTCAGTCTTATTTTCAGTCTCCCTGCATAATATTATTGATCCTGTATTGACTAAATTCCTGCGAACAAGCTGGTTCCCATGACTTTGCTTACTTGGGCACTGTACAAATCGAGATTACGATTCTATCATGCAAGTATGCATGCACACACATACGGTACACATCCATTTATATTCACTCTGTTATTCTCAACCTATAATTATTATTGTACCTGTAATACTTATATCGCATTGACTGTAGCAAAATACTCCCAGGATGTTTTACAAAACTTATCACCATACTCTCCCAAATATTAGACATCTTCACAACAGTACTGTTGTATATAATATTACACCTTCCACTTTACAGAACAGCTCTGTACAACTGTTATTTGCAATTACAACTAAATTTACATAAATACACGCATGCATGTAACTACATATATAGATCAACATATACAGGGTGCACCAAAAAAAGACACCCTAGGTTTTTGCCAATATCTTGGCCAGAAGTAAGAATTTCAAAATGAAATTTTACAGTCTTAAAGAGAATTCAATTTTTTGGTGCACCCTGTATATGTACAATATAATCGATGAATGATAATTGAAGGACAGACCTTGAGCTGTTGATTGGTTTTCTTGAGGAACTGGATCTCTTCGGCATGCTTCTTTTCCTCCACCTGCTTCTGGTCAGCTGCTTTCTTCTCGACCTGGTCAGCACGCGCCTTCAGTTCGTTCACCTGACGTTCGTAGTCACGCTTGTCACTCTCCAGATCAACCATCTGAATGGAAACAAGAAATCAAATCTAAATCAATCGAAATTGAGATTCAATACTTTCCTTTCAAGACAAATCTAATCTACTCAGAATGACCAGCAAGCTGATCTAAAGTAATCTGGTCTCACTGAGCTTGCAATCCCCACATCTTTCAAGTTCTCTTTTCTATAGTTTTCTCATTTCCTACTCAATTTCCTACATTCATCATTGCCTACCCAATTAGCAGCTGCACTACCTATGAAATTTCTAAGTTTCCTCCTTTTCTTTTCAGTTCCATATTTCCATTGCTGCCCATCTATAGTTTTCAAAGATGCCACATTGCCTAACCAATTTAAAATTCCAGCAATTTCTACTGTTATCTAGCTGCCTCACTAGTGCAGTGGTCAGGACACTGGAGTCTGGACTGTCATTCGAGAGGTCAGGGGCTCAAATCCCTGTCAAAGCAGAGATTTGATTTGAGATTCCAGCTCCACATGCACGGATCGTAGTACTGGACACCCACCAGGCCACCATCATAAGTCGAGGTGTGCAAAATGAAGCTGCCCGCACTTCTCACCCCTGGCTACCCCACGAATAACGTAAGGCACTATACTCTTAGAACTTCTCTCCATCTTAGTTCCCTCATCGCTACCCAGTTCGCAGGTTGTCTGATTGCTAACCCGTTTCTCGAGGTCGGTCTTTCCCTGTTCCGCCTGGAGAGCCTTCCTCATTCCGAACGCAACGCTGCTCTCGTACAGCGTCTGGTAGGCGGCAATTGTCATGTTGATCTCGTCGCGAACTCTGACGAGAAGCAGACCACGCTCGGAACAATTGATTGTCACCTGACGAATCAACTCATCTGCAACATCAACGCAACACACACAGTTAGGCAAATTAATATATAGTAAAGGAAGGCATGGTGGAGCGCCTCTGAGTAGTTTCCTTGAAGAGGCACTATATAAATACTTGAATGAATGGATAATTATACACATGGTAAGGTATAGGACGGTTAGGTTAGGTAACAAAAAAATCATTGTAAGGTTATGTTAAGCAGGCCTAAATTAAGCAAAGCAAGACAGGGAAATAGGGTTTACGTTTTCTTTACAAATCGTATGCCTATGCTAAAGAGGCAGAGAACCAGAAGAAGAGAATCTGACCATATAATAAATATATTACCTCACGATACACTATATATTTAGGTACATTACCTTACCATCACATCTTGTACGATACATAATAGAGCTTACCTCACTTGACCTCAAAATTTACACTACAAAATAATGGTTACTTCACTATAGGGCTACCATAAAAAAGCTACATAATGTCAGCTGACCAAAGCACTGTGAGTAGAGTTCACGGCGAACTGGGCAGATGCCTGTCTCTCGAGCCTGGCGTTGCTGTAGTCGCCTGTCCAGTTCTTCCTGCAGAGTCACCACGTCGATCCGAGTGGCCGGAGTACTGGACACTGGCTGCAGCCATAGAGTGGTTTCTTCCTGCCACTCCCTTAAAACAGCAACTGAAGCATGTAAGCATGCATGCACATTATTTATCCATGAAGACATGTGAACATTAACTGTAAATAAGGAATTCAATTCTTAACAGAGGCCTTTAATATGCCAATGCATTTAATAATTGTAATCTATATATATAAAAATGAAACTTTCCAATAGTTTGTGTAAAGTGTTCTCGAAACGTACCGCACAGATTGTTTTGAAAATTTCACAAAACCTTCCATTCCTATAAGAGAGTGTCCATTTTTCTTTTTATCCGAGAAAACGCAATATTTTCCACAAAAAGTGAAGTTTGCATTCCGCTCGACCGCCATTTGCAAATACACGTTGCCGGATTTCAGAAACGCCTTGACAGTGCCTAAACATGAATGAGGTTGCGTGCCGTGACGTCATAAGCGATTCGCATAGTAATTTTGCGGCCTATTTTCCACAAAAAGTGAAGTTTGCATTCCGCTCGACCGCCATTTGCAAATACACGTTGCCAGATTTCAGAAACGCCTTGACAGTGACTAAACATGACAGAGGTTGCGTGCCGCGACGTCATAAGCGATTCGCGTAGTAATTTTGCGGCCTTTCAACATTCTTGGTTGAGAGAGGAAAGGAGCGGAGGGGAGGGGAGGGGAGGGGAGGGGAGGGGAGGGGAAGGGGAAGGGGGAGTGGAGGGGAGGAGGAGGGGGAGGGGGAGAGTCTTTTCTGCCACAGCAACGCGTGGCCGGGTACAGCTAGTAGTCTATAAAAGTGCAAAAGAGTAAATTTATAGTTGCAGTCTGCAGTAGTGCATTGTAAAGAAACTTCTTCAAAAGTACTATTAAAATCCCAATCTGTCAATGAATGACAATGATCTTTAAGTTCAAAACAAGTCTTCCATCCTAGACAAAACGCAAGCATAGATGGCAGTTATATGGAGTCCCACGTTGCATGGAAGGTTGGAGAATGAGGGCAGACTAGGGTGAAGTTTACATGTTGTGGAAGTACAGAACAACCAGATTATGCAGTGTTACAGAGCAAGGAGAAAGCAACATGATAGCATATGATAGTTCTCAAAGATACTAAGGAGCATTTTTACCCAGGCAACTACTCAATGACCTTACAATCTCACGGATTAATTAGTAAGAAGCTAATTAATTCAAGAAAGAAGGTGCAATGCATAAATGTCAAACCTAGTGCAAATAAAAAATTAATACATCATGTAGCTTTGGCAGAGCGCGAGCAGTATTATAACCAATGCAGATGGCGAAAGCATGTTCCATATACTACTGCCTTCACTTGCTCAGAGAGGGTCAAAAAGACACAAAACCTAATCTTGATGTACAATTAATTACACAACAATATGGACGGAGGTATTTGGAAAGCAAATACTGTAAGCCATCTTTTAGAGTTTCCAACTCCACCACTGCACACCCTGATGTAAATGTTAAACCCTGGATGAAGGGGAAGGGTTATAATTAATGCTTTATAGTATATACCATCTTGTTATCACACAGGGTCATTACACTGGAACTGCTACTACTTGCTAATTCATCCATGGTTAACAAGCCAGATCACAAGACTCCTTTCAAGTAAAACCAGACGTCTATTAATTTCACATAGATAAAAATATATTGCAGTGATTTACCAAACATTTCCACAACACTACAAGGAATACTAACTGTAACTCAATACTAACTTTGGAGGCAGTATGGCATTAAGTACTTCAGTCGTTTGTTGGGCTGAACTGTCCAGTGGGGGCAGCTTAGGTTTTGGCGAAGGGCAGGGAGGTGGTGACGTCGCCCGACCTGGTGACCCAGGCCCAACCTTCAGCTTTTTATCCTGAAAGAAAAGAAACGCAAAACATGAATTGTAGTGTACTTAACCCGGTCGAGTTGGCCAGGATCTTGAACTCTTACTTACATTATTACATAACCTTATACTCATAATCCTAGCCAATCCTCACTATCCTGACTTTAGCCGACACCTATAGATGTCCCCGATAACATCCCAAATTCGAACTTTCTAGCAATTCCTGTTAAAAGAGAAATCAAACTTCAAGTGCAAAGCTAACCTTCGGAGTCTTTTTCTCAGTATTTTTCGTCACCAGCACGGGATTGTCAAATCGCACAAGCGAAGTATTTGGAGGAATCATATTAAAAGCGGTTTTTTATCCAACACTTTAAAATTATTAGCAGACCTGACAAACGCCAACCATAACCGCTGGACCGGAAGCGATGACTGATAAGTTACGTAACTTACGAATAATCATGTGCACATCGTTTCAGATGATGATCTTGAATAAACAGCGGAGTCTTTTGTTTGATTTCAAATTATCTGTATTATCCTTTTCGAATATCACTTCCTCTTATCTGGGCTTTTGCAACATCATGTTGTTCTTCAAGTGGTATCTTTCGCGAGACTTGCGTAGCGCTCGTGTTGAATCGGGATTATCTGGTCACTTTGGTCACAGTTTGGTGTCCTAAGCTTAACTTTCAAAAGTGTCGAGTGTACGGCTAGTATTTCACAGCGAGTGTGTAGACTTTTGACAGATACAGGTTTCTGACTGCCATAAACCAAAGAGGCAATAGAATAGAAGGACGACATCAAATCACATCAACGAATATCTTATTTTAACTTATTACCTTATATAGAGGCGCTATACAAGTTTTCAATCGCATGAGTTTAGTTTATACTCTATGATCACGTTGTTTCTCAATGGTTGTTACTATATATAGAATTGGCAGCAAAATTTAAATGGTGTTTGTCGACGTTATGAGGTCTAGCGTTGAATAAATCTCTTTTTATTTCTGTTACAACGCGAATAGTATGGCGTTTCAAAATTTTCAATGTAGCTTAGTTAACAGACTTAGAATGTCTTCGCCGGATGAGATAGTAAGTCGTGAAATGTGGGCCGCCGAGTATCTTAAGAAGGCTGTAAGCGCTATTCTTCTCGAGGTCGGATTCGATACAACCCAGAAAGAAGCCTTTGAGAAATTGGTTGCATTGATCGAACATTGTACGCAGATTATTTATTATTGCTTTAATTGTAATATAATGATTGTACCAGGGTGAGAATTGCCGGGGGGGTTGGGGGGGTTTAACCCCCCCAGTCTTTCTTAGAGCCCCATGTTAAAGTATGTTTTTCATACCCCAATTTCAAGTTTATCATAGGCCAACCCCCCCAGTTATTTTTCCACAATTCTCATACTGGATTGTACTAATGATAATAAAAAATGATGTATGTGTTGACACGTGGCTAATCACAGTAGACCTAGGCCTACTTGTCTTGAGATTGCCAGAGATGTTTCAAGCTTGGCTATTTCTCTGAAAAATTCAAAATCACATTATGTAATGTAACTGCCAGCAGCCTACTAATTTTATTGTTGATTTCATTAACTGTCGTTACCCTTTTAATTTTTAGTTTTGGTCAATTTATGTCGTTTGACTAAGTCATTCGGTGAAGTGGCGTGCCGGAGCCAGCCTATGGTGAACGATGTGGTCCTTGCGGCAATTGAAATGGGTGAGAATTATTCTGTAATGTCTGCTGTTGGCCAGTCAATCTTGTTCATGAAACATTAATTCACACTCTAAAAACATTAATGTCTACAGTCTGATCTTTTGGCACGACAATATATGGAAGCCTTTAGCCAATCTATGTAGGATGGTCCAGACTGGACAGTTTTATTATTGTAAGAATTTGTTTACCAGGTTGGTTAATTAAAATGTATTCATGGTTAGACAAGACCTAAAGTTCTCAGTATTTTTCCTCATGTTTCTATGTCTGTCTCTTTCCTTTGGGGGGGGGGGGAGTGACAGGGTGTGGAACAGGCTCCACAGTCTGGTGGATCAGATAGTTGGATATATCCAAATCATGACCATGGGTTTGCATACTACTGATGCTGATTTATTAATGTGTTGCTACATGGTAATTTCTCTGCAGGTATGAATATGCAATCTTTGATTGCCTATGGACGACGACCATACAAAGTAACAATTTCAGGTAATAAGTTATCCAATTTTCCATCACTTACCTTATAAATAGTACTTCTGCTGCTCCTACTACTATCACTACGGCCACTACTACCATGACCAGTATACTACACGGTGATTCATTAAAAAACGTCCCACTGCATATTTCACTGTAACTCCGTCAAATGTCATGCTATGTGAAAGAAATTTTAAAGGAAGACAGAAGAGTTATTTCTAAACATTCGGAAAGTTAAAGTTTATGTTCAAATTGACCTTCTTTGGCAGCTATGCATGCGCGAAGACGAGTACGCCACTGTTTGACTGATTCATCAATGATGCGCTGATCCATCTCATCCCATGCCTCCACAATTCGACTTCGCAACTCACTGACATCACATATTCGAGATCTGTAGACCTTCTCTTGCATGACACGTCATATCTTATAGTCCACTGGATTTAAATCAGGGCCTGTTTGGTGGCCACAAAGTAGACGGGATGAAAATTAATCAGGTGTTTCAGTTTCCATTAACGCAACAGTGTCCCGTGCTCTGTGCGCAGGAGCGCCATCAAATCAAATCAAATCAAATCAAATCATTTTATTTTGTAACCAAACAATCTTTTACAATTATGCAGTTACAAATCACATTTTCAAATTAGAATGGCCACAAGGATGGGCCCTGAAGGGATCACTGACCCCGCTGATAGGGACACCTACGTACATGTGAAACGAAAAGATGAAACGGCCGACAATTGCTACTAACAAGAAGTGAATGATTACAACTACTTCTGGTATCTTAACTAAACCAGACAATGTAAACTCTTAACTACATAGGAAGAAGAAAAAAGTTAGAGTCAACAAGTGCAAGACATGTGTGTGTGTGTGTGTGTGTGTGTGCGTGTGTGTGGCTTACATGGACCAACACATTGTTACATCATAACACAATGTTGCCATTATTGACAAGGTGAGAGCGAAACTTTTTCTTAAACAATGATAGTGATGGAGATTGCCTAACTTCTTGAGGGATTTTATTCCAGATTGAAGGACCAGTGGCTCTAATACAGAAAAGACGGGTATTTGTGCGAGCAAAGATGCATCTGTAATTTGACGAGTTTCTTGTTGAGTGAGAATGGATCTGAGAAGCAAGATTAAAGAATCCCTTGAAAACAGGAGGGAGCAAACCGTGGTCAAAGCGATACATAAATTCTCCTGATTGATAGAGTTGAATCTGCTCAAATTTTAATATGTTAAAATCACAAAATAAGGGGTTGGTATGCGATAAATATGTAGTACCAGCCACTTTTCGAATGACCCTTTTTTGGAGTATTATCAGTCTATGCAGTCTAGTAGTGTAGTTAGATGCCCATATTAGATTACAGTATGCTAAGTATGGATACACAAGCGAATAATATAGTTTTACACGGATAGAGGAAGGTAGTAGGTATGCAGTACGTGCTATTATCCCAGTATTTTTAGCAATTTTTGAGGAAATACATTTTATATGATCTATCCATGTTAAATGTTGATCCACATAGACTCCCAGAAATTTTGTGGACTCTACCCTAGAGAGATTGGATCCATTAATACATAGTATAGGAAGTTGGAAGTTCCTGCTGGAAGATTAAATACTCATCGGTAATGTCACGAATGTTTGGTAAAAGGCCCTGTTTTAGTAGAACATCTCTGTGATATTGTCCATTGATCTTAACGTCCGGTTCGATGAAATGGATATGTTCGTACGACCGTGTGCAGAGACCCCGACAGATACGGATTTACCGAAAATTGGTCGATTCCGCAAAAGACGATTTACTGGAACGTCCCTCTCCTGTGTACCGGCAGATGCTTGATTGTGAACATTCTGATTGTTACTGGGTGATGCCACAGTAAACAATTTCTCATCAGGTCGCTAAACCAGATTAAATTGACCAGGTTTGCATGATACAACCTCAGTGACTGATAGGAACGTTGGATATTGCTTGTGTCTCGAGATTATCGTGACGTCATTAGTTTCGTCATCCGCGTTACGTCATTATAGCTCTGAACGTGACATAATTTATATAGCACTTGGCTAGATCATCAAGCTCCATTATTCTGAAATTTCATTAAATTTGATGGTCATCCACATGAGTTATGCCAACTTTTATATGGGACGTTTTTTTATGAATCACCGTGTATAATGGCAACAGAGATTACTAAATATTATGATTATAAAATTTACCATATTTTTTTGTGATGTGTTTTGGCTTTCAATAATAATAATAGGCCTATAAGAATGATTAAATCACCAGAATTTCGCTATAGGGTGCATGATATAAGAGACTAGTTGCATGCCATTTGCCAGAATTCAAATCCTTTCCATCTCAGACAGATATTCAATGATTTTCCAAACGTTGGCACCTTTGCACAGCTGGCCAAAACAAGTCGACTGAAATCGACAGTCTCACGCAGCATTAGATTATTAGCAGAATAAATGGGCCATTGTTTTACTGGTCTTTGTTAATGTTTTTTGTTTCAGTGCCACCCAGTCAGCCTCAATCTCTGAAGCTGAAGCCACTTAACCTTGGCGCACAGCTGCCTCGCCCCTCCTACATTCCTGACCACTTGCCTGAGTTTCCGGATGCTCACTGCTATCTCCGAACTCCGGTGAGTTTATAGGCTGTGCTTCCTGTAACCCATCCATTATTGACAAGCATGCTTCCAAGGTCACAGTTCATTTTGACAAATATTACCAGAGCTGTCAAATTACAAGAATCTTTTCAGTGGCGGTGCCAGGATTTCAGTTTGGGGGGGGGGCTGAACTCGTGGAGGAATTTTTCTGATTTTTTAGTCATTTGGTCGAAATCTCAAAGAAATTTTCCATTTTCATCACCAAAGTTTCTAATGACCTTTTTTGTCATTTGGCTCATTTGGGGGGGGGGGGGGGCTAAGCATGGAAATATTTGATTTTTACATGGGGGAAAATGGATTGCCTTTTCGGGGGGGGGGGGCTTAACTAGGGTTGCCAACTTTGGATTATGAAATTTCTGGACGTGTCGTGAGCCCCACGATTTGCGGAAATTTTAGCCAGTAGGATCCGCGGTCACTTTGGTGGCACACCGCAGGGCTTTTTAGCGTGCATTTCTACACAAAATGTGCAGTTATAAATGCATTTTTGCTGTTGTAAAAGCAGTTATGTGCAGTCGAAATCATTAGAAAATGGTAATTGCAGGCCGGTGTTTACCATTAAAGAAGGAGGACATGTGCAGTAAAAAATAAACAGGAAGGTGAGATAAAAAAAATTGAATTTTATGACTAAAAAAGGTCATCAGTTTTTTCGTCGCCGACTTGCAAATTGCTGAAGAAAGACTTTTAAAAGGTCATCGGTTATTTCTTTTCACCGACTTGTGACATTTCTTGGGAAAATTTTCAGAAAGCGGCGATAAATTGTCGCCAAAGAAAGCCGAACTAAACATTCCTGGTTCTGCAGTTAGGCTATAGGCCTACATATTTCTTTTAATTAAACAAGCCCTGCATGGAGCACCGCAAGCTATACCGACCAGAGGCTCCAGTGGCAGCTGGGTCTACAAGACTGAAACTCAGTAGGCCTAAAAAATCATCCCATAGTATGTAAGTCTTCTTATATCGCAAAATATGTTACATAATTTAGAACTTAGACCTACCTATAAAATGTGAAAATAAGTAAGGTAGGCCTACATGATCTGGGTCATTGTATGAATACCATGGAAGTTATAATGGAACATGCACAGGAAGTAGGAATATTATTTCATCGATTAATATAACAAGATTCAAAACTAAATTACTTTTAGATAACATGATTTTCAAAAACTGAATCACTGACTCAATTATATATTAAAACTTTTTGAAAGCAGACAGCACATAGCCTAAACATAAAAAGATACCAAATAGATGTCCGATAACAAAAGGTGTGTTAACAATTTAGGTGTAGCTACAGAGGTGCTCCTTTTAAAAGTCACAGTGTATTTTTTTCTCTCCATAATTTGTAAATCTTAGACTCTTGCAATTTTTAATAAATTATTATTTTTCAGGACGATTGTTGTCTTTGTTAGAGATGCAACTTTCCATTTGTTTCGTATTCTTATTTTTTCTGGACACTGCATTGTCCAGAATGACCCTCCTCTGTTTTCTGTACACTGGATCCGATTTCTGTACGATCCAGAAAAAATCTGGACGGTTGGCAACCCTAGGCTTAACCCCCTAGCGCCGCTACTGAATCCTTTTTAACTGCAGTTTGCATTGCCCTTAGTGGGTTGTGTGTTTCTTACTTTGATCTCTAACTGCAACTCTTGCGTCTGAATTTCAGGTGCATGCAGCACCTGTCACTGGTTACCAGAACATTCGCGAGCACAATGCAGTTCTGAAGCGCAACATGCTGAAAGCAGGAACATACTTGGAAGCCATGAATAGCCACATGGAAGTCGGTCTGTTTCCGGATGCCCCATTCACCTATCCATGTGAGCATATGCATATAATATTATCATGTATAGTTGTGTGCATTTCTTGCTAGGCAAACCTCTTAATAATATACGGCAGCATGTTTAACTGATAAATCTAAAAGCTGCAAATGAAAATGTCTCTTGAAGAGTTGAAGTATTTATATAATATGTTGGATCAAGAGCATCATCCACTTTTAGAACGAATGTGACATTCAGCAATCAGCACAGCTATTCTGTTCTGGCTTTACCAAGTTTGTTAGTGCCCAACTAACACCTAGTCCAGCGTGATTTTGTAGGAGTTTTCTTTACTTAGAAAATGCTTCTAAAGTTAACAATGACTACAGATAATTCTTCAGGTTTCTGTTGCTAGTGTCCAGTTAATGACAACAGACAATTTAGTTTTATGAGAGTTCACTCAAGTTACAAAAATCTCAATTATTAATGATTTAGATGAATTTCTTTGGGTTTTGGAGATGGAAGGTTCCCAGTTAAAGATGGTTTGAATGCTTTTCAGAATAATGTTCCAGAAATTTTATGTTCGCTCCATCATCTAGTAGATCAGTTCCATCTAAAAATGATTCTGTGGGTAAAATATAATAATATTTAATACTTAAATTATTGTGTCCTTTCAGTAATCAGCAGCAAGCCAAAGGTGAATCATTTGTATGAATTCATGATCCAGCGCTCTTGCAAGTCCAAAGAAAACCCAGCGACGCGCAAATCATCGAAGCGGAGGCGAAAACGTAAAAACAAAGTCTGCGTTGATCATTCCAATTCGCCAACGGAGGCTGTCATCAATAATCCATATCTGCATTTGCCTAAGGTGCCACCACGTATAAAAGGAATGTCGTACTAGTAAATTCAGTGCGATCATTGTTTTTGCCAAAGTGCCGAATCTGACTAAGTCCCGTGGTTAAAAACTGCTCAATGTTATTCCAGTGAACCAAGTGGTATTTCACACTAGTTAATATTTTTTCATCAGTAAACTAATGTTACTGATGCTTTGCACACAGATAATTCTGTTGCTAAACACTTGGAACCAGTCAAAGTTGACCCAGATGAACTATCCAAGAAATTATAATCCAGTAAAGGACAATCCAGGCAATCCGTTATTTTAATAGTTTAATGACAAGGGTGTGTTTAACCCATTCCAGCCGGAATTGTTTTGATACCTATCCTGTTAATCGGGTAACGGGTGACCCGATCCGGCAGGAAAGGGTTAAAGTGACTAGGAAACCAATGCAAATTGTTGTTAAAGTGTTAGTGTAACTAGTTCATAAGCTGGATAGAATTTTTGTGATGACGGATAGCATTATATTCTTGTATTTTGAGATCTATTCTTCACCTAAATTCAATTTTTAGTGGTTTAACACAACTTCACGATTAATGAAGCAAAGCACTGCATTAATGCCATGTTATTTTGTATCAAGTGTTGTTGTTGCGTTACTGGTAAAGTCATAAAGTGAAGTTGAGCTAAATAGCTAAAATTTATGTATGTAGCATGACATGCTCAAAGCATGTTCTGTTTATATTAAGTTTGAATGGTCAAAAGTGTTTTACCAGTGTAACATGCAAATGAAATTAATATGGAGCACCTTAACAGCAGACATCGGCTAAAATGACTGGAAAACCAATGGAACTTGTAGTTAAGTGTTAAAAAGTGAAATGTTCTGTTATTGCATTGCTAAGGTTGTGTTTGTGCTTCTATGGAAAGACCTTCAAATCACATGACAATCCTCTTCTGGGAAGTGTTTGTAAATGTGTGTGCTTGTATGCATGTCTGTGTGTTCACGTATGTTAACAAGTTAGTTAGCTTTCATCATTCATAATTCATTAAATGCAAAAGCAAGCTAAGTAGATGTGCATACCTATTGAAGGTAATATAGTTGCTCATGCCTTAGTAACTCTGTCAACAGCTGAGCTCTACATTTTGGCCTTTGAGTTTTGAAACTGTCCATGTCAAGTTAAGACTGAAGCAATGAAAGTATCCGAGATTTAATTAAGAAGACAAATGTAAACAGTACTGTCAAATATATTAATAATAATAATACCAAAAAAACAATGTTAACAGTGCAGAACATGGAATGAGTGTTCAGTTTAACGAGCAAGCTATAGTCAATCCAGTAATGCAGAACTAAAATTTATGTGTGGTGTTAGATGGAAAACTAGCGAACCATCAATTTTCAGAAACGAAATCTAGACCTTCCAATCTTCAGCATTCTTAATAGACAACTCTTAATCTTTTACTTGTTTGCCCAAGAATATCCGCTGAAAACGGGCTTAAAACTTAAAATCTGATCTGGAAACTTCTATAGACAAAGTTGTGTGCTATATCCATGTTGCCTTTTAAAGTCAATAAAGCTTGACAGTTGACAACCATGTTTATATCTCTGGCTGCTTCGACCAATCATATCTGTATAGCGCTTATCTGGAACACAAACTTAGATATCTAAAAACATGGATGCATGTATGTATTTATGTATACATGAAAGTGTGGATTATTTATGTTGCACCCTTTAAGAAATCTTGCAGAAGAACTGCACACATGGCTGTCAAAGTGGACCTGACAAAGATGGAGGCATCTATAGTACATATGTTGACAATTGCACATGCGTGTATCTAGTTGAGTAGTTGTCTATAAACTTTCTTGGGAGACACTAATGTGTTTCGTACACACAACTATCTAACAGCGGCAACAGATTTGTTCCGTGTGCAATGCATTCTTCTCCAACTTTCTCGCAGCTCCTGAGCTGTTCGACCTTTGGCAAATCGGTAAGCGTTGAGGATGGCCGTCCAGTTGTATCCGTGCAGGTGGACTCCTCTGCGTAGTCGTCGCTCCTCTGCCATCGACAGCGGAGGATGACGACGATGACGCTGAGCTGCAGAGGGAGAGGAGAACAGAGATGGAGGAGACGGTGCGTGGTCAACTGTTGATGAGTCCTGTTGAAACACAGATGCAATGTTGGCAATCAGATGATGCAATGTTGGCAATCAGATGATGCAATGTTGGCAATCAGATGATGCAATGTTGGCAATCAGATGATGCAATGTTGGCAATCAGATGATGCAATGTTGGCAATCAGATGATGCAATGTTGGCAATCAGATGATGCAATGATTGGTGAAAAAATCAAGGTGATGTATAAGATGGTTGGTGGTAAATTCAAAGTAAGATGGTTGGTTAATGGCAAAATCAAGGTACATGCTAGAATCAGGATATATAGTAAGGTGTGATAACACTAATGAATGAGGCTAAATCAATGTAAGATGGCTGGTGACATAAGGTCAGGTAAGATGAATAATGGTAATTCAGGAAATGTATGATGGATGAAAGTTGGCTACATACAATATTTACATTTATACCCTCGGTCAATGCAGCCACATAGATACCTACACACATACAATACATACAATATTTGATTTATGCACAATTGCACACACGGTACGTATACCACAAAGAACACACGGAAATAAATGACAAAGCAATCAATATTCTGACCTTCATTCTCTTGTATTTCTCCATGAGGTCGACCGCAGTACGACTTGGGTGGAATTCGTACGCATAGAGAATCTGCTTCCAGAACTTTCCAAGTTTTGCCACTCCTGTCATCAGGTTCTGTTCCTCTGTGTGGCTGTATGGGACCCTCGCACGACGACTGGCCTTTGATGGACTGGTCGATCTTGACCAGACTGAGCCTGGCGCTCCCTCGTGGTCACTTTCATAATCGGTGACGTCAGCCTCGGGTGAAGAAATCGTCTATTCATATAACAGTCACCATTATCATTGTATCTTAATGTAATTTGAAAAAATGTAACATGTAATGTATTCTGTAATGTCTGTTCTGTAATGGAACGGAATTTGTTATAAACTTCACATGATTTGTAATTTGACTTCACATAATCTGTAAATAGTTGGAATTTGATGCAGCTTTGTGTAATCAGATAGTTTATATTTGAGGTTTGACTAAAGTAGTCCATTCCACATCCACAGGCTAAATACACTGACATCTAATCTGTCTTGTGTTACAAAATATACAAAATACCTGCTAACTGGTTTGCAAGAGTGAGACTCGTAATACACTGCTTCAATATTAAAAGTAACTCGTCACTTTCCAGAAGGGGCAAGTGTTTCCTCGTGCCCTATATGTGGTCTCATGCCTCTGATTGAGATTTACTGATCTTGTGTTCATAATACATGCAACACATAAAGAAAACAATTGCATCTCGCCTCATGTTACCCTATATTTCTCAGAACATATCTGTGGCTGTACCATTGAGTCACTGCTTTCGTTGAACTCGTACACATCTTCCGAAGTCTGGCGTTTGCTTCTCGTACGAAAGCTGAAAGCTGGTTCTTGCCGGAAGAGATGACTTCTTGGTCCCTGAAGTCCAGCTTTACCTTCCCTCTTGACAGCAGCGGCAAAGCTTCGCTCCAACTGACGCACGTAGCGATGGATGCTGCAGGAGTGGCAGCTCGTCTCCAGTGCGATGTTGAACGTACGACTGTTGAGCAATGGAAAGCCAAGCGCAGAAGGCGCAAGACAACCTACAATAAGAATTTATGATGCACTGCATTATAACATATATGATTTGAATTCAATAAATGGTCAGACTGTGCATGAATGCAGCAGACTTTCAGTGTTGACTTCTCTCGTTATCTGATTTAATGAAGAGATTTAATTTCAAATGGTCAGGACTCAGGAGGCTCTGTTTAAGTGCAAGAGACACTAAGTGGCAACAAGTTAATTTGACACAATTATGCAGAAGAGGAATTCTGAAACAGAGGTAAAGGGTCTACTTGTGTGTGAGGTGATGGTCGAATGGTAAGACAAAGATGCAGAGAATTACAACATGCGTTCATACCAACTAGTCCCGTATGGTTGACTTCAGCCTTCCATCCCCCACCCCCTATGATGGTAAAATGAGCAGGACAGATCAGTACCTACAAAGCAGCGATATAGCTATAAAAGTTTCTTGTTTAACTTGTAATCATGCGCTGCTAATTATTTCATGTTATTATACAGTGGTCTGTCACCTTCAATTGAGCGAATGTTATATTATTATTACATTTGAAACAACTTTTGCCAAATCAGTTCACATCAAGGTATAATGAGTATGGACTTGTACCTGGGCATTGGTTTCTTTTCCCATCATCACCAAATACTGTAAACACATGAAAACAATCAACAACTATAATATTATTGCAATGTACAACAGAACATACCAGTGTAGCTGCACGTCTCATGAGTCTCAGATGAGCTCTGAATGTGGCTAAATATATACCAGATGAAATATTTTGCACCTTTGCCATTCACGTAAATCCTGCATGGTCAGCATTAAGCAGTACAGAGCAAACTTCAATTGGAAATTTGTTCCAGGGAGATGGTCCAATAATAGAGAATTATCAAAGTATGATGATGATAAAACAGGGTGATGACTGATCTTCAGAAGTGTGAAAAATAAGATAAAACAAATCAAAGTGGTTATTGTTACTATTACTTTGTAACTTTCATCATGCCAAAGTGTAATAATTGTCTAATGCACAAGGTATCAACCACTGGTACACTAAAACCAGCGGAGGGGAATCAAGCCAGGGTGGAAATAAAACTAGGCTGAAAAACAAGTCAGAGGGAAACCAAGCTATGGTGGAAACCAAGCCAGAGTGAAAACCAAGCCAGGGTAAAACCATGATAGGGTGGACACCAAGCTGTGATCATGGGCTTCATGGTACCACAAAGGTAGTTGTAGTGGATTTAAAGATAAGATACGGATCCGCAGACATACTCATGAATGCATTAGTTTTCTTTCATAGGATGGGAGAGAAAAACAGCAGCAAAGGATGTTAATCTGAAGTTCCACTTTACCATACCTTTTCTTTAGATTGATAAAAGTTATACTGGCCTGCTGTGGAACTTGAACAGGCAGTTGGTTCCTCCATGCTTCCGCTAGTACTCACAATCTTTCTCTTGTGAAGAACCTGATTTTGATGACTATAACTCTTTGAAATGCTGAGCTCTGAACCATCATCAACTGACATTGACCACGCTCTGGTGAGCAGTCATTCCTATGCTTTGGTGAACCACTGTTATATTTTGGCAGTGAAGCAGTGCAACTTGTGGGGCGCGGTGGTGTAGTGGTGGAGTCGTTGCCTTGGAGCCGGAAGGTTCGAGGTTCGAATCCACCTCGCCGCGCAAGGACCTTGGGCAAGTCCTTCACTCACAATTGCTCCGCGCTTCGGCGTGAAACTCTGATGCAGTGTCAGCTCTGCATTCGGGAGCGCCTCTGAGTAGAGAGAGCTTGAAGTGCGCTATAACAAGTATACATACAAACAAACAAACTATGTTTCAGGGAATAAGAGTTACAATTACCTTCCCATGAGCAATCCTTGTTCTTCCTAGGCTTGAGTGACCAGGCACTGCTAGCAACATCATGTGACACTGCAGGGAACTCTTCACTCAGATAATCTGGAGTCGTAAGTCTTCGACCTCTTCCACAGCCCGCAGCCACCACAAGTTCAATATCAAACTCCGATTGACATGGAGAAGGCGGCGGAATTGCTTGCAGCACAGAACGGCTTTTGTCAATCTGAGGTCGAGTGGGATTTCTTAAAGGAGCCGCAACCGGCCTCTTAAAAAGTAGACCAGAATCTGGAGAAACCTGTTCCATGGGGAGCTGGGCATGATCATTTTCTTGATTTTCGCATTGAAAGACACAGCCTTTCTTCATTTTGCTGCGGTTTGTTCCTAACTGACTTGAATTTGCACATACTTTGGGAGAGATAAGTTGCGAATTTTGAGGAATAGGCCTTGAAGTTCTGGCAGATTTCTTCAGTGTGCTCGTTACTGCAAACCTTTTAACAGCAATATCTCCCAAACTTCTCTCGTCAGAATTCGTGGCACAAACTGTCATTTTCTCTGCAGAAATTTTTGATATTTGGTTGGTCTTAGATTGATATCCTTGTTTCTTTTCTACAGTTTTCCTTCCTACTTCACACTTTCCACAAAAATCTCCATTAACATTGTCAAATTGCATTCCCTGTTTACACTTTCCATGCTTTAGCTCTTCCCTGTCCAAGCGTTTTCGAGATTCCTCCTCTTCTTCCTCATCAACATTTTCCTTCTCCTCCTCCTCCTCAGCTTCTTCATCTGTGTCAAATCCATCCATTGTTTCCTCCTCCATCTCCTCCTCGACCTCTTTGTCCTTGCAGTCAACTATTGCACTTTTCCGATTTTTTAAATAGAAGCGCGCTGAAGTGAATCCAAATGGCATTGCTTCCAATTGTGTCTCAGTTCTTTCTGATTGTTTCCACTGAACTTCCTTGCTTCTGCACTGTACATAATTCTTCGGCATGTTCTCCACTTCTTCTGACTTGTTCTTCGTCGCATTTTTCTCTGACGTCAGATGTCGATTTTGGACCCGAAGCTGAAAAATATTTATTTGTCAATATATATATATATCATAATATCAAGTATTTTGACATTTACCGAATTGGTTCAATATATTTCTTTAGTCAATATTGATGTAGACTTAAATACAATTCAATAAACAAGTTCATATGGTTCCTTCTTTTCCACTACATTCCAGCTTCTTGTAAAACCTCAGAATGGCTAGACAACACAGAGAACTGGTGCCAAACAAATGTCCGTAGCTTTACTCTCGCACTGCCAGCTTAATGTAATGTAATGACGACAATTTCTATGACTCTAGCTTAAATCTACAAAACCTGAGTTACGGTAGATTCATCGTTTTGCAACCAGAATAAACATAGATAACCTGAGAAACAGATTAGATTGTTTATAATTATAATTGAATAAGTTTAAATCAAGTCAAACTCAAAATTAGATTCCACTATCAGCAATGACACTAGTTAGACCACATTTAGATAAGCTTAGAACTGGACATCTATAAGATCAGATTTTAAAAGATCATATTCAGTAGTCAGGTAGAAGTTAAAATACCATTTCCGAGACCATCTTACATCTACTTAGATCTACTTATATGCAAGATTAAGAACAGCTTCATTCTAGTTAATTTATTTACCATTTCTGTTAACTCAGATTCACATTTCTGTTAACTCAGATTCACATTTCTGTTAACTCAGATTCACATTTCTGTTAACTCAGATTCACATTTCTGTTAACTCAGATTCACATTCCTGTTACCTCAGATTCACATTCCTGTTACCTCAGATTCACATTAAATGCACAGGTCTCAGATTCACATTTTGCTGGATGTATTCAGATTTCTAGATGGGTACATAACAAATCTTCATAATAATTTTTTGGGTTAATGCTAAGAAATCCACAAACCTGAGAGGATTCATGTTGCTTGATCTTCTCTGCAATGAATCCCTCTATTCTCCCTCGTTTATCCGTCAGTTCAGATTCTGTGTTCATGCTCTTTTCGATTCTGGTAGACGCCGCCAGGTGGCGCTCTTGACTTCTTTCTCCAGTTTTACTGCTCGTCACCATTTGCATTGTTTGGGTTGGACATGGCGTTAGGATCGCCTGCAGCTGATCGAACCTTTTGTTTGTCTGCTGCTCAAGGGCTTCAAGCTTCTTGGCTAAATCGTTGCTATGAAAAAAACAGAAGCAAAGTCTGACCACAAGTTTATCATTATGGTAATGCACACAGTAGTAATATAAATTACCTAGCACTTTAATTACGAGTCTACAAAAAGTTACTGGGATAACAAATTATCAATGCAGCTCATCATTAAAGTGTTAGCCCGTGGTTAAGCCTACATTGGTTAGTCAAATAAACAAGGTTAAGGTAGTAGTGCAAGATATTTTCAGACAAAGCATGGAATCAGACTGCATTAGGCTAGAAATCACTAGAACTCTCAGATGTAACAAATTAGCTCTAATAAGGCAAGGTAAGGTAAGACAATAGTAACTTATTAAGGTTCAATATATAGTACCATATATAACTGACCGGGTATTGTCTTTATCGGCTGGAGATGAGGAGTTTGCTTCCTTTGAGCTGTAACCAAGTGAAGTGCATCCCAACACCGAGGGCGTTCGAAGAGAAGCAGCATCTTTAAATAAAACCACTCATGATGTCTTAGTGCATACTTTAGCAATACAGTTGCTGAACCATTTTTGCAAATTTATTCTTGAAGAACCAGTAACGATGATGCTGTAATGTGGTTAGGCTCTTTATCCGACAAATCGGCCTACTGTGAAATGTTTACACAACTCTTGGCTGCATATATGTATTATTTTATTATTTGTGATAATGTTAAAATAACGTGAATTAAAGAGTGCTTTGACTGACTGCGCTAATCTGTTGTGTGCAACAGCGGTACTTATTAAATTCTGCAGAACTTATCGATTAACTGAAAATCCCAATATAATGCAGTAACTTGCAAAATTAAATAAGAAAAATCTAATGAGAATAAATAAGAGACCTCTGCTGACGCATTTCTGAAGAATGCATTTGACAGTGTTTGACAACTCCTCATCAGTTGACTGAGTAAGAATTTCAACCAACAGACCCATTCCACCCAACTCCACCCACTCCAACTGGTTACGTTCTACAACATGCGAAGAAATTTTATGTAATTGTAATTTCACCATTTTACAGGATCTTTTCAAGAGCATGAAATAGCAACATAAGGATACGCAAGGTGTTGTCTGGTTAAATAAGTGTACACTGTACAGTAAGGAAAAGTAAATTACCCACAAGGCCCAATTCATTCATTAATTCCAGAAATTTTATAGCGCCCCCTTCAAGAAGTCTAGTCAGGAGTGCACTCAGCTCAGCCATGGTTAAAGAGAAGTCTTTTTTATTCCAAGGTAGTAAGCACGGCCCTGCCAATGTAGCTAACTGAGGAAGAAGACCTGTTCAAACTCAAAAGTCAGAGAAAATGAAATCCAAGCTACTGACTGAAGTCACAGCATCCAGCCAATTGCTGCTTTAAGCAAATCATAGTCAAAATCATTGCATTGAATTTGTCATTAGATAACACTGGTCAATAAATATGAACAAGGTCAGACCTGTTTTATCTGTGCAGTGATCCAAAGTGAGGACCAGCTGGGTCTTGGAAGACAATGGCAGGTCCCACTCCTTCAGTAGCTTCCAGAGAATTCCAAGAATTCCAAGACGGCCACAGACCTCGGCATTCCTTCCTACAAAACACATCAAAAGATTTACATAATCATCATCATGATTACCGTAGGTAACACTAGGCTATGTTAGACTTAGACAAGAACTAATCAGTCAACTCCAGACTAGTTACACTAAGATTAGTTCAAAGTTCAGATTACAGACCGTAGTCTACACTGGATTAGTTCATGTTAGAATGTCAGGACGCTATACAAGCAGATTAAATTACACTACATTAGATTAGGTAATATGCATTATAATACATTTGAACAATTTATAGAGAGTAGATTGTATAAAGATAATTTTGTGCAAGATTAGCTTGCACAGCAGTAGATCAGATTAGAGATATGGTTGCATAATCATATGGATACTCTAGTGCCATCGTCACAATTCAAAATCAGACTGAATGGAAATAGTATAACACTGTTGTAGATTAAAATCATATTATAATTAGCCTACATGAATAAAATTTACACAAATCTGGACACAATAAGAATCTGATGACATTGCAATAGATTAGTAATCGTGATCTCCAAAATTTCTAAAAAGCGCTACTTGAAAGCCAAGCGCGGGCACCAGCTTATTCACGAGCAAATTAGTAAGTTACACAGTGTCAGCATAGGATTAGATTTCACAGGACCTGAAAACAGCAAAGCAAATGAGATTAGATTAGATTAGAGACATACGACTGTCCATGATCGCAGCATCCAATGCATTTGTGTAGCAGATGACATTTTCCAGATCCTTCTGTTCGTTAACCGCATTTGACAGAGCGTGAAGAAGTGTGTTCAAACCGTGGCACTGGTAGACTTGTTCCTTATTGGCAGCTAACAAAAAAAACACCACTTCTAAATACTTGCATGCCATATTGCCACCATAACCAATTATGTGCTATAAAAACTACAATATTGACTGCATTGCACCATCTATTTATAAGCAAGCATATTCTTCATCTTTATGCCAACTGCACATGCTCACCTCCTGTGCCTTTGTGAGGCAATTGTAAGGTGCTGCATAAATGGCCATACACATATACATACTTCAGTGTACATTACTGTTTGAGCTAACATTCATTAAGATTTTAAGCTTTTCTATATTGTGATACAGATTTACTTTCAAGTCCTTATTCTGGCACATATAACATTCCTTAAAGGCAACATTGATGCACTTTCCACGTGTCTAGAACACAGAGATTTGTCCACTAACCACTCAAAGGTCTAAGAGAAGGAAATGAGTGCTTCCCCTCCATTCCACTAGATGAAACATTTGACTCTACTGAATCATTCTTTACGGAATTTACTCACAATTGCTCGTGTGCTTTGGCGTGAAACTCCTATGACATGTCTGCTCTGTAGTCAGGAACGCTTCCGAGTACAGAGCTTGAAAGGGCGCTATAGCAAGTGCGATAAATAAACTTACTTACAATGTACAAACAACATAAGATCAGATTAGAGTACCATTGTCAGAGACCGATAAGGCAATGAATGAAGTAAGAGGCTGAACTATTTCAGTCTCACAGCAGCTCTTCAGATACTGAAAGGCAACTGGAAAGACGCGAGCGCACATCCGTTGATTCTCCTCTACACAAATCAAAACACGTAATATTATAAGACAGATATTCACGTGGCATCCTTTCAGGAACCCAGCAAAAGAATTGAAAACAAATACCTGCATCAACTAATTTAATAATAATAGCCAGGAAACATTTAGAGCAATAGATTACTTTAAATTAATTACTTTAGATTAATTTTAAGAATTTAAAACAAATACCTACATCAACTAAATTAATAGTAAAAGCCAGGAAACATTTAGAGCAATATATTACTTTAAATTAATTACTTTAGATTAATTTTAAGAATTTAAAACAAATACCTGCATCAACTAAATTAATAATTAAAGCCAAGAAACATTTAAAGCAATAGATTACACTTTTCTTCGAGCAGCGCTGGTGCCGAGCAGTATGCCTGCCTGCCAATTTTGTTTTGACTAAGTAACTGTGTATAAGCTGGTTCCGCTTTTGGCGGTGCTGTAGAAATCTTGAGATTACAACTACGATAATGACACTATGAAAGAAGGATCATATCGCATAAGTGGAAACAACAGCAGGTTGCATAGAGTCAGCTCTAATGACTTCTGTAAGGCTGTTACCATGATGCACGTTACGTACTTTTAACTTAGTTATGCTGCGGCTCAAGTATTTCTGCATTTATCTTTCAGTGTCATATTTTAGAATCTGAAGTTACATTAGTTGAGATGGATTATTTACCATTCTGTGGGTTGTTGACGCACATGCACAGCGCTCGTGTGACTGTGCACCAAAGAATTCTACCACACAAGAAGTCACCGCTGTCGACCATTCCGAGGATGTCCTTTGCTTTTGCCTCCACAGCTGTATCACCCGGAAAAGCCGAGCTACAATTTACAACAGGGAAAATGGTAGAAGACAGAAATAGCCAGCTGCCATATACTCAGCTGAGTTTCCCACCAGAAGAAGAAAAAGGTGTAAACTTAGGGTTCATCTTTTCAACCTGTTCAGTGCTCATTCACTGTAGTTTGTTTTCCAGGACCTGCTGGATTTCAACCAGACAGTTACACCACATTTAAAATTTGGCCAATCATGGTCTTCAATGCTTCAACTGAAAATGCATATTGCCAGACATACTCCCGCAATTGTTCAACCCAGAGTAAAAGTAGTAATAATAACAACAATCAAAAACATTACACCTGAAACAGTAATCATTACTAAAGGCTTTTACTAATTTAGAGTGCCACGGAAAAGAGTATGGCTAAGGCCGCTAATTAAATATGACTACAAAGAGAAGCTAGTTCTATTGTGAAAAATTTGCAATATTTCACCTGGTCACCTGGTGCCGTCAGCTACTGGAGCTCTGGCGAAAGCCCTGGTGCATCTTCTCCAGTTGATCCTCTCCCTAGTCGCCTCTCTTAGTTCCTCCAGTCTCATGCCAGACTTTTCCTGTACTTCATCCAACCATTTCTTCCTAGGTCTTCCGCATCTTCTCCGTCCCTCACCGCATGCCGTCATCAGCTCCTTTTCCAAACCGTTATGTCCATCTTCCCACTCTGCATGCTTCTGACGTTCCATGATCCAACTTTCATGGCTTTTTTACAGCTCATGTCAAGTCTTTGCTTCCTGGTCATATCCGCCGCTGGACGTCCTTTCGGCTTTGGTCCTGTGGCTTCATTAGAACCTGAATCTCCCGACTCGACACTGTGCTCATCCCCAGTAGCCATTAAGTCACCCTCAGGCCTGAGGGTCTCACCTTTGGTGACTATCGTTGATTCACTCTTTAGATACACCATGACTATTTTCTTGGCAGAAGATAAGGGGTGGTTTGCCATTGCCTTCCCCCCGTTTGCCATCCGTGCCCGTTCGTTCACCCTTCCATACGGAAAGGTTACTAACAGGTCGCACCACGAGAAGGTGGGCACGGTGGACTTTGGTTCGCCAGCCCAGGTCGGTTCCGAGTCTACGCTCCAATTGGAGTCGTCGGTCGGGTCTCCTCCCCGCTTTACTCAATTGAATGAGTGACTGACAAACCTTTGCAATATTTAGTGATCCAAATTCTTACATGAAAAGCTTAAGAAGAATTTGAAGACAGCCAGATCTTCGAACCAAGAACTGTCCCATGTCTGAAAAACATTGCAAATGCATGGTATAATAAAATGCAATGCGATGCAATGTGATGCAATGTGTAAGCAATGAACAATCCTCATTCACTACATATCAGACAGCTCTGTAGTTTAACATAATCCATTTGTGCAATTACCAGGAATCAATCATTTTAAAACTATATCTTTATCATACAGGCACAATGATTGAAGAACATCCAGAAGGGCAATTTATCTCTTCTAGGCAGTTTCAGTTGGCCTCAGACTGATATGACTGAGAATCACCTGCCAAACAAAGGTAATGAGAAATTCAGGGTAATTTAAAAGACGTACCCATACTAAAGGTCTAGGCATCAATTTTCAACATTTTCAAAAATTTTCATTCAAGCACTGAAGTCAGCATAATACGCAAAAGTAAAAAACTGTGCAGAGCCGGCCAGGTTACTTTGCAAAGTCAACTAAAAAAGTCTGTCAAAAAAACCTTTCCATTAAGCCAAGTGAAGGGTTGTTTACATAGTAATCATCAAGCTCTGTCAGTGACACTGATACAAGTAAGCATCAAGAGAAACACAGAGTTGAGCTTACCACAGTTGGCAACGAGACAGATGGTGAGGAAGAGTGACACCTGTCTTGCTTTGTCGTTCAGATCCGACGCAGTCAACGTTTTGTGAAGAATTGAAAACATCGAAGGGTTGCAGAGTTCTTTCTGAGAAAAGACTGAACACAACATCCTTCAATTTGATAAGTGTCCTTCTTTAAATGAAGCAGAGTTTTATCAGCACTGAGGTTTTGAATTCATCAAAAAAATGTCACTTAAGATATTTTGTGTCAAAATGAGTGCTTGCTAAAAAAACTGCTTATTACAAAAATTAATACCATTAATACATTAACTCATTACCGCCGGAATTGTTCCGATACCTATTGGGTTTATCGGGTCACCCGCGACCCGATCCGGCGGGAAAGAGTTAAATACTGAAAGACCAAAACACTTCCGCAAAATCTACATATACACAGTAACAAAATTGTCCAGTGTTGACAATAAAATAAACTTTCAGAAACTTCTTGGACACAAACATCTCTTAAGTACCTCAATCTAGTCATCCCATAGGTCCAGGTCTGTAGATTTCAGCCTCATATGAAATTATTAGACAAATGTTTCGACCTTGGCATGATATATCCTGGCTCTCAGACTTGGCCACAAGGGTCTTGAGATCCTTAAGTGCCATTCATCAGGGGCTTAAAAAATAGATACTACTAGACAGTGAGTGTGGAGCAACTGAAACATTAGTATTGTCATCACCTTAGACAAGAATGTGTTGCTGACTTTGAGGAACGTGCCACTTAGTAGCGTTGGGAACGCATCAGTGGTTAGGATAAATAAGTTGCTGACCTTGGAGGATACACCATAGCAGTACGTGTGAGAATTGTGAAAAAATATTTGGGGGGTTGGCCAATGATCCACTTGGAATTGGGGTGTGAAAAACAAACTTTACTATGAGGCTCTAAGAAAGACTAGGGGGTTGAAACCCCCTATGGCAATTCTCACCCTGCACCACAGACAACTGAAGACAAAATGCTGACTTCTTAATATTAATCAAAGTGGATTACCATTTTTTTCGATGGCACAACCAAGACAATACATGGCAGCTTCTTTGACTTTGTAGTCTTTCGTAGACACCAGTATATCCTGGATCATGCCAAGACCTTTAGATGCTCTCAGTTGGTTCTTCATCACATCTATAGCAAAGAAATCAATTGCAATCCAATCTAGTCAACAGTTCACACTTTTAATCAATCTAAACATGATGATGCTTGAGAAGTAGGCAACAATCTAGTGCTCAGAAAGCTGCAGCATGAGCCGACGATTTAGCCCTGTTGGCCAGGGGGTCTCTAAAAATATTTGGGGGCTTCAGCCCCAATGCTAGTCAGGCCTAAAAAAAAAAGTGTTGTGTTTCCGGTAACAGAGCTAAAAAAAATTGGGTAGGTAGGTCGGAAAATATTTTTATTTTGTAAAATATTTTTATGCAGTGACTATCCGAAAAAGTATACCCCACTAGTCTTTTTTGCACGCTGAAACAAAGTACGTGTTCTAAGCAAGTATAAACTGCCTATTTCCCGACTGTCTGCACCTAAAACTGCTCTAGAAACAGTCCTATTAATTTCATTTTGTTGACGTCTCTTATGTTATGTCAATACAAATGTAAAAAAAATATTTTTTGGAAAATTTTTTTTTTTTTTTGGGAATTTTTTTTTTTTTTTTTGGAATTTTTTTACAAAAATATTTGGGTCGCGGCCGTAAAAATGGGTCGGTCGGGTTACCGGAAACACAACACTTTTTTTTTTACGCCCCATGTCCCAGCATTATGTATAAGTACACTCATTTGGATCCATACCAAACTCTTTTACTTATCAATCACTAATCAACAGTTATCACATTTTCATACTGGCGATAGAAATAGTTTCTAAAAAGGTTTGTGCATTCATATATATTTAATGGCATGTACTGGTAAACAAATTTCAAATAAAAACTTACCATTTCCAGCACACATTCTGGCAATTGTCAGCAGTGCCTGGCTGAGGGATGAAGGGTCATCCAACTGATAACTGATGCAGTCAAGTAAAACATCCAGGTCCTTGTTCATTTCTGCCAATAAAAAGCGAATTTCTAGATATATACACTGTTATACAGTGTGGTTTCTAAATGAAACCGAAGTTCTAGATATATAGGCCTAAATAATTATTGTGGTCCTTCCAGAAACACAAAATGAATGAGCATTTTCGAATAGGGAAATCATGCTTTGTAAATTGATACGATATAATTACATGCCTACTAATATCATTGAAATGAATATGAAAATGACTTCCAGCTTGAAAGATATCGTCGAAAATACACGTTATAAATGTCGCTATGTAGCCTAAAAATTGGTAATAAATCCTGATCAGCCTATTACCAGATAATTATCTACATAGACATTTATGTTTGGCTTGAATAGCCCGGTAGCATAATTATATACGGCTTTGGCAAGTATTATAATGCTAGCCCATTCACCAGCCTGCTTTACAAACTAATAATAGTATGTGCAATATTTACTTTCGTTCCAATTTCCCAATACACACACCATGGCTACCTTGAACGCTTTAAGCAAATGCTACCAATAATTAACGAAACCTGTATAAAATAAAACATTAACCTCTAATAAACATGTGTTTCATCCAAAATCGATTTCTAGCTCTAAAATAGAACAAACTTTAAGCAATTCCAGCTTTTATTTACTGAGTCTGAAATTATTTCCCGGAATTTCACTTTTCTAGCAGCAGACGAGACACTTGTTTCCAGTTCACTCAGAGCTCTTCCATGCAAAGTCTTACATAATCAAGCCGAACGAATTTAATTAAATTTAAATTTTCTTAAAAAGCGGCCGGGAACTTTAGATTTAAAGCGTATAACTAGAATTTTTTCTAATGTCTTTTTGAGTTTAGAGAGTTTAACTTTAACCAGTTCCGGGCCTTCTGGCCAATTTGACCTAACCTGACTGCCGTATATGATTTTTCAAAGCACCTGTCATAAATTACTAAAATTCCACCACTAGGGAAAGGACTTTTAACATCAAGGTCTTAATTATATTTCATTGTATAATGTGGAAATTCACAGCTTACTTTTTTGTTAAAGTTTACGTGATAAACCTTCATAGCATTAGAATATATTTGACAACTTACTTACTTATTGGCACCTGACCTGCGCACTAAAGGTTTTTAATTTAAACTCTATTATCACCCAAGTTAAGAACCATTATAAAGGTGATAAAATTCGTATTTTGGCAAAATGGCGTTTAATTATGTTGTAACTGCGCACAAACCAACTGCCGTCAACGCATGTGTTACAGGTAAACTACTCTGCTATTTGCAGGTTGCAACACATTTAATATGGAAAAGCACAAAGCTCGTCCGTTGTTATATAATACTGTGGTATGCATGTCGAGGGAGGATCTACTTGCGCGGCAAGGAATTAAAAATGGTCGACGCATGTGAAGCAAAATTGTGCATGAATGACTGTACAAAACACTTAATCCAAGTTTAATATTATTGCATTTTGAACGCCCAATTCGCATCACTCATGCTGACAATAAACTACACCAAGAGCAGCGGCAAATGTTAATTGGACGTTGTATAAATGTCTAGTTTATCGGATTATTATATTGTGTGATCTGAACAGGAAACTTTACATCAAAGAGTGACTTGAACCTGATAGTTGCCAAGAACACCCGTCTGGAGATCTATCTGGTCACCCCAGAGGGACTGCGACCGATCAAAGAAATCGGGATCTATGGCAAAGTGGCCGTTCTCGAACTCTACAGACCAAAGGTAAGCGAAGTTGGAAAACTGTGATAATAAAGCATCTAATTGGTTCAACAATGGCTATAGCATTTTATTACTTTACAGGAACAACAGTAACTGTTTAGGCAACAGTTGAAAAGCATGATTAATGATCAATAGCAGTATTATTTATGAAACCTGAGGAATTACATTATCTTGCCATTAAGTTCCATTCTGTTACCTATCCTTCCTTGACTTGTCTTCTTTCACTAACCTGCAGGCCTTTGCATTCATCATTTTGCCCAACACAACATTACCATACCCTACACAACTTGACTTTTATACCATGCTGCTTTAAATCACCCCACCTTACGTTACCTCTCGTGTCTTACTTTACGAGGTTGTTGCAATTTTGTTGTCTTAAACCTCACTACAATTTTTTTGACCTTACTGTACTTTTATTTCTTTGCTTGTTTTATCAACTCCTATCTGACCCTTCTGTACCATACCATACCTTGACCAACAATGCCCATCTGGTCTTTTCACCCTGTCTTACAATTCCTCAATGTCCATTGTTTCTTGTTTTAATGTTCTGTTTAACTTAACTCTCCATGACTTGCTGTACCATATCCTGCCGCGACTTTCAATACTTTGCCTTGCTGTACCTAACCTAGATATATAGATATTGCTTTGTGTGAACAGGATGAAGAGAAAGACTTGCTGTTTCTGTTGACTGCTCGCTACCATGCGATGATCCTAGAGTGTGAACAGGACGGAGAGAACATCGAGATCATCACGAGAGCATATGGCAGTGTTCAGGTTGGTCTCAGTGTATGCCTGTTATTTTATTCATTTATTGTTTGGTTGGGACGTTAACCCTTTAATGCCGGAGGGTATAAGATTTCCCATACCATTTGCTACCATCTCGGCATTAAAGGGTTAAATAAAGTCTTGTCATTGGATTATAGTTATTGTGTTTGTGCCAAACAATCCTTCATGTGTGAACAATTATTCTTCTGAGCAATTTATTTACTGTATATGAAGAGGTGCGTAAACTAGTTTGCTGCCTTTGCCATAACTTCTTATTTTTGTATATTTATTTATTTGTTTATTTATTTTGATCAACAGTGACAGATTAAAGCAGCTGAAATGAATAAAATTATACCTTTTGCATGTGTAAATTGTTTTCGATTTTTAACCCTTTGATGCCGAGAGTGTAGTAAAATGTATGGGAAATCCTATACCCTCCGGCATTAAAGGGTTATTTGTTTTTATTTGAGTGACTGGCTGGCTGGTTGGCTGGCTGACGGACAGACTGACTGGTGCTCCATTAGTTCATAATTAATTATGCTTACTTGGCAAATCTGCTTCTGGTGTTCAGGATCGAATTGGTCGGCCTTCCGAAACTGGGATCATTGGAATAATTGATCCGGAATGTCGAATGATCGGCCTTCGTTTGTACGATGGACTCTTCAAGGTCATTCCTCTTGAGCGCGACATAAAGGAACTCAAAGCCTTCAACATCAGGTGAACCCTTTGAGATTTTTTTATGATGCACAATGTTCACTGGCATGTATAGATACAATCTGATACATACATGTCATACATGCATGTACATATTTACGTTTGTGCGTTCATAAATTCTCAACGTGTGTGTGCACACGCGTGCATGCTTAAGTTTGCAGATTATATTCATCAATTGTTATGTTAATTTTTTTAACATTGTTTTTGTTTCTCATGAAAATATCTTAAATTTTAACACCGCTGCAATATTGGTGTTTTCTTTTGTCTTTACCTTTTTGCTCATTCTCAGGTTCATTGATGTGCTGTATAAATGTTCAGTTATTGAAATGTCATGGCTGTCCAAAAGATGTAAAAAAGTCAAATTTAAGCTGAAGATGTTTATGTTGCAGACTAGAAGAGTTGAACGTTATTGACGTTCAATTTCTGCATGGCTGTTCAGAACCAACAATCATCATTGTTCACCAGGTAACTTTGATTATACACTGTGCTCCAACGCAAACGCTCATAAATTTGACACACTCGCGAATATTTGCAAACGACTTTGAAATCTCGTGTAAATATGGTCACTGTTGCTGTGATTAAAATTTCAGGCAAATCCTAACAGTTTTGGCCGAGTTATGACACTTTTTTGTGAGGGCTAAGTACTTTTTAACCGGACACAGTGTCGAGTGTGATTTGGTTGTGTTTGAACGAGGGACAACCGTACACCTACGTTTTTCACTAACACTTTTTGTTTCTAACAAATTTATCTGCATTCAAGCTCTAACGATAATAAAGTTTGATGTCTAAATATAAAAGCTTTACTAATCAGAGTTCACTTCTTTAGCTCAATGTTTCCTTTTACTGTTGCTTCCATATCTACCTTGTAATACTCTTGTTCATTTTTTTTGTTTTGTAAGCTGTTGTTTTGTTTCTTAGCTAATTCTAAGTTGAAAGTACCATGAAGTTCAATCAGTACATTCTCTATTTCATATTGCTTTAATTACCTAACTTTCAGCTCATGGCTGTTTTTATTTCTGCTTACCATATTAGCGTTGTACGATGCCTTTGTTTTGCCTTCTGCTTATTTGAACTGATTTTCTCTTTCTGTAGGATACGCATGGGCGTCATGTTAAAACGTACGAGGTTTCCTTGCGCGAAAAGGAATTCCAGCGAGGTCCTTTCAAGCAGGACAACGTAGAGACTGAGGCCAACAAGGTCATTGCAGGTCAGGGATGTCAAATCTCTGCTGTCTCCTACATAATTTTGACCTAGGTTGTGCTGGGAGCACTCCTAAGTAGGCAACCTTGAAGGGTCGCAATATCAAATTGCTACTATAATAATATTGATAATTATAATAGTAATAATAACAATAATTAAAGCGGGTGATCAGTTCTGCTCAGTTGTACACGTGTCTGTATGAAGAAACTTATTTATAGGGCCTTCTATGAGGCATATGATGGTTGAATGGTATTAAAGTGATACACAGATAGGCATGAAAAACAGAAGGACCATGGGTTCAATACCTCTCACCCAATAAAGTTGATTCAGCCTTCTCCCTATATAGAAAGGGTAAACTGAGCAGCAGTAGGACAGATTCACGTCTGTTGGGCTTCCATGCAGTTTTAAAATTGACGCTTGTTTAACTTGTCATCATGTGTTCCTACTATTTCGCGTAATCGTACTGAGGTCGTTCAGTTTGAAAATTTTGCATAAACGAATTATTTCTTTAGTTGCAAAGAGATCACAGAGAGAAGAAGAGATGACAGTGGATGAGGGAGTAATAGAGAGGAAAGAAAGCAGGACTTGGGAAAAGAATGAATGGCCTTTACACTAGGCATCGCGTAATTATATCAGATTTGAATAGGAAAGATCCAAGTGGGAGGAGATAATTATATAAATCTGCCTCAGCTTGCGACCTAAACATTGCCACTTACCTCATTGCAGCTCTATAACTCGATATACTGATCACTTAAATTCTGTTTGTCGTTAACAGTTCCTCCTCCTGCTTCTGGGGCATTGATTATTGGTCAGGAGTCGATCACCTACCACAAGGGTGAAAACTTTCTGGCAGTGGCGCCACCTATCATCAAGGTAACTGAAGAGAAGTTTATCCAGTTTCTGTACTTATTTAGTTTTTTATGTGTCTACTTTAACTAATAAATAAATATGTTGGCAGATGTGTTGAGCAACCAAAAGGCAATGCGAAATCAGTCTGAAATGAGTCAGAATTTCAGTTCTTTGCTGAACTGGTTTTTTGGAAGCGTGTCAGGTTTGTCAGAACTATGAGTTGCAGTATAGGCACTGTGCTACTAATTAATGGACATCCTGACATTGTTGATGAGTGACTTACTTGTTAAACTGTTGCGCATTACTGGATTTTTTGCGCGAAAATTGCGTGGTGCAGGATCGCAAATTTCTGGAGGCCCTAATTTAGACATACTCTAGACTGCAAATGTGGTTTTTTGCAATGGCTAGATATTGATTGTGTTATGTTGGCGTAATGTTTGCTTAATGTTGTCCTGCAGCAAAGTACGATCACGTGTTACGGTCGTGTCGACAGTGACGGTAGTCGCTATTTGCTCGGTGACATGTCTGGACGTCTCTTCATGCTTCTGCTTGAAGTTGAAGGAACTGTGGTGAAAGATCTTAAAGTCGAACAGCTTGGAGAGGTGAGTGGTGTGGCATTTTTGAGGGTGAGTCAGCTTAAAGCTGATTTTGATAAGAAATTTGTTAAAAGCATATGACAGCATAAAGTTGGAATTGATTATATAAACGGTAAATAAATTTAAAGTAAGAATAGAAATTTTCCTTATTTTAATTAACCTTTAAAATTATAATCAATTCCAGCATTTTTGAAGTTTGAAATGAAAGTTGAGGCAAGCACAATTGATGTAAATTAAGATGAATTCACTTGTTGTGATTAGATTATTCAAAAGATTGGAAGTGTTTGTGCCTCAGATTGTGCGCATAAATATTGCTTTAGGTCAATAAATACTTTTTTGGTATTTGTAGACTTCGATTGCTGAATGTCTGACCTACTTGGACAATGGAGTTGTTTTCGTTGGTTCTCGACTTGGTGATTCGCAGCTGATCAAAGTAAGTCTTAATCATTCTTCAACTGACTTGGTGATTCGCAGCTGATCAAAGTAAGTCTTAATCTTTCTTGAAACTGATGCTTTGCTTCTGCTGTTTTGCATGGGTTATTGTAATCCTAATTTTGATTGCTGCCATAATTGTACATTTATATAGCACCACTTCAAGGAAAACTCGTCAGAAGTGCTCCATTTCTGACAAGATTAAATCATGATGGACTATGGTTTTCAAGCGATTACAAAAGAGAAGCCGGTAAAGCAAAGGATTTCGTGTTGCAAGTTGCAACTTAGTGAATTGTTCAAGAAAAAAGGAACCAGTAACATTGAAACTTCTCTGCTGGACTGTGGAAGTGTGAGCTGGCAAGAGATAAGATGGAGTGCAGCCTACGTGACATTTTTGCATAAGCATTCAAATCTTAAGCTCAGTGTGATATTTATAGGTGGCCGGTGTTGTTCCTCCCACATGAAACTGGACATGACAAAACCTGCCGTCGGTATAGTGTCGACCAGTTGAACGGCAGCATTTAAGAAGATTGGGGCTGATTTAGGTGAAAGGAGTTAGGGAGCCCTGCGTGAATATCATTGCCGTAATCGACTCTGGTAAAATCCTGTGATTGTGTCTGTCAGTGTCATGGTGACTTGAGTGCTAAGTGAGTGTTTAGTGTGTAACAGGTGCAGGTGGTAGAAGCATGGATGATGTGCTTTCTTCACTTGCTCAGAATAGGTTGATTCATGATCCAAAGTCACACCTGTGTCCTGCACAGTAGTGGAGACAATGCTGCGAACAAAGGAAAGTTTTTGAAACTTGCCGTTTGTACAAAGGGCTGTAGTGGTTATTGTGCTATGGTTTTGCAATTATTCGGTTGGTGTTTTATTTGTTTGGTAAACTTGTTATTTTTTTGTTGAGTTTCATTGTCGACAATGGTGTTACCTTTGTTCCCATTACCCTCTGACCTGTGATGCTTTTGTTTCAGCTGAATGTTGAAGCTGACGTTCATGGTTTCTACGTTCAAATCCTGGAGTCGTTCACAAACCTCGGTCCAGTTGTTGACATGTGTGTGGTGGACCTTGAAAGGCAAGACCAAGGACAGGTCGGTTCACTATATTTGCTTTCTTACAGCCTAAATAAGCCATATTTTTAATGTCAAATAGGACTTGTTTTAGTGTAAGCTGTATGATTTTGTGTAAGTACATATTGTGCTTAATGGTGATTTAGGAGTTTTTGAGATTTTGTATGGAGTTGAATTCTCGGATTCTTGTTTCCATGTTTTATAAATCGGAAGTTACTGGATCATCTTGCGTGGTATGTGTAGCTTAAACGCTGGGTGATGTGAGTTAAGAGTTTAAAAATTGTTTTTGTAATTATTCTTGCAGAGCATTCGCATAGTGCAGATAAGCAGTACCCTTCTTAATTAATTCCCGAACTGTCAGATGGAAAAGTGTTTCTCTCAAGCAAGAATACAATACAGTATTTTATGAAGTAGAATTGTTAATACATTACATTATGTGCTGGTTATGTTAGTACTAGATAAAAGCAGGCTTTCTTGAGATTTCTTTTCATTTAGTATTACTGGATGTTTGTAGTTGGTGGGGGACTATATTTCTGGTTGCGCCGGGAGTGCTTCTGAGTAGCCTACCTTGAAGAGGCGCTATATAAATTTCCGAAAAATAAAATAAATTTCTTTGGTTACATTTAACACTTCTATAGCGTCATTGTAAAAATACACAAGGTGTCAATTAATGTTTGCTTCTAAGTATGACCCACAGTACATCAATTGGACAGAGCCAGTTGAGGTGTGTATGGCCATGTTGTGTTATGTCTCGTCTTTATGTGATTTTTATTGTTGGCTTGCTCAGCTTGTCACTTGTTCTGGAGCGTACAAAGAAGGAAGTCTACGGATCATTCGAAATGGAATCGGAATCCAGGAGCATGCGAGTATTGATCTCGCGGGAATCAAAGGTATTAATTTACATTCTGTTTTTTAATTAAAGATTTGAAGCTCTTCTTATTATCTGAGTTCAGCTATTGTTGTTGTTTTTTCTCTCTTGATGTTTTGCATTTACAAGATTTTATTCTATTCCTGCCACAATTTTAGTTGGTTTTACAAGATCTTAGTCGTATGTTTATCGGTTATTGCTAGCTTTGAAACTGTTCCTTTGAGATTTAGAGATCTTTCTTTTTTTGCCATTTGTTGAAACAGATCTGTAACTGTGACTGTTTGGTCTACAGGAATCTGGCCGCTTAGGATCGGTTCAACTACGTACGATAATATGCTCGTCCTGACGTTTGTGGGACAGACACGGTGAGACTGGTACAATTGCTAACACCATCCTTCTGTGCGATTGTTGATAGATTGAACGTTGATCTTGTGAGGGTTAGAGCCATTGCTGAAGTAATTGCACTGACAATAAAAGGTTTATGGTTTCTATGGCTGATCTTATTGCTTATGAACATAATTGGGGGGGGGGGGGCACAGTAGTGCATTGGATAATACACTGGCATGGAGATCAGCAGATCTGAGTTCGATTCCCAAAGCCCCTGCAGGATGGATGTGCTTTATAGACTGCTATTAGTGTTGTATTGCAAGCTGTATTTACTGTTAGTAATTAAGTTTGCACTGGCACTGCCGAAATATATGAAGATGCATTATAATAGTTGACTGGTATCATGAGTTGCAGAAGTACCATATATCTGCGTTGTGTTACGACATTTCACTTTACCCTTGTTTGTGGCAACATTGCGTTCTTCTGGAGTTGGGTAGTCCATACATGACTGTGTGTATCAGTGAGAAAAATGTGCTTTTGAAGGATTTGCTCAAAGTTCCAAAAGAGAAACCGCCTTAGACACTTGAGGTTTTAACCCATCCTATCTGCATTGCAAATTATGTGCTCTGACCATTAAGCTAAATCATCACTGATGATGATGATGATGATGATGATGATGATGATGATGATGTTTGATGATGATGATGTTTGATGATGATGTTTGATGATGATGTTTGATGATGATGTTTGATGATGACAATGCAGCTGATAAAGTATGATGACCTTTGTTTCTGCTTAGTGTCTTGATGCTTAATGGCGAGGAAGTGGAAGAGACGGACGTATCGACATTTGATTCCGATCAGCAGACGTTCTGGTGTGGCAACGTCGCACATAACCAGATCCTCCAGGTTTACAATTATTAACATCGTTTATATTTGTAGTAATAAGTAATAGTTTAGCTAGCGGTTGCTTTTAATACGGAAGAAGTTATAATAACAATGATTGATGATTGTGTTCAGTGCCCTTATGACCCGCGCTCTAGGCCACACTATTTCAAACTCCCTGATAAGGATGGCACTAACTTTATAACTTAGTTACTTTACAAACGATAACTTCTGGTCATTTTTATGTTAATTATATTATTCATCTCTATTTTCGCTGAAGTTTGTCACTCAGGTATTGAAAAAATATATATTCATATATATTATATAGGTTGCATTGAATTATGTAATTTTGATACACACACATACATGAATTGATGTGTGGTGGTGCTTAAGAAAATTTCGCATTTAATGTGTATTAATATTATAATAATAGTTTTTTATTTGTTACTTGGTGTAGATCACTGCACAGTCTCTGCATCTTGGAAGTGCGAACACAAAGAAGTTAGTCGATGAGTGGCGTCCAAAGTCCGATCGTCACGTCAGCGTTGCCAGTTGCAACGGACGACAGATCGTCTGCGCTGTTGGTAGCGATCTCTTCTATCTGGAAATCAATCCAGGAAGTCTCAAACAAATCAGGTGTGTGTGGGTGCATGTGTGTGTGCGTGTGCATCTGAGTTTGTTTTGTTTGTATGTGCACTTGTTATAGCGCCCATTCAAGATCTCTCTCTCTACTCAGAGGCACTCCCGAATGCAGAGCGGACACTGCAACGGAGTTTCACGCCGAAGCGCTGAGCAATTGTGAGTGAAGGACTTGCCCAAGGTCCTTACGCGGCGAGGTGGATTCGAGCCTCGAACCTTCCGGCTCCAAGGCAACGATGCCACCACTACACCACCGCGCCCCACAAGTGTGTGTGTGTGTGCATGTGTTTATGTGTGTCCTATTATATGTTGGCATGTCTAAATATTGGTGTGCTTGGGTATGTGTGTTTGAAGCATGATTTGATTGATTGATTGATTGTTCGTTGGCTGATGATTACTCTGGATTGATTGCAAGGTTGAGAATTGATTGAGTCATTGATAGGCTGAGGCATGGTTGATTGTATGATTGATTGATCACAGTTTAGAATAGGAATGGAGTACTGATGACATAGAAGAGATTCAGATGAACAGTGGAATCAATGTTAGAATGTTACAGGGGCTTGGTCCAAGACAAATTGACTGCCTCATGATCGACCAATCATCACGTAGACTGACAATTGTTTGATTTAGGATTTATAATTGATTGAATACTATTGATTGATTGATTGATTGATCGATTGTTTGATTTCAGCCAGTGCACGATGGAGTATGAAGTGGCGTGTATCGACATTTCTCCTCTGTCGGAGAATGCAGAGACGGCCGAGGTCTGTGCCATTGGACTTTGGACGGACATCTCGGCGAGACTCGTCAAACTACCGGACTTTGAAAGCATGCATGTTGAGATGCTGGGAGGAGGTGGGTACTAATATGACATCAATGCAGCTTCATAAAATATAGACTGTTAAACAAATAGTGGCTGGATCAATGTATGACTGGATGGATACTGGATAGCTGAATAGATGGATGGATGAATGAATGAATTGATAAATGAATGAGTGAATTGATGGATGAATGAATGAATGAATTGATAAATGAATGAATTGATGGATGAATGAATGAATTGATGGATGAATGAATTAATGAATTGATGAATTAATTAATGAATTGATGGATGAATGAATTGATGAATGAATTGATGGATTAATGAATTGATGAATGAATTAATGAATGAATTGATGGATGAATAAATGAATTGATGAATGAATGAATTGATGGCGGGATCCATAGGTGATTTGGTTGATTGGTAGTGAATTTATGAATGCAGCAATGGATTAGTTTATTATTTGAATAATTTGTTTTGGGCATGTTTATTGTTTAAGCCCCCTCTTTTGTGTTGGCTTAAGTGTAGGGATTTTCAACAAGTGCTTATGTCGATGCATTTGCTTATCACTGCTGATTAATTAATATTATATTAAATATATATTTTTGATGAATAATTTGATCTTGACAGAGATCATACCGCGATCTATTCTAATGACAACGTTTGAGGGAATCCATTATCTGCTGTGCGCTCTCGGAGACGGATCTCTCTTCTACTTTATACTTAATCCAGAAACTGGTAATTTTATTTCACTCTGTTTTGCATTGTAAACAGAAGTTTAATTAATCTAGTTTTGTACGTTGAGTTTTTTCCTAGTTTAATTACAATTTTATATTATTTTTTACGCCTACATCTGATTGTTTTTTAAATAGTGTGTATTTAATGAAATGCCTATTCAATATTTGTGCTGTGGGAAGCCTGCTTTGCGATTGCACAAAAAATTAAGAATGAGGCTGCATTGTAATATTAATAAGTTGTTATTTAAAAAAATATTTAGTTTGCAGTTATTTTCCAGGGTCGTATAGTTCAGATACAGCACTTATGTTCATAATTTGACAATAGTTGCAGGTTCTTTTAGTCTAGCTATGTTGCGGTAAGACGATAGTTTGATCTATGATCTATGCAGGGCTTTTTTAACGTACAGTTGTACACAAAATGTGCAGTTCTAAATGGATTTGCACAGTTGTAGAAGCACTTCTGTACAGTTAAAACTATCAAAAAAGGTTATTGTCCGCCGATTGGAAGTAATTTACCATGGAGGATGAGAAAGGAAAGAAGGAGTTGCGCAGTTCTAAAAATTCAGCCCTGGATCTATGATCGTGTAACTGAGTAGTTTCTTGAAGGGGCGCTATATAAATGCTCTGAATGAATGAATGAATGTGACAATAGTTGCAGGTTCTTTTAGTCTAGCTATTTTGCGGTAAGATGATAGTTTGATCTATGATCGTGTATCTTTAGGAACATTGACGGATCGTAAGAAGGTTACGCTTGGAACGCAGCCAACAATGTTGCACACATTTCGATCACTGTTGACAACCAACGTCTTTGCTTGCTCCGATCGGCCAACGGTTGTCTACTCTAGCAACCACAAGCTCGTCTTTTCCAACGTCAACTTGAAAGAGGTCAACTACATGTGTCCACTCAACTCAGAAGGGTATCCAGACAGGTGAGACCTGTAGACCTTTCAGATCAGACAATACATACCTTTCAGATCAGACAGACCTTTCAGATCAGACAGACCTTTCAGATCAGACAGACCTTTCAGATCAGACAGACCTTTCAGATCAGACATACCTTTCAGATCAGACAGACCTTTCAGATCAGACAGACCTTTCAGATCAGACATACCTTTCAGATCAGGTCAATTGGGACGAGCTTTCGCTAAAAGTGGACATGTATTCATTTCACTTCTTTACACACCCTTTCTTTCGATTCATTGGTTAATATAAATTGGACATGTCTTCTCAATTTCTCATTTCAGGTATCGAGCGATCCTTTGCTAAAGTTTTAACGACCTTTGTATTTTACTTGAACTCCTTTCCCATACACGAAATTTGGAGAAGCCTATCTTATGTTAACGTGGGTATCTCTTTCTTAATACTGTTTTTAGATAGCTGCTTTCCTCTACCAAACTTGGATATTAACTTTCCTTAGTGTTGCTCAGCTTTTTCATTTCGTTTCTTGAAAAGGGCAGCATGAAAAGCTTTATGTTTTGGTTGAAGTCTTAATTTTTTTTCAAATAAGGCATGTTTCCCCCCATTTTTTTGTAGCTTAGCGCTGGCAAATGACAACACGCTGACGATTGGGACAATCGATGAAATTCAGAAACTGCACATTCGAACTGTCGCGCTCGGTGAATCACCAAGGTACCTAATCTAATCCAATCTTATAACCTCTTTGGTACCTCTTTTATTGCATAGTTTATCTGTTGACCGCTTTAAGACACTTAAATGCAGCCAGTTTCACTTGTATACAGAGTTAACCGTGTGGTAATTTTCTAGGTGTATGTTTTGATGCTGAATCATTATTCTTGTATGTGTGTTGGAACTGGTTTAGAACACATTCTACAAGATGCATGTATGTGTCTGAGTATTTTTATAGCATCTGTTGCATTAGTACATCACAACAGCACTACTTGCTTGCCAAACCAAATGCTTTTGTTGTAATTCGAATTAGCTGATTAAAACTGTGGTACACCTTAGAGAAAAATTCTGTCTGCTCATTTCTTCTACTACTAAACCTCAGGACCTTATTTGCTCAGATTTCGTCAAGGACCTGGGGCATGGTTCGCAAATTCAGTTCAGTTTCAGCCAATGCCTTTGTCATGACGCACGCAACCTTGTCACAGCATTTCTCAGTATAAATCCAAAAGACAATGCACTACATTGTTTCTGTCGCGTATTGTCTTCCAGGCGCATTGCTTATCAGGAAGCATCGCAGTCGTTCGGAGTGATAACCGCTCGCACGGACATCCAAGACAGCAGCGGCACGATGCCAGCACGGCCAAGCGCCAGCACCCAGACTCCAAACATAATGACGAGCAGCTCTAGCAACTCAAAGATGGCGTCGTCAGGGGCAACCGGAACCTTAGCGGAGCACCAGGGCGAGGAGATCGAAGTCAACAACTTACTCATTCTCGACCAGCATACGTTTGAAGGTATCATGGAATTTTGATGAGCGTCTTATCTTTTTGTTTACTTTTAGTCTGCATAGTTTAATTACCTTACTTACCTTGCATGCATTTATTAAGAAGAGCAACAGTTCCTTAGCCATTTATTTTATATATTTATTTCTTGCATTTGCTATGGCGCCCATTCAAACTCGCTACTCAGAGGCGCTTCCGACTACAGCGCCGACACTGCATTAGAATTTCACGCTGAAGTGCACAACAATTGCAAGTGAAGGACTTGCTCAAAGTCCCTACGTGACAGCTTTAGTGGCTTCATGATGACCTGCATTTTAATACAGACTCTGCATAGTACAGTTTAACCCTTTAACGACCAGGTACATATGTTCTCAATGCATTTTAGTGCAATGCTGGTCATTAAAGGGTTAAAGTAATAAATACTATTGAGGTTTTCATTTTGTTTTTCTAGTTCTCGTTGCCTATCAGCTGATGATGAATGAATTTGCGACCAGTCTCCTGTCGGCGAAGTTGGGTGATGACCCGAACACGTACTACATCGTCGGAACAGCCATGGTCTATCCGGAAGAGGCTGAGCCAAAGCAGGGTCGAATTATTGTGTTCCACTATTCCGATGGTGAGCAGGTCGGGCGATGTCATTTAGAATGGCATGGTGCAGAATGTGGTCCTATTTGAAGGACAATTTTGTCAAATTATTATCATGGTTCTCCCACTTTGTTTCCTATACATTATTAGTAGACACACACACACACACACAAGTATATGCAGTTGGGCTAACCTTCTGCGTGCCCACACACTAAATGGATCTTCAATGTTGCAAGGCAGTTGGCAATTTAGCCTATCATTGGTTAATTATTAACCATTGCCACTGCATTTCTACAGACATTTGCTTAGCGAAGTTAAAGTTATTTAATGTTTGTGTTTCTTTTGCATCGTTCTTTAAGGTAAACTTGCGCAAGTTGCAGAGAAGGAAATCAAAGGCGCTCCATATTGCTTGTGTGAGTTCAATGGAAAACTACTCGCTGGTATCAACAGCTCGGTTAGTATTTAACTCATTACCTTTCTTACAATGCTGGTATTGTTACCTTATATCATAATGATGTGCTCCTCACCTTACCATGACTTTTATTGCTTTTTTTACCTATCTTTCTTGCTGTACCTTATAAATTACCTTCCTTTGCTCTACCATACCTTACATTACTGCTTGTAAAAATATCTATACTTTACTTACCATACCTTACATTACTGCTTATCAAAATATATTGTACCTTCCTTTGCATGCCATACCTTACATTACTGCTTATCAAAATATATTGTACCTTCCTTTTCTTACCATACATTACATTACTGCTTGTAATAATATATCCTTACCTTCATTTTCTTACCATACCTTACATTACTGCTTGTAATAATATATCCTTACCTTCATTTTCTTACCATACATTACATTACTGCTTGTAATAATATATCCTTACCTTCATTTTCTTACCATACCTTACATTACTGCTTGTAATAATATATCCTTACCTTCATTTTCTTACCATACATTACATTACTGCTTGTAATAATATATCCTTACCTTCCTTTTCTTACCATACATTACATTACTGCTTGTAATAATATATCCTTACCTTCATTTTCTTACCATACCTTACATTACTGCTTGTAATAATATATCCTTACCTTCATTTTCTTACCATACATTACATTACTGCATGTAATAAAAGAACGTTATTGTCGTGTTCTCTCGTAGGTTCGTCTTTTCGAGTGGACGGCTGAGAAGGAGTTGCGCGTTGAGTGCAGCCACCTCAACAACATCCTCGCCCTCTACCTCAAAACGAAGGGTGACTTTATTCTCATCGGCGATTTGATGAGATCCGTTACGCTGCTTGCATACAAGTCTATGGAGGGGTCGTTTGAAGAGGTTAGTCACTCGATCCTCAACTGCTGCGGCTGATGATAATGTAGGTCTACAGTGTTACTAGTTAGTAGCTTTGTGTACCACTAGTTTGTGCGCCTTACTGGGTGATGTGGTGAACAGGAGCACCACTGTTGTTCTTAGTTTTGACCTTTCAGTTTTATCCCTTTTTCATTAATTCATTTGTTATAAATGCAATTTGTTATGGTTCCCCTTCAAGGTTTCTATTCAGAAACACTCTGTGCAGGTATGACTTGCAGTTCATGTTTATATGTATATAATATGATTTTAATCAGTTTTTATTGTGAAGCTTAAGCTGATTGTAATTAATTTTCTCTGCAATATTATATTTAATAAGACATAAATCATAAACTTTTCTATATATAACAACCTAGACAGAGCCCATATGAGTCGCCAGGACACTTGCCATTTGCTCCGGCCCCAATTTCATGTGTTTTCTGTTTATGTGCTATGTAAATGACTGAATCATTTATGTTACCTAATTAAGTTATTGGATTGACTAATGTTTAACAATTTGGTGATACTTGTGATGCCTTGTGTAATTTTTGTTTCTGACTTGGTGTGCTTGTCGCTGTTACAAAAGGACCAATAAATTAATTTGATTTGATTTTGATTGGATCTCAGATTGCGAGAGATTACAATCCGAATTGGATGACGGCGATCGAAATCCTGGATGACGACACGTTCCTCGGAGCGGAGAATTCGTTCAACCTGTTCACTTGCCAGAAGGACAGCGCGGCGACGACAGACGAGGAGCGGCAACATCTCCAGGAGGTTGGCCTCTTCCACCTCGGCGATTTCGTCAACGTCTTCAAACACGGTAGGAATTTTACGAAATTTTTTGTATCTACCCTTAAAATGATTAATGTATTTGTATTTTATTGAGTGAAATAGTTGATTTGCTTGGTGGTGTATTTTTGCCAACTTCGAGCAAGATGCAAGTTACCATATTTTCTGGGTCGTAAACAGGTTTTTTTTCGTAAATGAACTTCTGAGTGTTTCGTGTGTGGAAAGGTGTAATGTTAAAAAGTATGTACTTTGTATACAGCAAAAAAGTTTAAAGGAAATAGCTTGAATCTCATTTATTGCAGTGATATTGCTGCATGTAGAATGCAGAGCTAGTCTTGCAATAGCAAAATTCTTTTCGAATAAATTGAATTTTGCCTCTGACATTCATTCGCATTTCACTAGGAATTCATCTGCATATCGCCCTGTCAAAGCTCAATTTAACACTAGGCGTTTTACTGTTAAATTTTATGGCACTAAGGTATGGAACACAATACCAGTAGATATTCGTCAATCCAGTAGTCTGCAGGTATTTAAAAAAAGAATTCGTGCTTTTCTACTTTCCTCTGATAAATCTACTTAAAATGCACATGACCACATGTAGTTAAAGATTTACTTAAGTACGTAGTTAAGTTTTTTCTACTTGCTTTTGACATTTAAACTGTTATGCAATCTGTCATCGCCTAATTTGTTTTAATTTCTTTCTATTCGACTGTCTTTGTTAATTTTTCTTGGGAATTTTTTACTTGGGTGACCCTTCCCCAGCGGGATGTCCATCCCTTTAGGGCCCCCTTTGTAGCCATTACATGCATATTTTCTACTTTTGCTGTCATCTTGTGTTTTTTTGGTTGCAATAAAGTGATTGATTGATTGATTGAATGTCATGTATATTGTTTAACCGAATTAGTAATTAATTGTCCTGTTGCTGAGCATGCAGATCTGCGATGGGTTTAGTTAGTGTATGTATCACTCCAAATTCATTGCCATTTCCACTTCTCTGCCCAAAGTTCCTGTCTTGGGGTTTGTCCGTGTATTAGCGTGTCTGGCAATATAGCGCCATGTGAATATATTTAATAAAGTTCTGTGCTCACTAGCCAAAATTGGTGTTAAAGTTAATTGAGAATAATAGGTATATCACTTTAGCAAATGATGCTCCAATGATGAGGTACATCACTGCAAGCAGGCATTGCAGACGCATCATATAAAATCGATGAAGTCTATGATGAATGGAAATTGTTTTAGTTGTGTCAACTTGTGTGGTTTTGTCTCTTATTAAGGTTCACTTGTGATGCGTCACCCGGGTGAGATCAGTACACCGTCCCAAGGTTCGGTTCTCTTCGGAACGGTCAACGGATCGATAGGTACGTCCTTTCGTTTCACTTATGTTCATATCCATATATCTCTCTGTATATATTCGGCCGATACCATAATTGTTATCATTTCCGTATCTGTTAAATGTTACTGGCTGCTGACAAAGCATCAAGCAATGATGCTGAGCAAGTTTGCATGAATGACTTGCTGAAGATGTCTGAAAACGGTAGCCATCACAGGGGATACTCAAACCCTTGTAAGGCACACCCTCAGATTATTGGCTAACTAGTTTGTCATACAGTACATGCACGATTGCATATCAGTTAGTTATAAATGTTAATTTGAAATGAAGACATACATATGCATTGGTACTGTAAAGGGCCACTCAATTTATCAAGTCTTTATGCGGTGTCAATACCGTGTCATGATGCATATGTATGCCAGAATATCGTACCATGTTGCTGTAATAGCTGTATTATAAATCAAATATGTTGGGAAATTTATGGAACTTTCCTTTCAGGTCTTGTGACTCAACTTTCTCCAGAATTCTACAGTTTCATGGCCGAACTGCAGAACAAGTTGGCCAAAGTGATCCGCAGCGTTGGAAAGATCGAGCATGCCGAGTATCCTTTGATGTCTATAATATAAATGATGGCTGATTAAACCAAACCGTCCTTATAATATGCCTGAAATCATTATAACATGCCCTATATGTCTACATTATATGGCACCTCTCCAGTGTGCTGGACTTCAACTGAATGTGCCAAACTCTTATCCAAGTCCTTGTGCAACAACCTTGTTGGTACGACAAAAACTCGGTACTGTAAAAATGGACTAAACATTTATCATACCGTGAGTGTTGAATGAAAGGCTACAAGATTATGTCTGTTTGTCTACTTAACTCGAATTTCAATTCAGCTGGAGAGCTTTCAACACGGAGCGTAAGACGGAAAACGCGACGTCGTTCATAGATGGCGACCTGATTGAAAGTTTTCTGGATCTGGGACGTGACAAGATGCAAGAGGTTGCTCATGGACTTCAGGTACTTCAACTTCTTTGTCTTTCACTGCATTGTCTTCATAGCATGGGTACCAATGAATCATACTTTTCTCACTCTCCGTTCATTCTCTGCTGATGATCCCCAATGATAATCTTTTATCAAGTGATGATCACTTGTACTGCACTAAATACAGCCTTCACATATTTCAACGCTCATGGTTTTTTTTATCTAACTTCCCATCTTTATGTATCGGAATTCGGAACATTTATATAGCACCTTTCAATGACCGCACAAAGGCTGCTTGATTAACACTTTAGCGACAAGCTGCGTTGTTTCTCAGTCTCTATTAGTACATTCTAGTCGTTACAGTGTTAAAGTGAATCAACAGAGGAGACGAATGAGAGTTGATTAGCTGGTGAATCATGTACGAAGAAACACTTTCACAAACACTGGGAATGGCTTGTGTCAGAGAAGAGTGCTAGCGACAGAGGTCAACTGAGGAGCGCCTCTGAGTAGGTTTCTTGAAGAGGCGCTATATAAATTCAATGAATGAATGAATGAATGAATGAATGAATGAGGAGCAGTTTAAGAGCAGCACATGCAGCATTCATACTGGCCTAGTTAGCTACACCGGTAAGCGAGAGCGGCATTCATCTGTTGGTTGCAACGGACTGCGGTTCAAGCCCCGGGCTAGGAGTTGACATTCAGAGATTTAGATATCTCAGGCTAGCACATGTGGGACACAGGGGCGCAAGCTGCTGCGGAGCAACCTTGGGCAAGTTACTTACCCATCATTGTCTGTGGGGAAGGCAATGGGAAACCACCTCACTCATTATATTCTAGAATATTCTCTTACGAATCTGATCTTCTATTTCAGATCGATGACGGAAGTGGAATGAAACGAGAGGCGACCGTTGATGATCTCATCAAAACCGTTGAGGAACTGACGCGGATTCACTGAACCGTGAATCAACTGCATCCATTCTGCCTCCTCCTATTCGCCATTCACAAACTACGCTTTCAGTAGATTATGACACTTGTGAAACTCGATGATAAGCATCTTACTAATGTGTCGCTGTGACTGTTTTGACGTAAACATTCAAGCACTGTGGTGGCCATATGGAAACTTTTGGAGAGTCTTCTGTTATTTTGTTTCTGAGATGTACCGTCATCGCAGCGTTTTTCGAGTTATGGGTCGGCAATTTTGTGGGCATCCTGGCCAGTCTTTGCTGTCCTTACATTATTGTCAGTATTTGAAGGTGAAGGAAGTGTGCATTATGAGATGTCATTATTGATCAGCGTTTTTCTGAAATATTCCTGCAAGCATGCCACTATTCTGAGGCCATTAATGTCATAGGTTCACTCTTTAGAATACTTTTATAATTGCAGGGTAGGTTTTGATTTTGTTAAGCAGTATTTTGAGGATGTTGGGTAATAAATTCCCACATCAATTAATTATCTAGCTGTTGTAAGTCCTGCAAAAGGAGCTCTATAGCTTGTATCTAACAAATGATCAAACTTTACTATTTCTATTCTGTTCGCCTTAGTAGGGTTTTGAGTCGTCTGGCTTCTAAATATACGAACAGTTGTATCTATAGCTGATGCATTATGTTGGCAGTTTAGATGATGCTTGAATGTTTAAGTGTCAGCTGATGATTTCACTGTTTGTCTTTTCCTGATAATGTAATGTGCTGTTGTGTTCACTAGAGGCGTTCAAATGGGTCTTTGCAAATTCTCAATTCTACCAATCGCATGTTCCAAGTTTCTGAAAATCAGAACACCAGCTTACTCGCGAGCGCTGCATCATATCCGAGGAGATGTCCAGAAAGCTATGCCCAGTGGCAATGTTTATTATTATTATAGTCTACCTGCTTTTTTGGGAGGGGGTGTGTCAAGTTTCTGGGTGGGCTGGAAAAACGGCCATTTTGGGCGGACGGCAACTGAAATGAATGGCACTACAAAAGTTCTTGATCAATCAATCAATCGATCAATCTTTTTTTGTCAATTATTGATCAACATGACCATGATACATGCAATCAACATATTAGACATTCATGTACATTGGCGTCAATGGGTAAACCCAAAGGAACACAAGGTTTTCCGCTAGGCTAGACCACCCTAGGCGTATCAGATATTAATACAACTGTGTGTTTAAACACTATGTGCCGTACTACAATAATTATTATGTCTTCAAACAATCCTTGAATAATTATGGTGTCCATTCTTATTCTACAGGAATGCAACAGCCAACAAAATATCAAAACAAACTTAATTAATACAGTGAACATAACAATAAATAAATAGCAATGCATGCACAAAACCACGTTTCACATTCTTTACACAATCATCGTTAAAAGGTGGATTTTAAATTTATTTTGTAACAGTTCAAAAATTAATTTAAAATCCACCTTTTAGCGACGATTGTTACAATACAATACAATTCACTTTATTGCAACCAGAAAACAATAAAAGTACAAAACATGCATGCATTGGCTACAAAGGGGGGCCCAAAAGGGATGTACATCCCGCTGGGAAGGGTCACCCAAGTAAAAAAGGCCCAAGAAAAATTAATCAAGATAGCTGAAAAGAAAGAGACTAAAACAAATTAGGTGATGACAGATTGCAGAAAAGCTTATATTGTCAAGAGCATGTAGAGAAACAAAGTTAACTAAGTAGTAAGTACTTAACTAAAATTTTAACTACGCATGGTCATGTGCACTTCAAGTAGCTTTAGTGGAGGAGAGTAGAAGAACACGAAGTTTCTTTTTAAATACCTGCAGACTACTCGATTGACGAATGTCAATAATTGGTATTGTGTTCCATACTTTAGTGCCATAAGATTTAATAGTAAAACGCCTAGTATTAGATTGAGCTTTGACAGGGCGAAAAGCAGATGAATTCCTAGTGAAATGCGAATGGATGTCAGAGGCGTGAGGGAGGTAACCTTGGAATACCGAAGGAAGGAGACCGTGTTCGAGTCGAAAAAAGAACTCGCAAATTTGGAGATCCTTTATCTGGTCAATTTTCAGGGGATGAAGTTCATTAAAGGAATGGCCAGTGTGTTCCCGTTTGCGAATACCCGCAATTATACGAACAGCCCTCTTCTGTAAGATTACAAGTTTATGAAGCCTGGATTCGTATGTCGATGCCCAAACAAGGTTGCAATACGTGAGGTAAGGGTAGACAAGGGTATAATATAAATTCATTCTAATTGTCTTTGGCAAGATATAAGCAACGCGGGAAATAATACCAATATTTTTAGCAATTTTAGTTGCAATTTGATTAATATGAACTTTCCAGGTCAAATGTTGATCTATATGCACACCTAAGAATTTTGTAGATTCAACTTGATTGATGTGAATTGTTTCATAATAATTACAATAGGCCTAATAATTTTCTTGATTCAACAATCCGGTTGACAGACCGCAATCGGTTATATTATATTACTGATGGACTGAGGGAAGATCGGCAAGTTCTTTAGACAGGAAGTTCCAACCCAATTGAGGTGTGATCGTGCACTCTTGTGCAATGACTAATTGTATTTGTAAAATTGTCTTGTAGGCCCTACTATGCTGTCTAAAGTTGGTGCGTAGGTCCTACACTTCTTTAATGATATTATTGTTTGCTGAGCGCGTATAATGATCATGTAGCTCAGAGTTTTTACAGAACCAGTTATCCAAATTTCCTGCCAGTACCTATAGTGCTCATTGCTACACTGGTAGGCCTAGTTTACATGAGACGATTAGCTGCGTACCCTAATAAAAAAAATCAGCCAGTTGGTTAGTTTATCAACTACACGCCGTATAGCCTCGATCGTACCTCCCACCTGGCCACTAGCAGGCCTAACTTATCATGAATTCACGATCAGGTTCATGTCCACAGTCCATGTGCTAGAGGTAAAAATGGAAACTTCAAAGGAAGATTATCTTTCCGACTTTCATCCAGTTGATTGTCTTGTGATTTTTTAATCGCTTTTTTTATTGAATTGTTATGATTTTTCTGTATCACTTTTTTTTATAAATTTGTAATTGGCTGCGGTGTGTCAGCGAGAATCTCAATAAAACGAATAGGCCTATAGGCTTATATTATTATTGCAGGCCGTCGAGATCTGTTCTGTTAGTAGTTAAGATTTGTGATTTATTTTGTGTTCTTGTGAATTGTTTCATAATTATACAGGCCATTGCAAGGCCTAATAATTTTCTTGATTCAACAATCCGGTTAGCCTAACAGACCGCAATCGGTTATTCTACACTCCAGAATACATAAAACTTAACTAGGCCTACTGACAGAGTAGAACAGACGGGGCTTGCAATAATCGGCGGGAATTGCAACCTACAAAGCACGACTATTCTACGGGGGGGCTTCGGGATTCGATCTCGGTACCTCTAGCTCTTCGTGTCAGCGCGCTATCCAATGCCTTTTGTTGACTAGCTATTCGCTAGATGGCGTACATAAATGATTCGTTTAAAACAAATTAATTAAATTACTCGCCTCTCAACAATAACATTACTTTTGCAACTATTAATAAAATATCAGAAAGTTTCCGAGGTAGTTTTTATATTGAATTAAATACGGTGCAGAGTTTTAAAATAAATTGATAAGCATACGTGTTGAGGAATAAAAGATTTATTATCAACGTTTTAAGAATGGTTTTCAAAGACACCTTTAAAAAAAATAGCCTAAATTTCATCTGTTTTTTCTAATATAAATAGGTTTTAAGACTATAGCTAACGTAGTTGCTCTGGGCGTTCTGGCACGAAACTGTATATGCTTTCGGCGCTGCAGAAGTAGGGTAGGTTGACAGGCGTCCCTCATCGTGACTAGTCCTATGCGGCCGGTAGGACCCACGAATGATACAGCGTTGTCCAGAGTAACTCTTTTTGGTTTGCAGACTCCTACGTGTTTGACAAAATGTGTTAGGGCCTACACCTAGGCTACATGAACTGCATGTATTATAGCACAGTAGGCCTATAAATAATTTACACTGTGCTTATAGGCCTATATCTACAACACTCCACGGGAAGGTCTGTGCAGTGATAAGTATATTATGATACTGAGGCGATTATATAGGTCAGTAGACCTAGTGGTATTGATGAAAAGAAATAATATGCTGACTATGTGGTGAGAATTAAGGTAATAATTGCTGAGTCTATTGTGGTTATGTATGGGATAAAATGGTGTTAGGCCTATGTACCCCATCTATTATTTATCATAACCATACATCTCAATGGACACAACATTAATAGCTATGGTGCAGAGTGGTTGTCTTTAGAGTTTAGACGATTGAATTAAATAAACTATTACTATACTTTTAAACTAATATCGAGTCCATTCACTTATTAACACTTACAGGTTTTTTTCCTTTTTCGCTTTTTGGGACACAATTTCACACAAAGCTTCGTTTCGGGATATCTTTGAATATCGCCCATCGCAGTGGGTCTTTTGTTGACAAGTGGTTGTTTATTTCGTAACATTACCTAAGTGTAGAATGTGCTAGCACCAAAATTCTTAGTGTAACGAACTTAAAGCTGCTGCTGTAATCTTAGAACCAATTACATTAAAAAATTGTGATCAAAACTACGAAATCTTGTCTAGTTTGTGATTTGTACTGAGATTTGTGCTGTAGTGTAAATACTGACTCATTGGAATGCAATTGGTCAGCAAACGAAAATCCTGCTCACAGCTGAAGTTTTCAGAGGGCTCTATAAAATACAATATTTCGGATGTAGAAGTGAATAATTAGCTTCCTTTGTAGAAGTGATAACTAACAAAATCGGTCACTCGCACGCACCGCCTTTATATACATGCCTTCCCCCCGATTGTTGGAGAAGTAAATTGCCAGCATGAAACCAGAGGATCCGATCTCCTGAGTGGGAGGTAATGCTAAAATAGGAATGTTTCAAGCTATCCATTGTAGATGTCCAAACAAATAAACAAGACTGTTTTGGAATCCATAAATAGAACTGTGACTTAAATAGTTAATTTTTTGTCAATTAGGGGCCTTTTAAATATGGAAAAGATAGCCAAGGCTGCACCAATGTCGACGAAGAAGAAAGACATGGATCTCGGGCGAAAGTCAGTTGCAGAATTGAAGGAGTTGCTGGAAAAACAGGAAAAACTGCTTCACGATAAGTAAGCAATATTAGAACAGCAGCTGTAGTATTTAACGCTTAATGTCTTTTGACTTCTTTGTTATTTCATTGATGTTTGCCCTTCTGTCGATTTTATTTGTTCAGTTAAAATTGCTGTTGGTCTGGTTTACTTTTACTGTCGCTTTTGCGTATACAATGATGTTTGAATTTAGTGTTAAATTTTAAAACAGCAGCTTTAGTTACATTTTGGGTCCAGTAACTTTGCACTGGAAATGCCTTTGAAGGATCTATAAAGACACTTTGTATAATGTATATATATATATATTCAATTTAATTAAATTAGTTTAATTATATAATTTATATAGACATATTTAATTATATAGATTTATCTTATAAATTGTTTGTTTCAATTGTTTTACTACTAGAAATCTTATCAAGTCTTTGCCAGACCATGGCAAGAAGATTGCGATGTTTTATGGTACATTCTGACATACATGTCTTGATGGAGGCTGAAGCAGCACAACATTTCAGCTGGTGCTGTTTATCATTGATTTCTAGTTTAGCGTTAATGCTATTTAAAATAAATTTGACTGTCAATTGTTTTACTACTAGAAATCTTATCAAGTCTCTGCCGGACCATGGTAAGAAGATTGCGATGTTTATCGAAAAGATCCAGAAGAATCTGGATCTTCGAAATAATTCTGTCGACGATGCGGCCGATAAGCTGAGCCGAATGCAGTTGGGTTATACATCTGACGAGCGAATAGACTACGCAAACAGTTATGAGTTTGTCATAAATCAAAACAGTGATGTCAAAATGAAAAGACATCCAAAGAAGTTCGTGCCAAACAGGTATTATGATTAGACTGAAAATTCATTCATTTATCCATTCATTTGTAAACTTATTCAGCGCCTCTCCGAGGAAACTACTCAGGGGCGCTCATGACTCCAGCACTCCAAAAAACAGTTTTAAGGATGGTGAAAATAGTTTTACTTATGTTTTTTTAAGATAAATATTATAATGAATTGTTTGACGTATAATGTAAACTGATTATTGCAACAACAGCTTTGTGTGTAAGGTAAGTTGTCTTGCTGAATTTATACTAATTACCGTATATGTAATGTCTACATAATACACATTATATATTACTTATGCTAGTATGTGTGCATGTTGGCAGTTAGCAGTGGGTGACAAATTGGCACAGATCCAAAATTTTGGGAACACGGAATGTCATACATTGAAATGTACAGTTACACCAGTAATACACATTTCTATCATGAAGTATTTTATTTAACACTTTGGAATCATCTTTGAAATATTGTCTTATTTTATTTACTTTTACACTTTGTCAATTAAACCTAAAATTTAGTGAAAAAGAAGGTTACGTGAAGGTCTTCTTTTAAAATTGTTCAGTGGCACTTTTGACATACAACCTTAAGGTTCTCCACCCTGCTATTGTACGTCACAAAAGCATGACCTATGCCAGCCCAAACGATGGTAGAATCAATAATTACCTTATCTAAAAGGTTGCTAATATTTTAGTTAGTTTATTACTGATTTCAAATTTTATTATATTATTAATAATTAGAAGTTATTATTGTTTATTGTGGGTAGTACAAATGATCGTAATATAGGCAATTGGTATTATTAATATTTTTATTTTATTACCGGTATTTCTACTACTAATGCTTTTTTACTTTGCTGTATTTGAAGGTTTGTCTTTGTTTTTGTTCCTTGAGGTGTGTGCCCCGTTTAGTCATTTTTTTTAGTTTATAATATCTAAACTAAAATTGTCTTAGTTAAGAATTTTCTGTTCAATTCTTTTCTTACAGTTGGTCGTGTTACATCTTTAAACCTAATGCACTTAGGCTAGCGGGACATTCGGCCCCTTTTGGGACTCCTGTGTAAACTGATATAACTTCGAAATCACGATGTAATTACGACCTGTTCGATGTTGGTTTACCGAATAAAATGTTATGTTGTTATGTTAAGGTTGACGAAGGATAAGAAAGATAACAGCTCCAGACCAGAGTTGTCGAATGTCAACGGTTCATCGGTTGACGTACAGAAGACGACTACGCCAACCAACGTCGAAAAAAAGTCATGCGACTCTACAGATGTTACGACTATTTCTTCATCGACGAACGAAAACTCGCAGCCGCAGACGATAACTCAGATGGACGAAGGAAATGAAAAAGAGCGGAGATTAAAAAACAAGTATGTCTCTATGAAGAGAAGGGTGATGTGAGACTGGGTGGGGAGAATGGGGTGGGTAGTGTAGTACAAATGGTTAGGGAGGAAAGGTAGATTGGGTTGTGTAAGTAGAGTGGGGTAGGATATTTAGGTGTGGAATGAGTAGTGCTGATTTATTAAAGTTCTGTACGAACGGTAGGGTAGAGTAGGGTCGGGTACTGTCATATTGAATTCAAGACATGCAGAAGATGGTAAAACACCATATTTATCTTTGAAAAGATGGGTTAATGTTATAGGTTAAAAGGTAACGTTGGGCTAGGTTAAGTTACTGCATCATAGACCTTTAGTTAATGCCTAAATATTGAGACGACAATGAAATTGCTTTATGTGTTCTCTGTATGTAATATAATATGATATCTTCACTTAATTTCAAACTGACAAGTTGCAATATGATTAATTGCAGTATGATTACAATTCATAGTATGAATGGATGATAAACAGGTTACTACAGGAGTCAAATTTAACTGTAGGCAGCAATGCAGTCCTACTGCTCATTTTACAAATGCCATCTGCTTAATGCAGGGTTGAGTGGACTTTTGGAAGGGTAGCATTAGGCTGTGCACTCTTCATGTCAGAGTGTCACCATAACCCTTCCCCTGTATGATTTAATGAGAAATAAATGTGTAACTGGTCCTTACTGCATTTTAGATACGACGCGAGTCTTGAGGAGACGTTTCTGTATGACAGAAGACATGCGCATGGAGCACAACTGATTTCGATTCAGGAAGGAATGAATCTCTTGAAACATCACCACACTGCCCTTCAGGTCTCTCTCTCTCTCTGTCTGCTTATTCATCTGTCTGGTTGTCTGCCTTCTATTTTATTTGCTGGCCGTAGTGTGCGACCGTTTGCTTCTATGAGTGTCTATTGTTCTTTCTCTTTGCTTGTCTATTTGTGTCTGTGTGTGTCTGTTTATCTGCTTGTGTTACATGTGCTTGTATGTCTGTGTGGGTCTCTGTGTGGCTTTCATGTTTATTTATCTGTCTCTCTCTCTTTCTGTATGTATGTATTGTGTAGTTTATCATTGAATTAAATTTGTATTAGATAGGGTGAACATGATTTATGATTTTTATTAAACTCTAGAGAATTACGAAATTCTAGAGAATGTCTGCCTTTGTAATAAATTAAGTTAATTAGCAATTGCCACTTTACCTTAGATTACTGTGCATAAAACTTCACTGCCAGTTCAGAACCAGCTACCATGACCAGTTAGAAGCATTCAGTAGACTATCCTCGAGGAAATTCCAGCTAATCCAAATCACACCTAGTCAGATTTTAACAATTAATTATGGTGTGTGTATGTATGTATGTGCACTTGTTATGATGATAGATGGAGACTTAGCAGGACTGGGTATAGATCTGCACACGGCCATCATTATGGCTGAAGATCGGACACGATGGAGAAATTTCAGAAATCTCAGTTGTTGTGTTTCTGCTTTGTCTTAGGAAGCCGAGATGAAGCGAGCTGAAACCATGCTGGCCGCTAGTTGCAGCACAAAACTGTCGACTGATCTAAGTAGTTGGCGTGGGGAAAGGTTCAACAGGTAAGGTTTTTTATTATCAGTCACAAAATGTCACCCACCTCACCTTACCTTGATTCAACACATCATATTTTTCCATATATCCTAAGTTTTCCATGTATTGTTTTAAGTAATCTTACCTTACTTTAATTTATCTGACAGAGGTGAGGGAGATGTCACATCTAAATTTGGCGCATAGAGTTATTTCAGTAGAACCTGTGCATTAAATGCCAACTTCAGACAGCATGTAGTTATACTACTCTGAATGTAGATTCCTTTGTGGTCTTGGCAACAACCAAGTATTGTATCGTATCGTAATCTCGAGACTTCTACAGCGCCCACAAAAGCGAAGTACAGACTGTACAGTGTCCTATAGCACAGGGAGCCCTATAAGATCATGACGGTAGCCTTAGTCTTGTGTGGGTCTACAGATTCAGAAAAGGGAGTTCGGGTATTATCATATCTTGACAAATACAAACCATGGGTAAGATTTAAGGCCAGTGTTTGTTGTGACATTCTTTACCATGTCTTGCATTGCCAAGTCTTTCTTTGCCATGTCTTGCCTGTTGGATTTGTTTTGCTCTTGTTTCTTGGTGTAGCTTGGCAAGACAGAATATTTAAAGTGTTGATGAATTGCTACTTTCATAATTAGTGATTCAGTCAAAAGATGCTCCTGAAGACCATGTTGCTCAGTGCTAGAGACACACATTACATTAGTTGTTAATAATACGAGACATTTACAATTACCAGACCACCTCACCTGCACCTGTGTCTTTTTTCAGGTATCGAGATGAACCAGTTGCTTCACATGGAGAGGAGAATGATGATGACGACGATGATAGTGACAAAGACAATGAAATCATCGGCATGAAGAGTAGTAGTGATGATGACGATGATGATGGTGTCGACTAAAGATTAGATTACTGGACAATGATTAAGCACCATGAATCGGGGAATTCCTCTGGAATCAGCTTTACACCTTGGCCTCAGTCAGATAATTGATCCTAGTGCTGTTTACCTTCTTTACATTACGTTGTGGATCAGTTCGGCACCGGATTGTCTTGGATTGCTCTATTGTCTTGGATTGCTCTATTGTGTTGGATTGCTCTATTGTCTTGGATTGCTCTATTGTCTTGGATTGCTCTATTGTCTTGGATTGCTCTATTGTCTTGGATTGCTCTATTGTCTTGGATTGCTCTATTGTCTTGGATTTCTCTATTGTCTTGGATTGCTCTATTGTCTTAGATTTCTCCAAAGGCAGAACCTGCTGCCAATCCAGAAATGTGCTCCAATTTGATTACTTAGCGGGCATGCCACTGAGTAGGACTTCAAATGATGTTGGCAAGGATTTCCCTCATAATGTTGTATGATAGAATAAGACTGTGATAATACTGTTGATGGAAACATTAGTAACATTAAATTGGAAGTCACAAAAGGTGTGTGGTAGGTCATCAGTTTTTTGCTGTGAAATACTGTACCTAAAATTTCTGTCACAGCGCCTTCCGCAGGGACTGGGTGGTAGCGTAAAACCGAGATTTCCAGGGCAACGTCGGGCCAGATAGTTTTCTTATAAAGATATACTCCATGAAGTCTTGCTATATATTGATTGACTAATGAACCTACTGAATTCAAAATCTTTTGTAAACTATTTATAGTAGCCTATGGCCTAATCTGCGGCTATTTACTTGTAAAATAATGGAAATGAAAAAATTAGGGCCTACTGACGCTCAAATTAAAATTATACGTGGTTTTGTACGTTTTAGAATCTTCAATTTCATAATCAAGAGTCATTGTAGGCCTAATTGAACATTTATAAAGTGCCGCTTACAGATTCAGTAGCGCTCCCAAGTCCCAACCCAAGTTAGTGCTCCCGCTAACAAATAAGCCTAGTATAGTCTTCAGGCATTTACGAAATAAGGGAATAGAAAGGCAAAGGCCGAGGAGCTTAAGACGTAGCTTGTAAGGAAGCCGATTCCTTCAAGAAGGGCCAACATAGGCAAAGTTCTAGATTGGGCCGTACGTAGCTCCATGCATGCGAGGAACAACAAGGCCATTTGCATGCAGCCGAGCGGAGGGTAGAGCGGCCAGGAAGAGTGGAGACCAGGTTAATCTCAGTCATCTCAGTATTATCACAGTATTATTCTGACGTGGCATTTGTTGGTGCTGAGATATAGCCTACTCGAAGATTTAGGCTACATTTACATAACAAAATGCAGTTGATCAACTACTGTTACAGTATTGGGCAGATTAGGCCTAACTCTAGGCCTACGTGTGCACCTTCCATGAGTTTACGATGCATGTGGTTGAGAACTTGAATTTTCAAATTTGATTAAGATACTATTTTCGGGATCACAGGCCGAGAAACTTTGATAAACATTATTAAGTCCTATCGCGTCTTAGGAATGCTTTGAGACCATCATTGTATTAGTTTCTGTTGTGGGACTTGTGGCAAACTTGCTGCCAGAAGCATAAAGTTTGTATATTTCATTTTGTAGGTCGAAAAAGATACTTTATGCAGTTAAAGCAATAACATTACATCATATAAGAATTGTTCTTTTCTTGGCTGCGATGAAACATTCTTTCGAAGGAAATTATTTTCTTAAAGTCGAGTCTCAGTCAACAACTGATCGAAGCGCTACATCATATTTCATTCGACGTTCTATTGGGCAGCAATTAGCACTAAAGAGCACAATTGCATAATGATGAGGTTTGATAGTCTGCTATTGGTAGACATATATTTAATATGCATAACCACATACTTAACCGCATTACATGCGTAAACAGCTACGGCGGACAGAGTAGTTCATCGTATGCTTAACCCAGTTCCATATTTATATTCTTTTCGATTGGTCGGCTGCTAGCTTATTAATGTCACAGCATATTCATGAACGCTGTGATTGGTTGACGGCACATCAACCGAATATTATCGGCAGTGTTGCGTCGACCTCGTGCAGCAGTGGCGTATGTTTTGAAAAAATCCGCAGAAAAGCTGAGAAAAACGTGAAAAGTTAAGGATCAAAAGTTCACACGGGACATCCGTCGAGTGTCCGCTCCGATTCTGTTTGAAACTAGGACGCGGAAATACTCGAAATCTGTCGCCATCCACCGCTCAAGATGGCAGCGTTCATGGGCGTTCGCGAGGCCCTGATGCCGTCGGCGGACAAGCGCAAGCGGCGCCGCAAGGACTCCGGCGGTGGCGGTCCCGTCACTGCGGCCGTTGCCGTCGCAGCGCCAGCCGCTGCCAAGGCTCTCCAAGAAGGTGAGTTTGATTTAAAGTTTTCCGAACGTGTTTTTTGGTTTAAAATGTGAGATTTTGAAGGGTTTTATCGATCTGCGAGGGACCTGAAGGGAGGACACGGTCGACCCTACGTCATCGGTGAGCCGAGCGGCCGCCCGCCGATGCTGGCTCGCGCCGCCTGGCTCGTGCTGACCTGCTCGGCGGCCGAACAGCAGCATTGACTGGCGGCCGAGCCGTCGACGCGGCCGCTCGCTCGGCCGGGCGTGCGGCGTCGGGTCCGGGCGAACCTTTGCACCGCTTGCTTCCCTGTCACGGATGTCGCCCGGCTGTCGGGGCTTCGACCGACGGCGGACGGCCGGAGCTTTGTCGTCGATCGAGGCTCGGCTGCCGGGCATGACTGTCCGTCGGCCGCCTGAGCCGGGCTGCCGTCTGGTGGGTCCCCCGCCGTCATCCTCGGCCGTGTTTACGCCCTCATTTCGCCACCTTCGTGTTACCCTCTGTCTCAGAACCCTTGCATTAACCCCACTTCGGTGTTTGAAATGGCCGCGGTGAGGATTGTAGTAAGTAAGAAGGACGGCTGTGTGGCTGTTTTCGTCACAGACAGATGGCGCTGCTCAGTTTAATTGCATGGATTCGATGCATATAATACTGTATAATGTGTGTGTATATGCACGTTTTCGTATTTTTTTTTATAGAGGTGCTTATTGCATGCATAATTACATAAAAATATTAAATGCCATGTTAATTGACACTATTATTTTTTATAATATTATGTATAATTTATATGTGTAATTTGTGTATGTATGCGTAATTGTCCTATTAAGTATGTTCATTAGTGAATATGTGTCTCACACAAGGCTGTAGCCAGGATCTTATTTGGGAAGGGGGATGCTTGTTCGGGCGCCGGAATTTTTTTCCCTTGTCGCAAAAATGTTGATGACCTTGTTTTAGTCATTTGGTCATTTCTGGGGTGTTTTCATGGTTTTATTTCTTGGGTTTTACATCATGTACCAATAAATGTGATATATGTTTTTTTTTACATTTTTCATTGGGGGGGGGTGTTCAAACACCCAAAACAACCCCCTAGCTGCGGCCTTGGTCTCATATGTATTTTGTATACATATACAGATATATGTATTTTTGAGGATTTAATATATCTTGAGCTAACGATTACAAATACATTCTTATATGCACACACATATGTACATTCGTGCATATATTTATTCAATTAATTATTCATTGCAAGAATTTATATAACGCCCCTTCAAGGTGACTTCTCAGAAGCGCTCCAAACCTCAGTACGGCTGAAAAAAACTTGGACCGTTTTTGAGATGTGCGTAGAGAGAGATGTACCCATGGGAAAAGTACAGTGATAAAGAGGAAAGCCCATTCTAAAGTGTTCGGGCCAAACACCTGAAGGGACGACTCTGCACACACACAGACACACACGCATACAGACACACACACACACACACACAAGCACACACACACACGTCAAATGTTGGAGGCTGTGCTTATAAATGAAATGCAGCTTTTCCCTGTGTTTATTCTATCTTTATTGGCAAATAAAAGTACGGTAATTCTTTGGACTGTTTTTATGGGTGCCCAATGTTTTGCATAATGACTTTAATGTCTCATACACTGATTCCATCTCATTCCCATTATCTCTGTCCATTTAAGTTGTAAACACCATCCACGTTAGTATCCTTATCTGAAACTGATTTTGACCTTAGCTGTCTGCCAGTTATGTGTGTATAATTTATATATATATATATATATATATATATATATATATATATATATATATATATCAGACATTATATGTGTATGTGTGTATATATATATATATATCGGTCAAGGTCAGAAGGTGTGCTTATTAAATGCGGTTTTGTCGTCTCTTTCTTAATATGTGCCTTTCTATTACATGTATCACTTGTCTGCAGCTGTTATTGTTCTATTGTTATTGTTCTGTGTGATGTACAAGACATAAATTTATAAGGCAACTGACAACATCAGGGCAACATTTTGTGAATTTTGTTGGTGGTGATTTTGCACATTAATCAAACATTGAGCAGATTTCAAATTATTATTCATGTTCTTTTTCATTGAAGTTTCTAGTTTAGGATTAAATGAACAGAATTGCTGTTTAGTTGAACAGTTGCGGCTGATTTTTGGACGACTATGCACATTGTTAGCAGTTTATGTGTCTTATTATTTCGTCCTGTCATTAGTTACAGCTGTATCAGCTGCATTTAAAATTTGACCACAAACCCACATTTATGATGATTATTGTTATGAAGGACTTTGTCAGCTAGTGCGTCCTGCACTCCTGCTTTACCCTGTCAGCACACGTGTTTCTGTTTCCTTTTTAATATCATGTAAACACACATGTGTGCTAATGTTTTCTTTTTCTTTACAAACAAATGTGTTGCTGTTTCCTTTAACCTATTAGAGTAAGACTGCTGAAGAATTTGTTTTGGATGGGATATATGTAGTGCTATGCAGATTGAGGAGTTTTGAATGTGTTGCAGCTCTTACTGAGTTCAAGGTCTGAGATGCACACAAAAATCGAATTATCAGAATGTGTAACAATTTGTCGTAATTGTCCTATACATGTTGATTTGGTCTTTGAGTTTTAGTTCGAGGTCAAATTGTGCGGAGTGCCATTTCGTGTTTAACATCACTTCTATGTCCATGATTTGCAGACTTTTATCTAGAAGAATTTCATTTTGTGTCTTTAGAATTTGTTGTGAGAGTTGTTCATTTTCTGTTGCAGCTGTTTGCAATGAACCAAAACAAAAGAAGAAGAAGATGGAAACTCGTTCCAGCACCTCTAAGGCTGCAGTTGTTCCCATAGTAACCGTCGTGGACAACAAAGCAAAACTGGGTGAGCAGACGATGGGAAGTGCTTCTGCATTAAAAGGGTTAAATTACGTCATCTGCAGTTAATACTACGCATAATTGATTTGAAATTTGCTGCAATTCACACATGACTGTTTGAATGATTGATCGATTGATTGATTTGCTGACTGAATAAATAAATTTTAGTATGTTCTTGTCTTTTGTTTTACGGTTCTTGCTTTATAATTGGGTGACTGGTTGGTTCATGTCTGGTTGACTGGTTTGAGTGAATGTGTAAATTTCGTATTGACTGGCCAATTTACTGACTGGCTGAATAGGTATGGATTGATGATTTATTGAGTATGATTGGTTGTTTAACCAATTTGTTATCAACTGATTCACATTTTGTGCAGTCGTTTTTCAACAGTCTCCTTGAATCTTTGAGGGAAACTTGGTTGCTGTTGAAAGATGTCTTTATGCAAATCATTGGTTGTCTTGATTTAATAAATTCTCATTGCTTGCGATTACATTTCTGCTGTTCCGAATAATATCTATAGCTGTTGCACGTCATTAAATCCCTGTTCTTCTCTGCTGCTTTTGGATCAGATTCCTGTTGCCCTTGATCATATCCCTGCTTTTGATTAAATCTCTGTTGCATTTTATCTTGGTATCCCTGTTGCTTGTGATCAAATCTCAGTGTTTTCTTAATAAAATTTCTGTTGTTCGTGACTAGACAATGTTTGTTGTTATTCTTCTGTAGCTGTCGATAATCTGAAACACGAGGAAGAAAGCTGCAGCGTAAAGTCTCCGCTTGTCAAAGATGCAGGTTGCACATTGATGTTAATTCTAGTGTTAATTCTCATGTTAATTCTCGTGTTCATACTTTGGTTGCTTCATTTCATGTTTACGTGCTCACTAACTTTCTTGCCCATACACTTACTCAACAATCCATTCACATTTATTCGCTTATGATATGGCTGCTTACTCGTTTACTGTGTCATTTGTTGCCGTTCCTGCATTTCATCACATTGTTTATATCCAATTTACATTAGATTGAACTCTGCTGGATTAATGTGTGTTACGTACTTTACTTTAAAAGCCAGTATTACTGCATTATATTACACTGGTGTTGATTTTGCATTGCTAATATGAAATTAGATGACATTACATTAAATCACATTTCTTTGTGATTTTCTGGCTTGAATTACATAACATTTCTACATGTATACCATTGTTTTCACTAAGCTTTGCCATCGCAATTGTTAACTGCAATTAATCACTTTGTGTACTATTATGAATGCATAATTGTCTGTTTGATATTCTTGGGATCAATAAACACGTTGAATTAGAAGTATTACATCACTCTACATTACAGTACCATGCATGGCATTATGTCTCACTGGGTTTGACACCATTCTTTTGCAGATGGTGTGGAGTGGAAGCCAGAGGATCGTCTTGTACTGATCGATCAGATCCAATCGGTTCTTCCACCGGATGACAATGTCAAGTACTCGACGATGGCCGACAAGCTCTGCTGGTCCAAGGTCACGGTCGGCAACTACACGCCCGAAGAATGCAAAGAGGAATGGCTGCGCATCTCCACCAAGGTATGTACCATATTCGACAGGCACTTTCCAGATGCTGTTTATTATGATTATTTGTAATTGTATTGTATTGTATTGTATTGTATTTAATCATTTATAAAGCGCCTCTAGTAGTAGTAGGGTGAACCGTTCAGAGGCGCTCCCAGTGCGCAAGGCCCAGCGAGAAGAAACAGGTTTTGAGAAGAGACAAAGCAGAGGAGAGACTACCAGAAAGAAGTGTAGAGCGAACAGAAGGAGAAAGGGCATTCCAAATAGAAGGACCAATTGAGACAAATGATCGAGACTGAGCCATAGCAGTTCTAGACTGAGGAACCAAAGTAATTGTATGATTTACTCCTGATTATAAGCTGCAGATTGTACACCCAAATGCATTCAGCAGGTGGTTGAGTAAAGGATGTTATTTATACTTATTTATTAATTGCCACTTGTGCTGATGATTAATTTTATTTCCTTACTTTCATGGTAAGGTATTTGCCAGCTGCGTTATTTAAAGACTTTGCTCATTTCGCTATTTAGCGTACTAAAATTTGAAATGGAAATGTTTCTATATTTGCATCTTGAGCAAGTTGCTTGTAGCTGTTGTCATTTAACTGTAGCTGTGTTTGTTGTTGTTGTTGTTGTTGTTTAAATGTGGCTGTTGTCTGTTGCATGTAAGTCTAGTTTAATTGTAGTCATTCGTGCTTTGTAGCTACGTAGATTCCGGACGATGAAGGAACTGCTCGTGGATGCGAAGACATGGATGAAACATCCGTGGAATTCGTTCGGAAAGAAAGTGGTAAGCACCCATAGAAAAACATTTACCAATTAGGCAGAAATAGATAAATGTGTCACAACAATTATAGGAAGGGTAGAGTACATGATGCAGGGTAAAGAAAATTGCCATATTTTTGGAGTATAAGTCATGGTTGTTTGCATTGAAAGTCATGAGTGCGAACTTGTAAAAAGGTACTGAACAGTTTGATCTGTTTCATATAATAACTTCCTCACTATATCAGTATTATCCCTGGATTCCTTCAGCTTTGCAAGGCATGGAATTAAGTACTCTTCATCGTAAAATCATGACAAATAGTGCTCAACAGTTTTAATCTAAACTAAGTAAGTACTGTAAAGCCACAACATCAAATTTGTTTTGTCTGTTATGTCTGTAGTATTGTTACTTTGCATCTTATTATCATACTTATTGTTGCCTGCTTCTTGTGACCTGCCGATACCTGTCCTGTCATTACATTACCTGTTGTTATGTTGTTATACGTTTAGACAAAGCATCCCGATATGCCAAAGAAGCCACTGACTCCATACTTCCGTTTCTTTATGGCCAAGCGTCAGAAGTATGCAGCAAAGCATCCAAAGATGGGAGTCACAGATCTTACGAAGGAATTGTCCAAGAAGTACGCTGAACTGTCAGAAAAGAAAAAGGTTTGCAACCTTTCACCCAATAACTGACTGAAAGGGTAATATTTGGTTGGTTTATCTGTATCCTGAGTTGTGATTCAATGTTCGGTTGTGTGCTAGGTTTATTTGAAATATGTTTATTTAGTTATTCATTCTTTTAAATATTTCAGAGAATTATATAGCACCTCTTTAGGAGCATCTACTCAGAAGCGCTCTATTGGTTGTCTGATTGATGTGCTGGTTGTTAAATCATCTGCTTGATTGATTTATTTTGTTGTTGATGGTTCCAAAGTTGATTGGTTGATTCACTGATTGATTAAATAATTGAGCAATGACATCTTGCTCTTTGCAAATGAAAGTTTCCAGCATTACAAAACATTTATATACACTGTTGATTTGATAGATAAGAATTTATAAGAAGTTAAAGCCAGTGGATGGAAATTTCAGTTGCTAGAAAGTGATTGATGAGAAATAAAAAATAATATTTGTTTTTGTAGAAGAAATTCCTGGATGAATATAATAAAGAGATGGAAGACTGGAAGGCAGCCATGGTTGACTTCAGGTTTGTGTAGCAATTCAATGCAATTCAGCTGTTAATAGGAATCTACTGAAAATAAAAGCACCATTGTCGTTGCTACTCCTACTTATTTTTAAGTTTTAGTTATCCAAATCTATGCTGTATTCCTTGTATGTAGGAAGCACAATCTTGATGCCTATTTATTTTACTTTTTATATACTTGTTTATAAAAATCAGCACTTCACTGAATCCTGTCATATATCATTGGAGAAACGCCATTCGAGTTTGTATTAACCCTTTTTCAACCGATGGTATTGGATTTTTTCCATTCCATTTATTACACTTTGGTTGGTAAAAGGTTAAATTAATTATTCACAAGGTTCAATGTATTTGAATTCTGTTGTTTAGAAAGCGCCATCCAGAGTTGTTTGAGGATGACGATAAGACGGGAGGCGCGTCGTCGACGGCGACTCTCATTCGACATCCATTCCACGTCGCTCCACCAAAGAGCACAACAGCCATGCAGCTGTACATCAACGAGAAATACTTGGACGAAAAAGACTCCAACGTAAGTCGAATAGTCAAGAAAACTATCGTAAACAAATTGTATTTGACGTAGTTTACAGAACTCTCACCTGATGTGACTAAAGCTTCTGCACTCTGCAGTGGGTTATGACTTGACAACCATTTCACTTGTTCAAGCAGTTGAGTGATGCTTTGGACGTCTTGTCAATGGAAGACTTAAGGTTGGAGTCCAAAGGGTTAACTAGTTTTACCAAAGCGACTATTAACTGTTGCCCTTTGCCTTATGATGAGGGACCTTGAGGGAGTTATAGAAGTTATTGGATTACCTTGGCAGTTACCATTCTGTCTGTCCATTTGAGCCAGTCAGAAACCTTGACAATGACTATTATGTGCAATTGTGCATAGCAGGGTAATAAGTCAGAATTAAACATTCAGAAACGTTGGTAATACTCTTTGAGGACATCTCAGGTTCATGTGGTGGCCCGTTTCATGCAAAGCAGCAATTCCAGACCTCACATGGTTGCTGTTGTTAACGTAAGCATGCTATCTCTGACCAGATTTGACTGCGGTAATTTTTAATCTGCAGATGCTTTTGCGGATCGTGTACTTGTGATCAGCTTTGAAGTCGTTTGCATTCTGTCGTTTCAGTTGAGTCGAAAGCAGCTTTACGAGAAGTTCAAAAGCCAGTGGACTGCTTTCGGTGAAAACAAAAAACTCAAGTACATTAAGCTTGCGATTGAAGCCAAAGAAAAATACGATGTTAGTTATCTCGTATTTACTAGCTTAACCTTATCTAATCCAAACTTATGTAAACCAAATCAATCTAGGTTTATCTTTGCTGCATATAGATGAGCATCATTGAGCATGAATTTAGCACTATTCTTAAATTCCTCAATGGCTCAGAAACTATATGACAGGTTATCGAAAACAGCAGCTGTCTGATCTTACCTTATTAAGATCTAGATTACAGTCCTTCAATGCTGACTTTGCATGTGAATACAAACTTGTGCATCCAGGGAAATTACTAATTGTTATCTAGCCTGTTATCTTATCTTCTTTTGTCTTGTCATTTGCTCTGTCACATATCTTGTCTCATCGAGTTGCGAAACAAGACAATTGAAGGAAACGTTTTTTTGCTTATTTTTCTGACATACTTAAATTCGACGAAGCGTTCGAAACAGATTATGATTTCCTTTTCATTTGAAGCGACTATTCAACGGGAAGTATCAGTTGATGTTTTCTGTGTTGATGACAAAACTGTACTTGCGAAAAGTCATTGGAATAACAATTAAACTTCCATCAATCAATGAGAATTTGTATAGCACCTCTCAAAGGCCAGGCGGAAAAACATACTCTTAAGCTGCAAATGGAGCTGAGAGCAAGCAGAATTTCCCCCCACTTTATTGAGTATGATTTTCTTGATGGGAGTGCTGTTTTTTCCAGATGGCTGTTAAGAAGTATCGCCTGGAGCATCCAGAGTATCAACCACGATCAGTGAAATCCTTTCTCAGCAAAGCGGAACAAAAGATCAAGGATCGATACGATGGAAAACCAGAAAAGCCTCCTGTGTAAGCAAATTAAGCAATCCTCCTTGCCATCGCTTAATGCAAGGATGGTGGCCATTATCTATGACGGTAACAATCAGATCTACGCCTACAGCAGTCTGCAATTTTGCTCAAGATTTTATGGTGAAGATTGCAGGGGATGGAACCCCTCAGGGTTGGGTTGGAATTGTCCTGCTTATGTGACTTCTTGAATAATTCCATTTTAACGACTCATTTACAGAACATGTAGTTGTGTTGATGATGAGAAAGTGTTGATGACTGCCAGCATGATGATGATGATTGTGCTGGTTATGGTGATACAAATGCTCGTTGTGATTATGTAGTTGGTGATGATGATGATGATGACGACGATGATATTTACCAATTCTGTGGTATAAAATTTCTTGGATGAGTTACACATCCATTTGAGCTTCATTTAGATGAACGTTGTTTAGCGTAGCTGAACGCACCTTTATGAAGTACCTCAAAGACACTGCACTTACTACATAATGGTTTGTATTCAGTATGTTGCTGTGCAATATTCTACTTCGCTGATGTTGATGATTCTGCGGTTTCCATAGGAACGGCTACAGCTTGTTCACTGTTGAAACGTTGCCTCTGCTCACCGATATGCCTAACATCGAGCGTCTCGGCGAGGTTTCCAAACGCTGGAAGAAGCTGAGCGAGGACAAGCGCGAAGCCTACAACCTGAAAGCGGACGAGGTATGTACGGATTGTTCAGTTGGTTTATGACTCCGTGATGATTAAAAAACAATTGGTTGCTTTACAGGTTTATTATATCGATATATCTATTTCATATGTCAGGGCCTTGTTTGGATTGAAGTGGGCGATTGCCTTGGCCTAATCTACATTGCCTTGACTTAATCTACCTTGCCTTGCCTTAATATGCCTTGCCTTGCCATTCCTTAAGTACTTTAAATTACCTTATACTACTTTCACGCTCCATTTTTTTCTTTGCCTACTCAGATACTCTTCCCTACTATGGCTAACCGTAGTAACCGTACTTTACCTTACCTTGCTGCAGATAATATGATTATTATTAGTAGTACCGGTAGTAGTATTAGTATTATTGCTATCAATACTATAATTAATTATTATGATAATTATTAATGTTGCATTGCTAACTAAGTTCGATTTAATTATTAGGCATTAAGTATGCTATGAAAACATTCATGAATAGTAATTAAGGAAGAGGGGGGTCAGGATAGTATAAGCTGTTAGGTTTTGCTGGCTCCTGTTGCGCTGTACCCTAGTTTTTCATGATTGTATCGACAGAATTGAATGTGTGCAATATTAAACAAATAAGCAAATAAACAAATAAAAGAAATGCTGGATGTTTAATTGTTTATCTTTTGTAGCGAAATCAGGAATTCAGAATAAAGTACGAGAAATATCTGCAGGGTCTTCCGGAGGAGGAGCGTCGGAAACTGGAGGAGGAGGAGAACGATAAGAAGAAAAGACAGCCACCAAATTCCACTGCTTCACCTCAGGTAACTTAACTCTTTACCCGTTCATTTTTCCCCTTAAGCCTGTGTTTTCAGCGGATATTCTCAGGGCAAACGGGTAAAGGGTTAAGCGATGATGATTTGCAGCAGAAAGCATTGCATTGTTGTGCATTTTGTGGCCGAGTTCTGACTGGTGGGGGTGCAAGTCAAGCAGATAAGAGCAGAGAATGAGTGAAGACCTTCCATGCCAACCAGTCCATTTTTGCTAAATTCCCTTTTCTGTGTATCTTTATTGTACATCAAGCGGAAATTATTCGGTTTGATTAATGGATATATAAGTGTGATTATGCTTTATTGTAGTTTGTTTAAAGAATATAACCTGCAGATATTTCTCGTACTTTACTCTGAATTCCTGATTTCGCTACAAAAGATAAACACCCAGCATTTCTTTTATTTCTTTATTTGCTTACTTGTTGTTATTAGTTATTGTGTGAATGTTGTTACTTAGGTATTATTCAATGTTTTAACCCTTTACTCGTTTGCTCCAAGAATATCCGCTGAAAAGACGGGCTTAATGGGAAAAATGAACGGGTAAAGGGCTAGTGAAAACATGTTGGCTCTGTAGCATTTGATGACAGTTTGCTGTTTTTTAATGACACCATTCTGGGTTTTAGAATGCGGTCTCAGTCGAGTGGCTTAAATTGAATCGGGTCATTGATATACATGTGTTGGAACTCCATCACTTTTAACGCTTGAATGGTGCTTTTAGAATTCTGTTGCGGTTGAGCGACCGCAGAAGCCGGTTGCCGCCGTCTTTTTGTTCATAAACGATAAGAAGGACGATTATCGGAAGAAATTTCCTCAGATGGACGACAACGAACTGCAGAGACTTCTAGTCAAAGAATACAATTGCCTAAACGAAAAGGACAAGGTATCACATTGCGGTCTATTGTATTGTGTGGTATTGTGTTATGTGATATTGTGGCATGTGATATTGGGGCATGTGATATTGTAGCATGTGATATTGCATTTGTGGTATTCATTATGTGCTTTTGCATTATGTGATATTGCGTTTTGTGACATTGTATTATGTGATATTGCATTTTGTGACATTGTATTATGTGATATTGCATTGTGTTGTACTGTAGAGTCTTATTTTGTGTGTATTTATTGTAGTATGGTTCTGCATTGCATGAGAAAAATTGGGCTACAAGTCATTATTGGCAGTAAAGAACCTTAATTTTAATTAGCACTTTGTATGTAGTGTCATTTTCTGTATGAATTTCACTGTGATCAAATAACTTATTTGTTTACTTCAGTAATTTTATTACACAATTAACACAACAAGAACAGCACAATTAAAAATAATAATTTGGCACCTTAGTTGAGGTGTATCTTTTCAGAACTGTAATTGTAATAGCGTGGAAGATTGAACATGCGACTTTAAAATGAAAGTCCAGACAATTATAGTTGTTTCTTCTTGCAGGTGAAATACAAGAAGATGGAGGAACAGGAAAAGAAAAAGATAGCACAGTATGTTGTTCCCACTAGATTGCATAAGTTGTAGAAGGAATTGGTTATGTTGTAAACGGATGCAGTTATAGATGTTATGGAATCAAATTGTGGAGTTAGAAATTGAAATAGATTTGTTTATGTAATGGTCATAGATTTGAAATGAGACAAGCAAAGACTTTGTGAAATGACATAGTTAACTTATACGATCAGAAATGATCTAATGAAATAATGGAGTTGTTATTTGAAATCGACAGAGTTGTGAAATGAAATGAAATGGTCGGTTGTGAAGGAATACCGGTAGTTTGGTTGCGGCAGACAGGAAAGAGTAGATTACAAATGCACAAGGGCGCAGTGGTGTGGTGGCGTCGTTGCCCTGGAGCCGGAAGGTTCGAGGTTCGAATCCACCTCACCACTTCAGGACCTTGGGCAAGTCCTTCACTCACAATTGCTCAGCGTTTCGCATGTGAAACTCCGATGCAGTGTCCGCTCTGCATTCGGGAGAGCCTTTGAGTAGGGAGAACTTGAGGGGGAACTATAACAAGTGCACATACAAACATACAAAGGGCAGTGCATTTGAAGAAATGGAGCTTTCGCTTAAATGGAACCCTTTTAGTACATCTTAATACCATGTCTTATTTGTATCATAATCTGATTTCATGTTTTCAGGGAGACGGTGCCAGCACCTGCTGCCTCCAACAAGAAGGTGAAGAGAATTAAATTTCCAGGAGAACCACCAAAGCCTCCACAGTAAGCAGCAGACCAAAATCTTCATTGTTGTGTCATCAGCATTGTTGTTACCCACTTCATCAATCTTGTCATCACATCTTTGACAGCACGGCATCATCATCATCGTCATCATAGCCAATATCATCATCACTAAGTACTACTATTTTAAAGTTTGGACCTAAGGTGGTGAGCACTTGAGTTCCAAAAACTTGTTGTTTATGTGATTGTTTTTCCTGATTTCAGCTTGATCTCTCCTCTGACTTTGATTATTATTAATATTTCATTTCATTTTGTTTTTATTGTGATTATTGTCAATTGGATTTAAATGTATACTTGTGATTATGCTATGGTAAATAATAAAGTATTAATAATTAATTGTAATAAAAATAACATACTTGTGTTCAATCAATTTGTTTCCATTTCAAAGGAATGCATTGTAAATAAATGGTTTGTTTTTCGACGTAGTTCCGGCTACCAGTTGTTTTCCAAGGAGCTTCTCACTCAGTTGAAGGACGTGAAGGCAAACGAACGACTGCAGGAGATCGGAAGACGTTGGTTAGGTATGTCCGATGACGAGAAACGACAGCACAACAAGCGCAAGGACCTCATGTGGACGCAGTATCGCAAGGATCTCGAAAAGTTTAAAAAGGTGCATGTCATGATTGTGTGTATAACCATAAACCATAACAACCATAGCAACTATAGCCATACATTTTGCTGAATCGATCTAACTGTAATGACATCGAAAAAACAAGTGTACGATATAACACGATTCTTAACTAGTTGACTAAGTTTAATGTAGGTGTGTATGTGTGTTTGTGTTTTTGTTTGTGTGCTTGGGTGACTGTGTGCGTGCATAATTATGTCTGATATGGAAGACTTCTTTAGTGAGATTATCCTAATAATGCACAGGGCAAATGGTTGTTTAGGTAAGATGTATTAAAAAAAAATCATAGTGAAGTCTCTTTTCAAAATCGTACTGGTCAAAGAAAAGACATTAGTTAGGATGCATTGTTGTGTGTGCATGTATGTGTGGCGTTGTATATATATGCATAAGTAGGTATGAATGAAATTTCAAAGTCGTTATAGATCTGATAGTATTGTAGTTGCTGAATGAATTCGATTAATTTGAAGTTAGAATCTAGTACAGTCGAAGCTGATCTGCTTTTGAATTTAGGGTTTATCGCCGAAAGATCGTAAGAAATACGAAGAATTGAATAAACCAGCGAAGAAAAAGCAGACTGCAAAGAAAGAGAAAGTGGTATGTTCATTTGCTTTCCATTTTGTTCATTCAGTGCTTTTTATAGCATTTTATAAGATACATGCAGTAATCCTGCCTTTCATGTTACCATAGGTTGCGGCAGATTATTTGACCTACCTATTTTACCCTTGACCTGTCTGATGACCTGCCAAATTATTTGGAATTTTTAATAACTTCTTTACATATAAATTACCTTCGACCTGCTGAATTGCTCCTCTGACCGTGATGCGACCTGCTCAAAATGTGTTCTTGGTGCCGCCACTTTTTCCTTTTCACGACTATTGCCTTACGATGCATGTCTTAACCCTTACCTGTTTGCCCCGAGAATATCCGCTGAAAACACAGGCTTAACGGGAAAAATGAACGAGCAAAGGGTTAATGTTTCTTACCATGTGCATTGTGCAACCTATTTTTACCCTAGATTTCTTTGTCATCGTCTATCTTGCCATGCCTTACCATACCGTAAATCTGTTTGTCAACTATAAAATAATTGTTGCAGGAGGTTGAGGCGCAGCATGAGAGTTCGTCAGCCGATGAGGAAGAGGATGGCGAGGAGAATGGTGATGCTAGCAGCGCAACCACTGCAGCCGACTCGTCAGAGTCGGAGGAAGATGGGGATGAGGATGCGGATGATTCGAGCTCAAGCGACTCTGAGTCGGGAGATGAGGAGGCGGAGGGTTCGGAGTCTGGCGAAGATGAGGAGACAGTAGTTGCTCCTCCAAAGCAGGTCGTCGAAAACACCAATACTCAAACTCAGGTGAGTTGCTTCGTAATCATGAATTTATATAGCGCCACTTCAAGAGAGACTCCCCAGAGGCACTTCCAAGGGTTGTATGGAGGGCTGCGTTGGGTGGGTGATTGAATAGGCATCTCGCCCACTGAATGGGTGATTGAACTTTAAAGGCACACTTGTAAGATCATATCTTCTTCTTCTCTTCTTTGGTTCTCTGCCGTCAGGCAGGTTCATATGTCCAATGACGCCACGCATATCTGTTCTGTGCATCCATCTTTAGCCCTCTGTAACCGTCCTTTGTCATCATCCAGTCCAGTAGCATTGTTCTTGGTCTTCCTCTTGTCTTTTTCCCCTCCATTCTTCCTTCGATGATATCTCGTACTATGGTGTCACTCCTCATGATGTGACACCATAGTATGAGATATCATCGAAGGAAGAATGGAGGGGGAAAAGATCATATAGCTGCTTTCAAATAGCATTGTTATCAGTAAAAGGTGCTATATAAATATTTTGATACATGTACATGTATATAATAAGAAAAGAGAAAAGATCTCTGCTGGACACAATAAAGATGAGACAAAAGAATTGGGTGGGACATTTGCTGCAAGGTAACTCACTGCAGAAATAAATAATTGGAGGGAAAGAGGTGCAGAGGAAGACCTAGACAAAAATTGCTGGGCGGGATGGTGGAGGAGGGATACAGAGAACTTAAAGACATGGCACAACAGCGTGAAAGATGGAGACATTGGACGTTTGGACCTGCCACTTGGCAGAGAACCTAAAGAAGAAGAAGAAGAAGAAGAAGGAGTATATAATAATCACTTCCATAGTAATAATTATTGTCAGTAGTGGTAGCAGTTGTGGTGGTGGTAATAGTAGTAATATTGCAGATAATAAAATATTAAATAATAATAATAACAATAGCTATAATAATATTAAATATTAATTTCAGGGTAAACCCGTTGTTCCTCTGACGAAAGATGTTTACGATAGCAGCAACGACGATTCATCGGATGAATCGGAATCAGACGACAGTTCAAGTGAATCCGCCTAGCGATGATTCACCGCGTTGACTGGCGATTCTCAGAGACTGTCGATTCATTGACTGGTTGCGTCTTGTTCTTATCGGCTTACTTGAACTGAAGTCTGTTTCTTATTGTTAACGGTTCCGAAAACAAGAGATGAAGTTGGAAACGTAGAATAGAATAACGGGATGCAACGTTCCTCTGGGTTTCAGCAACAGTTTCAGTTTTGGGGGACAATAATTCATTTGCTTCATTTGCAATGGGTGCTGCTTAACCCTTTAATGCCGAGATGGTAGTAAATGGTATGGGGGAATCCTATACCCTCTGGCATTAAAGGGTTAAATGAAATGATGGTCCCTGTTGTGGTTTTAACGAGTGGTACAATGGCTGGTGAGTTTTAGATCCACCTTCTGAGAAGTGACAATTGTTTATTTAGCCTCGCACAATGTAACGAAGATGTATTATGTATTTTAGTCAAACATGTAAATTTAATGCTGTTTTCAAATGTTTCTTGTAAGCAAGTGTAGAGTGTAGACTAGGCAGGTTTTTCCAATTAGATGGTCCAATGTGCTGAATAATTTTGCCATTAAAGTCAGTAATATATAACTGAATTTGCACGAACGATACAAGACGAGAAATTAAACTGTTGTACACGTTCTTGCTCCGTCACCTTTTGAGTGACACAGTGGTCAAACGGCCACTGGGTTGACTTTTCACCAGCGTGAATCATGGCTGATTGTGTGAAATTGACAAGTTGTGTTTGTTTGTATGTGCACTTGTTATAGCGCCCCTTCAAGCTCTTTCTACTCAGAGGCGCTCCCGAATGCAGAGCGGACACTGCATCAGAGTTTCACGCCGAAGCGCTGAGCAATTGTGAGTGAGGAACTTGCCCAAGGTCCTTACGCGGCCAGGTGGATTCGAACCTAGAACCTTCCAGCTCCAAGGCAACGACGCCACCACTACACCACCGCGCCCCGTGTCGCAGTGTACCTATGTAACCTCGTTATATTATCTTCGATATATGCACATGCTCCTCATATATTGAGCACATTCTAACCATTTCTGTTGTCACGATAGATTATTATTCAGCGAAAATGTTTTCCTCGTGGCTGCAATTACTGTCGACTGTTTACTAGAGACTTGTTAAACTTTTTAGTTTGTATGTTTTGGGTGCTTTATCGGAAAATATTATATATTTTTGTTTCATGTATGCTGTACACTTCTACGGATCTTAGTAAAAAAATATTAGACAAGTGGAACTTCTGATGGAATATGTTGGCACAGTTTACAGATCTGTATTGCTAATTAGTGTTCAGAAAATGGTTGGATTCATTATTCTTAGTTCAATAATTTTGTCCTAATTACAAGATGGATGATAGTCCAGCGATTGTAATAGTAATCTCCAAATTCCTAGAGCACCACTCAAAAGCCAAGCGTAGGGCACCAGCTTATTCACGAGTGCTGTGCCAAAAGAGTAGTCCGAGGGCGGTCGCAGTCCGGGTTCGAATGAATCGGAGGCCAGTGGACAGAAGTGGGTGCTGGGCATTTGTGATTCAACCCATCAGAACAGAAACTCATGAGCACTTCCCAGGGTTGGATCATGGGCTATTTCTCAACTACTTCACCTCAAGATGGTTAGTTGTGCAAATGCTACTTAATTCACAAGATGGCACTGATCTGCAGTCTGCTCCAATTGATGGGAGTAATAACCAGTCATATACAGCATACATAAATGGTGCTCCAAAAATACTACGTTATAAAGTGACTGAAGAACCGTGAAGATATAATTATTAAAATTAGGCACCAATTGGCATTTATTTTAGTGAATTATTGCAAAAGACAAGAAAAAATTTGCTGGAAGATGTTTTTTGGCAAACGCCATTTGCCAGAAGACTGGCGTTCAATAGTATACTGCCGTAAACAAAGGAGAACTAGACATGAAACAGTCACATTAATTCGTTTATTTTAGTCAACTACTGCCAAATCTAACTGCATTTGGAATCTTTTGGACTAACCTAACTGACAGAACCGAATCAATACATCAAGTAAATGCAATTGGGTGCTGAAAATAATGAATACACAACAACCAAGTGAATTATAATCTTACTAATTTAAATCAATTGATAAATCATTCACACGGCCAATTAGTAAGTACATGTATGTTCAAGTTTGTCGTTAAATCACGGGGCTGTTCACTGTTCACTGGACAAGTTCATAATATAAACGTGAGCGAACGAATATGTCCACCAACCAGCCGAGGGCCATCCATATATTATGTATATAGAGAAGGGAGGGTGATTGGACTTGGGCAATTCTGCGTACAGGTGCGTATGGCGGGAGGGTTCTTGAGAAAATGTTTACGTACGCAAAATAAATGTTCAATTTTTTATTACCACATTAATAGCATATTTATAACTGCGTTAAATAGTCGTCTGGTGGCATTTTATTACATTATATATAAAAGCCATGTGCAGTTATTCTTGCTGTAATTTGTAAATAGTAGCCAAAGTTAAAATAAATGTCTTATGGATGACTTTAGAGAAGCTTAGTGATACGTATGCATGGCGGTAGGAGTTCCACAAAATGTATGCGGTGAAGGATACGAAAACAGAATTTCCCGTGCACGCGTAATTATATGGATGGCCCTAATTGACGTAGGTTATATCAACCAATTAGTGTGAAATGTTCAAGTGAGTGAGTCATTAAATGCATCTGTCTTGCAGTGTGCTTCAGTTTATTTCCCCCCTCCCTCCAACCCCAAACCCCTGTACACAACAAAAAATCACTTCTTCAGAATCACTTCTTCGCCTTCAAAACGTTCAGAAATCCAGGCTTCTTTGTTGCAGGCTTAGGTGAAGTAACCATGGTGATGTGGGCAGGACCAGACGTCTCCGTGGTTACCTTTTGGTACGCGACGTAAGTCTCTGACTCGACGCTTCCAGTGCGTGAAGGAAGACTGGATTTCCCGGCGGACTGGGGAGTAGACGGAGGACTGGAAGTAGTGGCTCCATCTTGTTCGAGTGCACCAAGGATTCTTGGCTGGACGTCAAGGACCTTGACGAGCAGGTTGTCGATGTAGTTCTCGAGGTCGTGAATGTGCGCTTCCTTTTCACGAAGTTCCCGCTGCTGGCCGAGAACTATCTGAATCAGGTCCTGTGAGAATACGGACATGATGTAATCAATTACTATTTTTCATGCATAAATATTAATCCTCATAAAATGTTTTGCTAGGAGTATTACCTTATTTTGCATTTTAAATAATGGGACAGCGTAACTAATAAGGAATATAACAATTAATTTCTCCCCAACCTAAATACTAGAATGGGAAGCAAAACCATGCTTTGTCAGCCCCATAAAATTAATTAAGCCTTCTGCTCTCTAGGGAATGACTGCAAAATGAGCAGTAGGACAGATGGACCTCTTGCAGGCTGCCATACAGTTAAATTCCTGTTAAAGTTGTTATCATCCGTTACTACTATACATGTATATGTAATTGTACTTTTTTCTGTCAGTCTGAAGTTACAAACGTATGTTATTATTAATCCGTTTAAATATTTTAAGCGAACATAACCAAGGGTCTTGCCATCCTACATGATCAGAAATACATGCCTCTGTCCCATCCAACTGGGATCAATGCATATAATGCAAATGCGCTCTTCTAAACAGGCTGAGCTTGTCCCCCGGTCACGCACTTCTGTTATGCAGCGCCGTGCCTTTTTTGTCGTTGGCCCTGCAACCTGGAATGGGCTTCCTGTGGAACTACGTCTAATGCCTAGAGCATTTGAGACTACGTTCTACTCCGCTCTAAAGACTTCTCTTTAGCCGTTTGTGTGTCGGGAGCACTTCTGAGTAGCTACTCTTGAAGAAGCGCTATATAAATGTCTGAAATGAATGAATGAATGAAATCAGAAAAGAAGAACTTTCTCGACAGCTTACATCTCTGCTGTGGTGACAGTACTGCTTGAGAACTGCCTGCGGAAGAAGCAGCGTCGGAGAAGATAGCGTCAGAGTTTCTGTCTCCGCAACCGTATCCACTGTTGGTGACTGTGATGAATTGACGCTCAACCCAATCAACTCCTCTCCACCTAACGCATAAAACAATCCATTTATACGATTAACAAATAATTTAATTAAACTGATTAATACTTAGATAATCAAGCATTTCATTACCAAAACAATTACTTCAATTAATAATATTCTACAGTTAATTTGGTAATAAAATTATTACTTAGTTATTTAATCTTGATGTAATTTACTCGTAACATACAGTCTTGAAAAATTCAATTAAGCTGATTAATACTTATATAATCAAGCATTTCATTAGCAAAACAATTACTTTAATTAATAATATTCCCTTGCACGGCATATTTTTATATTCTTTGTATTAAATTATTTTAAATGCTAATTAGTCCAAACTTATTTAATTTTATTAAGTAGCTCATTGGAAAGTCAATTCTGACATTATAGTCGAGTTTTCTTACTCTCTGGTTTTGTGAAAGAATCGTCAAATGCTGGTTCTGCATCATCGACTTCAGGCTGACTGGCATCTGAGTTACTTCGGCCAACCGTGACATCCACTCCATCGGCAAATTCTCTGTAATCAGGGACTGGGCTGAACAACTCCCTACCACCCGTAGCACCCGTCATCGAGTCCGGTGACATTTGCTCTTCTTCTTTGAAGGATTCTTCCTTTGGATTGGCCGAATACAAATCATTGTTTAATGAATCTGGAGTCAGATTCTCACGTCCAGACTCTACGACGACTGTTGAAGTTCCATGATCTGAATCGACTGGTTTGGAGAAAATACTGACGACGGAATCTGATTTTGGACTTGAATCAACCGATTCTGGTAAGGCTCTGACAGATTCCGATTTAGAAGGACTCGAGTCTGATATCGGATCGATTGTTTCAGGTGTAAGAACGGAAGATTCCGGTTTAGAAAAAGCAGCATTGTGGCTGAGAGCAAACGATTCTGGTACATGCTCAACGGATTCTGATTTCCGTCCGAAAGATTCTGACGTCAGATCACTGTCCTCTGAGATTAGATTACTCGACTCTGGTTCCGATTCATGCGCCAAAGATTCTCGCCTCAGATCTGTGGATGTCAATTTCAGATCCGATGAAGATTGCTTACGATCTGCTGATTCTGATCCAAAATCAACGACAGATTCTGATCTGGAAGCAGAGGAATTTGGTGAAAGAGATGTGGATTTGTCTGAGGCAGATAATACTTCTGGTGTAATAGTTGCATCCGACAAAACATCACTTTCGGCAACAGCAGCTGTAATGCAAACATCAAAACAATTTTTTTAAACCAACTACATAAATCCTAATTAGCACATTCATGTTGCCAGATTAACAAGCACATTGCTGTTTGATTGTTCATTCAGAGTGAATCTGTGGCGGGCCCTAGAGATGCCTACCAAAAGCACTATACACAAAGCCTCAGCACAAGGCAACAGTGGCAAGTATTGATAGCAGTCTTGTAGGTTAGCCTCTTCTAATCAAGACATCACTGGCAAAGCAGAAGAAGAGCAGTCCCTTGTACTAGCCCTGAGACAGCCATGGGTATGAAGTACTGTATTAGCGATACAAATATAATTAATTAATGCATAAGCATTATTAAATGTAAATTATTTTACATAATTTAGTTAAATCTTGCAATAAAAGAAAAAAGATGATTAATCTGATCCAGAAGTAAATTTTCAGTAGAAATCACAATAAATAAAACTAGCACGATTCAAAAAATTATTTACTAACTAAAATTCTTCATTTGCTGATTTTTCTCTTCCATGTCATTTCGATCTGACGTCAGAGATATCTGATAAAATTCATTTGATAAAACAGAAGTCAATAATTAAACACATCAATTACTAGACATGTCAGTTAATGGCAAACATCACAAACAGCAATTAACAGTTTATCAGTCTCATTAATTAATATCTCATTATTCTTATAATTAAGCAGCATAAATTATTGCCTACTTAAAATAAATTAATGGACAATGTTGATGATGATCATGACAATTACATTGACTATAATGTTGACATTTTAAAAAGTCAACGAAGAAACGCATATGTCCTCATGATATTATATAATTATTATTGTTATTAGAATTGCAACGTAGAGGAAAATGCAACCAAATGAATTTAAAATATGCTTATTCTTACTAATTAATATGATGAAATAAATAGAAAGAATATCTCCGGCTAAAAACTTTAAAAAGCTGAACATTCCACACTTTTGGGCGAGAATAAAAGTATAGCTACTTACATCTTACATGTGGCATCAGTAGAGCTATCAATGCCACATGTAAGATGTAAGATCACACCTTCATGGCAGTACGAGAATTGTAGAAAAAAATTGGGGTCAGATGTCGATTAATGTGGAGTTGGGGTAAACATTGAAGACTTTACTATAGGGTCCTAAGAAAGACTGGGGGGCTGAAACCCTGAACCCCACAGCATTTCTCACTCTGCTTTGATGGATGGTGATAATGATGAACAATGATGTAGGTGAACACATAATTATGTGTCAATGAGTATTAGAAGCAAACATACATTTCGTACCATTTCAGCCGCTGTGCGAGTCGTTCCAATCTCCACGCCGATGATCTCTTCAGGGCTTTCTGGAATCATCTTGTTTCCGCCAACTGAATAAAATCCCTTCTGCACAACATCTTCGCGATGATCATCTTCTTCCCCTAAGTCAAATGCTCCGATCTCTTCCACCAATGACGATGACGATTCCACAGCACTGAACGAAGTCGCAGAATAATCAAACGCTCCATGTTCCTCTTTCTCTCGCTTCAACTCTTCAGATTCTTCCGCTTTCCACGACAAGAAGCCTTCAGGCAAGCCCTGCACGTCAGAAAACACAGAGTTTTTGTCAAGATCTTCAGAGAATATGGCAAACGAATTGTTATCCAAAACTTTACCTTCACTGCGGGCATCCAACGCTCTAGTGTCCTGCGAATCAACTTTCGATGTTTCGTCAACAGAAAACATGCCGTCAGACTTCAATTCAGAGGTTTCACCGACAAGAAAGTCGTCACCTGATTCTGTTGCACCCGTTTCAATCGCCAATTCCTCGTCTTCCAACGCGACATTGAAAACATCTTTTCCACTTAAAATGTTTTCCAGATTTTCAACATTTTCTCTCGCACTGTCATGATTTATCTCACCACTGCTACCAAGTGAAGTGCCAAACTTTTCAGACACCCACCTTTTTGTTTCAAAGGTTTCCGCTAACTTGTCAGGCATTTCGGTCTCGAAATTTCTATTCCAATTCTGCAAGTCAGTCGTGGGACTTTCTGAAAAGATGTCGTAAGTTTTCTGTGAAGCAGGGCTTCCTTCTGATCGGCCTTCAATTTCAAACAATACTTCATCTGTCCCACTATCAAATGATTTCTTATCCGAAGGAAAATTGGCAAAGCTATCCACGGCCTCCTCGGATATTAGCTCATCCCGAGGTCTGTCACCGTCTACTCTACCGGCAAATGGAATGTCTCCTGTCATGTTCTCATATGCTTCATGGGCAGAAGGAATGTCGCAGAAATCATCCACGTGTTCGGATGGAGCATCTTTCAAAGCACTGCTTTCTGGAACGAAACTCCATTCACTATTTCCACCTTCTTTGGAAAGTTTTCCCGTCGTCAGTTTCTCGAGAACAGCATCCACTAAACTGTCAGCCATGCGATCAATTTCCAGCAATGCGTCATCTGTCATGGTCTCGTCTTTTCTGTCAGATGAAGAAATATCCAGCAAACTTTCATTTTCAGGCAATATCAGCGCACCATCGCCTGACATACCGTCATATACTTCTGGCAAATTGTCAATCAGTTTATTTCCAGAAAATTCATTTGACAGACTGTTAGTGTCTCTGTCAACGACAAATCCTTCGGTGCTATCAGACAGTTTAGTTGCAGACAACATACTACCATAGATTGAAGCATCATTGGCTTCTTTGAGATCATCAGTAACTACCATTTCAGACTGTGCATTTAATACATCAGTTGGGAGATTGAATGCAGACAATGTCCTACCTTCTGACATGCTGTCAAAACCCTCTGCCAAACTGTCAGTCAGTTTACTTCCAGACGATGCATCTGACTTGATAATGTCAGTCTTTTTGTCACCGTGCATATCATCATATTTGTCAGACAAATCATCATCAGAGTTTTCTGGAAAAATGCCAGTCACTGCATTTGCATCATTTGTATCATTTCTATCGTATGCCACAGCATTGTAATTTTCTATCAGGAAGTCGTCGTAGGGATTTTTAACCGCACTCTGTGCATTGTCAATGTTTGAATAAGAAACCACGGAGAGTATTTCATCCTCCTCCTCTTCCTCCTCATCGTCCTCTTCCTGTTCCTCACTTCTGTCTGAGAACTCTTTGTCCATTGACGAAGTTCTCGTCATAACTATTTCCAAGTTATCGAAACGAAACAATTCATCACTGGGTGGCACGTTATGCGGCGAGTTTTCTTCCATAAACGATTTCTGTTTTTTCTCAGCATCATCTGAGCCATAGAGATCATTTGTATGCATTTCAGAAGCAAAGTCTTCAGAGGATACTCTTTCGAGCAACTTATTTGGCATGGGGTGAAGTTCTGGTTGAGCAAAGAAAGCATCCTCATGGCCTGAAGTCATGGCAGGTACTTCCTCGTTCTGTTCTTCTGGCTCATTTTGGAAGGTATCATCAAATTCTAATGGAGCTGAAACTGGAGAATCTATTTTCTCACTTTGCGTTTCTGGCCGATTCAGGAAGGCATCTTCAAATTCAAAGGGAGTAGAATCAATGGTATCTACCTCACTACTCTGCATTTTTGGTTGAGCAAATAAGGCATCGTCAAGTTCAGAAGTAATGGCATCTACTTCCTCATTCTTTTGTTCTGGTTGATTTATAAAGAAATTTTCAGATTCTGAGTGAGTTGAAGTCATGGAATTTATTTTCTCACTCTGATTATTTAGGAAGGAATCTTCAAAACCCAACATTGATGAAACTAGAGCATTTCTTTCACCACTCGGCGCTTCTTGTTGGGTGAAAAAAGAATTTTCAAATTCAGAAGTCAAGGCATTTACTTCCTCATTCTGTTGTTCTGTTTGAGTAACGAAGGAATCCTCAAATTCTAACTGAGTTGAAGCTATGGAATTTATTTTCTCACTCTGATTATTTAGGAAGGAATCTTCAAAATCCAACATCGATGAAACTATAGCATTTCTTTCATCACTCGGCTTTTCCTGTTGGGTGAAAAAGGCATTTTCAAATTCAGAAGTCAAGGCATTTACTTCCTCATTCTGGTGTTCTGGTTGAGTAACGAAGGAATCCTCAAATTCTAACTGAGTTGAAGCTATGGAATTTATTTTCTCACTCTGATTATTTAGGAAGGAATCTTCAAAATCCAACATCGATGAAACTATAGCATTTCTTTCATCACTCGGCTTTTCCTGTTGGGTGAAAAAGGCATTTTCAAATTCAGAAGTCAAGGCATTTACTTCCTCATTCTGGTGTTCTGGTTGAGTAACGAAGGAATCCTCAAATTCTAAATTAGTTGAAGTCATGGAATTTATTTTCTCACTCTGATTATTTAGGAAGGAATCTTCAAAATCCAACATCGATGAAACTATAGCATTTCTTTCATCACTCGGCTTTTCCTGTTGGGTGAAAAAGGCATTTTCAAATTCAGAAGTCAAGGCATTTACTTCCTCATTCTGGTGTTCTGGTTGAGTAACGAAGGAATCCTCAAATTCTAACTGAGTTGAAGTCATGGAATTTATTTTCTCACTCTGATTATTTAGGAAGGAATCTTCAAAATCCAACATCGATGAAACTATAGCATTTCTTTCATCACTCGGCTTTTCCTGTTGGGTGAAAAAGGCATTTTCAAATTCAGAAGTCAAGGCATTTACTTCCTCATTCTGGTGTTCTGGTTGAGTAACGAAGGAATCCTCAAATTCTAAATTAGTTGAAGTCATGGAATTTATTTTCTCACTCTGATTATTTAGGAAGGAATCTTCAAAATCCAACATCGATGAAACTATAGCATTTCTTTCATCACTCGGCTTTTCCTGTTGGGTGAAAAAGGCATTTTCAAATTCAGAAGTCAAGGCATTTACTTCCTCATTCTGTTGTTCTGGTTGAGTAACGAAGGAATCCTCAAATTCTAACTGAGTTGAAGCTATGGAATTTATTTTCTCACTCTGATTATTTAGGAAGGAATCTTCAAAATCCAACATCGATGAAACTATAGCATTTCTTTCATCACTCGGCTTTTCCTGTTGGGTGAAAAAGGCATTTTCAAATTCAGAAGTCAAGGCATTTACTTCCTCATTCTGGTGTTCTGGTTGAGTAACGAAGGAATCCTCAAATTCTAAATTAGTTGAAGTCATGGAATTTATTTTGTCCCTCTGCTCATCTAGTTGATTTAGGAAAGAATCTTCAAAATCTAACATTGTTGAAACTATGGCATTGCCTTCATCATTTTGCTCTTGTCGTTGGGCAAAAAAGTCATCTTCAAATTCAGAAGTATTTACTTCCTCATTCTGTTGTTCCGGTTGATTTCCAAAGAAATCTTCAGATTCTAACCGAGTAGAAGCCATGGAATTTATTTTCTTACTCAGCTCATCTGGTGGATTTAAGAAAGAATCTTCAAAATCTAACATGGCTGAAACTATGGCATTGCCTTCACTACTCTGCTCTTGTCGTTGGGCAAAAAAGTCATTTTCAAATTCAGAAGTATTTACTTTCTCATTCTGTTGCTCCAGTTGATTTCCAAACGAATCTTCAGATTCTAATCGAGTTGAAGCCATGGAATTTATTTTCTTATTCTGCTCATCTGGTTGATTTAGGAAAGAATCTTCAAAATCTAACATTGTTGAAACTGCGGCATTTCTTTCATCACTCTGCTCTTGTCGTTGGGCAAAAAAGTCATCTTCAAATTCCTCATTCTGTTTTTCTGGTTGAGTAACAAACGTATCCTCAGATTCTAACTGAGTCGAAGCCATGGAATTTATTTGGTCACTCTGCTCATCAACTTGTTGACTTAGGAAAGAATCTTCAAAACCTAACCTCATCGACGCATTTACTTTACCGCTCTGCTCTTCTGGTTCAGCAGAGAAGGTATCTTCATCCTCAAAAGCTATGGCGTTTTCGTCATCATTTTGTTGTTCCAGTTGAGCATGGAAAGAATCTGCAATGGCATTTATTTCTTCATTCTGTTGTTCTGGCTGAGCAAGGAAGTTATCCTCAAATTCTAACTGGTTTGAAGCCATGATACTTGATTCTTCACTCTGTTGTTCTAACCAAGCTGAGGGCGTGGTATTTATTTCCGTGCTGTGCTGTTCCAGTTCAGCAATGAAAGAGTCTTCAAATTCTAAATGGGTTGAGGCCATGGCAATGACATCCATCTTTCTAAGCTGTTCTGGGTGAGCTGAGAAGGCATCTTCAAGTTCAAAAGACATGGTATTTACATCCTCAGTCTGCTGTTCGGGTTGAGCAGAAAAGGTATCTTCAAATTTTAACTCGGCAGAAGACAGAACTCCTATGTCTTCACTTAGCTGTTCTGGTTGAGCAAGGAAGGCATCTTCAAATCCTAGTGGACTTAAATCCCTCTCAGGTGAATGAATTTGGTCTCTGCTTTGCTCTGATTGAGCACTTACAGATTCAGATTCGTCTATTGCCAACTTTATTTGGTTTGAATCAGTTGGGTCACCTGCATGAAACAACGGATTTGCCATGTCACGAACCTCATAAAACATTGCATCATAATTACCAGCTTCAGTGCGACTTTCCTCAGAAGTTATTAAATCCGTGGCAACTGCTTCAGTGTGAGTTTTCTTAGGAGTCAACGCATCTTTTGTTTCAGTTTCAGTTTCGCAATTTTCAGGAGTGGTTATTTCTATAGCAGAAGTTTCAGTATGGTCCGTCTCGATGGTCAATGGACTTATTAGTCCAACTGCCGCAGATTCTTCATGCCACTTATCAGGATTTGAGTAACCCATTGAAGCATCTTCAGTGTGACTTCCCTCATTCATTGAGCTAGTCCAAAATAAGTCACCTTGAAGTTTGTCTGAAACAAATCTCTTATCACCATCATCATCATCATCATCATCGTCATAATCATCACCATCATCATCAAACCTTTTAGGCTCACTCTTCAAATCATGTAACCTGCTGTGTTCTGAAATATCCTCATCAAATAATCCTTCTCTAACATCTTCAAACGGAGTGTTCTCAATAAATTCTTCATCAAAAGATTTCTGTTTAACATCACTGGACATTACATCTTCATCAAAAGATTTCTGTTTAACATCACTGGACATTACTTCTTCATCAAAAGATTTCTGTTTAAAACCACTGGATCGAATTTCCTGAGAGACACTGTGCACCTCGTTTTCTAAAGTTTCCTCATCAGATAGTGTTCCTCGAACATCTTCAAATGAATTTCTTTTAAATAAACTTGGTTGCTTGCTTTCGATCGATCCTTCATCAAATGATTCTGCTGCAACATCATCAGATACAGTTTCGTGAAAGGTAATGTCCAACTCATTTTCAAAAACTTCCTTGACAAAAGATTTCTCTATAACATCGTTGAATGGCGTTTCTTTGAATGGCTTGCTGTTCTTTGCAATTTCTTTGTAAAACGAGATTTCATCAACGTTTTCAGATGGAAATTTTTTAGAGAATGTGCCCGACTGGTTATCTAACATTTTTTCATCGTGTGATTTGCTGCTAACATCTTCAAAAGAAGTTTCTCCAGAGAAAATATCTGACAAGTTGCTCTCTAGCACTTCTTCCTCAAGTGACTTGTTTTTAACTTCTTCGAAAGGCGCTTCTTCAGAAAAATTATCAGGCATATCAGGCATGTTTTTGCTTTCCAGCATTTCTTCGAATAATGACTTGTTTTTAACATCTTCAAAAGGAGTTTCTTCAGACAAACTCTGTGGCTGGATGCTCTCTAGCACTTCTTCATCAAATGAATTGCTTTTAACATCCTCAAAATCAGTTTCTTTAGAAAAAGCATCTGGCATTTTGCTTTTCAGCTTTCCTTCAAATAATGACTTGTTTTCAACCTCTTCAAAAGGTGTTTCTTCAAAGAAAATATGCGGCTGGGTGCTCTTTTGCACATCTTCATCAAATGATTCATTTATACCTTCTTTAAAAGAATTTTCTTCTGAGGAAATAGGTGGCTGGTTGCTCTCTAGCAAGTCTTCATCAAATGATTTACCTTTAATATCTTCATGGAAAATATCCGACATGTTGCTCTCTAGCATTTCTTCATCAAATGACTTGTTCTTAATTTCTTCAAAAGGAGCTTCTTCAGAAAAAATATCCAGCACGTTGCTTTCTAGCATTTCCTCATAAAGTGACTTCCTTTTAACAGCTTTAAAAGGAGTTTCTTCAGGCAAATTCTGTGGCTGGGTGCTCTCTAGCACTTCTTCATCAAATGGTTTGTTTTTAATTTCTTCAAAAGGAGCTTCTTCAGAAAAAATATCCGGTACGTTGCTTTCTAGCATTTCTTCATAAAGTGACTTCCTTTTAACAGCTTTAAAAGGAGTTTCTTCAGTCAAATTCTGTGGCTGGGTGCTCTCTAGCACTTCTTCATCAAATGGTTTGTTTTTAATTTCTTCAAAAGGAGCTTCTTCAGAAAAAAAATCCGGTACGTTGCTTTCTAGCATTTCCTCATAAAGTGACTTCCTTTTAACAGCTTTAAAAGGAGTTTCTTCAGGCAAATTCTGTGGCTGGGTGCTCTCTAGCACTTCTTCATCAAATGGTTTGTTTTTAATTTCTTCAAAAGGATCTTCTTCAGAAAAAATATCCGGCACGTTGCTTTCTAGCATTTCCTCATAAAGTGACTTCCTTTTAACAGCTTTAAAAGGAGTTTCTTCAGGCAAATTCTGAGGCTGGGTGCTCCCTAGCACTTCTGCATCAAATGACTTGCTTCTAATTTCTTCAAAAGGAGCTTCTTCAGAAAGACTATCCAGCATGTTGCTTTCTAGCATTTCTTCATAAAGTGACTTCCTTTTAACAGCTTTAAAAGGAGTTTCCTCAGTCAAATTCTGTGGCTGGGTGCTTTCTAGCACTTCTTCATCAAATGGCTTGTTTTTAATCTCTTCAAAAGGAGCTTCTTCAGAAAAAATATCCAGCACGTTGCTTTCTAGCATTTCTTCATAAAGTGACTTCCTTTTAACAGCTTTAAAAGGAGTTTCCTCAGTCAAATTTTGTGGCTGGGTGCTCTCTAGCACTTCTTCATCAAATGGCTTGTTTTTAATTTGTTCAAAAGGAGCTTCTTCAGATAAATTATCCGGCACGTTGCTTTCTAACATTTCTTCGTAAAGTGACTTCCTTTTAACAGCTCCAAAAGGAGTTTCTTCATAGAAAGTAGGCTGCTGGTTGTTCTCTAACACTTCATGATCAAATGATTTGTCTTTAACATCTTCCAAAGAAATCTCTCCATGGAAAATATCTGGCAAATTGTTTTCTAGAACATTTTTACCGAATGATTTGCCTTCAACATCTTCAAAAGGAGTTTCTTCAGAAAAAATATAGGGCATCTTACTTACCAGCATTTCTTCATCGAATGACTTGTCTTCAGCATCTTCATCAGGAGACTCTTCATAGAAAATATGTGGCTGGGTGATCTTTTGCACTTCTTCATCAAATGACTCGTTTTTAACGCCTTCAAAAGGAGTTTCCTCAGAGAAAACATGCAGCTTGTCACTATGTAGAAATTCATCAGATGACTTGCTCTCAACATTTTCAAAAGGGGTTTCTTCAGAGAAAGTATCTGACATGCCGCTTTCTATCACTTCTTGATCAAGTGACTTGTTTCCAACCTTTTGCAAAAAGGTTTCTTCAGAAACAGTATGCGGTTGGGCTCTCTCTACTACTCCCTCATCAAATGACTTGCTTTTAAAATCTTCAAATGGAGTTTCTTTGGAGACAAAATGTGGCAGGTTGCCTTCTAGTATATCTTCATCAAATGACTTATCTTCAACAAAATTTTCTTCAGAGAATATATGTGACTGTGCACTTGCGAGCATTTCCTCGTAAAATGACTTGCTTTTAACTTCTTCAAAAGGATTTTCTTCTGAGATAGCATGTAACATTTCTCCATCAAATGATTTGCGTTGAACATCGTCAAAAGGATTCTCTCCAAGGAAATTATGTGGCAAATTGCTTTCTACTGCTTCTTCATCAAATGATTTGCTTTTAGTGTGTTCAAGAGGAGTTTCTTCAGAGAAAATATGTGGCTGGGTGATCTCTTGTGCTTCTTCGTCATGTGACTTGTGTTTAACTTCTTCAAAAGGAGTTTCTCCAGTGAAAACATGCAAATGGCTGTTTTCTAGCATATCATCATCAAATGACTTGCTTTTAACATTTTCTTCAGACATCTTGCTCTCTAGCATTTCTTCATAAAATGACGTAGCTTTAACATCTTCAAAAGGAGTCTCTTTAAAGAACACATGTGGCTGGTTGCTTTCTAGAACTTCCTTATCGAATGACTTGCTTTTAAAGTCATCAAAAGGAGTTTCTTCGGAGACAATATTCGGCTGATTGATTTCAAGCATTTCTTCATAAAATGACTTGTCTTTAACTTCTTCAAAAGGATTTTCCTCAGAGAAAATATGTGGTCGTCTGCCTTCTAGCACTTCTTCATCAAATGCTTTGTTTTTAGCATTTTCAAAAGAAGTTTCTTCAGAGAAAATATCCGGCATGCTGCTCTCTAGCATTTCCTCATAAAGTGACCGGTTTTTAAAATCTTCATGAGGGATTTGCTGAGAGAAAATGTGTGGCTGCTTACTTTCTAAGGCTTCTTCATCATATGACTTGTTTTTAACTTCATCAAAAGAAGCTTCTTCAGAAAAAATATCCAGTTGGTTGCCAGCCACAATTACTTCATCAAATGATCTTTTAAGAACATCTTCATATGGAGTACCACCAGAAAATATATCCAACTGTGCATTCTCATTTTCTGACAGATCTCTTTCAGGTGATCCCTTAGCTACCAAACTTTCTACATCTTCAAATAGAGTTTGTGCACCAGATTCATTCAATAGGCCACTTTCTGAAGCTTTTTCCTGAGTTACTGTCAATTCCGAAATCACCATATCCTTCAGTAAGGCATCCAGATAAACTTCTTTTTCTAACATTTCTTTGTGAACAGAATCGGTTTTAGGCGAAGTGTCTTCCTCTGCTCTAGGTATTGCTACAGCTTCGCTTGAAAACATATCAATGGCACGAGCTTCTGGCATTTCTTCACCAAATAAGTCAGCTTTGTTTGCGTCATTTTCAAACGTTCTTTCTACATTGATAGTCTCATGTGAAAATAAGTTCACTACTTCTTCATCTGACATTTCGTCCGGAAGAGATTTTCTCGACATTTGATCTGCCATCGCTTCAGAAGCACCAACAGGTTCTTTTGTTAAAACTCGTTTGTTGTTAAATGGCACGTCATCCACACCAGCAATTTCACTGAATGTTGCAGAAGTTTTATCAACAATATTTCCAAGTGAATCATGTCCAGAAAGAGGTACATTCACGTCCAACAACGTTACAGATTTGTCTCCAAACATTTCTTCATCATAGTCGTCTGTCTCAAAGATTCTTGAGTTCTTCTTGTCAGACTTCTCAGAAAATGTTCTAAAATTGTTTTCAGAAGTTTCAGCAGATATTCCCAGGTTCTTATCGGAAGTTTCATTGCCAACGTTAGGAAGCAGTTCACCTGTAGAAAAGCGCTTAGTGGCGTCCCATTGGCTATCAACCACAAAGTCTGTAGAAGATTCATCGACCGGTTCCTTGTCATCATCATCATCATCATCATCGTCATCAGCTGCAACGGATACATCCCACGGAAGATTCTGCGCAATCTCTTCCACATCTCGATCTTTCCTGTCGCCTGCATCAGACACATCTGTATCCACTCTTTCCACGTCCAAGATTTCTGCCCAAATTGAACTCTGCGTCTGACTCCTGTTATCTGACTTTGCAATGTCAGTTTCTGGACTGTTTGGTACAACATTACCATCAGTCAGCAAGTCGAAGGATGAAATTTTCAAATCAAAATCATCAGATGTTGTAGTTACGGATTTCTGCACGGGATCCTTTTCCGAAGGACTCGCCGTGGAAAAAAATGAATCCTGAAATTCAGACATTCCGAAAACATCGACTTCAACATCTGCCTTCTTCGTCAGACCTTGTACATCATTCTCTGTTACTGAGTCCATGAAATTTTCTTTAAATTGCGACATTGTGCTATCTGCTCCTGACAAATCCCGAGACTCGAAAGCCGAGTAAGAGTCATGCATATCTGCTACAAAATTGTCTGCAGGTTCTGCTTCAAGACCAATAGCTTTGAACGGTACAAAGTCAGGCGAGCCAATTCTAACACTTTCGGTCAAAGTACTTCCTAATTCGGGTGCAAACACAGATTCTGTTTTAACGACATCCAAGGATTCGTCTTCAGCCTCTTTTGAATTTAGTGCCTCCCGAAATCTGACCAGATATGACTTGTTGCTTTCCGTGCTTAGAACACTTTCCTCTGCTTTTCCAGACCACAATTCATCATCGAAAATTCGATTCTCCATGGCAACACCTTCAGCTGTAGCTTCACGCTGACCAAGCTTATGATCGTCCCTATCAACCCATGGAATATCATCACTCTTTTCACTTCCATCTTGAATTCTTTCATGCAACACTTGATCAAGACGATCAACACCATCTTTGCCATGACTTTCACGACTCCCCTCTACAGCCTCTTTGACAATAGCATCAGTCTTGCGTAAACTTCTAACGGAACCTGAACTGTCCAAATCACCATAATCCTCTAGATCTTGACTAACATCTAAACTCTGATCATGATCTTCACTGTCAAAACTTTGCACTTTTCCAATCGCTACTCCAGAACCCACTTCTCCCAAGAAGGCAACGTCACTATCAGATGTTCTATTCCGCTGGTCTATCACACCCGCTGTAATTCCATCACCTTTTATAGACCCCGCTTGTTCTTCTTCAGCGTCATACAAAAGCTTAATGTTACCAATGAATCCAAGGCCAGTGGCTGCACTTTCACCACCATACAACAACGTATTCAGCTGGCCGAGCACTTCAGACTGTTTCTTTCTATCACCTGTTAGTTCGTTATGTTCGGCCTCTGAACCAAAGCGTCCATTCTTCACACCAGAATCAAGATCCTCGTCACTTGACATCTTGCGGCCTAATGCAGTGTTGTCACTTGGTGTCGATCTGTCGTAGGCTAGATGCCAGTTAGCGGTCTCATCGCCTGGTAAAGTCTCCACCTGTTCTATTAATCCGGGAAGGTGGTGGCGAGTATGAACCTGAAATGAGAAATGATTCCTGACGCTTCAAGAAGGAAAGCAGAGAATGCAATTGGATATGTTTTGCATTGAACATTAATTATAATAAATTCTGCAGCACGGTTTTTGATGGCATCACAATAAGTGTACTGATGATGATGATGATGATGATGATGATGATGATGATGATGATGATGATGATGATGATGATGATGATGATGATGATGATGATGATGATGATGATGATGATGATGATGATGATGATGATGATGATGATGATAAACATCAGACTGTGGACCATTAGAGATGATGTGAACGACTCGAATATCAGTTGGTCAAGACAAAGATAGCCAATGGTGGAAACCAATTTAAAAATGACAAGTCCTAAGTGAAGAATGAACTGATACAATTGACTGAAGAAAATTAATGATTACAAACAGGATATTGCAATTCAAAAAGTCCAGCAATCAAGAAATACTCGTTCATCACAAACGATCATATTTTTATGTATTATATCAGGAAGAGGAAATCAGACGAGTCTAAAATGACCTTGTTTATTAGTGGTAACAATAAAGAAATTCTTCATAGGAATTACAGACTGATTCAGGTGTTTTTGGCGACAGTTTAACGTTTTTAACATAACCTACTTTAACGAAGGTTAGTTTAAAGCACTGAACTAAGGACAATTCAATTCAATGTGGGTGGGGAATTGCATAGAAACCAGTGCAGTTCCTCCCACAAAACCCGGTATTATGTCAGTGGGAACTTAGAACAGACAGTGGTTAAAATGCAGAGTCAGGCTCTCATAATAAACCTTGACTATATGGCACACGGGTTTGTGTGTCATGGTAATGTACACCTAAATTGTGAGTGAGTGGTCGGTGCATTGTGCGATCACTTTTTTAAAGCAGATCAATTCACGGTCTAATGCACACCCAGATCACGCACAAATCAATCGTAGAAATCTGTGCACAGCTATGAAGCCAAAATTAACGATCGTGCTGCTATGATGAATCACCAACCCACATGGTTGCTTCAAGTGAAACTAAAGAAGAAAGTATAATCCTATAGAGAAACCTGGTTAACAACAAAAAACTCTGGGAAACCAAACATGAGCTAACATAACATAACACGAATTTTTAAGTGGTTCAGAATGCCTATAGTTTTAAAAGTAACTAAAGCACCTTAACCCTTTCCCGCCGGATAGGGTCGCGGGTGACCCGATAAACCCAATAGGTATCGGAACAATTCCGGCGGGAATGGGTTAAGAAGGTGCAAAACTGTCTGTGAGCACAAGACAACCCACCAACCACTTGTCTGATTGCACTCAACATGACTCAGATTTATATACTTGTGGGAACCCAGCACCTGAAGATAATGGCATGGGCAAACCTCATCAAAGACAGCAACAGTATAGACCTCACGGTTCTGGATACAACAGTGTATAGGCTTGGCACTGAAGGCCACACTGCAAAGTAGAGAATATTGTATAGGTCATGGATCAATAGAAGTCCAGCTGTATTTTCATGCATAATATGGTCTACAACTAATTCTCATGCACATTATAAGTGCAAGTTCATCTTGGAATAAAGTTCATTGGCTACGACCAGCTGAATCATTGATTTATTGACTATGACTCATTTATTGATTGCTTAGCAGGCAAGATGTTTGTTTTAAACGACTACCTGAGCGACTGACTGATAAAATCATTCACTGGTTGACTAGTTGATTGAAGTACAAAATAACACATCGCAATGACTGAGTGAATGATTGAAAAAACACATAATAGCACACATTACACTAAGCGAAAAACACATAATAGCACACATTACACTAAGCGAAAAACAAATAATAGCACACATTACACTAAGCGAAAGATTACAATACCGTACAATGCATGAACGAATTAAATGCAAAGACAATGGTGTTTCATATTACTCTTCTTCCAAAACACAGAAGTGAATAAATGACAAAGGTTGATGCTTCTAAGCAACTGTGCATTAAGGACTTGCACATTCACCTCTTTAATGTCCTGTGCAGTTAGAGTTGAATCTGCAGTCGCGATGACATCCTCTGGTTCCTTGACTTGTGCACTACCGTCGCAACTCGATGACGTCTGTGACTCTGACGTGGAGACTCTACGCGACTCAAAGCCACTGGAAGACTCAGAAGGTGCCTGAATAAGACGAGAAAATGAGAAAATACATCATGTGAATCACTGCAGATAATGACAATTGAGTAACGTAAGATAATGGTTTGAGTAAGGTAAGATAATGCTAGGTAAAGGCAAGTACATAAGAAGACAAGAAAATGAGAAAATACATGCGAATTGCCAGATAATGACAATTCAGTAAGGTAAGATAATGGTTTGAGTAAGGTAAGATAATGCTAGGTAAAGGCAAGTACATAATGGAAACAGGTAGGCTGAACAGGTAAGCTTGGAAAGACAAGGCAAAGTACCGGCAGGTCATTAGAGGTGATGCAAAAAAGCTCGTTTAGGTCCCATAATTATGACAATGAAACTGTGCGAGGTAAGAATTAAAGGCCAAGCATTCCATTCACTCATGGCTGCCAACATGGCTAGCTTCAAGACTAAAAAGACTGTCCTTCTACTGGAAATCTGGAAATCTTGCCTCTGCTGCTTTATCGTTTTGACCTAAGAAGCATAATTTACACGAGAGGAGTATATATTACCGAGAGGAGTATATATAATTATTACCGGTACAATACCTGAATGAAAAAAGACGACGACAGCAAAAAAGCACAGAATCAGGCCATCGATGAGTCATAGATGATGAGCAGTGCATACACGACTACGTAATAACACTGATCAGTCAACATTGTGTAGAACATAGACGAAGGACTATACGGCCAGATGGTCTTGTCTGGTGTACAGCAGCACGCCAATATCAAACAAGTCTTATCATTCTTCAACCGCCCACCTGCCAAAGTCCTCTCTCTCCTTCACAGACTCCACACAGCGCAGTACAATGCAGCCCACTTCTTTTCAATCATCCCTCAAATCTCCCACTTCCGGAAATGGCCTTCACAGACTCAACCGATGGCACATAAGAAAACCGTAAAGTTCTTCAATTATTCTACCATCTGGAGCCATTGATTAGGCATAAATGTTAGACTCTGCATACTTTTTGATCCATTTTATTTAAAACCTTTTCATTTTCTCAGAGTTTTATGACCGTTTACGCTTTGTCGTTTATCATTCATTCATCAAGTGAATTTTGTAAAGCACTTCTTGAAGAGGGGCTGCTCAGAGGCGCTCCCAACCTCAGCACGGTCAGACAAAACTGTCTTAAGACGAGAGAGGAATACCTGAGAAGGAATTAAGAGAATGGGAGTGGAGCATTAACGGGAGGACATTTCAGGTTGAGCATCCTAGCACCGAGAAGGCATAGCTCTATAATAGTGTGGTAGGCTACATTAAGTGAATGAGTATGGAGTGTTGGTGATTTCATTCGCTCATCCTCGAGGGCATGATGGGACTAAACAACTCTGCCAGTATACGACCACATGGAACCCATAGTATATCAGACCTATATTCCCATTTAATGGACCTCTGCAGTCCATATGGGTTCCATCCAATGCCCATGAAACTAATGGTATGGAAAGAAGAGCTAACCCCAAGATGCAACCACGTGTGCAAACCGCACAGAAAAATGTCTTAGCAACTTTATTTCCTTAGGAAATGTCCTTGGCATATAAGTTGCCAGACCAAATGGAAATGCCATCTTATGCCACAGACAGACAATGCACTCAATTTATAGAAAAGGTTTCAAGAGTCAATAGTGAAACAGAAACATTTAAATCCATAGAAATAATGTTTACAGACAATCAACTCTGTGACACTTTAATGAGAAGCAGCTTACTTCAATTCCACAGATTGCGGCTAATCTCTCTACCTGCGGATAAAACACCTACCTGGGAGGCAGCAGATTAGAAACTGTCCTGCACAGCTCTAAAGCATTCCCTGCCAGCACAGACCTTCTAGACACGTCATCGGACTATCACTGCAGACGAACGGACTAAGGCCGTAGATAGGCCGCTACTATAATATATAGGCTTTAATGGACTCAATATAGGCCTCTGCCATGCCTTTGAAAAAAGTCTGCTAACCACAGAGACTAGTGTGGCCAGAATGCTCAAAAGACATCAACAGTCTGGTATCTATGGATCGATATATACTTAGCAACCCAATAGCATAAACAGTCTGGAATGTATGTATGTCGGTAAAAGACAAAATACATATAGTCAAACACATTACACACTAAGCTAACTTCAGATCCAAGATCATTTCCTACATTGCACCACACATTGAGTCCATGACGATGAATTACTCATTCACAACACACTACAACTGCAGAGCCGTGTAATTAAAAACTCGTTTGTACCATAACTTTATTTTTAACTGATTTGTAACTGGTCATTATTCAACGGCTAGCTCCAAGACACCCTACATAAACATTAAAAAATAACTAACTTTATGACTGTTCAAGACAATCATATAGCCATCAGCTTTTCTGCTAAAAGATTAAATTTTCTGCGACCATTCTACCAAACAACAGTGTCTCATCTCACCAGCCACTGCTTTTAGGAATTCAGGCCGCCAGATCTCGTGGAAGAAAAAATCGATCGTCAAAATGGCTCAAATTAACGATTTTCATTGCTGGCCTGTGCAGGTGACTATATAGATAGGCCCAACGTGGGTCGACGGGCAGACGGGCGGGTGGTACGGTGGGGGAGGAAGGAACGGGGTTGAACGTATAATTCATTCCGACAGACGAGGAATGATTAATTCACTCCGAATGAATGCAATCGATTGCGAACGCTTCCTCTGATAGGACGTGAATTGCGCAATAGAATATAATTGCTGTTCGATAGTTGAATTGCATGCAGCGTAAGAGTTTTCTAAAGTCACGGCATACGAGATCATAAAGCACCCGACAGGCATGGCAAGGCGCGAGGTGGAACTGAAAAGGTAATGCAATGTACGGGAGGATAAATAATACAAGGAAGTGATGGCAAGCAAATAATGGAATGTAATTAAGTAATGTAAAGGACCTTATCTAATTGAGAAAATGTAAAGCAATGAATTTATGGCAATGTAAATTGAACTGAAAAGGTAATAATACAAGGAAAGTGATGGCAAGAAAATCATGTAACGTAATTAAGTAATGTAAAGGACATTAGTAATTACTTAATTGAGAAAAAGTAAAGCAAGGAATTTATGGCAAAGTAAATTGAATTGAAAAGGTAATGCAACGTATGGAAGGATAAATAATACAAGGAAGGTGAAGCAAGCAAATAATGGAACATAATTAAGTAACGCAAAGGACATTAATAATTACTTAATTGAGAAAAAGTGAAGCAAGGAATTTATGGCAATGTAAAGTGAAGTATGAAAGGTACAGTAAGATAAAACAATGCAAGTATTGTAAGACTGGGTAAGGTATAATAAGGTAAAAAATACAACAAGTATAAGATGCAATACACAAAAATAAACAAATAAATTGTACCTACATTGGCGACATCGCGCATCTGTCCGAATTCACCAGTTGTTGATTTCATTGACTGGAAACAGAACAATAACTGACCTCATAAAAACAATGAATGGTGGTCAGCAGAGACAACTCACAAAGGAAACACCTGTTTCATCTTCTACCGTATGTCACCACAGAAAGAAATGAAGCCTGGCACAATGTGTCATTATGGACTGCAGTACACAGACAGGCACACAGACAAGAAAGCAGAATATGTGGCAGAGACGGACAAGCACACAAGTCATTTATAGTTATTTGTCCAACTTATCTAGACAGAAAGAGAGACAGACAGAGAGATATACTGGCAGACAGTAACGTGGCCAGCCGCATAGAGAGAAAGACAGAACAGATATACAGATAGACAATCAGAGATATACAGACAGAGACTGACAGACAACAAGACACAAATCACTGGGCTCTGGACACAAAAGGAACGTTTTACAGGCAAAACACATTAGACTACTCATTTCTTTCGTCATACAAAGGACAGGTAAGCTGCTTACCTGTGATTAACTCATTTATTCAAAAACATGTTCCAGTATGTGCGTCTACAAGTACTGCACTTTCCCGTCACTTCGTGTTTTCTCACAGTCAAATCTATACTTCCTCATCTTCGCTCTGTGCATATCTCTCTGTTTCTCTGTCTCTCTCCCCGTCTCCATTCACTTCACTTCTGTTGCTTCCATGCTTTGCACTCCCTCCCTCCTTCCCTCGCTCTCTCTCTGTCTCTCTGTCTCTCGATGTAAATTCAAAGTTACACATCAGTGTGATCACCTGTATGTACATTGTACAGCATACAAAATTACAAATTAACCCTCAGTGCTAATTAATGGGCCAAGACGAGGAGGCTCGAGAGGGTCATGATCTCTGAAGAAGAAGCTAGTTCTAAGCCTTGAAACAATGATGTTTGACGAGAACCCTCTGGTCCTATATAGTGAGCAAATAGGACTGCGCAAATACACAAACACACAACTCAAGTTGACATCTCGGAATTATTGCAACAAGGAGACGACAGAGCTTTAGAGCACTTCAAACGCTGCGATGCATGACAACACCACTCAAAGGCACTCCAAGCCTTGAAGTTTAACCAACCAGAAAACAAAATTACTGAAAGAGAAGATCAGCTGCAAGTTAAC
>OX243818.1:17810407-18086427 GCA_945859605.1 Lumbricus rubellus
TATATTATTACTATAACGTTGTTTATCATGATCTTTGTTGTGCTTGTTACTAGTATAATAGCATATAACAACACCTCTCTCTCTATGCCAGTATCAGTTGAGAAGAGAGTGCAAGTATTATATTTCATGCCATCCATTGTTGATGGCTTTAACGGCCCCAAGACATCAATCACCCAAGATAACACATGCACCTAAAAAAACCTTCAAACTAAGTGAAAGCCCAAAAGGAGCCATGCATCATACATGACCCAAATATCAGAATTCAACATAGAAAAGCCCTACCTGATTTTCCTTTCGCTTTTAGATTTCTCGCACGACTCACTGAAAACAAATTTTAAACAAATTTTTCGTGAATGAATGCGGGTACACGTGTTTCAAAGCATTAACATTAAAAGTAGTTTCGGTTGAGACACTCGGCAACTTCAAGAACAAACTTGGGCAAATGGGAAATTAAGACATTGTATTAGTAGTGGTTATTGCACAAATAATAATTATTATTAAAAAAATAAATTTATAACGTGCGCAAGGTCACACCAAAATGTGAATCTGAGGCGCGGATAGTCAGCCGCCAGAGGAAGATGCAGTCAGAGATCCATGTGCTTAAAGAAGTGAAACTTCTGTAAACTCCATTAGGTTATAGTGTACGATATCTAATGGGGGTTTTATGTGTGCACAACCTACCAATGGTTTCCAATAATCTGATCAGTGTTAACTCATAGGTGAGCTTGTTGTTCTGAGTAAACTTTACAACTTGCATGCATCAGAGAGAGATTATCACTGGCATCTAATCAAATCCAGCCCACAAGGGAAAGGTGGTTGGGTTAGTTTTAGTGCCAGTAAGATTACGGAGGTCAAGCAGAGGGTGACAATGCATGCAATAGGCTTCTACGGTGGAGTACGATATATAACAGCATCTAGCACCAGTGGTTTAGTAATCCAAAGCAGCAGAAACTGGATAGCAGTCATTCACTACAGGATTTATTTAGCACCCCTTCAGGGCCACTACTTCCCTACACAACCTCGACAAAATATATGGTACCAGGGTAATCCACTTTTCCAGACAGACGATTTGGCAACAAAGTGGGACACCTTCCAGAGGTTGTCGATACCATTACTGGAATCTTGGGTCCAGTAAGCACAGATAACTCAAGACCAAAGTCTGGAAAGCCAATTATGGTGATAAGATTGTCCGATTACATTCAGAACACCATTACACTTCTGACTCATACTGATGTTTGACCAAACTTTCTTTTGGACCTTGGCCTAGTCTTGTAAGGCAATTGCTACTTTATTGCACTGCACTATCCATCAACCACTAAATAACGGCACAATAGAATAGACACTGTTACATAATTATGGCAAGCAGGTTAATATAAGGTAAGTCCAGAGAGTTGATATACGATAAGATAAAGCAAGATTATGGCACGGAAGTTGAGGAAGAAGAGTTAAACATGAAGGGTAAGGCATAGTAGAGGAAAATAAGACCTATGTGGCAACAAGGATAAGGTAGTGCAAATCAAACTAAAATCAATGTAGATAGGCAAGTCAACTCCTCATTTATATTTTATATAAATATTACATACAAACAATAGCATGGCAGAATATGAAATCTGATACTACATATGTGATTCAGCAGGAAAATAGATTGCGCGATATGGCAGTGCATGGAAATAATATTAACAAGCAACGACAAGGACAGTGCTCATTGATATAATTCCACTGGACAAACAATACCATGGGAAATAAAACTGCATGCATTTGACATAAAATCATCAGAAATAAAAGCAAAAAATAAAGAACAGAAAATTAATATGGATCTTACAAACAAACGATAACAGTGAAGATCATTTTTTAAATACCGGGTACCCAAAGACCTATCTTCCAAATGGTTGGTGTCTACAACAGATGTGATGGTGGTGGTGATGATAAGCATAGGATACAACACCATATGAAAACAAAATATAATTACCTGTGACTTCAACATGAGTTGGACTCCACATTGTTAAGGCATTTCAATCTCTACACACGAATCTTATCGACGGGCGCTATACAATCACTTTACGGCTGACGACGCTGTCCCAACATAACTAAGTTTAAACGGATACGTGATTAAGGCGAAAGTACCATAATTTCCTCATCAAAGTATCTGTAACTATTTTAGCGTGGAATAATTTAATCGCTATTCAGCAACGATCCAAGTCCACCAACTCCGCCCCTCTAATAAAAGGCTCCTTCCTGCGAGCGTCCGAAGGTCCCCCGTCAATCGAGGGATCGGCTTACACGTTGAACCAGCTGCCGGGCGCAGATTGCACACAGTATGTAACGTATACACCGCCCTCCAGTTCGACCTCTGAACCCAAATAAGAATGTACGTATAGCCCAAGGTACGTCGACTGTAAGAGGTTTCTGGGGAGCACAGTCCGTACACCCCACACTCCTAAACGGCGCTCGTGTTTACACCCCACTCAAAACTAAATTCCAATTAGGGTTCGCTAAGAGCCTAAGATCGTTTAGTTGCTCAAATAGAACAATTAAAATCTCTAAACGACTTGATAGCGCAGCAGCCATTAAACAACTTAAACTAATATAAACGTGCAAAACAAATACAGATTTTTTTAATTCAGCAGCTGGAAGTGTGTAGGTTCGCGTAGAGTGCGTCATCGTGACGTCATTAGAACTAGACTTTGAGCTCTAAAATATAGATTCATTGGATTTTGCAACAAAAATAAAGCGCAGTGAGAGCCAAAATAATCCGATCACGACGTGTACATTTAATGATAGCATTAGCTGCTAACTATAGTAGCTAGTAACTATCTAAGAATGGTAACTATAGTAGACATTAATACTGTGGTTAAAGCCTGTACAGAGCTGCCTGTACTGGCAAAGTTAGAGGTGAGTGCACGCTACAGTTGCCTAGAGCTATCTACAGTAGGCATAGGCTACAAGTCATTTTCACCGTATAGCCTAAATATTTTTTTTTATTATACACAAATATTTGTTAAATGTGTACACGCTGTACATACCCACGTGTGCCCTTGGCCTAGGCCGAGGTCCCGGGGCACTGATTGACCTTAAAGAAGGGAAAGGATATACCACATATAGTATATTCTGTAATATACTATATGTGGATATACGGACATGTCACATGATGTCCTCAGGCAGAGTAGCAGACATTAAACGGATGACGCAATACCGAGCCAATAACTTAAAATTCGTTTATATTAGGCATTAGGCCTACCGCATTAGGCCTACTCCAACCTGTTCACTGTAGGTGGCCCTGCATTTCGAGAGAAAACTTCTGACTGCAAATGAATTATTGCTACCCCAACAGTATTATTAGCCTACATGTGGGTAGAATAAGTGAGGATTAGCCTATCCTATAATGTGTGATAATAATAATAATATTACCGTCACATTAATGTAGCCAGAACAGTCATACAAGTGACCAGAGCAAAGGCGATTTATACCCAAATAAATTCTCTGCAAGACAAAATTTCTGGCAGGGCAACGATCAGGTCAAAAGGCATTCCCAGAGCGTCTGCCCTGTCTTGCGGCTGTAGCGCCGACCCTGTGGTGCAGAGAACCTACTCACTTGAAGAATTCTTTGAAAATGAAATGTTCAAATTCTCGTCAGTTTCTCGCTCTTTAGTTTGAGTTTTTGCGAATTCCATCTCGTGGAATGGTTCAAGAACTAAAAATTGCTGTGTTACTTACTTATACACTTTATATACCGCAATATCAGGGCTGCATAATGATGTCCTTCATGGCTGATGCTTTTTGAACATGGCCTCGCATTCAGCTCGGTCGTGCGCTCAATTAGCTCGTTCCAATGTCGGAAGACTTTTCCCAGTTTTCCAACTTAGGTCTACGACTTTGAAGAGTCGTGCCACTCTGATTTATGAAACAGGGCTATTTAATTGTAAGTATTGTAAACCTTATTTACAGTTGAGCGATAATTTGTGGGGCTTTATTTTGACCGCTTGATTGACGTTCGAACTCTTGGCACGTGAACAGTTACTGTCCAAGCATTCAGAAATATTGTTTGCAATGTACGTCAACTCTCATTCTGTAGAAGCATAGCGGAAATTGTCTATCGAGAGCATGCTTCCCATAGGGGTTGGTATAATGGATAGCACTGGCTTGAAGTGCTTACGGTACGCAGGTCGAATCCCGTAGGTTCCCTGGGTATAGTTCTTTCTTCACTCCATAGATGGCATCTCAAAGTAAATAAGAGCTTGCGCTTGGCATGGCTGCAAATTTGTCATTTATGTCTTCTGTGATTTGCGTTCTTGTGAATAATTGTTTCAATTGCATGAACTTGTTCGTACTGCACAACTGTAACCCGCTGTGGTCTGTTAACCGGATTGTTGAATAAACGAAAATTATTATTATTGTTGCCATGTAAGACAGGGGCTTCTATCCCTATGCGGGGTGGTGCTTCTTGAGCCCAGTGAAAAAGCATGGGGAATAATAAATGAGCTAAAACTCACATCGTGTGGGGAAGGTCTAGTATGTGAAGTACCTCACCTTAAGTGCCCCTCTTGCTGCTGCCTAACTTATTTCACCTTAGCTTATCTTACTGTGTTTTACGCTAGGTGGCAAGAGATGGAACGGTTCGATGGCGGCCGAATTCCGGAAGGCTTCAGTTGGGTCGAACAAGCGACCTCTCTTCTGGACATCGGAGTCTGATCCAGCCAACCACTCGACTCGACACGAGGGATTCTTCTACACAGTTCCGAAAGAGCACTTCGCTCGCTGGTTGACCCGTGGCCAATGCGAACATTTCAACAAGGTCTCAGAATCTAGTTTCTCTGAAAACAGATCCAGTGCTTTCTACGTGGCACAAACTGTTCTTATGCATTCACTGCTAACTGTTCTAGTCCTTTTGGACAGTAGTGTTAGCTAAATAAATTCCTCGCTTAAAGCATTGGCAAATATGTTGCAACCTGATCTTGCTATAGGCATGTATGGTCGGTGTATTTATTTTGACACAGAGTTGGCTAGTAAACGGTAAACATATATTGAAATAGTTTCTGTTGTGTTGGAGATTTGAACCTTGGGGTTGAGAGCCTTGCATGCTATCAACAAGACTATTTTGCTACTAGTTACTGATCTTGAAATTTCAAAGAACTTCTTACAAATGTATGCAATGTCGAATATTTCAATAAATTTACTACATCTGAAGTTCTCTTTCGTTAGGTCGTCAAATCATTCAATGAAGCGTGTCTCATGGTGCGAGCTCCAGCGACCGAGGTCATCCAGTGCATCAAATCCACCGACCCATCAACGCCCGTCGTTCGATACGTCTTCTACGGTCGCGAGGGATGTGGGCGATCCGTGAGCCTCGCGCACGTCATGCACTTCTGCGGAACGCAAGGCTGGATCGTGGCGCACCTGCCGTGGGCAGCCTCGCTCGGCCGCTACTGCAAGGAGGTTCAGTACTCCACGTACCGACCGGGTCGAGTCGACCAACCGCTCGACGCCGCTCAGTGGCTCACGCACTTCCGCTCGATGAACGAACCGCTCCTGAAGAATCTCTCGACGAGCGCGCGCCGCTACGTCTGGAGCAAGCGTGAGATCGCCGAGGTCGGAACGCCGCTGCTCGAGGTCATCGAGTTCGGCCTCAACCGCATCAAGTACTCGACGGACGTGATGGGCGCCATCTTGAAAGAGCTGCGCGTGCAATCGTGCGAGAAGATGAAAGTGCTCGTCGCGGTCGACGGAGTCAACGCCTTCTGGGGGTCAACGAACATCAAGCAGGACGATAATCGACACCGAAAGCATGAACCGGGAGAGCTCACGATCGTTCACAACTGGAAGAAGCTGTTGAGGAACGACTGGAACGATGGAGCGGTTGTTTGTACGGTCGATGGGAACGCACTTTACCCGGCTGATACGCTGCGTTATCTCCCGCTGGACTTGCTCGGAAAGGACGGTTTTGAGCTGCTCGATCCGTTTGTCCCGATCAACGTGACGGAGTATAACGATCGGGAGATCTACAGCTGCATCGAGTATTATGTTGATCGAAAGTGGATCCAGAATCCACAGGCGGAGACGGAGGAAGGACGGAATGAACTTGTGGCGCTTTGCAACCGCAATCCACGTGAGCTGTACAAGCTAGCAGTGCACTGGTGATTCGTGTAGAGCAATTTATAGAATACGAGAAATAACGTTAAAGAAATGAAATGTATCATGAGTGAAAAACTGAAAATATGATGTCGATCAAAGTTGTCAAGACTTTTTAGGACTCTTAACAAAATTCACTGGACAGGTAATACTTGTAACTTCAGTTATCTGAATGAGCAATGTCTAATTTTAGATCTTGTTAGGATCAATGAGGTTAATTCAATCGACTATAATAAATGCTATTTGAACGGGAATTGTCTAGATTAAAATTTTGATTAGGCAAATAATTAATGAACAGAATTTAATCACGTTTTAAATGGAGATTCTGTAGTTTTTAAAGAAGATGATAACTTTATCAAACAGAATTTACTGTAACACAAAAAAACACGGGAGAAATTTTCTAAGTTTAAAACACCCAGGGCTGATTTTAAGGAATTTTTAGAACTGCACATTGCACAACTCCTTTCCTTTTCCATCCCACATGGCATATTCCAATCGGACGATAACATTGATCTTTTTTGCTAGTTTTAACAGTACAGAAGTGCTTTTACAACTGCACATTTTGTGCACAACTGCATGTTAAAAAAGCCCTGGAAACACCCAGTTTTCAACTGGTGGACGACGTAGCTGCTGCCCTGAAATCGGTGCAGGTAAAATCTGCTTAGGCCATTAGTCTGATGTCATTATTACCAGACCGAATCTAGCACACAATTACATTAGCATCATAATTTATATGTCCTCTGCAACCGGTACTACATAAAAATAACATTAAATTAGAATCAACAGTGCTTTTAGGATGCTTTGACAAAGCTCTGCACATGTTTCCTATTGTGGTTAATGTAATTAGTAATTTCCATAGCGCCGCTCACAGCCGAGGCCATTCAGTAGCGCTCCCAGTGCGATAACCTCTAGAGAAAAATACCCCACTGCCAGATGACCCAAAGACAAAATTTATTGGTCCACCAACATCAGCAAAATAATTCTGGTGGTCAAAAACACACTTGAATTTTTTCCAGTTTCACAAATTATGTGTGAAATGTTTGCATGTTTAACTGTAACACGTTTGTTAAAAATAATTTCCAATTCTACAAACAACAAGACTGTATGAAGTGTCTACATCGGTTCTTAACATTATACATACGATTAGAATTGAGAAAATGCAAACTGCAATAAATTAATATTTCATCTCGATGTTTATTACTGCGCTTCACAATGTGGTGTACTTATTTCGAATTGCCTTCGAGTGTAAATGTCCTGTTTTTTGCACACTTCTTCTGTCAAACAGTGCTGCAGATATGGTCCAGATAGTCAACGAATTGGCATCAGTACCTAATAGTTGCGCATCACTGCATTTTGGCTGAGGCACAGAAGACTTGACAACATCAATACAACACTCACATTAACTATATATATAATTTATATATATATATATATATGGGTTTATTGCGAAATAAAATGACCTTATTACAACCAGACATTTAAACTATAACATCTAATCTCCACGGTGCTTTTGGCATCAATGTTTCTAGAGTTGTCTTTATAAGAAGTTGTGGACAACATAAAGCCTAGAGACATCTCTCTCCTTATCTTGACTTAATCTTTTCAGTCGCTTGCAATCAAACTGCAACTGAACTACACACTGTTACATAAAACTGCGAGAGATTTTCACAGTATAAAGAAACTCCAACAGTCCAACATTAACAAGGTTCTCCTATCACCACTATACCAAATCATAATTAGGGAATACTTTATCCTCAACACTGTTGTTACAGGACCATGGATGGTCCCCAATCATTGCAAGACTATTTGGGATGAGAGATCTCTGTGAACAAGACCATAACTGAAACCATAAGTAGCCTTCAATCACCTAAAGTACACAAACATTTTCGATAATTAGCCATCAATACACAAACCGGACCACAATGGTTCCCAATCATCACAGGACCGTACACGGTCTTCAATCAGCACATAAACATAAATGGTCCTCCATCCTTGCCGGACCATAAACGGTCCTTAATCATTGCCTGACGCATAGGCGTAGGGGACATTTCAGCGCTGGGGGGGCAAAAATGAGGCTTTTGCCCGAAAATTTTTTTTTCATCCGGCCGAAATCTTAAGAAACATTCCTGTTACGTTTGCCCGAAAATTCTGACGACCTTTATTTAGTCACGGTCGAAATCTTCTGAAATTTCTTGTTACTTTTTGCCCAAATTTCGGGCAAGTCTGACTTTTCGGGCAAAAAAGACCCGGAAAAATAAAATAATGCAAAAATTGTTTAAAACTTTTTTCTTATTCCGGGTCTGCTTGCCCGAAAAATCCGACTTGCCCGAAATTTGGGGGGGCATTTGCCCCCCCTGGACCCCCGTCTCCTACGCCTATGGCCTGACGACAAACAGTCATCGGTCTTGACAGACCGTGTCATCAAATCACCAAATGACTTCGGTCGAGCGTTATCAAATCACCAAATGACTTCAGTCGAGCGTTATCAAATCACCAAATGACTGGTCGAGCGTTATCAAATCACCAAATGACTTCAGTTGAGCGTTATCAAATCACCAAATGACTCTGGTCGAGCGTTATCAAATCACCAAATGACTTCGGTCGAGCGTTATCAAATCACCAAATGACTCTGGTCGAGCGTTATCAAATCACCAAATGACTGCGGTCGAGCGTCTGAAAGCAGTACGTGCCCGAATCGAGCGACATGGGAATTCGGACGACAATTGACGAAGCCGCACCACCGTCCGCGGCGATTCCAAGCTGCTGCTGCGGAAGATCGATTCCGCTCTCCAACGGCAACAGCGTCTGGTAGTCGTGCATCACCGCCAACGATGACGGAACAATTCCATTGTGCATCTGAATCTGATGCTGAAGCTGGGAAGAATCAATGAAAGTCACTCCTCCGGCCGCCGCCGGGTTCGGATCCTGGTTGGCGTTGTGGAGCGACCGGATGTGCTCCTGCAGCTTGCTCTGGACGGCGGTCGAGTAGGAGCAGTGCGGGCACGTGAAGTGCTTCTGCCGGTGGACCTTGATGATGTGCTGGCGCAGCGTCTTCTTCGTCACAAACATTTTGCCGCACTCGGCGCACGGAATGTCACGGATGTTGCGGTGCATCTTGACGTGGTCGTGGAAGCGACATTTCTTGTCCGTCGTGAAGCTGCACTGGTCGCACTTCATGACGAGCATCTCCTGGTCCATCAGAACCTGGTGACGACAGAAGAGGTGTGCTGCGTAGAGGAGGACAAAACACAGTTCTAACGTAAAGCTCAGGTAACTACTGCAGGTTCCTCTTACATAACAGCAGAGTTAACCCTTTCCAGCCGGAATTGTTTTAGTACCTATCCTGTTAATCAGGTCACGGTGGCCCAGTTCGGCGGCAAAGGGTTAAGCTCAGGAAAAGAGTCAGCATGTTTACTTGATACTGGAGTACTCGGTACATGCAAGGTAATTCAGATTCCTCTATACAAGTAAATACCTAAGTCCAAAGACAATCGAAATACGTTTTTCAGAGAGTACTATAAAAAAAGAAAATAACTTAACTATTGGCCTTAATCCAATGCATACTTTAACAACCCAACCTCCCATTTTTAACCAATACTACACGGTAGAGACAGGCAGAAGGACCCAGGCTATATGAATCACGTTTCACAGAACCAACAGCAAAGTGACTATACAACTGAATCATAATAAATCATGTAACTTCCTGCAGTTTGTCAGTCTGTCATAGCAAACGACATTTGGCTGCACTGGGGTTTGGAGCACCTCTGAGTAGTCCTTCTGAAGAGGCACTAAACAAATTCATAATGAATAGATGAATAAATTCTCATAATGAAACGAATATATATACATGCAGTACAAAATGGACAGGGCACTCCTTTCCAGCTCTTTGATCTATCAATGGGCAAATCACCGGGTACTAGATGAGGAGCTAATACATAATAATACAGCCTACTTCCCAGCTTACACTGCAGGCATATTCTACCGTTGAATAGGCAGCCAATGAAGTGGATGCAGTATGCACGTAATATTCGGCCTTGAGCAGGAAAACATGGATGCAAAATTGCACATGTGCAGCCATGAGAATACACATGTGCAGCTACTTACACTTGAGGTTACCCTTCTGAAACGTCGAATAGTCACAGTAGCTACAGGCATATGGCTTGTTCTCCGCATGTCGTGTCATGTGAATCTTTAACTCCGATTCGTCACCGTACGATACACCACATTTGTCACAGATGTATGGCCGGATGCCGAGATGGATCTTACTTATGTGCTTCTCCAGACCCCTAAACATCCATCACATAAACAAGTTTGTTTGACTTTGGTTACATGCAATCAATTACCAATCAACAAATATTTTAGTAAATGCAAATTCCCAGGTGTATCGTAACACTATGTTAGCAGTAGGAATAAATGAGAATTCTTAAGCAAATTCTGCACAAACTTATCTAACAAACTGAAATAATAATAATAATAATAATAATAATGACGACAATTTCTATGGCGCCGTAACACAGCACATGCCGTTACAAAGGCGCCTCTACAAAAACACAAACGCAATTAGTTAGTCAAACGTACGCCTTAGAAAACATATATGTCTTCAGTCGAGATTTGAAAGCCTCAACTGAATTGGCCGAACGAACAGACGTAAATAAAGACAGACGTACATAAAGACAATGGCCATCTTTGATGAAAAGCACAATGGTCAAGATGGTGGCCAAAAGTGATGTAATCTGGCACCAGAGGAAACACGAGACCCAATTCAACAAGCTGTCCAATGTGTCAACTGTCCATACTTGAAGAATCCAAGTTATACAGCAACTGACTATTCATTCTGAGAATATATAGTGCTCACTGCTTCAAGAAAGCTACTCAGAGGCACTACCAGCCCAGACACAATAAACGAAACGCAATATGTAAAGGCTGTCAAACAGAAGTGTTGTGGAACCAAAATATAAATAGCAAGGAATTTGACAGGCTACAAGGTAGGAAAAGGTCGAAAAAGATCAGACTCATGTCACAACTAAACTTCTCAACACATTTATGATGTCTATAATTTCCAAATTAGCCTCCACGTAAAAAGCAGTAATACTACACTCAAACTAACACAGAACGCTTGAACGTTTTCGAGCAGAGGTTGCAGGCGAATGGACTTCCAGACGTGTGCTTCAACAAATGGAGGTTCAATCCATTCTTGGAAGGACAAGCGTAGTCACAGCCCTCGTGCTGACAGTGGTAGAGCTACAAGAAAAAACCACGGTCATCTGTAAATACCAACTTGTAATGTAAGAAAGCATAAATATTGTAACTTCCATTTATATGGTACAGTAAACATATCAACCCAAGAAAGTTTCACCACCATACAAAAGCTGCACCGTACAAACCAGTTTATTCACCGATACACAATGAAAACAAGTTATCAATAAATATATAAATAAATATAATAAAAATATATATACAAAAAATACAAACCAGCTGATTCACTGACACACAATGAAAACAAGTTATCAATAAAAATTAGGGCTGCCCTTCGATTAAAATTTTTAATCGCGATTAATCGATCGATTAAAATTTTTAATCGCAAGTTAACTGCAAATTAATCGCACTTTAACTAACAAAATGAACATTATTTTATATTCTTATAACTTAAGTACATGTATTGTTCAATCATCAACAATAGATTCTGACTTATTTAAGAGTGTTCTTTCAAGTGAACACAGTTATTTGACCAAACTATAGCTTCAACATGTTCAAAAAATTACACAGACACACACACAAACACACTTAGTAAAGTCTTCAATCATCAACAATACATGTAGATTCTGACTTATTTAAGAGTATTCTTTCAAGTGAACACGGTTATTTGACCAAACTATAGCTTCAACATGTTCCAAAAATTACACAGACACACAAACAAACACACAAACAAACACACAAACAAACACACTTAGTAAAGTCTTCAATCATCAACAATAGATTCTGACTTATTTAAGAGTATTCTTTCAAGTGAACACTGTTACTTAACCAAACTAGCTTCAACATCTTCAAAAAAATTACACAAACTTCACACACAAACACACACACAAACACAGTAAAGTCTTCAATCATCAACATTAGATTCTGACTTATTTATGAGTATTCTTTCAATTGAACACGGTTATTTCACCAAACTAGCTTCAACATCTTCAAAAAATTGACACACACACACACACACTAAGTCTTAGTAAAGTCTTCTGACTAATTAAAGTTTATTCTTGCAAGTGAAGCCTGCTATTCAAGCAAACTAGCTTGTTCACATTGCTTGGATCAAGCGATGCTCTTTTCTTGCTAACTACGTGTCCAGATAAACAAAACAATCGTTCACCCGGTACTGTTGTAGCTGGCGAAAAGAGATATTTCTTGGCAAGTCTTGCCAAGAGTGGGTGTGCGGCACACCCACGTGTGCCCTATCAAGAGGACATGTATCGCTATAGGTTCAGACCTATATTATTGTTGAAGAACCGCTTTGCAATATGCAGCAGGAAGCAAACGGAGTACATATTACTAGATACCACACTTGGGAAATTATCAATTTATATCGCTCTGGTGGTAAAAGGACTAATATAATTATTGTTTAGGCCTACTGCGTTAAAAAAATTAATCGGCGTTAAAAATATTAATCGCGTTAAAAATTTTGCGTTAATCGCTTGCGTTAACGGCGATTAATCGACAGCCCTAATAAAAATATATAAATAAATATAATATAAAAAATATATAAAATTAATGAGTAATCAATCAGAACCACGTTACCTTTAATTGAGGATCAGACAATTTGTGACGATTGAAGAGATGAACGCGAAGAAGGAATGGCTTATGATACGCTTTGCCACACAACTGACACATGTGACGCTCACGATGACGACGAACAAGGTGCCTGAAAAACAATTCTCAATTTGAAACGCAACACACAATGTTCCTGAGGCCTTGGCTAAAAACTCATCTTCACCATATTGATGAACTGCTGAAGTCTGCAATCTCATCTCAAAAACCAAGACCTGAGACTGTTTCTGTCCCAAGGATTGCAACCACCAGAGCGGTTTTAGCCACTGAACCGATGCCTTATGTACTATGATCAGCTGCCTGATAGATCAGTGGTTTGCAAGCTGAACTCTCAACCTAGAGATCTTGCTAAAGAAGTTTCCAGATTAGAAGTTGAAGCACTGACAAACCAAATCATACTACAGTAACCTATCTCAGTAGGACTTATTCAACTTGTATGTAGAAGACAGAAACAAGCAAATAACATTGCCCTACATAACATGCCATATAGTGCATGATAAATATAGTTTGCACCATATAGTCTGTGCCATATAGTATGCACCATATAGTATGCACCATATGGTATGCACCAGTGATATTTTCGTGAATAAGAAGTAGAATAAGAATAATAATTATTGTATTTTCGTTCAGCAGAAGTAGAAGTAGAATAAAAATTATTTTCAGAACGAGAATAGAATAAGAAGTGAAATTAAGCCTTCAGAAGTGAATAAGAATAAGAAGTATAAATATTTTGAGAACGAGAATAGAATAAGAAGTGGAATTAAGACCTTCAGAAGTGAATAAGAATAAGAAGTATAGATATTTTGAGAACGAAAATGAAGAGACCTCTGATTTTATAGGCCATAGTTTAGTATTGTTAGGAAGCAGATTACTCACAGAACAAAGAGACGCTTTACATGTATTCCAGGGGTCATAATTATGGCTCTAAACTAGTCTAAACCGGTTTGGAGTTAGGGGCTGTTCGAGATCAATCCACACAAGAACCTTGGGGGCTATTGATATGCAAATTGGTGTACTGCAGGGCTGAGGGAATGAAGAAACCAGCGCCGACCGGCAGGGTGACCATTGGAGTTAGGTAAGACATAATTGGCATGTGAATAAGGAGAAACAAGAGTCAGGCACGTGAGACTGAAGAGAGGCAGTCCGCTGGCAAGGAAGACTCTGTTTTGCTGTAGCTGGCTATGAGAAGGAGGGTGGTTGTTTCTGGTGTAGAGAAGAGCGTAGGATTGCCTTTGGAGAGACAAACCAACAGAATTCTCTTACCAGGACCTGATTTAATATCCAGGGTGAAATATATCAGGATTGAACAATATCTGTCGCAACATATTTTGAGGGCAAAGAAGAAAACGGACCACTTTGTTTAAACTGAGGTAAAAAAAATAAGCCTTAGAGTTTACAGTTACAAAATATTCTCGTTGATAATATGCTTTGTCTGTCACATTTATTTAGTTCTGTAAAAATCCTGTTAGTACTATGTGAATAGTCGTCCAACTTCTTATTCTGATTCATTCACATCACATTACAATATCTCACTTTGTGATGTTTAGTTCTTTGTATTCATAGCCAGACTAGTGTTATCAAACGTTCTAGCAAATTATGGACTGAGTGGACCATTGGTATGATAGCAGGAATCTATCCCGCATCCTACCTGATGTTCTGCTATTCACGCCAGTTATGTTACCATTATTCTATGGATCCCCCACATGCATAGCAGGAACATTGCAATGTATTGTAATATAATGACGACACTTTCTATGGCGCCATGACACAGCCATGCTGCTAATTTGCTAAACATTAATTCCCTCGGCCCGTAACTTGTGCTTGCAGGCCACAAGTCCCTTCTTTATCATGAGACATGGATGCCATCGGCCTTCTGGCAATGAAAACCATGTATTCGACAAAATTGGTCCCAAGCGTGGAGTTTAATCCACAGAAAAACACACACAAGCTTGAAACTTTATAAATTATATCATATAGCCTTACATTCCAAGCTTCTAATAAAGCACCACTCGCAGAAAGCATTAGGTCTAATATAAATAAGCTAAATTGGCAAATTGCAGGAGCGAGAAAAACTGACAAGTGCACGGATAAGTAAAATTATGTCTAAGCTCTAACTGAAGAAGAAGTGAAATTATCTGAGAACTGGAATTAGAAGTAGAAGTAAAATTGCTCTAGTAGAAGTGAATAAGAACTAGAAGTAAAATTATTTGAGAACTAGAAGTAGAAGTGGAAGTAAAATCACGTCAACAGAAGTGAATAAGAACTAGAAGTAAAATTATTTGAGAACTAGAAGTAGAAGTGGAAGTAAAATCACGTCAACAGAAGTGAATAAGAACTAGAAGTAAAATTAATCTAAGAACTAAAATATCACTGGTATGCACCATATAGTATGTGCCATATGCCCATATAGTATGCACCATATAGTATGCGCCATATAGTATGCGCCATATAGTATGCATCATATAGTATGCACCATATAGTATGCACCATATAGTATGCGCCATAAAGCATGCGCCATATAGTATACAACATACAGTATGCGCTACCTTAGAAGGATCTGTTCGACTTGCGTCTTGAACCTGCATTCGGGACACGAGAACACGACCGACGGGTGCGTCTCCGACATGTGCGTCTTCAGCTTATCCTTCGTCTTGAACGTTACGCCGCAACCTTTCTCCTTGCAGCTCCAGTCGCGCTGAACGCGTCTCTTTGTTGCCACGCTCTCCGGCAGCTTCGGCTTACGATGGACCGTCTGCCGATGTTCCAACAGCTGTCCGCGACTTGCAAATGTCTGCCCACACCAGCCACACTTGTTGCTGATCGAGAAGGCGTCCTCCGACACAAAGGTGTCTGATAATGATCGAGCAACAACGGTTGTCTTGGCAACGGGAGATTGCTTCGCTGAAACAACAGGTGTGGTTGTTTCGCTTCGGGCGCCGCAACCGTGCTTGAATCGCTGGTGGCAAAGAAGCTTGAGACACGTCCGAAACTGCCTGAAGCAGCGTGATACTCGACACATGTATGAGGTCGAGTGCATTTGCACGCGGTGCACCGTTGCTTCAGATTTCAGCGCAAAACTGATGTGACAAGTGGCACAAGAATACATCGTCTTGTCACCATCTGTTCCGTGGTTGTTGGAAGTAACAGTATCTTCACAAATGCCCGTGAATCTTGCACGAACGACACGGTCTACAATCTTCCGTGACAGCCACCAGCCTGCCTCTCGCGCCAAGACGAAACCATGCGCCACGCTGTAGTGCAGCTTCAGACCGGTCGACAGTTTAAAACTTGCAAAGCAGACGGCACATTTGTATTGGTCGCCGTTCGAGAAGAGCAGATTCCTCAGGACACGACCCGACAAAACAACAACCGGCGATCGCTTTTTCGCACAATCCTCTGGCTGTACGAGCAAAGGCTTCGTCATCTTCACTTGCGACTCTGGTGGTGACGTCACCAGCGATGACGTCACCTGCTCTTCCACCACGTCTGCTCCGCTTCGCCTCCTTCCGACGACGACACCGGTCGACGATCTCGTCGCGTACCGTCTTTCCGGAGGCGACTCTACGACCTCGGACGCCTTGCGAGGGCGGCCGCGCGGCTTCTTCTGTTGGGGAGAGTTGTCATGGCCGTGAGTTACGGACTCTTCGCCGGTGTTCTTTCGTTTTCTCGTATCGGAGGAAACGGTGGTGCACTCTTTAACCCTTTGCTTCTGAGATTCGGGACTTGAAGTCACGCTCTCTTTTTTCACACGGACTCTCTTCTCGACGATCCCACCACAGTCGTCTTCTTCCTTGATCGATGTCGTCAACTCCGACAGATGCCGATTCTGTCACAAGCAATAAAGAATTCAAGCGTAATAATAGTAATGTATGTTGTCATGAAAACTGGGCCTTAACAGAGGAAACAAAGCGTCCTTCAAGAGTTCATCCTGTACAGTGGAAATGCCAGCGAAACAATTTCAGCGGGTTATGTCAGCCTAATTATTAATGGAGTTATTCAGCAGGTAAAAAAATTAAATGTAAAGAAGATATTAAAAATTATAAAGAATTTTTTTGGCAGATCAAGAATCAAATGTGCCGACAATAAGCACACAAACCAGTAGACACACTCTGCACAACTGAACATGCTTCCATCCTTGTCCATGTTTTTAGAAATTGTAATATAGGGTCTCAATTGGTAACATCAAACAAGTCTCTTCGTGTCCCATTATAGCATAAGAAATCCAATTTCAGTTCCTTTGCTGGAAGAATATTGAGAGGTAGCAAATTTGCTATAGAAGCACCTCCTAGATATCTTATCACTGCTTGCTTACTTACGAACTTTAGTTCTTAATTAAACTTAACATCATTAAGGCTAGCTAGCACAAGAAGTGTGGCACCCCGTCATAATAGCCCGGTCAAAACAGCCCCGTCAAAACAGCCCCGTCATAATCGCCCAACGACAAAACAGCCCCGTCAAAATCGCCCAACGACAAAACAGCCCCGTCAAAATAGCCCCGTCAGAACAGCCCGGGGCTATTTTGTCGGGGACCGACAAAGTCGTGGAATAACACGATTTTCGTGAAAAAATTGACCGACGAAATTAACGTCTATTAAGGAAGCTTTATTGATGAAAATATTGCTTGTCAAGTTTAAGATGACTTCCGTTGGTAAACGAACTTTGCGTTTTATCATAGGCCTACATCCAGCTTCTGTATAAGATCGTCAATCCAGCCTGTAGGCTATTTCAGCTCTATAAAACCTTCATCCAGCTTCGATTTCTCAGACGTTTGATCATCCATATTTAGATTTTCTACAAACATGGCCAGTGTATGCACTAGTCGCAAAAATTCAACCATTTATAAATACCTTCATCCCGCTTCCATTTCTTAAGCGTGTTATCCCGCTTCCATTTCGTAAGCGTTTTGCTCTATTTAAGATCTATAAAACCTCCATCCAGCTTCGATTTCTCAAGCGTTTGATCATTCATCCAGCTTCTAGTTAAGATCCTTAAAAAACTTTGATCCAGATAAAACGCTTCAGAAATGGTAGCTGGATGAAGGTTTTATAGATCTTAAATAGAAGGTTGATAAATGATAAAACGCTTAAGAAATGGAAGCTGGGTGAATGCTTTTATACATCTGAAATAGTTGTCCAATGTCCATGTCGTCTATGATTGGACTGTTTTCGCGGAACTGTTTACACGGGCTGTTTTGACGGGGCTATTTTGACGGGGCTATTTTGACGGGGCTATTTTGTCGGGAACTGAATTTTTCTGGGCTGTTTTGTCCTTGGGCGATTATGACGGGGCTATTTTGTCGCTGGGCGATTATGACGGGGCTGTTTTGACGGGGCTGATTTGACGGGGCTATTATGACGGGTCACCAAGAAGTGTATATAGTGAGGTCCATCAAAGGATCAAAGCCACTGTATGGATGCATATAATATATGCCTGCATATAAATTAGCGCACAAGGTACACATACATGCACACATACATGCATACACACATGCATACATACATGCATACATACATGCATACATACACACATGCATGCATACATACATGCATACATACATACATACATACATGCATTGCATACATACATACATACATACATACATACATACATACATACATACATACATGCATAGTTTGCATACATACATGCATACATACAATGTCAAACATGCATACATACATACATACATGCATACATACATACATACATACATACATACATACATACATACATACATACATACATACATGCATACATACCTCAGCCAGATGAGATTCTATGAACAGTTCCAGTTCAGCAAAATCCTCATCATTCTTCACAATTGGTTTCTCGTCCGCCAGCTTTAGTGCATGCTCTGGTGCCTCTTCCGGTGCCAAAACTTCCTCTGTCTCGTGCCATGTCCCATCCCCTCCTCCCTGGCGTATATATCTCTGGCAAAGTTCAACGGCCGACGTGATGTCCAGGTAGTTGGCCGCCTCAAGTGTCTGATCGACGTTGTCGCGGTTCAATCGAAGGACGCCAGTGTAGAGGTAAGAGACGAGAGACTCCAGACATGGACCAGACAAATCTAAACAATGCAACGTAAGATATTTACCCGTTATCAAACAGTGGCGGTGTCATTATAGGTTGCGACAGGTCATTTAAAATAAGAATATTCTCTATTTCACCCATTGCTATCCGCATTATGGTGTATAGACATAGTACGGTAATATGTATATACATATAATTCATAGAACTTATAAAGGCAGTTAAGAAAAAAAATTAAAACATGTTAAATCCAAAATCGTATATCGAGGTGGGTTAGAACCTGCAACCCTCCAGCTTGCATTGCGACACGGTATCCGGACATTACCCCCGACCCATTACTCCATGCCATTACCCCCCTGCCATTACCTCCCGACCATTACCACCCATAGGACATTACCTCCTGCCATTACATCCTGTCTGTTTACATTTAGGTCCAGTGTATGTATGTACGTATGTATGTATGCATGTATGTATGTATGTATGTATGTATGTATGTATGTATGTATGTATGTATGTATGTATGTATGTATGTATGTAGGCATAGAAGCAAAACTGCACAACTCTTTTAGCACTGTAGTCAGTTATGTGCACCTTTGCTTGTCAGCCCTCGAAATGATAAGTTTTATTGACCTGCCTATTTCACTCTTGACGTGTCAAAAATTCTTTGGAATACTAAATATATCTTTTTTACATTCAATTCTTTGACCTGCCGAATAATTCCTCTGTCTCTAACACGACCTGCTGCGATTGAATAGCGGGCATTTCCACTTGTATCAATGCACATCTTGGTCAGGTAAAGGCACAGCAAATTTATAATTTTTCAACCATCCAATGCTTTTAAAAAGTCTAATCTAATAAAATTTTAAAAGAAAAAAAAAACACACAAAAAAATTAACACAAATGGACTCCAATTTAAGCGTATAACCAAATGCTTACTAGACAGCGTGATGACATCGTTGAACGGAAGATCCTTGTCGAGAAGAAGCGATTTGAAGAAGCCGGAGGAAGCAATGAGGACGACCTTGTGCGCCTGCGTCTGGAATCTACCAGCGGACAGCACAACGTCACAGCAGACTTTCTGATCGTAGAGAGAGCTGAGCATCTGAAGGAGATCGGTCGCATAGGACGACGATGTCATGTCAGTGTACTCAACCACAGGAGCAGATACGTAGACAGGCTCTGCAAAACTGAAAATAAACAACTCACGTTAGTTAGAATCCCGTTAATTTTAAATTCACTTTAAAATAGCATTAATAATAACATAATGGTTTGACTAACGGTGGGCTGGTTGCTTCTGAATAAACTGTCTTGAAGAGGCACCAATATTAAACCATGTAACCAGGGCCGGCCTTAGCTATAGGCAAAGTAGGCAATTGCCTAGGGCGCCGCAGCCTTTGGGGGGCGCCGCGGCACCGGCGAATTATTTTTTACACTATATTCTTTTAAACTCAAGACTTTCGCTACTGGAAAGAATTTAAAATGATTATTGATTCATTGCACCTGTTCAAGCTAGTCTAATTCAATTTCAAGGACTGCATAAATTTTATATCGACAAATAAAATTCGATTTTTAACGGCATTCCGTAGTCTTTGCTTTAGGAGACAGAAGTTAGAATACGCGACGCTCAATTTCGATACAGGTAGTGAAGATGTTGCAAGAAATTAAATGTACGAAATGGGAGTGGGCCTTGCTGAGTATGAAGATGAGATTACAACATTACAGCCTGCCCTTTATTCATATTCAAGTAAATAGTCTAGAAAGGACGACGATGAAGAAGGGGCAGTAGCTGAGGCAGGGCCGACCTTAGGCATAGGAAAAGCAGGCAGTTGCGTGGGCGCCAAGTTCTAGGGGGCGCCATTTCCATCAAAGAGGGCGCCATTTCCACAAGAGTGTAGTCTATTTTAATATTTTTTAACTTAGGCTATACCATTCTCCACAAAATTGAATATTATCCAGCCTTCAGTGAAGTAAGAAAGAAATTATAATGAATTACTCGGTTGAGCGTACAAGGCCGTAGTTAGGGGATGTTTTGGGTGTTTGAACACCCCTGAAATGAATAATGTAAAAATGAAATAATTATGCATTTGCCAGCATATGACAGTATGTAATGCAATTTTGAGCAGAAAATAGTCGAAAATCGCTGAAAAGTGTTTTTGGACGTCAGAAATTCTACGATAGGCCTAAACAAAAGTAGTCAAAAAATTTCGCCCCAAAAAGTCGGCCGCAGCGTGTGCGTACCTCAAAGTTCACGGTCAAGAAAACATCCCCGAAATAAAATCCTAGCTACGGTCTTGTGAGCGTATATATCGGCTCTGGCTATTTCATCTTTAGATTCTGACGTGGGCTGAACAATTGAGTGGTAATCTAAGGGCGCCAAATGCAGGCCTATGCCTGGGGCGCCAAATGTATGCCTTGCCTAGGGCGCCATTTGGGCTAAGGCCGGCCCTGCATGTAACGACTTGTAAAAATTAGATGAAGTGTATGCATTCCAGATGTCATTAACTAACAGTCTCAGGACAATTTTTTGCCTTCTGAGGGATTAGAACAAACTCGGGTAAAATAATAATGATAATGATAATCACTACCACTAGTTAGTGATTAAAATTGATTAAAATTCACGTATTCCAACATCATTCTTGAATACTTGATCTCATAAATGCAGAAGCTATAGAACTGGTCTCAGCTGGGTCATGATGATATTTCAACAATCTTGGAGGATCAATGCAAGGGTCAGATTCTTTTCCAACACCTCAGCATCAGTGTCCAGTGCCATAATGCTGTCTCTCTTAGAGACATCTATCCAGACACAGCCACATCTGCTTGAGATCTGATTCCCACACATTCCAACCAAATTTTCATTAATGATAGATCATTCCTAAACAGCGTAAAAAAGTTATAGCTATTAATTCATTCATGAATATTCATTAACCACAAACAGCAACATCTATTGACTTAATTGCATCTAACCAGCATCCTACATAAACAAATAATATAATCAGCCAACTGAAAACTATTCCTATTCTTTAGAACATTTTCTAAATCCAAATAAATATTTCAGGAAAAGTATAAATAGCAAAAAATAATAGATCAGCAAACCTAGCAAATTCCTCTGGCCATTCCACAGGTGCCACGTAGACAGGTCTCTGATTGGCCACGGTCAGATGGCTGCAGACAGAGCAGCTCTTGCAGAAGGCGCGTACATCCTCCACAAGGCGGCGCCACCAGTACTGCTCGCTGATCTTCCGTATGGTCGTGTTCATTCCGTTGTGTCCACCGCGGCTTCCAGGTTCCGTGTGCATTGCATGAATGATCCGAAGCTTTTCCTCGACATTGCAGATGACAAGCTGTTTCCGACCCTCCTTTCCACGGTGGTAGAGGCGCCCATCGCTGAACAGGAACGAGTTGGCCTTTTGTCGCAGGCTTCGCTTGTCATCTCGGTTCAGTCCAAGCGGGTAGACGCCCTTCGTGAGGTAATCAGTGAGAGCTCGAACGTCATCTGGGTCCATCACTGAAGAAACTCAAAATGATCAAATTGAAAAGTTCAATTACGATCAATGAAAAGCAGAAGATCAATTATTAAGCCAACACTGAAGGGCAGCTGTAATTAATATGTCTTACTATTAATATCTGTTTGCTTAGTATTCGTCCATAAACACCTCTACTATGAACTCACAATCTCTAGGTTAAGAGTTCAGTATACAAGCCATTGACTTATCAGGTAGCTCAATTAAAAAGCACTCTAAAGTCAGAAAGATTGCATGGCCCAACATATTCAAATAATTATGACTAAAAGGATGCATAAATTCATGCGTGATCACAATGTGCTTGCCATAGATTCAACGAACTCAAAGTGCCCAAAAAATTCAAATATAAATTCAAATAAGGCTGTACATTTATGAAGTTGTCTTTAAGCACCTTTATCAAGTAGTGCTTATGTTATAATAGATCACAGAATAAGCAGATTTGTGGGCTATGAATGCAAGCCCAACCTGCAAACTTCAGTTATGTGTCCAAGGGCTGAACTCAATGCTATGGCCCACTCATTATATCACCCCATGCGCAAGTACAAATTAGTAATTTTTTTAACCTGGAGTTTATGAACGCCTTAATTCTCACTGAATTTCATGCATTTAGATCTAACAGATGACACATGCTTCAGTGTGACTGCACGTTACAAATACTCGAATTGCAGTGCTAAATGAAACTCAACTTAATCTGGATCAGTTTACTGGCATCACATATATTTAAGGGTAAAAGTGCATTTTAGCGTATTTTATTATTTCGAAATCGATATGGTGCATTTTAGCGTATTTTATTTTTTAGCGTATTTATTTACATATTTCGTTGATGAATCGTTATAACTGTTCATATTTCTTTTGAATAGTATATTGAAAGCTGGATTGGTGAAAACTTCTTGCTGAAATAGAAGCTGAATTGATGAGAAAACACTTGAGAAATGGAAGGTGGATTAAGGTATCTATTATAATGGCTGACATAGCAGCTGGATGGACAAAAATAACGCTCGAGAAATGGAAACAGAACTGATGAAACGATTGCTTGAGAAATAGAAGTTGGATTGATGAAAATTATTTCCCTTAAATAGAAGCGGGTTGCTGAAGAGATACTTAATGAAATGAGAGCTTGGCTGATGACAAATAATTGTTATTTAAATAGAATCAGGATTGATGAAAAAAATTGTTGCTGCAACAGAAGCTGGATTGCCGACAGTGATACATGCCAAGGTAGAAGTCGGATTGATGAAAATACCAGCGAAAGTTCGAAAACGCACACAAACAATAAAATACGCTATTTATTTTGACCTAAGCGGTTTCGAATAAAATACGCTAAAATGCACTTTTACCTATTTAAGTATATCAGTAGCTCTTCGGTACGCCTGGATCCATTAAACGAACCATTAGTAAGTGCGCCACACAAATGCTCGATGAAGAAGTCTAGGTACCGGATTGTCTTTACGACTGACACGGGTCGCCTTGAACCTTTTTAAATTTAATTACAACTCATAATAAAGATATATGAATTTTTCGCAATGCTGACAGTGATATGTAAATATTAATTTTGCTCTCTTTCTAATGAAAGTTAGATTTATAAAACGTCTACATAAAACATGGCGACCGTAATAGACTAATAGTCTTTTGGTACAGCTGTATAATTGGTAGAGCTACGACGCATATTTTGTAGCGCCATACTATCTGTTGAAAATCATCACACGTAGTCTTAACATTTTCTATCAAAGCTAACGCGGCATAATAATATTATAATAACCGCATATTCACAAACATAGTGAAAAGTCAGTGATACCGCGCGAATAGAATCTGATTGACCGCATAATTATAAGGTATCAAAGATATTATTTCAAACTTGCATGAACGGAGTCGGAGCGTGATTTCATTTGCATACACACCGTTGATCGCAAGTTATTGCAGGAGTGGAATTTAATGTATAGCATTCTGCTCATTTGCCAAAGCCACCTAGCAAATGAAAGGCTAAGGGGACCATTGGGAGGATAGCAAAGTGTAAATCACAAACTTTTTATCTTCTGATATTTGCTTTATTCGTAATTCATGTGTTATTTTTACGTTCTTATAATGTGAAGATAACGTGAATCGATGGTGTGGTGCATCGACGCATCAGTTATCACACGGTGACACGAGGTTATGACTATTAAAGTATGATGATTATTTGTCGATATTTTCTTAATAAATGTATGGCTTTGTCTGAAATATGTTTAAGCAAAGATCTTAGAGTCTTTGACGAAGAATTTTAAAATCCTTGGTTGAAGCAGTCTACGACTCTAATATCTTTGGTTGAAGCACATATGTGGTTGAAGTAGGTTAAACAAGACAGTATACTTTTTACCACCAGAGGCGCTGCTGGGCATAAGCATTTAAAGGTCACAATTTTTTATAAAGTTAGTGGTCTTGGTCTATGACCCTATGACAAAATATACGTCAATGCTTTGACCCCATACGATTTGTTGCGAAAGGTTACGAAAATGGCGGGTAACAAACTTCAGATTATACGCCAGGTGATGTCCCTCGTGTCAAAAGGTCCTGGATTTGACCGCGTTGTGGACAAAGTAATATATTTATTGGTGTTTTATTTGTTTGGAAAAAGTGATTGTAATTCTACACTTATACAGCGCCAATCAAGAAGCAAGCTAATTCCTATAATGTCAAATGTCATTAACTAGAATTGTGCCATTATTGGGCAAGTCCTTCACTCGCAGTTGCTCAGCGCTTCGGTGTGAAACTCCTATTCAGTGTCCTCGCTGTGGTCGGGAGCGCCTCTGAGTAGCGGTTGAGAGCTTGAAGAGGCGCTATAACAAGTGCGCATACAAACAAATATAAATATACTACTATATGAGCAACCAGCTAACTGTTGACCCCACGAGCCAGCTGTTGATCAGCATTAAAGGGCCATGGCTGAAATATGGGTGCCATGGATTACCAACTGGCAATGCAACCATTGTGCACACACAAAAGTAAAGTGCACAACTCTTCTCACTGACTGTTCTAGTGTATTTTCGGAATTTCAGTCCTTTGTGCAGTAGTGCACTGGCATGTTGTGCTTTCTAGTACTTCCATTTTCCAGTGACAGTACTTGATGCAATGGTCTACTAGCTTTTGATTGCGATCATGTATTTAATTTTAATGTAGTTTTAATGTAGTTTTTAGTCATGCCTGACACTTACATGTGCAATTTGGTGTTCTTATTAGGGAATGTAATCCCAGGATTTACAAACATGGAATCTCGTATTTTCGGAATTTCAAATTTGTTAGTTTTTGAATGAAATGACTTGACCCACTGTGCAATTTGACTCGATCAATAGACGCTTTCATATTCTACCTATATTGTATCTATAGACCTATATGGCACCTCTCACAGTGCACCAATCAGATGCGCTCCCAGTGCGTGAGACCAAGAAACGACAGATGGGCAGTGGTTCTACCTAGTGATTTTATTTGTTTAAGATGGTCGTGACTGCGGCAGGCGAGGGTCGATGTGTGTGCGAGTTAACGGTTGCAGAGGAGCATCATAATCGCGGCGGTTCGTTGCACGGTGGGTTGACCGCAACGTTGGTCGATGTTGTGTCGACTGCAGCTCTGATGACCAACGAAAGCATGACCCCTGGGGTCAGTGTCGACCTGAGTGTTTCGTAAGTAGAAAAGCCTGCTATTTATCTTCGTTTATTAAAACCTGCAGGGCTTTCTTTAACGTGCATTTGTACACAAAACGTGCAGTTCTAAATGGATTTTTACAGTTGTAGAATCACTTCTGTACAGTTAAAACTAGCAAAAATGGTCATTGTCCTCCGATTCTAAGTAATTTACCATGGAGGATGGAAAAAAAGTTGTGCAGTTCTAAAAAAAATTTAAAAACAGCCCTGAGAACCTGAGTGACAAACCGCAATCAGTGCTAAATCAGAGTAAAAAATGTAAGTAAAAATAATTTAAGTTGCTGCTGTATAAAAAAGTAATTAGTGCAGTAATCATAATTACAGATATTTATGCAACTTAAAAAAATTCTGACAGTTACAGCCGACACCTGGAAAATAGTTGAGTGAGGCCACAGGTTGAAAATGGCTGCCTTACACGGACATGTTTTATGTTGCGTTGGTTATGGTTTTCAGTTGGTCTAGAGGGCTGGATAAAGTTGATAGGTTGTAGTAAATTTCGTTAGAAAGCATAGAATAGAGCAGGTTAGATATTACATGATCTAGTTGACAGATTGTAATGAGTAATGTACTACGAGTAGTTTGTGTTGCCATAGTTTGTGAAGTCTTGGTTGGTATTGTTATTGTCATGCACTGGCAGTGCCTCTGATTGGTCACGTAGTAGATTTCTTAAAGAGGCGCTATATAAATTCTACGAATGAATGAATGAATAATTATAGTAGTTGTTGGCTGAGTTTTAGTAGGTGCTACCTTTTTCCAAGATTATTGAATGGTTAGTCATTTAGTTGATACCGTTGTACCATGATCAATGTATGTGTGTTGTTAGATTTTAATTATCTTGTCATTCAGATATCTAAAGGCAGCAAGGACAGGCGACGAAATAGTTATCGACGCCAACACGCTGAAACTCGGCAAATCACTTGCCTTCCTGTCCGTCGAAATAAAAAACAAGAAAGATGGCAAACTTATAGCGTTTGGATCGCACACGAAATTTGTCGGAGGGAAGTAGCAAATGAACACCTGATACTGTGGTGCTACTCTAGAAATAGTCAAGAAATAGTCGATTGTCTTGTTAGCAAGTATGATTGTATGTTATGTTAAATTAATTTTCTCTTGCATGCCTGTGATTATGGAAATATGAAAATGCTTATTGATTTTGTGAAATGACAACTGCTGTATTCATTATCAGAGTGAGAATTGGGGTTAGTTGAACAAGTCTTTCTGCGGACCTCATAGTAAAGTGTTCATTTCACACCTCAACATCACATAAAAATCAACGTCTGACCACAAAGTTATTTTTCTACTAGTCTCATACTGTTCCAAAGAGCTGCAAAGCGAGTCAAGAAACTAAGTTGTCTTGGAATCAAGATATGGTTCAACCATAATTTGTATATCAATTAAATTTATTCTGTGACTAAATGTATTTTGGCTAGTATAAATGAAAATTAGAAATTTTGCTCGCAACATGGGCAACTTTTTAAATCAGAAACTGGACGTGTTTAATAACCTGGTCACAGTTTCTGTGAACAGAAAAATAAACACGTCTGCCTGTATATGTGAGACTGTTTGTCACTGTTGCAGAATGTGATGTTAGGTTCCGCTAACATTAACTTGTTTAACACTTATTTATACTTGAATGTTGTTAGCTTTTGCTAACAATATCCACTCCTTCAAACATTGCTATATAATTCCTGGATTTTGTTTTATGTTATGTTTATTAAATACTTTTTTTTATAAAGCCATTATCATAACAAAAACACTGCTGCACATGCACTTAAATCATTTTGATGTGTATTTGAAGAATGTAAATGTAGCTAATCGAAAAAGAGAAATCATAAAATTGAACACTGGTCCTCCTATAGTGGGAAAATCCTGCCAGTCCAGCTGGAAAGTTGGAGAGTGCTGTTGTACATGATACGAGAGTTGACAAGCAGGACTGTTGAAATGTGGTTCTCGTGTATATGAAAATATGCATAAACTTTGCATATATACAGTGAAATAATTTACAAATGGTGCCATCCAAATAGCTTTACACAATTTTTATTTTCTCTTGCATTATTCAAACACAAATTGTACAATTATACATGTAGGCAAACCGACAAGTTAGAGAGTTTATGTTCAGATTATATGTTATGCTTCCTGATATTTGTCTGCCATGTTCCTACGAACGATAAATTATTATAGCGTTTATAGAGCTGCTCTGGGTTATGACTCTTATGAGAATTTTAAAAAATACCGAGGTCCATTAGTCTTTTGAGTTTTTTGTGTGACACATAGTCAAAATTTATTTAGCACCTTTTCTGTGTTCATGGATTCTCTACTGCACATCTGATTTTTTAAAACCCGGTTTGTGTTCAAGTTTTCGGAAGACGTAACTCGTGTGCGGTTATTATTTGGAAGACGTCCGGTTGAAGGTGGGTTTTGGAATCGAAGGTTTATGATCCGTCAACAGGTGAAGCATCACGGCCTAGAAAACAGATTGAAAAGTGAACATACTATTAACAAGATGCAAGCTGATAAAAAATGTCCCCCTCTTTCTCGGCAGTTTTTCATCATCTCATGGAGAACAATTTGTGTCCCCATAATATATGTCCACAAAAGTAATCTACTTGTCCCTAATTCCTATACAGCATTGCCCCTTCCCATCTGCATTTGCACATGTCCGTTGTTCTCCAACGAAGTGACGAGAAAGGCTATCATGTTGATCCTGCTGTAACTATGCTACAGGGACTTTTATCTGAACCAGTGGAGTACAGATTGCTTGCTGGCTGACTGAGTTTAGTGCTTAAATAAGTGTTAGTTTAGCATGCTTTACAATACAGTTACTGTATTTACTACATATGGATGCAGATGTCTTCATAGGGTAAAATCTCTAGTCCGAATTTCAACGGCTCTTGCCTACACAGTGCTAAAAGTGTACAAAATGAAGTGCCTGGACGCCCCTTACCTTTCCAAAAGAAGTGCCAGGACGCCCCTTACATTTTCAGGTGTGCTGGCCAAATAAGTGGCAGGACGGCATAGAGATTTGGAAATAAGTGCCAGGACGCCGTCCATGACCATCCTGCCACACTTTAAGCCCTGTGCCTAGTGCCACTGCCTACATTGTCTACCATACCTGGACAATGAAACACATGTAGTGTGTGCTGAAAACCATAAATCCTACCATTGCAGTCCACTTCCGGTTCTCTGCCTCCACCCAGACGAGGGATCTTTCCGGATCATAAAATACATCGTCCGTCACCTCTTCCGCTTTGCGTGGTAGACAGTGTAGGAAAACCCACTTTTCGCCAGCATAACCAGCCAACTGAAAAATTACAGTAAAGTAATTAAATTTATATAGCACTCTTTGGAGTTTCACGAGGACCTTATAGGTGTAATTTTACAAGTATGTAAATTATGTATCTCTAATTTCTCTATATGGTTCTTGTCAATCATGAAAAAATGAATTGAGCAAAACTTCATTATCACCAGCAGTTCCATAACATTGACAATGTAAACAATCACTTCAGCATGAATTGTTTGCTTGTGAAGGGGTGAAATCGAAAGTGACCAAGCTAGTCAGACTGCCATTAACAGTTGATCAATTACAGAATTGAACAGTATTCATTAGGCTTGCGTCTAGAATTCAGTTGCAAATGCTTCTTAAGGTGTTAATAATTGCAAAGTTGAATTTTTAGTGGAAGACTGTTTAGGAAGGATGGTCCAATGCAGAAGACATCAATTTGTCATAAATTCTCAAATAATCGACTATTTTAATTATGTCATTCAATTATGAAGCTGCTATGGAAGTGCGTACCTTTTTAGTGACCTGATATCCCGAAAATGCCTTGAGTCGTTCCTTCTTTTCCGTCTCCTGTCCCATGCTTATCCACGTATCCGTCACAATGACGTCAGTGTTACGAACCGACTCCACTGGATCGTTTGTTATGAACAGCTCACTTCCAGACTAAAATACACAATCTCACAGTTATGAAGCCCAATGAGGAACCAATCGAATGCGCTTTATTACCGTTATGATTTTAGAATTATTATTTGATTATTTTAAACTGTAGACTTAATATGTGAGCTGTGGATCTGTGAATTGAACAATTAGTAAGCTATGAATTCTGATTTATAAGTACTAATGAAAATTAACATTAATACTGATGAATAATATAATCATAAAATCTCGACAGAGTTTGGTGCCCGACTACCCGTAGCCCTCTACACCGACTCGGCCTTCGGATCCACTCATCAGAGGCAGAGCTCTACAATGACTGAGCAATTGACAGGTTGCCAAGACCAATGTTCAATATGATTATGAAATTTCTACGGTTGTGTTAAAAATGTCATTTAAATATTGTGGCTTATTAGTGTGCTTGTCAATAAACATGAATATTATTATTATTGAAACTCAACAGTCGTTCCTAACATTCTGGAAAAGTTAGAATCTAGGTATTAGGATTCAACATCCAGAGAGTAAAACCTTTCAATTGGGCCATCATCTTATCTGGGTACTAAAACGGACAGGATCAGAATCTACATTTGAAGATTATGTCCAAACATACAAACCATTTGAGAAAATCTTTTTGCGTCAGACAACACTTTCTGGTTGCATTCGTAACCCTTTAAAAAAGACATTGCTTTCTATTAACCAGTCATAAGCAATATCATCATTAGATACGTGCATACATACATATCAACACCATCATTGTCATCAAAAAAATTCATCAGTACAGGCCTAATGCAAAACTGCCACAGAATATCTAGGTTTGATGTTTATGCAGTAACAAACAGAAACAGGTTCACAGATATCCGACATAACAAATTCCACATTTAACCCAAGTTTACACCACTAAGCAAATTATAATGCATCGTCATGACAGAGGCAAGTGTGCACAAAGTGTGGCATGGTGGCTGATTGGAGAACGTCGACAGTATGGGTTTGAGTTGTCATTGTTATTATTATTATTATTATTTTTTACCCGAGGTATCTATAATCCCTCAGGTGTCAGATATTAATGAGAAATTTAAACTCTAGAGTGGCCATCCATGTCAAGATCAGGAAGAACAAAAGTGCTGTGGAAAGCAACAGCATTATTATTATTATTATTATTATTATTATTATTATTATTATTATTATTGAGCCTTGCCCAATGCAGTACTGTGTATGGACCTTGAGCAAGTATTTAACCCACAGTTGCTCAGAGCCACTGATGATCTCTTCTACTGTATGGTCATGTGCACTTCTGAGACTTTGAAGGAGGTCAATATCAAATGCAGCTGCATTGTATAAACAACATGGCCAAAGTTGGATTACCGATAAGGGTTGTAGTAGAATACGAAACTGCATATACTCAGGCAGTGTCTACAGAAAAATTATTGCACTTGTCCATTTGCCCACTTGTTTTTCTTATGTCCCCAGGCTTACAGTATATATGCAAGATCTGTGGCTGGAAATTTAGATTGAAAATTAGTGGCTAAATAAGTTGGAAATGAGTGGTTGGGTGGTTGGAAATTAATATTTTTCTCTTGATTGTGGTTGGAAATTTATGATTGTATGCCATGTGGAACTTCACTATCATCAATGCCAACCGCACTCTTACAATAGCTGAGGTAGACTGGACTCACTTGTGGGGTCGCGACCCTCAGGTTAATGCCTAACTTCGGACAGGCCATCAGGAGGGAATGAACGATGTTGTTGCCGTCACCCACCCACGAAATCGTCAACCCCTTCAGATGCCCAAAATGTTCCTATAAAAAGAATACGAGATAGCATTAGTCCAACATCAATCATTACATTGAAGTAAATAATGGATTAGCAGAGATTGTAATATTAATGATCATCACTGATAATTATTCTAATTCATTTTTTCAGTACATATACATACATGCATACATCAGGGCTTTTTTAACGTGCAGCTGCACACAAAATGTGCAGTTCTAAATGGATTTGTGCAGTTGTAGTTTCTAAGCCCTTTTGTACAGTTAAAACCAGCAAAAAGGTCATTATCCTCAAACTGGATTAGACTATTGGAAGTAATTTACCATAGAAGATGGGGAAGGAAAGAAGGGGTTGTGCAGTTCTAAAAATTCCTTATAAACAGCCCTGGCATACATAGCACAGACTTAAAGTAAACAGATCGTAACTAAGTGGTACGAAAGTAATTTGTTTTGTTGTATTTCACTGTAATGTAACAAAATTCGTAAACAGATCGTAATTAAGTTGTAAGAAATCAATTTGTTTTGTTGTATTTCACTGTAATGTAACATAATTCGATGTAATGTAGAGCACGAACCTGGAGGGTTAGAAGATCAGCGAGAATCTGGAGTGGATGGTAGGCGTCGGAAAGACCGTTGATGATTGGAACATTGGCAACGGATGACATCTCTTCGAGGAGATCATGACCGTAAACACGAGCGAATATCAGATCAACAAAACCAGATAGCACTCTGAAATATTTTAAAGATTGAATGGATAAATGAACGGAGATTGCCAAACGAATGAATGGATGAATGGCGAATGACACACGAATGAATGGACAAATAAATGGATGAATGAACGAAAAGATGAATGAATGGAAAGCTGGATGGATGAAAAATGAGCAGATGAATAACTAATAAATGTACGGATGGATGAATAGGTGGATGAATGAATGGATAGATGGATGACTTGGCGGATGAATGTGTCAATAAATCAGCGGTTGGAAGAAGATCAAGTAAATCAATCAATATGACAAGGTGTGTCAGTCAAATGTCAATAAATCCATTTTCAATCATCAATTCTCAATCATCCGTTACATCTAGTCTATCAATTTATGTATCTATTCATCCATACACTTATCCATCCAACCACCCACCCATCAAGCCCATTCAGGTATAACTGCACTCACTCGACATTCACAGTAAATGTAACACTTGCACTGTTAAAAAGAGGCCAATTAACAGTCTAGAAGTGATCCAATTAAAGGCAAAGAAAATGGGTGGGGGTGAGGGCACAAACTTTGACCTGATTAAACACATGGACAGTTCAAGATTCAACAATGGATGGATGAGCTTAAGTAGGGTCTCACAACAAGACAGACAGGGAGGAGGAGGGTGGGCATCTAAACTTGGTCCTGACAAAAGACACAACACAAGTGTCTAGCTTGAAGTAAACACTTGACAGCTAGGGGTTGCAGAGCAGAGGGTCCAGCAACACAACTAGCTTACATGTACTAGCAAAGCTACTTGCTTGAGACACAGACAGACGAACTGGCAGAGTAACTGGTTGGTGGATAGGTTCATAGACAGAACTGAATGAATAACTGTTTGACTGGCATACTAACGACTGATATTAACTGAATGACTTACACTCTAATGAATAACTTACTCACAAACTGACTTAGTGAATCACTGACTAGCTGGTCAACTGACTGAAGAAGAAGAACATCAGTCCTCTAAGGTCGATGCCTATTGGCTAGTCCTCTCCCTTGCCATGTCATTTTCCCCACCATCAGGACAGCGTATGGAAAGTAAACTCATTATAACTGTTTGATACTAGTTCGCTAGGAGGTACAATAAGTTTACTGGGGGGGGGGGGGTGCAGGTGGGGACAAAAATCTAAAAAGAAATGTCTGCTCTGGTGGGCATTTGAACCCCCACCACTGACTGACTGACTGACTGACTGACTTGACTTACAGTGACTTACTGACTTTCTGACTTACTGACTGACTGATTAGAAGTGCAATTCTGACCTTGAAGTGTCCTGAACGGACTCATTTACTCCCAGATGACCATCTTCTGGACTGAGAATGACTGTTTTTCCACCCAGCAGACCAAAACCTAACAGAAAAGGAAGTACAGTAGAATTATGCTACAAGCAAGAATATGAAGTTATGAATTAACATGATTGCTGTTTACAACTTAGGGTGGGATGATTGTGACTGAGCTGTCTGGATGACCATTGACTTTTCCAGTCATGGGTACACAAGGAAGGTTAGTCAGGGCTGATGGCACAGAAAAGTATGGAGAGGTAGGATGCTGTGGGGGCATAAGGACACAGGATTAAAGATCAGACTAACTGACTAACCGACTTCAGCTGAGACTCTTGTTCTTGTGCTTCTCTTTTGAAAGATGGCGGCCATTGACTTCCCAACCAGAGGCTGATAAATCTGAAATCAAGCAACAGCATCATTTTCAGTCAGTCAGCTGGCCAGCCAGCTAATGTCTGAGAGGTAAACTGAACAGTTTTGTTGTTTGAGGTACTGTTCTAATAAAATATTGTAAGTCTAATGCATAAAGCTCTGGTCTAACAGCAATAGGCCTAGTTTAAAAAAATCATGTTTTGCATGTACGATGATGTACTATTATCATGGCTTTTTATCACAAACTCATACAAATAATAAGTTTTAAGAACAATCAATCTTGTAAAGAACGTTTTTGTCAAATCAACAACAACAAGCTGACAGCAGCAGCAACAGCAACAACAACAACAGCAATAACAACAACAGCATCACTAGCAACTTCGGACTTGTTATCTTTTCCAGCAATCTTCATGCAAACCTTTAATGCTGTTGCCATCTTAAACATTGGCCGAAGAGCCAGAACTTAGGCTATTGATCAGCCATTCTAAACAAACATGTTTTTTCATCTCTGGTGCATAGTTTGATCAGAACTACATTCGACAAACAAATCCTCAACAACAACATAGACATAATAAGAGATAGAACGATAAACGAAGACTGATAGAGAGCTCTGACCGATTTGTTAGTTTTAATCTGTGTCTTGAGGTCTTTCGCGGTCCAAAGGAGCGTCTCGATTTCAGCCGGAGAGAAATCACGGAGAGTGAGAAAGTCTTTTCCGACCAACGACAACGGCGATGACTCATCGTTTCCGCTGAAAAAATAAACGACTGATTCATTCACAATCTTGACTTTAACATTATTTCACTCTCAATTTTGTTTTCAAAGTTTCTTTCGATCGTCGTCCATATACATCGTCATTTCTAGATGGGAGAAGGTTAGACTGGTGTGATGCTATGTGATCATGAAGCTCAGTTGACTGTTAAGCGCTCAACGCTTACACTGTGATAACAAGAAATGGAACTTGTACAGAATGTGGGGGTCATTGTTGTGCCAAAATAGTGTGATGTCTTTTATGGATGGCCCCAGTGATGGTGATGATGATGATGATGATGTTGATTAACTACAAGTAATAATAGGCCTAATAATAATAGTAATATAGGCCTAAAGTTCATAAAAAGTTCATAAAACACTAACAAAATGGACATACAAGAGATAGAAAGATAAATGAAAAATGGTGCCAGAAATTACCGGTATATAGTGCTCAAAGGTGATATGATTATGTGGTAGAAAGCAGTGCATGTATGGCTACAATGTATGATTATAATAATTTTAAGTGGGAAGTAGCCTATGGCCTGAGGAAGTGGGAGAGAAGACTTATAATACATTATACATAGCAATATTAGTCTGTACCATTGGTACAGAAGACCTGTGGATGTAGGTCTGGTTTGCAGAGGAATGATCACCCAAATGAGGACATAACTGGACGAGGGTAAGTAGCCCTGGGTAAGTAGGATGAGGGGTAAGTTGGGCCGTGCTACTATGGACCTCCAAATCTAAACTTGGTATATACTTAAGCAATCAACATCAGCCTGTGCTTGATGACTTTGATCTGATCTGTAGGCCAACAAGTTCCATTTCTGGACACTGGAGTATCAAAGTACCCCAACATGTACACATTTAGCCCTCCAAGATCAACACCTACTGTTGCATCATCCAGGCCTTAGTACTGCACTCTACAGAGACTGCATGCATGGGAAGAGTATACCTACCGATAATGCTAAATGCGGACAAGAGGTCTGATGTCGTTTTTTCCGGATCCTCCCCCCCCCCCCCCCCCCCCCATAAACAACCCGGCTCAATCCCACTCCTTTCCATTCCCCAGGTCGGCCTTCCCCTCCAAACGAGTTTTGGTTTATTTCTGATTCCTTATATTCACTGGACTCAAATTGCACCCGCCATGTATAGGGCTGGAAGCCCCTGCTTAATCATATCTTCAGTACCGTATTTTCGCGAATATAACACGCGGGTTATATAAGTTTTTACAAACCACGCACCCTACCCGCGGGGTATACTCGGGGGCGTGTTATACAAATTATTTTTTACACAGCCAAATTTTGAACCAGATTATTTTCAGGTCATGGTCAAAAACTGCTGTAAACAGGTTTTTTTACTTACAATACGGAGACATGGACGTCGACGAAATGATAGAACGTAAAGTCCGACGTCAGTACAAATATTCGTTTATCATCATTTTCATAAAATGCCAGAGCCTCAGAAAATCACAATTGAAACTGGACAAAATATTATTTGACTTTAAATATAAAAGTCAAATATTACTGTATATAAATTGTAATTGTCCGTCGTTTTCAATTTTAAATAAACGAATGAACACATAACATTCTGTATTATCGCTCGCACAGCGCATGTATGGAGTTCAGGAAATGAAGGCTTTGAAATTTTGAATTGTTATAGCGCATAATTGTGCGGTTTTTACACAGTCGTTAATCCTCCTTTTTAGTGTCATCCGCTAGCTCTTCCACATTAAAATATAAATATTGTCCACGACATCAAAAATGAAGTACAAATTTGCCAGAATGGCTTGCCAATTACCAAATTGTTTCATCCCAGCTTCTGTGCAGTGACATGGCGAATGCGGTGAATGCCATCTGTGAACCCGTGTAAAAGTCAGAATTTCCTGGCCAAACCCACTTTATTTCGTCAATTGATATATCAAGCAATTATTATTCGCTAGATTTATCAAAACTGGCGTCATTTAAAACTAGTTCTTCAAGCAAATGGCGATTTTATACGGGAATCTATACCTCCGCAAGGGCCGCCATCTTGGATTATTCGAATATGCGTTCGTGAAAGTAACGCACGTTCGTTCCCACTTTAAATATAATCTTCCACTTATATACACGCTTAAGTATGTTTTCTTGGCTTAAAGACGTAAATTTTCGAAAATTTATTACATTTCCTGGTCAAAAACCGTCGTTATTAAGAACGCCAATACTAGGCCTAAGTGTAGAGCATAAACTCGTCATTACCCCATGTCACGATAGTAGGTTATAACTTATATGCTCGTAATTTAAGGTTATATGGAAGTGGGGGTTGATTAAATAAATTCTGGTTTCAATATAACTTGAATTGTCGAAAAAATGTTACAATGGGCGCATACCTCAATTCACTAAAAAATACTTTTAACAAGATCACTTTGCTTAATGAAACCGGCTTATGTTGAAGTCTTCCTTTCCGGTTAGGCCTATAATTTTTAAACAACGAATACCTTACATTGTGAAGACCTAACTGGTGCCAGCAAAGAATCAGAAACAAGGTAATTCGCGCTTACAAGAAATCGTTATATTTATAGTTATAGTAGACTTTATTGAAACGTTCATTTTAGCAGGAATCTTCCATTTAAAAAAAGAATTTAAGCAAACAGATTATTTTAATTTGCGTTTAATTGAACCAGTTACGAATATACACAGGCAGAAATTATATAATGTATGAGTCACATGAACGTTAGCGTACACGTTCGAGTATCACGTGTAGTTTGATGCACGAAAATGGGTGCGTCTTATAGTCGGGTGCGTCTTATATAATTCAATTTTTACTGAAATCGCAAAAAGTAGCGGGTTATATTCGGGTGCGTGTTATACCCGTGTGCGTGTTATATTCGCGAAAATACGGTAATACCCTAGTCTGAACTAATGGTTGCAGCAATTTCCTTTGCAAATCGCACCCTGATCCACACAATCGAGGTGTGGGTAGCCACTGGGTAACCTTCCAATAGTGCCCAGGGCCTCCGTAGAGTCCGTACAACTCGCTACGTTCTCTAGCGGTCTAGCCTACCACCAGATGAATAAATTTCGAAGTTGTGGCTACCTTGCAACTGTTGAGCGTTGAGCGGTCGAAATAAATCCAGGTCTTCGCAGAAACATCTGTCGCAGTGTAGCTAAACCAGCTCCTCGAACCGAAGAAAGCATTGTCACCGGCAACTTAAGCAAGAAGATTCGGACATCAGACAGCTCCTATTCTTAGAGAGAGACTGCCGTGCATCACTAAATACACCAGCTTTATTCCGATCGCCTCTCTTGTTTACGACTAAATCTATGCGCGCGCACTGATGCAAGCGTCAACACTCTTTGGAGCAGGCCTATCCTGAAAACAGCTGACACTATACTTGCCTCTGTATAGCCAGATTGCCTAGCAATAAAGCAGGCCTAATCACTGTGTTCTATGATTCCACGGAGCTATGTAGGCCTACTGTTTATAACAGTGGCGTAGACAAGGAGGGTTTGGGGTAAACCACCTTCCCCCCTCAGTAGCGGCGCTATGGGGCTTAGCCCCCCCCAAAAGGCCATCCATTTTTTCCCAGGTAAAAATAAAATATTTTGATGATTAGCCCCCCCCCCCATTGACTTAGGAAAAAAGTTTTTGAAAGGTTATTTGTTTCACGCACAGTTATGACCTCCGCAAGCACACATCTGTCATGCTTGACGTGAAAACTGTCACCACCACTTCTACCACCGCCCCATTGCCTGCTCAAAGCTCGATCCTTATCATTTCCTTTTCCTCAATCTCTTTCTTGTTTAGTTTGCAGTTTGATCACATTAAGATTATAATCTCAACATTAACACACATCACATTACACAAGCCTATGATTAGACATTACAACTGACACTTCTTAACACTCATTACACAACAACTGACTCTAAACAACCCATTTAACATCATTCATTAATTCATTCATTCCGAAAATTTATATAGCACCGCTTCAAGAAGTCGACTCAGAGGCGCTCCCAGCCCAGCCACAGGTCTTGAGTAACTGGTAGAAAGCAGGCAAATTATTCCTAGGTAGTAAGCGCAGTTCGAGCGGAGTCCATTCCAAGTGGAGGAGTCAACAACCAAGAAGGTTCGATGCTGTGTGACCAGGCCCGAGGGACCACGAGCTTCCCTTAAGCCCGCCGAAGAGTGCAGAGCTCCACGGGAGGCTAGAGACAGATAAGTAGGATGGAGCACTACCAATGAGACACAGCCAGACAAGCGCTGCTATTCTGTAGGGGATGTGCTTCGAGGCTGGAAGTCAGTGCAAAACATCACACACGTAAACAGAAACCGGGCATATTCTGGAATATGACCACCGAGCAGTAGAGCAAAGGAACCGGTCAAGACGCCCTATTAAGCCAGATGGGTAACCAGCAAGAACTGACCAGCATGGATGAACTCTAAATGTAAATAACGTCAAGAAATTCAGAGGTAAAACCACTTCAAACAGACAAACTCTCAACAGCTAAGCTTCAGACAAGTATCACTTTATACTGTAATGCAACTTCATGAAACTATCGGTACACATTATAGCAACTTTTTGGTCTGTCTCGTAATCTACAAAATGTTTACAAAGTCTGTCTCTGACCTAAAATGCCAGCTATGACAAACTGATAACTAAATTGCAACACTCGTCAAACAGAAACAGTTTTCTTATTAATTAAATTACAAATGTATAAAAAAAACGCAACAGTCTTAAATGGCTAACGACATACGAAACTCAACGTGACTATGTAAAATTCAAGTAGTTTTAAGCTTAAAGTCGTCAAAATAAAATCGGAAAAGTTCAACATTCAACTAGAAAATAATTCCTGACATCCGACTGAAAAAGAACACAAGTACATAAGTGCCAAACTGCAGTTTCAACGTCAGCATAATTATTTACATTAATTAACTCAACTAACAATATATACATTATACAATGTAAAAATATATTCACAATTGTACAACTGTCTATATAATATATTACAACTGTAATATATTAAACTCATACAGCTAACAATTCCTTGTTGTTTCTCTCTATAAAGGTCCAGCTGTAGTTTTTAAAATAGATCGGGCAGTTCTATTCCATTAATAACCTTAACTTTTAGTGGACCATGACTAATGACTAAAAACTGGATTACATGTACTTAAACAAACACACACCGGAAGCTCCCAATAATGCCACCTTTGTCTCTGTCTCTATATATAATTATATATAACACATTACACATACACATCGTATTAAGAGAAGCCTGAGATCAGCTTACACTAATGTATCTGTACAGTCAGATTAATTGTCTGGTGGATAATAAAGCAGTCAATTTGGTCTACAATTCTATGAAGTTATGTATATGGCATTGTGTTTGAACCTCCAAAAGATAATAGTGCTATTCCGACGTCAAGACAATTCTCAGAAGAGCAGCAAATAATCTCTGTATGCACGACGTATGTAGCTATCTACGCATGTAAGTATGTAGCTTGGCACTAACATAGAACCTTTCATCGTTTAAAAGTAACAGTCTTAAACAAGGCAAAGCAACGTCAAAAGATGTTGTTTTGTGACTTCAACTCAAATATCCAAGATTTCTCATTTAAATTGGAAGTAACACTGAAATACACTGGAAGAACCTATCAGCAACTGTCCTTGGCTAAGGGAGATTTCTTTTTTGTCATCAGCTGTCTGCAGTTGAGCCACAGGTGAGGGACGTTACGCCAGATTGGACTTGGCTGACCCTGTCGTCAATTGTCATAATCAGGTCTTTGAACTACAAAAGAACCCAACAAAGGCTATTTATTATATGATTATTTATTATTTTATTTATTATTTTTTATAATTAGTAACAGGACAGGATATTATCACAAATGCTAATATTCAGATTATATGATAACAAACAAATATTTGTTAAGAAGTGCAAAGTCACACAGAAATGAAAACCTTAGACATGGAAAATGCAAATGAAGGTTTAATACATTATCGTCAACACTTTGATGAGATGTATTGGTTTCCCAGTAAATTTTACCATTTTAGTACACTTCAAATGAATAATTTACCGATCTCTGCAGTATTTCTATACTTAAAATATATGCACTTAAAAGACAGTATTGTGTGTCCCAATACGTCCAACCTATTTTTCTGTGAATATGCATAACACCATCATGGTTGGTTCCTTCTAATTTTCTTTCTAAAATTTTGCGAAAAACTATCTTTTTCATCATCTTAATCATTAATCTCTCCTCTTACGTTACCAATCACCACAATCACTGTAACTCTTCCTCCTCCTAATCATTGAAAATTTTCATGCATCATCATAATAAATGTTTTATTAGATTAGAATAAAAATTTCATCATTATCATAAAGCATTAGTATTATCATAACCTTCATCACTGTCATCCAACATTCAAATCAACAAAATCATCCATAATCATCTTCCATCATAAAAATCACTATCATCATCATCATCATCATCATCATCATCATCATCATCATCATCATCATCATCATCATCATCATCATCATCATCATCATCATCATCATCACTATCATCATCATCATGACTTTCGCCATCCAACACCGTAAACTGTTCACACATTTATACTACACCATTTTAAATTTCGTCAAGGACTTGTCCTTGTACTTACGTTGAGGTACGCTTCTACTAGTTCTGTGTGCGATACATCTGGTTGCTTGAGAACATCAAGCGCAGTTGTTGGATTGAACTTTGCGTTGTTCTTTACATTCAGCGGCTTGTCGTACAACTTGGCACCGTCAGCTGGAAAGTACTGCTGTATTGTCCTGCAAATGTAAACATTGCCATCAAATGTAAAGTAATCCAAAGCAATGCATGGTAATAAGTCAGCCAGTAATGAATATACCAAAGCAAGGCCAGAACAATGATAAACCATCTCAGTAGAAGGATGGCAGTTGGTCAGTTCGTTTGCCTTGTAAAACAAAGGCTTAAGTTTAAATGAGCTGGCTACTGTAATGGGGACCATGAAGAAGCATTCACTCACATTTGCTCAGTGAAATCGATTAACCCTAGATCATAAGATAGCATCGCTTAAAAATGCACATTGATTAATAATAATAATAATAATAATAATAATTAATAATAATGTATAATAAAAAGTGGTCAAACCAATTGTCTACTATCACACAATCAACAATCAGAGATTATTTGTGCAATAACAAATTTTCTAAGAATATATTTTTAAAATATAATCTCTTTAAAGCTTTAATGATCAGTTTTACAACTTTCTATTTTCATTTCCCAGTGGACTTGGCTTTGTCCAGTCCAGCTAGAGTACGGTCTGAACAAGTGAGACATTTTGATAAATTCTCAATGTATTTCTCAATGGAATGGGACTCACTTGTCTGAAATTCCATACGTTGACTTCAGATGCTTCTTCAGAATCATCAGAAGTTGGTATCGCTGAGATGTCACGTACAACCTCTTTAGCCGTGAGACATCTTTTGGCAAACAATCTGCAAAAAATGAAGAATAAACAACAGATAAACAGGCATAACAAGACATGAATATCGAATAGAGAAATAACAGAATAAAAGATAATTTAATGAAGAAAGAAACAATATTAAACAAAGATAAATGGTATTTGAACGGTTCATTGCAATGAAGAGAAATAAATACTTTTCCATCAGCATTTAGCTTGCATTTATTTATATCTATTATTTATTTATATATTATAAGAATAATAATCCATTGGAGAGGCTCAGTTGAGATGCATTAGGTTAGCGAAACCATAAAGCTGGCTACAATTGGGTAAATTTAACAAGTGACAACACTTCATTGTTTCTGTCAATGATAAATAAAGCCTATCAAATAATGTCTCACCTATAAGGCTGTCCAGGTCTTCATCAACATCTTCATCTTCCATTTTCACTCTTGCTTCTTCATTCGGGTAGAAGATCTGAAGTAATAAACAAATGACTCCTTTTAAGTTATGTCTACCACTGAGTTAGTTAATGAATGAGTCAGTAAATCAGTCGTTTTGCGACTATACATCTAGCAATTTAGCTGCCAATGTATCCTAAAACACCTCCAACATCTATTGATCTACACATGCATTCATTCAGTCATTCATCCATCCATCCATCCATTGGCATATTCTTTTAGCTTTCTAAATGCTCATATACAATACAAAACAATACATCCACCCACACAGTTCTGACGACTTATACATGCCTTAGTGTAAGACTGTAGGACGTTGGATCCTGAGATGGAAACGATAGCATCAAGCTGGTGGATGAGGAAAAGAACTTCGTCCAGCTGCTGGAAGGGGAAGCCGGAAAAGCAATCAGCAACATAGACCAACTCCCTCAATTCTGTATCCTAAAACACCGAAACAAAACATCAAACAAACAAAAAAACTGTGTATCATAATTGCAATCTAAATGCATACAATAGAAAAATAGTATAAAAGTATGCATGTAAGTAAATCCTTCATTAAACAAGTAATTGTCCAAGGGGGATATACTAGCAGACATAACAACTGCTTATCAAATGATTATCACACTAAAAACATAAATTGGCATTCATAACAACTGCTTATCAAATCTTAGAAACATACCTGAGTGTCATCAAAGAGCTTAAGAAGCGAGTTGAGGAAGACGCGTCTCTGGCCTCGATTTGTCCTCAGCAAGACGTAGACGTAACTGTTAAGGCAGCTGGGTTTGAGTGACGGACGAAGGCCTCGAACGAAGGCCTCTGCAGCAGCAACAGACCCTTGCAGTTTCTGCTGCAGCTGATATGACAAGCGGATTCCCTGCACAGCCTTCATCTACACAATGTTAATTCAGTCGTAAATTTCTTATAATTTATTCATTCAAGTATTTATATAGTGTTCACCTCGTCAAGGAAACTACTCAGAGGTGCTCCCGACTCCAGCACGGCCAAAAAGAACAGAATGTGTCAGAGAGTGATCTATCTAAGCTGTGGTTGTAAAATGAGCTGAAATGCAGTCAATTCTTATTTATATATCTCAATCAGTTAAACATCAAGTTCTGACTGAGAGAAGTGCTGCAGCTGAATTGCAAATGATAGTTGCTCAAAAGCGACGCATTTCTAAGAATTTCCATACATCTGCATTTGGGAGAGCTCAAACTTAACTTAAAAGAAAGTAAGTCCAGTACAGGGTCCAAAAATTCTAAAGCCAGTAAAAATTAAAAGATACATAGCTACGAGTGGTTTGCCGCTCAGTGTCTTCCTCATATTCAGTGCAACATGAACAGAGAATCCTTAACAGCCCTTGATGCTTTGTGCATTATGATATACTGTTCAGTGCTAAAGAAGTCTTGATGAGATTATTTATGTAGCACAACTACTTAATAACAAACCTCACCTGAATAAAACCTGGATATTTCTTGTCGATTTCTTTCAACCAATGATCCGCTTTCTGACTGATCGCAGGATCGCTGTCTGATCCAAGGCAGATGAGGTAAGGCACACACTAAGACAGAAAATACAGGTTATAGTGATTAGGAGGATGGTGGTGTAAGCACCTTAACCCTTTAATGCCGGAGGGTATAGGATTTCCCATACCATTTACTACCATCTCGACATTAAAGGGTTAAATGGAGACACACCCCAATCTGAGCCTCATTCACCAGCTGCTGATGAACTCTTCCTACTCACTGAATTACAGCATCGTTTCTGAATGCCAGATGCACCTTTGAGCAGTTCCGAGATAAAAGGCATTAGATAAATGTCCACAGTACGCGCATCTTATCCAAGACCTCAAGTAGTTCTTCCTGTGCAGGACTAAGGTCGAACATACACACAATAATCCAATTCTTATTTATGTCCAATAACTTCAATTCAATTCAATATTTAACTTCTAAAGCACCACTACTGAAATGCACAAGGCATGATCAGCAGATAAACGCTTCTAAGCAGAATCACACATCAAAAACAAAATTCAATAAACAGAAACAGCTTAGACCCAACGTTCAGATAACGATTATACAGAACATCAGGTTAGCAGTATTAGAATAGGATGAAGAAACCTGAGCTGGATGAATGAGTCCCTGATGAAGAACGGTGGTGATGACGTCGAGAGCAACCGATCGAACGCCGATATCGACGGAGAAGAACAACTCGAGAACGTGCTTCAGATAGACCTGAATGATTGCGCTTGCCATTCTACATCAAAGCAAGCACAAAAAACAAAGCATCTAAACAATTCTGTATGAACTCTTAGATTATTTATTTTCTATATCTATTAACATCTGCAAAATATTCTCAATTTCTGTTCACAAAAGATCTATGTACCCATAATCTGTATATACTTAATGTAATGTAATTAGTAATTTCTATAGTGTCACTCACAGCCGAGGCCATTCAGTAGTGCTCCCAGTGCGGTAACCTCTAGCTTCATATGTATTTTTATATTTATATTTAAGTACAACGATGAGCTTTAGTTGAGCAGATATGCAACTGCACATGAAGAACTTGCAATCAGCTACCATCTACCACAGCTGGCTTCTGTGTACCATGCTGACACAACCAACTAATAATCTGTTACTAATGCAAACACAAGCTAATATAACAGATGATGAATTTCTATTAAACAAGACAGATTTAGGCTACAAAATGCATGGAGATGAATTTCAATCAAAAGGATTTAGAAAACTGCAGCATTGAACTGCATACTGCATGAATAAAGACTAAGGAGAGAGGTTGAAAGAACAGAAAGACATGTTCAGACACACACACACACACACACACATACATACAGACAGAGAGCAAAAGAAAGACAGAGACAAGAGAAATAGATGCAACACAGAGACAGACAGGCAAATACAGAACATTTCAAGGGAGCTCATAGTATTTATACCAAATACTAGTAATCTACAGTAGACACAACCCGGCACAATTGCTGCTGCTCACCCAGACTGTATGTCAGCCATTTCCTTTAGAGAAATCTGATCACGCATGTCTTTCCCTAATGCAACAGAATATAAAATCACAATATGCAACAACTCACACAACTGAAGGTGCTTTGAAGAAAAGACATACAATTCATCAAATGTTGCAATGTATCAGCTAATGAAAAACTCTAAATTTCTCAACGCACAAAATTGCATCAGGGAGACTTGGGACTGATTCACTGGCATCACATCCTACTGGTCAGCAAAAGCCACGTAGTTGAGTCAGTTTCAATGCCGGGTCAGACCTCAGGAAGTCAATGCATAACGCACAAGTAAACAGCTAGTTTCTTTCTAGCAAACAGCACTTTTAATGCATTCTTTTATGTAGATAAAAGATTCTTAGCGCCTCACAGCAATAAAAGCACCAGCTGATCCAGTAATAACCTAATGATCCAGCTCTAATGTCTGGAGGTGTAGGCTAATATCAAATTATATTCTAGTCTTAGGACCACATGGCAATTCTTTGGACAGAAGCAGGCCTACTGCAACCATCTGCTGTCAATTGCTTGGTTGAGGAAATGATTTCCATCTGCTGTACTCATTTACTCACAGATACACATGATTGAGCAAATCTGTGACTGCATGGTCTGTGAAACTAAAGTATATATCTGCAATTTTTTGTAAAAAGCAGCTATTAATTGACACCCTGTGCGTTATTAAAATGCTATCACAGAAGGTTTCAGAACAGATTCATGTTCTTGTTGGTACATACAGCGCTTGTCGGCCTTCATCATTTTAGCTTCCTCTTCAGCCAGGTACATTTGAAGGTTCTTCAAGACTTGGCAGCACAGTCGCATGGACAATCCAGAGTCAGTCAACAGCTGAATGTAGAGATCCTTTAGAGTCTTGCCAAGCATCAAGTCTGAGTGACGAATAGCCATGTGACCTGAATGTCAATAATAATGTTAACCAAATTTACTCCCTCACAACATCTATATATGGCACCTCTTAAAGGCAAGCATCCAATAAAATAATGTGGCTGACATTTGATAAAAAATATTGGACTAACTGATGAAATTGTATGGTAAGTATCAGTCTAAAAAATATAACTACCCTATGTAAAAATTCAATCAACTCAAAAAGACTTCAAATAATTAAGCCTTTTCAGATTTTTAGAAGACCCTTATTTGGTATTCGAAAAGAAAATTTACAGACCAACAAAAAGTTTGCTCCTAAATTTATACACGTTGCAATCAGTTGGTCACAAGTGAAGCATACAAGAGGAATAAGTTGAGCGAGTTCTGGCTGAAATATAGAGTTACTTCTCATATATAGTAATTCTGTACAATAATAAGCATCAACTCAGTATCCAAGTGTGATGGACTTGGTCAAGGTCCTTGCACAGTAACTGCTGTGTAAAGTATGTGTGCTCAACTGGTTGGCAACCACATGACGCGAAATGTTTAAACAATGCTTTGATTAGTACCTATAGCAGTGAGAGCCTTGTGCTGGACTTCCTCGACTTCGTGATGTGTGAAGTAGAACAAAGTGTGGAATATTCTATCCAAAAGTCCCTCCTACAAGAAAAAAAATAAGATTACATAGCACAAAACACCAAAAGCACACAAACAAAGGTAGTAGTGTAAGGCAAAAACCAACAACCATTTTCTGGCATATTTTAAAGTTACCTTTAAATTGTAATGTGACCCTTCAGGCATGAGGGCTTACATAACATGCTTAGTTGTTCTCTACTACATTATGAGTTTGTTGCATATGTACTATTTGTCATCATTGAACTGTGTTTGTCTGTGACTAGAACCCCCCCCCCCCCCCCAGCAGTAACTACATGTATGAACAATCTGAATGCTGATCCAATCTAATGATTCTCTAGGGTAATAGTGACAATGCAAATGGTAACTATGGATTCTCACTTTAAATGAAATCAGTCAAAATCTTAAAATGTTTGAAAAAGTGTAAACTTATGAATTATCAATGGGTTAGGAAAATCAGCAATGAGGCCATGGAGGAGCTTTCTAAAAATATACTGCTACATCTTGTTAGAGTTTAGCTACTTTATTACATTCAAGGTACATTTATTTACACCGCTATTTGCTTACAAATCATCTTTTTTTAAAAATGCACAGAACTGAACAGTGAATTCCAAATACATGATTGAACCAATAATAAGATGGCATACAATGAAAAGTAAAACTTCTCTCCTTACCACATCTTCACAAAGTTCTTCACATTCAAAGTGTTCGCACAAGAGGCCGATAATAAACAAAGAGCGGAGCAGCATAGGTCGACTTGTTTTCAGGAGAGGATTCGACGGCTCTTTCGTGTGCTCCACCGTCAGATAAACGAGAAGACCTGACACAGAAATTTATTTACTTATTTAGCTTTTGCAGAGCACGTCCAGCCACTGAACAGCAGCCTCATCAGCCACATGCTTATGCGGTTGACACAGAAACGCACTCAATTCAGTAACTGTCTGTAGAAAGGCTTAATTCCGGCAACTCTGCATGTAGTGTCAGGCATCAACTTTGGATTACAGGAGTCAGTGGACTCCTGAGCACTGTTTTCAACCTGATAAAGACTTCTAAATGTACTTCAACATCATATAAATAGGCATAAACAATTAAACATACCCTGTTTTGAGATTATTTTATTGCAAGGTGATATATTAAATGCTTAGTTACAACCAAACATACAAGATATCAATGTACATTGTAGCAGCATATAAGCAATATTCGGTGCCATATAAATGTCTTTGATATATCCCTGCTTTATACGGCCCAAAAATTATATTTAAGTTAAGGTAATTTAGTAACCAACATGCATACCAAAACACTTAAGGAAAGGCCAGGAAAGATAACAAGGTAACATATGAGCTAATCAACTATAAGAAAAACTAAGTTAAGAGAAATCTAATGATTACAAAAGTGACTTACGAAAAAATCGCTGAAAATGGCACTGAATTGGTTCGTAGTTATGTGTAATGTTTTTGATAAGTGTCGCAAGACAACTGAAACTGCGTTGAACAATCTGCAAACAAAGAGAAAATACCACAACAAAAAACCTGTTGTGCTTTGAACAATGTGTAGAATAGCAGACCACAGTGTGCAACTGACATATTTCAGCACCTTTTGTGGATCTCCTAAAGGCTTTCAAACGTGCATCCAAACACACTAACTACAAAATTACTCAATGCTGCATTTTTTTAGCTATCTACTGTAAAAAGGTATGCAGATTCAGCAAAAGAATGTTTTAGGCCAGTCCAAACATGCAAAACATCTTCAAGGAGCAGAGCATCAAAAAGTCAACAGAAATCAAAGAATTTATGAGACATGCATGTCCATAGTTATCATGGGCACAACAGTAATGCACACAGTGCATGTGCCTTAGAGATTCTACTTTAATTTTATGTCTTATAAATAACTGCTCAATAACCATAAAAGATTTCAATAAAAAGATACTATTATTATGAAACTTTGTAGAGAAAATCAGCTCAGGCACTCTAATTCAGCTGCAATAATAATAGTTTTCACTAGCATTATTGATCCCAAACTAATTGCTTCGTTCCAAAGAGATCATTTTATACCGAGGGCAAAAAACAAAGTGAAAAACAATGATAAAGGCAACCAAGAAAAGATGAATCCTTTGACAAAACACATACCAACATTCCTTGACTAAGTATCAGTTTCATCAGGTAATCCTCAATTAATGCCAGCGAACCCTCATCAGGCAGTATCAGACGCGGTAAAACCATCTCGAGGATGTGGATGGCATGGTGACGGATAACACTGTCCATCTGAGGCTGGAACATATGAGAAAATGAGATTTATATAGTGACAGCATAATGTAAAACATGTACACATACACCTAACAGAACTTTCTTAAAAGCATGGCCCCAAGGCTGACGTATCATCTGTAAGATTCACAAAAATGATCATGACAATGAAACACTAGGAAATCACACAAATTTCCCAATTTAAGTTGCTAGTCATGCACTGAAGAAAAGACGTAGAGTCTAAGAGTTGAAAGTGGTACTCCACCAAACCGTGTATTACGCATCAAACATTTCTCCACAGATGTCTACAATTCACTGATATCCAGTGATTCTGTAAGTGTGCGCCCATAGCACCAAAATTTTGAAGCTGAGTGCACAGAAATAAAGCTGTTATGTCCACAGACGCATCTAAGCTGTGAATGGACGCATGAATAAAATTCGCAATGCGTCCAAAGAGCACTAAAAATAACATGCCATGGGGTCCGTATTTCAATCTGAACTGAGAGGTAAACACACCTATTAAGGCAGTTCAAATGCATTACTTTAAAAAAGCTAGTCAAGGAAGACAGTAAGGATCAAACAAGAATGTTGACAGGGGGCAACAACAGACACAATGTTGCACCTCTGAGTAGTCCCCTTGAAGAGGCGCTATATAAATGCATATAATGAATGAATAATGAATGAAAAAAGGCTTACCATCAAATCGTAATCAAGGTAGACATGAAGATCGGTGCAATGCGGAATAAGGAATTCCGGATTCACTTTGCAGAAGATGTAGAGCGCCGAGATGGAGGCCACCAGTCGACTGCTGTCTGTTGCACATCCATCTTCAACTGGCCAAACAGTCAATTTTATTATTTTACAGTTAAAATAAATATTATTACTCTACAGTTATATGCAACCAAAAGTCAAACTAAAATAGCAAAAAATTATATATATATAGAGAGTTACAAAAATTAATTGTCGTTTTGTTCCTTTTGTTTTTTATTAAATTGTTTATTACGGTTCTTCCAACAACCAATCATTGATCTCCCAGCATCTTACAGAGATTATCTTGCACTTAGGGTCCCTAACTAGCGGCATTTTTTCCCTTGGGGGTACCCATTGTTTCCATGCACTGCCTTTATAAATAACTGATCAGTTTTTTTAATATGTTTGTTGTTTTCAACTGTTTAATCGTGTCCAATTGTTTGGGAGCAATAAAATATTTTTAAAAATGATAAAGGACATCTTCAAGGGTTAAAATTCAATTACTTCTATAGCACCAGTATTCTAAATGCTGAAAGCATTAATTTAGGTTAGACACTATCCTATGTGCACAGTGACTTCTACGAGGAAGCAGCTCAAACTACCAATAATACAAGAGTTAAGCCACTCTTTCATAAGAATTAATGGTGCCTTTGCACTGCCAGATTCCACGGAGCCATCTGTAAATCTAGTGAACACATACTGTTTAATATTTATATCCGGCTACTATTGTTCATGATGTCAATCAATGGCAGCCAAACCTTTGAATTGTTCCGTCAGAATTGCAGCGCTTTGAACAAGACCGGAGACAATCAGCTGACAGGTGGTTGCTATCGTTCCATTTCGTGTCTCCTTCCCTTTCTTCAGCATCTAATGATCAGATCACAATGAAAAGTAAACTGGAAAGAGAAAACAAAACTAAATCTGAAAGAAAAACTGAAATTTAAAAAAAACATTGCCTCGAATCCACCCCCAGCTGGTTCATGGACCTGAGCACCAATTCCAAAGTAAAAAACATAGAAAATGGCTACTTTAACTGTTTAATGCCGAGATGGTAGTAAATGGTATGGGAAATCCTATACACTCTGGCATTAACGGGTTAATAAACTAATTTCACTAACATTGCTGATGAGTTGCTCGAGCCAATCAAAAACCGACGAGTGTTGACAGGCGGCAACAACAGACACGATGTTGTCAACACATTGCTTGATGGCACCTGTGTCACTGTGATGAAGTTGCGTAAACCACATGCTCTCAAACGTCTCCGTCACAAGTTTCTAAACAGAATTTACGTTACATCAATATTTTTTTATTCAAAGTTAAGGTGGTCATAGACGCAACACTTACATGGCGAAACATGATTGGAAAACACAATGAATAACTGTAATGTAATACAAAATTGAAATAATTAATTAAATAATGAAATGAAATACACTCTCAGATTAAATTTTCATACATAGAGTAGAATGCGATTCAAAATTTCAGCCTAAGAAATTATTAGAATATTAGTGACACAGTTCAGGTCCTAGTAAGGCAAGATACGGTAAATTTTACATCAACACACGCAGCTTTACTTCAGTTCTCAGAGAAAAAATTCTAGGTTAATAGGATCTTTGGATGAAGCACACACCCACCCACCCATCCACACACCCACCCACCCACTCACACCCTTCTTTGTCAGGCTACTGGTATATTATTTCAAATTAATGCACTGATCAATTAATGCACTGATCATACTGCACTGAATTCACAACTACAGCATAATACTCAATAACACGACTGCAGGTTTGAACCTGCTGAGAGGACTCCATGTAACGCAATGACCCTGGACAATATGCCTGCATCTCAGAAGCAGACGCACTTACTTTGCACTCATAATATATGCAACTTATGAATATCCATTAAGCAAATCCAATGAAGACCAGAAGAAACCATTCTCACCTTGACACCGTCTTCGTCTCCAATGCGTCTGATCATTTGCACGCACATGTCAGGCACCTTTGCATATGTCGGATATCTAAGGCAAATATCTCGGAAGATGGCAATCACTCGCTTTCGAACGCTAACGCCAGTGTCCTGTGCAACCAACATCCAGTCATTTCTCAGAATTCGTGAATGACCTAGTGCTTGGCACTTAGCTTTAAAGTGGCGCTTAAGAAGTTTGGAATTTAAAAATATGATTATAATTTTTAACAGCATGTATAGTGTGCTCCTTTGAGAAGTCTACTTGAGGTACTGTTCAATATTCATAAACCTATGAGTTATAGATGCGATAAAGATGATAAATATAATATCAATAGTTACCAATATTCTTTCGGAAAGCATGCCATAGTAAGCGTCAATGAGCTGCTGATCTTGGAGTATGTTTTTCCCGATGAGGTCAACGGCCGCATCTCGGACAGACGTCGACTGGTCAAGGCATCGACCATGAACGGCTTCCTGAACTTCAACCTAATGCAAAACATATCACGTATTCAAAATAGCACCTTAACAAGGTCTTTAAAAAACACTAAGTAATACCAAATACAATCATGTATATGTTTAGACATATTTATTGACACTCATCAACCATGAACAAACCAACATCTAACCCGAATCAGATAAACATACCCATGCTCCAAATCAAATCTAATATTTAATCTAATGATAGAGCAACAACACAGCCAATAAAGTAGAAAATCAGTAAAATAAGTCAGCAACTGACTTTAGACAGAATTTTTGGATCTGCTTCAATGACTCCGGCCAAGCACTTCATCGCCTTCGAGCGAATTGCGGTTGTTGTTTCGCCCAGAATCAACAGGATCTATCATAACAGATAAATTCCAACACAACAGTAACATCCAATTCATATTTAACAGTAAGTAATATTTATTGGTCAAGATCAAAGCTCAAATCATAAACTCAAACATTTATGTACACAAAAAACTGAAAAATGAGGCTGTGACAGTTCATGGAAAATTAATTATGGAACACAATGTGACAGCAAAGTAATCAAACTCAATGCAAAATTCTAGATCAAACTTTCACCATTGATAATAGAGCACTTGGAGATAAAAACATTGCCCACATTCAAAGACTAGGATGCGACTAAAACTAGTTATCTATATTTTATTTTGCATATCTAAGTAGAAATTTATCTGAGTAGGCAATAATAAATATTATGCGAATAAAAAAGATATATGACTGATCTGGCATTTACTAACCCAGAGCACTTACAGTGCACATCTTAAGCTACTCTGCTCTGAGTCACACCCAGGCCAATCCCTGTCAAAGAACAGTTTTTAAATGTTTGTATAAGGTGCACAACCTTTGATTGAGATACATGAATTTAAATTTGAATAATGAATTTGATTATAAATGACCTGCTGAATCATACCCATTCTGCATAAAACAATAACAATATTATATCCACTAACAATTTAAAGTTTTAAGTTATTAAATTTCATCAGATGTTACCTGCATCAAACAGATGTCTGCACACTGAGAAAAAGCAAGGTTGGCTGCCAAATATCTTGCAACTGCCATGGCACTGTCACTGCTAAGCATCTCCTTTGAGCTAAAATTAATACAAAAAACATCATACTAAATATGGCACCTATTTAAGTAGCGTGCGAGGTATTTAAAAGATACTGTATTAAGTATTTTGATAGATATAAAAAATATGCACATATCCTACATACCTACACACATGCATGTACAAACAGTGCAAACACACATACACAATATCCTCTGGCATTTAGCTAATTATCAGGACATTTATATAGCACCCTCATAGAACTTTGACAGCCTATGTTTACATGTAACAAATAGGTAGCAAATTGACAAGAACTAAAAGCTCATAAAAAAATCAGGAAATTCAGGATACAGTGCCATCATAAATAGCATTAGACAACAACAGAACGTATAAGAACAAAGTCATTCTTCATTGACCCATTTTTGCTATTTATTACAAGTAAATAAGTAAGAATTCGATGCACAATCTGAAACTAATATGTACAGCCAACATTACCTGAGATATGTTTTTGTTGACAGAGATAGATACGTTGGGTAGATCAACTTTGCATTCGTCTTTTTGGACTGAACATTGCTGTTCTTCACAGTCTGAGCGTTGGCGGTTGAGGCTGAAGAGGAAGAGAAGGACGAAGAGGAGAGCGACGAGGCTGCAGTTCGAACATGGTCGCTGCACCACTGGGCCATGTAGAATTGCCAAGAAAACTGCAATAGAATTTCAGAAGATCAGGCCCTTACTCCAAGTAACCCTATGCAGCTGTCATTGGCTCAACTTTGATACACAGTGGGGTGGGTAGGTGGCTTTCCTCTCATACCTAACATTCCCATGCTCAGGGCACAGTTAATGCAAGAAACCTTTCACAGTATTTGATATGCCTTCCACAAGTAACATTGCACAGTAATTGCAAATGTAAACCAACAAATATGCATTAACACAACATAAGTCACAAATTTTAAAGCACATCTTCAAGAAAAACCTAAATAGCACTGATACCGAAGAAGCCTAATTAGAATAAAATATGTCTTACATCAAGTGAACTGTCTGTCTCAGACTTTGCAGCCAGATAATTGAGCAGAAGCTTTTGTAGACATATAATCTTCTGACCGGTGTCAGAATTCTGAAAGCAAAACCACATGCCTGTACAACAAAATGCTCAATAATTTAGTGGATCAGAAGGAAAAAAACCCAACAGTCGTGCTTGAACCTTAGCCAGTGCCTTTATGTAATAGTTTCAGATACATTCCTTCCATGGTGGCCATCCACAGAAATTTCCAGATCAGCCTAAAAGCCATTTTACAATAATCTCTTTTTCTTAACTTTGCAAAGTCAGTAGCTTCATTATTTAATGCTTTGCATTAAGAAAAATAATTGGAAGTTTTGCTCACGTGATGACCCTGCTGTGCTAGAATTTGGCTGACAACATCAACATCTCTGTGGCCGATTGCAACATCCTTCCTCAACCGTGCTGCAATCAGACCGAGGTATCCCAACGCAGCCACTCGAGCAGTCATGTCAACAGACCTCGTTCCAAACTGTTTCACCTGATTCAAGTCAGACATCACAGAATATTAGAGTGAATTAGTAAGCAGGCTTCGACTGATCAGGTCAATCAAAATTTAGATATAATGCTTCCTTATTTAGAGCTAAACTCTAATCTCTGTCTAACTTACATTTCAGATTTTTTAAACTCATCTTATCTTACCCACAAAACCTAATGTTCATCATATCAACCTAATAAACCTATTCTTACTGCTATGTGCTGATGTCCGGCTTATCTTACCAATTAAATCAAACGAGTACCTAAATACCTTATTTAACAAACAATGCACACGACGACACCATCTCAAAAATCAAAGGTAATGTTCATCTTTTCGTGACCAAGACAGCCTTAATTGTATCAAGTTAACGCGAAATAAATGTAATAAACTTATATGGCCACTTCTAGTAAAATTCAAATGCAGATCACTTGAAGTATCATCAGTAACATAAATAAAACTTCTTTTACACCTTTTCACAAGCACACAAGTATACTCGATTCAATTATAATCTGTTATAATAATTAATTATCAAATAGCTGTACTAGGCTTCTATAGGGTCTTTAAAATACTTACGAGTAGATTGACCAGAAGGACAAGGACTGGTTCTACAGCTGGCCATTCAGGATGATGAGTCATCTCAAGCAGATCCATCACAAAGTTCTCAAAAAGTGGTCTGTAGTCATCTTCGCTCTTTGTTGTACACCTAAAAACAATATAACGCATTTGAAAGGTGCTATATGAATGCTTTGATAATACATAAGCATAAGTGCAACAACACGATAAATCCAGCATAATTTAGGGAATTCTGTGTTCCAGTTGTGAGTCATCTGGATCTGCCATCACTCAACTATTCGCAAGTGGGGATATGCAGGAGGAACTCCAGCCAATTGCATTTTCTGTACTGGACACTGCCTCTTTGTATCTTTCAGACTATAAGTTGCACGAAGCCGCAAATACATAAAGGAGTTGAACTGCATTGTTTAGCTAACTGATGTTATACTCTAGGTTCCAATGACACTTAACATCATATACACCATCGCAGAGCAACACCAATGTTACACCATGTTTTGTGCACTGTGAGTGATGCTATAAAAATATCTGATAACATTTACACTGGAACAGTATTTGATTACCTTTACACGTGGTTTCAGTTGACTCTGGTCAGCCAAAGCGTCTGCCTGTCTTAATATCTGCCATCATATCATAATCACAGGCATGTAATCAAGTCATATCTTCAAGAGGCTGTTGAGTCAGTTTAAGTGTGCCGCTTTCTACAGTTAACTTTAGAACGCAGCATGCTGGCAATATCTGATAAATCTACAAGTATCACTAGACTCACTTTGACAGAAAGAGTGATAGAAATACGTGTGCAGTTTTCAGCGCTTTTTCGTATGACAAAAGAAGATTGGCCATTGCGTCAGCCTAGAAATCAACATAAATTCAATGCAATCAAAAACTGAGCCATGTCTTGCTTTACAATTCAACAATAGTTCTAATATGACATAGCCAGACAAAGGATCTTACTGGCCGCGGAAGTGGACACTTCTTTTGCAGGCCAATTTGAGAACTTTTAGTGCAATAATTCTATTGCATATATTAATTTATCCAAAATATGGTAATCGTAAGTTTACTCTTGATTTTTCAGCATTCAAAAAACACAATTTAATCATAAACAAGTTTACTAACAGTTGCTCGACTTCCTCAAAATAAAATCATTGACAAATGTTTGTGCAGTGACATCTAGAAACCTATTAAAGATGCTGGTGATAAAGTTACCCCAACATGTTTCATTAGCCTGACAGTCACATTCACTGGGATCATAGTTAGCAAATATTATGCCACACCCTACAATGAGCCTGTCTTTCATGGCTAATTTACAATGCTCACCATCTCTGGACTCCCCTCCTTGTTGTCGTCCTGGTGACTGTTGCCATGAGTTTCCTTCGGAAGCTTCACCACAGACTGAATCAACTGAAGTGTCAGCGCCGTTAACATCTGCACTGACACGCTGCTGCCATTGATTCTAAAGTGTGCAGAGTAAACAATGCAAATCTCAACAGTCAGTTCTCGTGATAGTGTTCCTAGAAAATTAATTAAATATCCAGTTAAACATACTGTACCTAACAGGGAATGCGATAGGAAAAATAATGCCAGAACAAGAATGAAAAATATCAAAATTTGCACATTTCAATCAATAGGTCAGGTGCATATTGGTGCAAAAGATCTCACCAGGTCCTCCACATCCTTTAGGGCTGACCTATTTCTTCCTACATCAGTCACTCTGAATACGAATACAGTTTGAATACAATTTGAAGTAGAGAAAGACACAGAACAGAAAGGCAATTTCTTGCATCACATTCAGGACATTTTTGCCACACGTTGAAGCTGCAAAGTACAAATATTTTAAATTTGATTATAGTTAACTTAGTGCCATAATCAAGTGAGGCGCTTCACAACCATTCAATGATCTTTATAGACACTCATTCTATAGCTGAAGTTTTGCAATGCATACAATTTTACCGGCACTCATGCACTTTCTGCCTGTTTTCAAGCAATACTCCAAGGCACACCACAAATTATCCACAACAGGTAGCAATTTACAACGGTGCATGGGTAATATATCTTATGAGGATTCTTTTGCACATCAAATCATAACAAAAAGAGGAGAAATCAAGACGAGAGGAGAAAAAACAAAATAAGAGCACGTTGAAACCATACCATATAGCAAGGCAAGACAAAAGCAAGGCTACCTGTAGGTCTTAACGTTTTTCTTGTTGCACGGAAGTTTAGCCAAAACAGACAGAATATCCTCAAGAATAAGTTGCTGATGTTTCTCATATCGACTAAAAATCTGAAATAAAATTTTCCAAACTGTAATTGTAAATTTGAATAACACATCTTCAAGAGAATCTCCTCAGAGCAAAATGCATAATTTTTTAGGTTCCTGAAGTAGTGATTCATAAGTGTCCAAAAACATACATACAATTTCTATCCAATGAATAATTAATCCAATACAAACTCAAGGTATCATTATGGATGCAAGATTGCCACATTTGAGCTTCATTACAAGCATTTGCCAGAAGCATCTATGAAAGTGAGATTTTAAACAGGTGCTGCACAATGTTTTTACTGGATGCATATATGAAATAACATCTATAAGAAGGCTAAAGCTCTAAGTAAACTTTTTTGGGCATCTTCTCTGAGTTGCAGAATTTGAAGCCGGTTTCAGAATTTGACTTGCGCTAAAAAAGGCATTGCACAAAAGACAGAATTTCGATTGCATACATACCCTGTACGTTAACTTGAGGGCCACCAATTGTAACTCGTACACATTCTCAACCAAGAAAGGTGACACTGCCAGTGACGAAGCCTGTCAAAGATGATCAATGGAGAAACTTAAAAATCAATCTAATTTATTAGTGTAAACCTCAATTCGTCCTCTCAGAAAGTCTTACCCGTAATAGTTTCTTCATATTAATGTATGTGAAAATACAACAAGCCAAAGCATAAATTCAGTCATATCTGGAGAAAGCTCTTCACGATTTGAAGCAAAATTTGACATTAGTATTGTCATCAAATTATTACACACGTATTGATTATATATATATATATGCATGTCAAAAATATAAACAGTCTGCTCTTTAAACAAATATCTACATTCGCATTGTTGCAGGTTCTTCTAAAGGCCAAGAAAAATATGTATGTATCTATGTACTAGTGTGTATAAAGAGTTAAAGACACAAGAATATAGTGTCATTAAGTACTACCACATATATAAATTCAGGAATAAAGGAAAACAGGTAAGTAAGTAAGTAAAATAAGTAAATACTTCAAGCACAACGGTGTCCGTCAATTCTTGTAAGTCGACCAAATCTGATAGCAGAGTGACGATCTGGGTAAGTGACGCGTACATCTGCAACACACTCTTGTCATGGACAACTGTCGTAACCTTCGACTTTTTCGACTTCAAGGCTGAACGACCTTTAACTAAAAATGAATAAAAAGTTAAATTGGCAGTATTCTCAAATATACACAGATTTATGTTATTTAGTTAACATTGATATAGAATTTCTAATCTAAATGTAATTCAGTTAACATTGATATAGAATTTCTAATCTAAATCAATGACTTCAATATGGCCATCATAATGAAGCAAATCATATATCAGTTCAAGTCAAACCATAAGCAAAAATCATATAAACAATACTTTACGTCATAAGGGTCATGAAACTGCTGATAAGCACATTTTAAAAATGCACAATATACAATTGTAAAAAGCTTAACTATCTTTTCCCATACATTTTACTACACTCTCGGCATCAAAGGGTTAACCATTTGCCCCGAGAATATCCACTGAAAACACAGGCTTAACGGGAAAAATGGACGGGTAAAGGGTTAAACATACCAAACTGTTGATCAGTGTTGCACAGTGGGTCGAACAGTGGGTACAACGTGTTCTGCAGTTGAGATTTGGCGACTTGTACGACACGAAGGATGACTTCTTCGAGATAAACAACCTTCGGCATGTCAGCAGATGTCATGATATTCAAGATGGCCAAAGAAGCATCCAACGATGTCAGCAGCCTTTCTATGACCGCTTGCCGTTCCGTCGAGCCACCTTCCACGATGTCTGTCTCCTGGGACGAAGTATATGTTTTTATGTAAATATATGAATCTGTACATAGATCTAGGCATTTTACACATTCTCCTTAAGTACTGTCCAAAAATGTTAATTACTTCAGAACAGCAATGCCATTTTGTGAACAAACAATGCTTCGACAAATGAAGCGACGGATGGTTTTAGAGGCACAAACAAGCCCTAAGCAAAACAGTGCCAGGACTTTGAAGCTTCAACCACAGCAGAAAGTGAACAAAAGATGCTCAAATGACACACTGTCAAGTGCAAAACATTAAAAAGCTTTGTGAGTTACTCATTCCGCCTCAATGAGGAGTCTTTTTCAAATATAATGATCCTGCTTTGCCAGCACAGAGTTAAAAGCCCTCAAAAACTACCTTCATTAATTTGCAGAACTGAAATACACTGGTCAACATTTCCGGTAGCTTCTAAAATACATGCTATAAATCGACTAAATGTCCAGATGCAAAATGGTAAAATTGTTTCTTATAAGGTGTTAACCATGACCAAATATGCATTTCTGGTTGTTAAAAGTTAAAACTTTTACAATTTAACAAAATAAGGCATTTGAGAGTATTTCATAAAAGGCACCCTATAAAAAGTACGGAAGTAGACTCTACATAGTAGTACAAGTGGTTCTTAAATGTCTATAAGCAATGCTCACCATTTCAGATCCTGGAAGAAGGACATTTCCCATTTTTAAGCACAGATGCAGAACTTTTATGAGTTGAACCAGTTTCTTGCAAGAAACCTTGAAATATATATTAATATAAAAGATGAAATTCAAACAGTGCAGAGATTCATCATTGTAAAGTAAACTTTTGCAATCATCATGAGTCACTGGCATTGTTATAAACTTGTAAATAACCCACAGGTACACGTCAAACAGCTATCCAACGGACTATCTCTGGCCCACCAATCATTTCTGGCCAGCATTTGTCTAGCCCATAAAGTCTCGTCTAAAATTTGCTACACAATTTGAGAATAACAGTACAATTTGTCATTTAAAGGTTTCATGAGTTTTACATGTGATGTTTGTGGATGATAATCAAGACCAACATTAAAGCTTCAAAAGCTTAAGAACAAGTTGACTGGTTGCACCCGCTAAAAATGCATCATTTCCCGTTTTTCCATTGTAAAAAAATTTCTGGGGACAGGCTCACCAAGCACACATCAGAATCCCCATGTCCATTTTACTCAGTCTTTGGCATTCTGGTCCACCACTTGCTGGAAAATATTTCCACCATTAAGAAAGGCTCGACGCCTCTGATCTAACCCAATCTGGAAATTTCTTAAGCACTCTTCTCAAAATGCACAATGCATCAGTTGATGATGCTTCAAGTGAAGACACATTCAACACTAAATAATCCACGAACAATTGATGATGATCACTTCTACTTAAAACTGCAACTCATCTTCAAACCGTTCAGTCACTTACAACACGTATCTCCTTCGTTTGACTTCAGCTAGCATCCCTCTGCCACTCATATCTCAGCAAAGCACACCAACCTTGTTTGTTAAACCGGAGCATTTGAGTCGGGCTGATGCGAGCGAAACCGACTTCAAAAGCGACCCGTCCATTAAAGATTCAGATGATGAGAGCAGTGCTGAAACGTCTTCATCCTCCGCATCATTTTCTGAACATAAAGTAAAGCAATACACTTACAGATACTGTATTCAACTATTCGTATACTCCGTGCCTCAGCTTCACATTTCGGTGTGACCTCGCACGCGTTACAAATTCATTTAATAATAATAATAATAATACTGCAAAAAATCCTCATGCCAAAATATTTTAAATAGCCAACACAATAACAAATCCACAAATCGGAAGGTGTGGAATGCACGCAAAGAAAGAAGTAACCATTAATTTCTAATCAACTGAACTCTTAGAGCTATATGAAGATACCAAAACTGTGTTTTGTTTTGCAACTTGTTATTTTTCTCTTGCTATGACTCTTATTATCCTTTCGGCTAGTTAGCGCAGCTTAGCTTAGCTTAGCTTCAAGATATCTGAGTAGATATCTTGAAGGGGCGCTAAATAAAATTCTCAGAATGAATGAATGAATGAATGAAACCAGCCTAAAACAATTGGTTGAGAACGAACCCATAATTTCAGCCAGATCGACATCCACTGTGGCTTCCAGAATGGCATCGACAACGACATGAAACTCTCTGACAACAGGATTCTCGTCTTCCTCCTGCCGACTATCCATTACCATCTGATCTTCATTGATCTGTGCTGCCCGATCCTGCCATTCTGTCACGATTTCAGTGCGACTGCTTTTCGTTGCTCGATCTTTCCGAATGTTGTGCTTCGATCGATCTTGATCGATCCTTGCTGCTCGATTTCGCTTCTTGCACAGCGCTTGATCTTGATCGATCGTTGCTTTCTGATCCGGCTGACTGCTCAGCGTTCGATCCGGAGTGATCCTCATTTCTCGATCTTTCTGTCTGCCTTTTTTCTTCTTCTTTTCCACGTTCGCCTGTGTCTCTTTCTTTTCAAGTTTTCGCTGCTTTTCTTTACCTAAGGAAAATAACCATCACAGAAATTAATTAAAATATAAGATGACTCGCCTAGTATTACTATCATTATCCTAGCTATTTATGGCAAAGTTCTTGTGGAATCGTAGATAGGAAGAAACAACAGCTGGAAAAGGGCTTTGTTTCAATTTTTGGGTGCACAAAACATTGCTACAGACGTCTTGATGTCGCAACTTAATCAAATCTATTCTGATTTCTTCTATATTAACATCATCACAACGCAAAAGAAATCAATCAATACGGCTTTCAAGTAAGATAAACAGAACCATCGTTAACAATAATTTCCTTACGAAAAACAGTCCTTCATAAGTCTATTACTGCAAAAGAGACTTTTAACTCTACACAAAGCTGCAAAAACACAAACACCGTTTCAAGCAGTCAACAAATTCAACCCTCAAAAGATTTTGAAGATCATAAAAATAAAATACCTCTGCAATCTTCAGGTTCTGTTGTCTTGCTACGTTTTCGCTTCATTTTGAACATACAGTCCTCAAGACAAACGACTGCAAATAATTTGCACCTATAAGTTTAATTTTAATTCATCATAAGTTGTGTCGTATTTATCCACATAAAGCACCTCTTAAAGAGTCCTTAAAATAATGTAGTCCTTGGCAACCACAGTTACAAATGTCTGTTGTTTACAATTTCAGTCACAATGCAACTCCTAATATGTAACCTTCTTATTTACTCAGTCGAGTACACATTCAAGTCTATCAGGCATAACTGCAGTATCGGGGACCAAAGTGTCGCTTAGGGTCAGGCTAAGTGTTATGATTGTCCGTTGAGGTCAGGTGAGGGTCGGTTAGGCGTAGTGTGTGTCGGTTAGGATCAGGTTACGCGTCACGAGAGTTGGTTAGGGTTAAGCAAGCTGTCGTCATTAATTAGCGCCACAAGATAATATCGAAAAAAGTTTCACTCTAAAGAGAAATAACCTATAATCTTCAAACGCACGAATCAAGGTAAATAGCTAAGCAAATAAAATACCACGGGAAAATGATTAACAGAGATAACCCTACGGTTCTGGCAAGCAAACTATACTGGAACTAAAACCAAACGCACCCCATTTGGAAAGGTTCGCGCGCCCATGGACGTGATCGTCTGCTTCTAAAGCCGGGTCAAATGGGTCAGCCTGACGCAAACGAACATACCACCCCCATTAATGAAAATCGTCAAACTTACCCGCATATGGAAGAACCGGAACATTCATGCTGATCGGGCGTCCAATTTTCACTGAAATGTTGTGAGAAAACGTTTATATTTGCCGCACAGCAATCATAAAATAACGCTTCAAATCAAACCGGAAGTTTATATTAACGTTGCGGTCCATCGAAAACTTGAAAGTACCAAGAGTAATCGTTTCGGTATTCGTTAACTTCAAAATTTCAGCGTTTATCCAAAAATGACCAAAAATAATAATAATGATAAACAATGATTAATACGTTGCTTCTATTCAGATTCTAATGTAAAATCTCGTGTGACTCAACATGACAAACTTGCAAAAATCTTTTCTGTTATAGGCCTAGGCCTAAACGCTTTTAAATAGGCCAAAAACATGCAGGCAGTTTGTATCCTTTTCATGCCATTTCAGGTTTGCTTTTATTCAGTGAAATCGGTATCTGGCTAGTGCGAAATAATAGAGGAGATGCATGCACTATGTAGCGTCTTGTATACTTTATAAGCCTATAAGGTGTTCGTATTAGCAAAGATCTTAATATGGTCTGAAAGACTATAAGATGTTTGATGAAAGTGTGCATTCATGCAATTTAAACAAGCCACAATTAAGAACGCAAATTAGGGCCTACGCTTTACATGATTGTACAAGTTATGCAGTAGGCCTAATTCTAATTATCATAAAACTGTACTACTAACTGAACAGACAGCCTGCAATACACGGCGCTAATAGCAGCCTACAAAGCATGTCCGCCCAACGGGGGCTTGAGCTCGTTACCTCTCGCTCTCAACGCCAGCGTGTTATCCATTACTCTACTTGGCCCATCAGTCTGGAGTAGTCTTCCGTTGGAGACACGCCTGTTAGGCCTACCTATGATTGATTTACCAGTGTGTTAAGGCTCCAGAAGATTTTTTAATCGCCGTGGCTGAACTGGATGCGCCTCTGAGTAGTAGAGAGACGCTATATAAATTTTTAAGATAGGTCGTTGCCTAGTTAGCCCTAGTACGTCATTTCTCGCCCAAGTGATAGGCACCATCTCCATGACAACGTTGCAGCTGGTAAACATTGGTCCGGTCGCCAATACATTCTTAAATTTCTGCTAAATTCTAATGTTTGTTGTAAATATGTTTTAGTAATCTGGCAATAAGAAAGAAGTAGTTGTAAATCAGATCGGTACGTAATATAAGTAGTGCTAAAACGCCACTGATCCATTTATACTGGATAATAATTATATTGCTGTTGCGAAGTTGTTCAACGCGTGTTAAATTGCTCAGAAATTCGAGCCTGAGGCGTATAACCCGAAGATTGCAGACTTCGGGAGAGAATGAAATACTAGATCCTAGTGGTTAGGAGTGCTTTATGTGCCGAATTGAGGTCCTATATTCAGATTGGTAAGATTGGCCAGTTTACCGCCATTTCTTATAAGTTTACAGTCTACAGAAAGCCAATGTATCTGACCTAGCAGAGTTGAAGAGTTTGTAACAAATATGTTTTCCTTCCCCCTCAAAAATTTCAGCGGGCGCCATTATTCTGTACGGCTGTTATCACGACCAATATACATTGACTGGTTGTCACTTTGAGTGAAATTGGAGACGCAAATTCCATTCAACTGCACTGTTTATTAATTATTATACATAATAATGCATGTCTATCTAATGAAGACAACATTGATAAATAATAAAGCAAATTGCTTCATTAATTAACATAAATAAAAATAAATAACTTTTAGACTTGGGAAAACTTGCATCTTGTACTACAGGTCTGTCATAATCAAACAAAACTAATTCACAGTAGCTGTTGTTGAAACCCAGCTATAATTCAACAGATTACAGATGGTTGGAGTAAGTAAGAAAACTGAAACCGATGTTCTGCATGCAATTCAAGACAGGCACTGACCATGTAGTCTACATGCATGTCTATCAATTATGGCTGCGTAGTATAATTACGTTGAGGCTTTTAGACGAAAAAGTCACAGAATCAAAAGGAGTTTTATGAAGAGATAATGTACATGATTGTGTAAAGTTGCAGCTAAGTTTGCCTTATATTTCTATTTCAGAGGGCAATTTGTGAGCTGTGTAAAGGATGGAACTGCCGTTGACAAAACCTGGCTACAACACGACATACAAGCCAGGATATGGTACGGAGTACACAGACAACTATCACTGGGACCAGTACTACAAGTCGCAGGAGCTGTACGTTCAATTGAATCGTTATACACAATTTATTACACATGTCCAAATATAAAAACATTTACTGTGTAACATTTCTTGTAATTTACACTTTGGGTCTGGAACTTAAAGTCACAGAAGTTGTACATTAAACATACATGTGCGATATTTAATCAACTAACTGATTGAACTAATATTGAATTGCACGTCTATTCCTTAACCCTTTACTCGTTTGCCCCGAGAATATCCGCTGAAAACACAGACTTAACGGGAAAAATGAACGGGTAAAGGGTTAATGCCAGTCTGAAGCCTGGATGAAGGAGGAGAGCGACGCTAATATCTTTGCTATCATGGCGTTGTTAAACTGAAACTACTAATTTATAATTATACATAACTAACTGGTTTAATGCGACAGTTATGCAATGTTTAACGTCACAGTTTACACATGAATGCAGTTTCAAGACCGATCTCAGTAATAGGCCTACCTTACATTACAGAAAGATGGCATTGGCAGCCGGTGTTAATTATTATCGGGGGAGGTGCAGTAAGACATAACTAAGGTTAACAGGATGAACAAATTTTCATGATGTAGGGCCTGGTAGGCAATCTATTTCAAACAAAATTTATTAAATAAAAGTCAAAAATAAAAATAAAATAGCAAATGATTTTTCACTGAATATGTAGGCTAAGCTTATATAGTTCAGAGGACCTCTGCCGAACCCCTGGCACTGGCTCACCGAACCCCAGGGGTTCGGTCGAACACTGGTTAAGAACCACTGGTCTAGTCTGAGTTTACAGGATTATGCTGGCTGCGGTCCATAGTATTTGGACTTGTTTCTGGTTGTCAATTTTCGGTAGAACTGAGCTGGTTGTTTATCTTTATTGCAGAAACAGGGAACTCCTATGTCGACCACTATGTGGCGCTGCTGAAGAATCTGTAAGTCCATTGTCATTTTGTTTCTCTGATGGCTTTTTGCCAGTTTTACTTTAAACTGCTATGAGAAGGATGTAGTGACAGAGTAACTTTACACGATAACTCATCATACCTTTCCAGGGCCACATGAAGGTTAGAGCGGACTGGGGTGTTGTGAATCCTCGAATGGCCCTCTTTGGCAGCCCAGGGCCACCACGTACATATATGTAAAAGTCATCAACTTTTTTGGGGGGGTGAAAAAAAATTTTTCTCTTGATTTCGGCCGCTCGTTCCCCCCCCCCACCCCCATGCCTCCACCCATGCATTTATTGTGTCTATTGTTCGTCCCAGGGTTGCTGTCTGACGAAGACATTTGATGGAAAGAGGGAGCAGGACCTGCGACAGCTGGCACGCCCCTGCGACTTAACCGGACGCAACCCAGCCGCCTTCCAGTCAACCGAGTATCCGTGCGTCTACCGCGAGACGGTCGTTCAAAAGGACGACCGAGCACGCTACATCGACCCTTTCAAGGATGTCATCACGACACCAAGCGGACGACGACTCATGTACGACTCGAGTCATCCCGACATGATCTTTGCGTCGCAGTGGTCGTCCGAGCTGGCTGATCCCCCTGGACCGTACTCGTTCCCCACCACGACGGAGCTCGAGCCAGAGATACCGTGGACAAAGGAAATGCAGTGGCAGGTTGGAAGATCAACTGCTCTGATTGTTTCGTTGATTGAAGCTCTGATTGTTACGTTGATTGAAGCTGATTGTTACGTTTGATGGAAGCTCTGATTGTTACATTTGATCGAAGCTCTGATTGTTACGTTTGATTGAAGCTCTGATTGTTATGTTTGATTGAAGCTCTGATTGTTATGTTTGATTGAATCTCTTATTGTTACGTTTGATTGAAGTGCAGATCTATTCATTGCGCAAGATATCTTGAATGATATAACTAACCCCAGTGCTTGATAGAAAAATATAATTTTGTACATCGTTACTATTGTAACCTTATATGTATTATATATATATATAATATTATATGTATATTATATATTTATAAGTATTAAAACTGGTGTAATTATTGCAATATTAAAATATGCTGAAGATTTTACCAGTACAGCAGTAGCAGTGAAAGACTCTGAGAAGAGAACTTTATAAGCAGGACATTTCCTTGATAGAATGTTATTTTGATTGCTACAAAGGAATTTGTTGAAGAATATTTAGTTGATATTTTAATTGCTACAAAGGAATTTGTTGAAGAATATTTAGTTGATATTTTAATTGCTACAAAGGAATTTGTTGAAGAATATTTAGTTGATATTTTAATTGCTACAAAGGAATTTGTTGAAGAATATTTAGTTGATATTTTAATTGCTACAAAGGAATTTGTTGAAGAATATTTAGTTGATATTTTAATTGCTACAAAGGAATTTGTTGAAGAATATTTAGTTGATATTTTAATTGCTACAAAGGAATTTGTTGAAGAATATTTAGTTGATAGGAAGGTCAGTGGTTATAGCCTTATAGGGCATTATTGGCTGATAGGAAGGATCTCATGGTCATTGGATATTTTGGTGCTTAGGTTTGATATAAAAAATATTTTACATCAATGACATAGTTCTGTTCACATTAGTTTTGTCTGTTTCTATTCACATTAGTTTTGTCTGTTTCTATTCACATTAGTTTTGTCTGTTTCTATTCACATTAGTTTTGTCTGTTTCTATTCACATTAGTTTTGTCTGTTTCTATTCACATTAGTTTTATCTGTTTCTATTCACATTAGTTTTATCTGTTTCTATTCAATGTGCCTTGACATATAACCGGATGTGATATGTCACCCTGATTATGTCTCTATTTCAATATATATATAATTATACATGTATATATATGTAGAATTGTATATCTATATACCAGGTATGTGTGTGTGTTTGTTTATTAGGTGGAGAGTGAAGTTGGGAAGTGGCCGACCAATCAGTGGAAGACCTGGACGAAGACAGCGGCTGCTCCTTGCTATGATGGCTACGATGACCAGATCCAGTACTCCAAGTACAAGGTCAACGTGCCATAAACACCTGCTTGTACATTGAGCGTGTCTAGTATTAATCTCTCCTAACACTAGACACAAATGCGATTAGAGCAACGCTCATCGTTGTTGTAAATGCAAACTCGTATAGCACCTCTTCAAGAGAATCACTAACTGCCTCGTTGCGCAGCACATTTCACTGTACTTAAAAGTAACGTTTAGAAACAGCATATAAACATCAATTGTCTGATGTACGAGCACAGTTGCTGTGGCTTGCACTTGTAAAAGCATAGGTTTAAATACTATTCGTTGAAAATAACTGCCTGGTAATAATGCACATTTCCTGTGGCATGCATTCTTAGCAGTTATGTCTAGGCACAGTATAACCTAATTTGTCTAACATACAGGAAATTGTGCTTTTCACCAATAATTTTTGCTTATGTTTTGACTGTAATGATACTATTTCTGACGCTTAGATCACACAGCTCTGCAGTATTGTTTGTGTAAATTTCACTTTTGACTCATTTCAGGAATAAAATATAATTGAAAACTTAATGTTCAATTTACGCTTTTACAAATTTAATGATGAATTTTTGTTTGTTTTTATAAATTTGTCGTTAACATTTTTCGTAATATGTCTGCAATTTTGAACTAAAAACTATAGCCAATCAGATCATTTGTTTTACAGTTCCTATTTATGATTAAGAATCTGATGTAAGCTGCTGTTTTAAATGTGTTATAACACAAAATGCAAATGAAATGTATTTAAAATGAGAATTGTTACTGTAATTTAAAATTACATGAAGTTTTACTTTAATCACAAATCTGAAATCCTGTGCAAAGCATATTGCTATAAACATTAAACATATGTTTTAAATTTATTGTTTTTTTGTAACTTTTGAAATCAGCATCAAATTCATGCGACAGAAGTTAAATTTTAAACCTCAAGTCTAAAATAATATAAAGGAAAATCAGCTAGCATTTCTTTTGTATATGGCTGCTTTCTAATGTTTCCAATATGTGTCAACTGCTGAATATAATTATGACATTGCCTTAAAGAAATTGTTCATGACAAAGAGCAGTTCTTTAAATTTCTATAAGCAGAGGCAGCTTTCTCCCTTGCCACATATCTTCCCAATAACCACAATCCATAAACAGATTTCTGCCCTATCGGGAATTTTAATCCTGAAACGTCGGACAACCATGCAAATCACTAAATTCATTAAAAATCCATAAAATGGTATATTTATAATCACATAGAGAACATATAAACATAAATTATACATAAACTCGACGAATCTATTCATGAAATGTGTTTATTTATGCTTATAAGTCACTATGTATTTTTAAAGTGCATTCAGTTGAATGCTCCAGGAAGGGCCCATCCATATCTTACGTATACAAAAAATCATTTTCGACCCCTCCCCTGTTGCAACTCGTACATTTGTCTGATTCTGCCCCATCCCCCTTTGCAAACGTACAAATATTATCTACCACCCCACCTCATTTATAAAGGCTAATTACCGGTAGCTAAAGTCATCTATAAAACATCTAATTTACCATTATATATTTTTGTTAAATATCATATTTGCCACCTAAATTTGTTAACCGTAATGGTTTTCTGTTTAGATCTTAAAAGAATTTAATTCTAAATTAAATCAAATCTGCCGGACAACTTTAGGATAATACAGACTTATAAATGGGATGATTTGGACATTGATTTGGACGTCATAATTAGATACTTATTTTGCATACGCACATTTTGTCAAGAATCCTCCCCGCTATACGCAAATTGCCTCAATTTGGCGACCCCTCCTTGTGCACGTAATATATGGGCACATTGGGCAGCTCTTAAGGAATTTGTCACCAATGCAACACACCATGACTTTTAGTACACAAATTTGCACATAATTTTCTTTTCGAAAGTAAACGAATGCTGGTAGTCAGTTTTTTTACATACGTCTTTTATAAATAGAGTATATCACTGTATATATGTGCATGCATTGCATATTATGTAAGTGCATACATAAAGTTAAGCCAGTGGAAGAGATCTTGCAATATGTTTGTGTTCTCGCATCGACTTGGGCCTACACAATTACATCACGGAGACTTGTGCAAACTCCTTACTGTAAGGGCAATATTTATTCTGGCTATGGACCAAAGGACCAATATATTGTAAGCAGATAGTTGATTTCTTCCAGTTAAGAACTGAAAGTGCCAGGCTAACAATGAGACCCACAGGGTGCGGACAACATTTATTTCTCGGATTTTCCTCTTCGCAGAACTGATGGCTGTAGCTGCTGTAATTGTCTGCATCGTGTATTATTATTGTTATTATTTTTTATGATTTCAACATTTATTAAAAGACCACTTAAACTTAAAACTAAATAATTATTAACATTCAATATCAAGTCAACAGAGTCTCATTCTAGACCAATACAGGGTCAACAAAGTTAAAATTCTTGGCCAACAAAGCCTTAAAAAATGGTATGCGGACTACTGATAAAGGGCCAATTGATCAGTAGTCCGCAGTCCTAGAACCTAAAAACGTCAATGATGGGCACACAGAGCTCGGACCAACTGAAACAATTCAACGAAAATCCCTAAATAAATGTGATCAGATTCTGTTCAACAAAGTCTTAGTTCAAAATAAAAGAAGCACAGCTGGGCTAACAAAGTGTTAAGTGAGTACATTTTCATAACTCATCTTCAAGCTGACAGACTTTCACAATATTATGTAACGAGCATAACACATTACAATTATGTCCGTAACAACAGAAACAACACAAAAAAGAATTGTGTTCACATCCGTGGCACCTATGATCGAATTCTTACAACGAATTGAAGACGTAAATTGGAGAGAGCGAGTTTTCCATTTTGCCCTTCACTGCAGACTCAGAAGTTCGATGTCAAAGATCAACGTTGCGTCAGGCGGAATAGTGCGAAGGGTCAAGGAAAAACAGATCGTGTTCACAGCTCACAGATTTTCAAACACCAATTAGCTCTGGATAAGCTTGGCTTTTTCCTTAACTATTATAGCATATGCTGGTACATGTAGGCTGGAAAGCAGCACCTTTAACAGGTCATTAAAGTCTCTCTAAGTTCAGATAACTAAAAAACTAAAATAAGAGTTGTTTGGAAAAATTTTGAGATCACCACACCTTATAATGTTGACTATAATCATGTGTTTGTATGCATGTATGCACACATACATAAGTTAATAACATAAGTTCTGCATACAAACACTTCTGAGATTTACTTCTGTTAAATATCTTCACACTGAAAACCTTGTTACAACTCAGTATGTTAGAAGTTATTGCAGCATTTTTTTCACACCGATTACAGCGTTACATTAATTTTATAAGCAAAGAAACACAAAGGATATACTCCCGGGTGTCCACGCTTGCCATAGGCGAAGTCGGGCGGACAGGTCAACGTCACTCGCTGGCCAACACTCATCTGCATAAACAGGCAATATAGAATAGGTCAACTTAAGTAAACAAGCATATTAAACCAGTTAGTAAGAGTCAGTGGAAAGTTCTGCATGCATACATGAAAATACACACACACACACACACATGCATAAACACACAAACAAACACACAGAGGACAGTAGGCTGTTTTCAGTTCAACCATCTAAAGGGGTGTACAAAAAGAAAGATAAAGATAAATAGCTGTAGAGAGTGGTAAAAACGCTACAAGCTACCAGTAAAGTATTCTGTTGGTGGATTACCGTCATCATGTTTGCACTGCAGTCAAAAGATCCTTTGGCTATATGGAACCACCTTTAATGTACCTTTCCTTCACCTTCATCACGTAACAATAGGAAACAAAATGTCAGGCCATAGGTCTACTTACTTTCTTTACTCCTTCATCCCATCCTGAAATAAAAAAGGCAAAACTTAACAAAGTCAGAAATTAACTCAGTGCATATCCGAATGTGACCAATGACCATGCCTGCTTACCCGATTTTGTTTTCCACCTAGAAGCATTATTATTATTATTATTATTAAATGAATTTGTAATGCGTGAAGGTCACACCGAAATGTGAATCTGAGGCACGGAATACATTAGACTGTGAATAACCTAGTACCTACAACTGAACTCTCTTCGGCAAAATTTTAAGAACTCTGGAGATTACAAATACAATGAAAAAAGGCACCAGTCACATAACATTACAAGAGAGATACCTGACTGACCTCTAATTACTTGTCCTTTGCCAATCTGAAATGTGAATGGTCGGCCACGATCCCTTGATGAATCAAATTTTGTGCCGTCAACCAACGTTCCTGTTCAAAACACGAATGTGTAACGTATTAAACATGCAACAAAAGATCCATGTTCTATTCTATTTTTGGATTTATAAAGCGCCTCTCGCAGTACAACCTAATCAGAGGCGCTCCCAGTGCAAAGAACTCCTGGAAAAAGAAAAGTCTTAAGACACCTGGCAGAAAAAGTAAAGCGTCCAGATAAAATCTGTGCACGAATAATAGTAGAAAGGCCATGTGATTTAGAATCATCCTTATTATGTTAAAATGCAGCGAAGAAAATTGAGCGCTAATTTTAGGCAATGTAACATTACAGACAAATTATACAGTACATTGTCTTGCTACAGACAACATGCATTGAAGACAAAATGCAGACAATTTATAACCATGTCAAAGGCACTTTGTCAACAAACATGCATTCGCACCAAACCATAAAACAACCCTTTTAAGAATATTTATTCATGGCAAAAAATAAGACATGTCACACAAATTATATAAGGTTGTGATCATGGGGGATTTCAGGCTGGGCGAAAACCCTTAGGGGTTTGCCAATTTCAGGCTACCTCTCACTGGCACTGACTAAACCTTTCCCTATGCAATTCACACTAAGCAGAAGATTATGACCGTCAACTGGTGTGCACTACAACTGGATAGACATTGCATTGATACGGTACGGTATCATTTCGGTACGGTACATTTCATTGCTGACCACAGATGTTTCCTTACCCACTGCTGGCAAAAAATAGCCACACCTCTAGCAGCTACAAGGAACAGGTCTATGACATTTCAATATTTTAAGTGGCCCAATGGACTGCAATATTTGACTGTGGCTTGTGGATTATAAAAAACGGCACGATTGAAGTATTTAATTTGATTACAATGTCGATGCAAATGTTTGCTCACCTGTATAATGTACCACAACCATCTGGCCATTCTTGGGATATGTACAACCTAAATAAAAATTCAGAAGACAAAATGCAACCGCAATGCAATTCTATGCAGTTTAGAGCAAACTAATAAAGCGTTTATTCGGCGTGGCCCTAGAATCATAAAGCCTGATCGTTTCAGTATGAAAGAGCACAGTTTGAATAATCGCTTGGAAGGAAAAAACTGAAGCTACTGGCCCAATGCGGTACAGCACAGCAGGGCCGTGTTTAAGGTTCTTCGAGTGTCGTTGCAAAGTGTTACAGCAGGGGCAAAGTACTGTTCGGCAGTCTTACAAGATTAGTCATTTTACAAAATCCGCTGTTCAATAGGCTAGCCCACGTGGTTTGTCGGCTGTGGTGGGTCATGAAGCACGCAATGTCGGTGAACTTAGTTAAAATAATGTTTTCTTACACTTACTGATTTTACAAAAGGTTCAAGTAACACTGAGACTCGCAATTTAAGACATTTGGCCAATACTAACAAAACTCTCTGCACAGGGGCATTCGGTGCACTGCACCGAATGGACCTATGTTAAACACGGCCCTGCAGCATAGAACACTGAACCAAAACAATAAGTCACCGGCCTACGCGAACTCACAACATTAAAATGCTTAACAAAACTCAGAACAGAGTTCACAGTTCCTTGGGGAAAAAACCTAGGTACTCAATGGATGCGCGATCCTGCATTAAAATTCGTACGGAATTTTCTCATCTACATCCTTTACTAGTGACCCCCACACCCTGCACTGCGCAACTAACCGCCATATAAATTGATGCGCATTTATCTAACAAGATCCAGTAACTATACTCCTGCGTGGATCGCATATAATGCATTACCATCTCCGTCTTTTATCGTATCTATCTGGACTCCCATTTGTATAATTTTTTACAAATCTGGCAATAATTGACAACTTGGTGAATTTGTTGTTGCTCAGGATTTATTCAACCTGCATTCACTCTCCATCGAATATGGATATAGAATGAGTCACACTCTGACTTTGTGTAAATGTAGTGACACCACGCGGAGAGTTTTTAAGAGACCGAGTCAAATAAATTATTAGCGCACGTTAAATTAACTGAATGTAAAAAAATCCCATTTAGCTTCATGGTAGAGCGCTAGAAATCTGAGCTTACCTGCTTACGACTTCGGTCGATTACGATATTCGTCTGAATGGTAGGCTGCTCCTTTATAGGCTAGACCCATGTGACATGTCTACATTCATGACTGAACAACTTCACTGGATTCCACTCTCGGCCTGTATACATACAATTTAAAGTCCTGATTTTGGACCTTGAGTCTCAAATGGGTCTTGCTCCAAAGTATCTTTGCGAACAGATACTTCGCCCCCTTTCTGTCACTTCGAAGCTTCGCAATCGCTGCGTCCTCTTAGGTCCTCTGATCGGCTTGACCTCTTTGTTCCCGCCAGGGCTCAATCCAGATAATTTGCCTGCATTGGTCCCTCCCCATAGAATAGACTTCCCCCATCAGTTCGCTCTGCCATCCTCTCTGGTAGCCGCGTAGCGTATCTTCGTACGTCTTTCTCTCGTCTAAGAAGTTGCCTTTTTATCAGGATTGAACACACGGAGCGCTTCTGAGGGGCTCTTGCTGCAAGAAGCGCTTTATAAATGGTCAGATAAGATAAGATCCTACCTGAGATTCTTGAAACTAAGTCATGGTCATTGGTCGGTGACCGACAGTTAGCATACCACAGATTTGCCTTGACGTCGGTAGTACAGTGGTTAGCGCGCTGGACTGTCGACCAAGAGGTCGGGGATTCAATTCCCCGCCGGGGCAGAAATTTGCAACGAGATTTCTGTTCCACAAGCACCCCCTAGCCGACTCAGCTATGATGAGTACACTGACCTCACGGTCAGTGGATGATGAGACGGCGAGGGAGAGGATTGGCCACCGCCCTCATATGCCGAGGCCTTGAAAATGAACCCAGATAACACCGACTCAGGGGACCCGTGCGGTTTTCTCCCGGGGTGCCGGTGCGGTTTTCTGACGGGTTTTGACCGCGGTTATGACGCGGGTCCCGTCAGGTGCACCCCGCGAGCTTGTCGCCGTCTACCGACTCTACCGGTATATGCTTTTATTCCGACGCCATTTTGCATGCCGTTTCGAATGCACGAGTACTCTGAGATCGAGATTTGTTTCTCTTGAAGGTAAGTTTAGGTTTTATTTATTACGCCAAAGAACATGCACCTATCTATATCAACATTTTAGGTAAATGCTGCGTCTAATTTTGGTCGGAATACTTAATAGGCGCGACGCAGATTGGGTTAAGATTATGGACATTATGGACAACACGTGCTGGGGGTTAGCCTAAAACATGTTCTGCTTCGATTGATTTATGCATTGTTTGCGTGTCCGTGAGTGTTTAAGTTGATCTTTGATAGGGGAATTGCTTATTATGTTAATCATATCGGCCTTATGCCTCGTGTGCACTGAATTTCGTTTTTATCTACAATACTAACCTCTATAAAATTCGTGGCAATCGTGTATTTTAGCGTCGTAAATCATTAACCATTGCGTGGGTTTCAGCGTTGCTTGAATACAAGTCGTATTGACGAAAAGAATTCGGTAAAGGTATAGGGATGTAGACCGCGTACGAACGCTACAATTTTTATAGATTCAGGTAGCTAAGACCGTAAGTATCCAAACGCACCTATTCCCGTTATCCGGAAACGTTCCGAAGATTTTATATTAATTTTCTAAAATGTATAGGAAATCCCATGTTAAAATTAGCGGCCCACGCTAATCCGCCATATTTACACACAATTTTAACGTCGTGTGTTTTCATGACGTCACGTCATTTGGTGTATAAATATGGCGGTCGGGCGTGAGCCGCTAATTTTAACATGGGATTTCCTATACATTTTAGAAAATTAATATAAAATCTTCGGAACGTTTCCGGATAACGGGAATAGGTGCGTTTGGATACTTACGGTCTTAGCTACCTGAATCTATAAAAATTGTAGCGTTCGTACGCGGTCTACATCCCTATACCTTTACCAAGAATTCTTGCTAAATAGAGGTATGGTGGGATTAATTTAAATGATTTTTAAAACTGAAATTGAGGCGGACTTTATGACAATAATCTCGCTGAAATCAAAGCTGGATTGGTGAACAGTAATTTTTGATTCAACAGAAGTGATTTTGCCAATAAAAATAATTTCTGCCTAAATGGAAGCGCAATTGATTAAAAACAAATTCTTCCCTAAGCAGAAGCTGGATTGATGAGTAGGATTCTTGCCACACTAGAAGTTAGATTGCTGCAATAAACAAAAAATTTACGACACTAAAATGCATGATTACCAAATTCGTTTGAAACTTCTGATTTTATGCCCTATTGGTAATCCCGAAGACTGCGTGCCTGTATATGAAACAGTATGGTTGCCAACGACTTAGCTAAATTAGAGCGCTGTGACCTATCAGTCGCATCCCTGATAAAATGCGCTCTATTAAGTAAGTCAACGCAAAATCTAGGTAAAAATGGCCAGGTTAATAAATTTATAAATGAAGGAAATATTCAGTAACTACAAGCAAATGTAAAATTCGAAACTAGAGCTGAAGCGCTCTATTTTAGCAATTTCTTGAGCGGCGAAACTGTTTACATGAACAGGCATGCAGTCTTCAGGATTACCACATTATTAGTCTTTGTTTGCTTTTATAATTGTCTTTATTTGTCTTGTTTACACAATGTCTGTCATCGTTAAATTTTTGCTCGTGTTTTGCTGTATTTGCAGTTTATGCAAGTAATTTTCACCCACTGATTGCAAAACAATTTGATTTACTGCCAGTTGAAAGTAAATTTTAGACTAGACAAGCATTGTATAAAAGTCATGACTTCTTATCTGATATGCCTGTTTTAGAATTTAGGTGTGGTGAAGAAAAATATTCCTTAAAAAACAGCACGAGGAAATGGTCGAGGACGAGTTGGCTGTTTGGTTTGAGAATTTTATGGATCTTGGCACTCGACGACGTCGGCCGTTGAAATCTGCGCCTTTCAGAAAGACCGAACATCATTTAACATTATCATTAATTTTGATTAAATAAAGAACTTCGATAAATTCTGTTGAATAAACTGAGGTGTCATTCAAAGCTATTGTTGATTATTTATTCCTTTAACTGTGTTTGGTAGACAAGACATAAATCAATATTATGTTGGAAACCACTCGGAGTAACTTATGAAAACATTATGTTCGTGTTTCACATTTTTTCCAGGAATTTCGTGTGTTTAAAATAGGCTACTCCTTGTTTCATTTTGTTAGCATGCAATTTTTAACTCTATTTTCATGCACCTATTTCATTTTAATTAGGTTCGTGTACCTAAAATGTGCAATGCATGATTGTAACATGGTTTTTGCAACATATTGAGTTTTATATTTGTTTTTAAAAGTTTTGCATCAAACTTCAAAATGACAAAAAATAATTGCTCCAGCTTTATTCAAACTCAGAATAAAAGGTAAATAATTCAATATCTGTTGCTCTTTGCTTGAGTTTGAATAAAGCTGGATAAATAATTTTTTAAAATCATTTTTGAGTTTGATGCAAGACTTTTGAAATGATGAATGAAACTCAATACATGCTGTAAATATGACGTTAAGGGATGGTTCTAGTGTGTGGAGCACATAATAGCACAGTTCACAATACATTTGGCATATTCTGGGCATCGTTTTTCAGTCCTGGGAATGATCTGCGTAGACTGGCGGGCTAGCCCGTATGGGGCCCGTCCGGAAACCGGGGACAGAACCCGCCGGGATCCCGCCGGGTTCCCCGTACGGGTCCCGTGAGTCAGCCCGTATGGGACCCTTGAGGTTCCCGAATGGGCTGGTTATCTGGGAAGTCGCTAACACTTCATCCCCATTGGCTAGCCCTTCGGGCTAGCTAGACGGGATCATCATCATCCTACACTTTAATAAAAGTGTATATACGTAGATTATGCTTTCACCAATTATGGTTAACATAACTTAAAAGGTTTAGTGGTTATAGTGATATGTATACAGGTTGATTATAATGCAGCCAAGTAATTGAAGTAAGCTTAGTCAACCGAGATATAGATTTCGAGGTTCAAATTTCCGTTAGTCAGGAAGATGGGATGTCTACTTGCGCTCCCTAGCGAATTACTATGCCATAACGTGCTGGAGACGGGAGCGCCTCTGAGTAGTTTCCTTGAACAGGCGCTATATAAAGTACTTGAATGAATGAATTAGGTAACTGACCCTACACGTACTCTTGGACTGTAGACCTAGAACAGATTATCATGACAGTGTTGAGAAAGAATACTTTATTCATGATGCGCAGAGTAACAAAATTGGCTCATGGCAGTTTAGTTCAACTGCTGCTGGGTTAATACAATGCTCAAGTTTATATAAGATTAGATCAGTAGTGTAGTCCTAAAAAATGAAGAGGGGGAACGCTCTTTATAATAATATTATTGTAGCGACTGATATAACCAGCCGCCACGTATTTTTGGTTTCTATTATATTATTATATCATTATTTCCTTGAATTCTGCATGGTATTTTCGGGGTCCAATAATTAGATATATATTATAATATTATTATTTTTGAGCTGCATTCGGTGACCTACATAATATTGGTGACCTAGATTTTAATGTTAATTTCGATTTTGACGCGAATTGGAGCGTTCACTGACGTAGGCAGGTCGCTGCAGCTGCCGTGGCAAGTTTTATCGATCGATATTCGTGTAACTTTCTCACGGTATCGGCCTTTGGCGGCTCGTATGGAGCGACGGCCAAAGGAGGAGGGGAGGCCGATTGAGTCGTCGACCGTGCAGTCGCGCATACACGCAGCGAGGCAGAGGCAGTAATCGCTGATACATTGAAACAGATAGAGAAGGACAAACGCGAAGGCATGGAGCGACAGCCAAAGGAGGAGGTGAGGTCGATTAAATATCACCGACCGATACAATCGCGCGTACAGGCAGAGATACCGACGCAAACGTCGCTGATACATAGAAACAGACAAAGAAGGACATATGTCTGCGTGTGGTCTGTGTACGTCGATACGTGCAATCGCTGTCGCACGGTTTGACTGCGCATTGGTAGTTTTCCATCAAGGCCTTCGCGTGTTGAACTGAAAGGTTGAATCGGTGCGCTCAGTGTCGACGTGACCTGAGGCAGGGAGGCAACACGAGGCACGTGAGGCAGTCTTCTTGTGCGCATGCGCAAGCGTCACCCCTAGGAAGGTTATATAAGAGGGACGCGGACCCCGCAGGCAGAGTTGCGGCAGATTTCAGGAAGGATAGACGTAGAGCTCTGGAGAGCAAGTTACAAAATCAGAGTTTGATTATTTTAGAAAGGTGATAGTTTATTTAAGTCAGCGTGGATTCGTCGTCTGAGTTATTGCGTTGTCACGCTTGTTCTTCACGGATTCTGTACGGGAATTCTAAAAGCGGCAAGGAGCCGATTGCATTGCGGTTTTGTGTTAGGAGCGAATCGTCAGCGCCGTACGTGGTTCTGTTTTCGCATCTTCGTAAAGGAGTTAAGTCTTTCGTTCTGGCTTTCGATCTTTCTGTCGTTTGGATCGAAACCGCTCGGTTTTCAGGAATTTCTTCTGTCGTCGATATCTTCTGCATAGTTTGCCTACGGGCGTCAGTTTATTATTGAATAGTTTTTCGTGGATTCCCCGTTCTCGACGTGTCAGCTCGGTCTTAGCGTCCAGTCAGCGTCGGTTGTTGCGGATTCCTCCGAGCCACTTATCGGCGACGCACGTCCTGGATTCGACGCTCCATCTGCGCCTTTCCTCGCATGACGTCGCCCTTGTCCTGTGTCTCTAGTAGAAGGTACAATTTTACTTGGGTTTTCAATGCAGAATTCATTCTGGTCTTTTGGGCTAATAAATTAAGAATGGCACCTGAGCATAAATTGGGGATTCATTTTGTCTGCTCCGATTGAAGTCTGTTTGAATTGTGTTGCATATTATCAGTTGCTTTAAACTGTAAGCTTTTGATTAACATTGCGAATAATTATTAAATGTTTCTGATAATAATAAGATCCATTGATTAAACTTTCGGATTTACTTCTTGCTAGCGTTAGGATTCGACATAACCAAAAACTTGTATAGCGCCATGGATAGAAGCGGAGCATCAACTCCCTCGCAGCCATCTAGACCACCATCTGCGTTGGAAATAGGCATTTTACTAGAGGCCATACAAACGAATTCTAAGTCCTCCCAAGAAGCCCTGACTTCTATGCAGACTAATGTTCAAGACGCTATTTCCTCGGTGAAAACTGATGTGCAGGCAAATGCCAAATCCACGCAAGATGCCATTCAGGCTAATGCTAGAGATACACAAGAGGCGATCTCCTCTGTGCACGGTGAGGTAAGGAACACACAAGAAGCGATTGCTTCCGTGCAGGACAATGTCAGGGAAGCGCTGACGGAAGTTGTCGCAAGAATTGAACGTTTAGAGATGTCGCCTATTCCGGCTTTAAAATCTGTTGTGGGTTCGAACCCAGGAGCAAGATCTCCTATTTACCCGGTCACGGACATGCCTTACCACTCGACTATCGGCCTGGAAGGAGGTTTCGGCGCGAGACCGAAGGACTTACCTCTTCCGAAGAACCCTGGTACCCTGCGCCGGAGCGAAAGACTGCTAAGCAAAGCACCCATTTCTTACCGAGAGCCAAGTAGCAGGGAGGCTCGGCCGCCTCCGACTAGAAGGGATTTCAACCCGAGCGCTACCGCTTCTCTTCCTCCCTCCATCTCTTTGGACTACGGCCCACAACAGTACGCGGCCCTCGCACACGTTGGACCGGGAGTGGCGACCCCGGGAGTGTACGCGGGGGCGGGCGTTACATTATTATTAGTAGTATTATTATTAATATTCCATTATCCCTAGAAAAAAGTGGGGGAACGGCGTTCCCCCGCATTCCCCCCCAACTACACCACTGGATTAGATCAATTAATGTAAAAACTGTATGAAGACTAACAACCTAGTAAAACAGTCCAACGACGCTGTTCAGGAAATTGGTGAAACTTGAAGATAATTACGACTCATAACTTACTATTATGCTCTTCACAATAATGACAATTGACAAACTAAAAACTCTCATAAACTCAGCTAAGCAACTCTGACTGCACACAATCAGTTGGAAGACAAAAGGCTGCAAAGGAAAGAACTGGACAACAGCCTGAAACGAAGTTGCAATAACTTCATGTCCATGGCTCAAAATGGCTGTCTCGCAGAGCAGGCTGAAGGGACCACTCATCTTCTGTTTATCCATACTCTTTCTTAATCATAATTAATATTTATCATTGTAAAATTTGAATAGAGCCACAGTTATCTAGTACAGTCTGAATCAAATGTAAAAGCATTAGATTTTAAAGAAATAAAATAAAATAATAACACCGATAACAATCAATGAAGAATGTAGAAGAGGTTCTGGGGGCTTGTTTCCATACAGATTAAAAACTCAATAATTTATATAAATTAGTCAAATGAAACATTCTGCTACATTCAGGCAAATATTAGACAGTCATAATTATGTACACAGCACCTATGAAAAGTTCTTTAAGGTAAAAAGGTGCTACATAAATGTTCAAATTCACACATAGGGCCTACACAAGTTCTATATCAGTAAGACTCCTGAGGTTCACATGCCTAAAACAATGTGGTATTTGTAAATAACAATCACTGTTATTTTAAAGGATATTAATTTTAAAAGGCTTTATAAAAGTTTTTCTATATCCATGGGGCGCAGTGTAGTCGGTATGTTCATTGCGATGCAGCCGGAGGGTTGCAGGTTCGAATCCACCTCAAGTCGCCACGTAGGGACCTTGGGCAAGTCCTTCTCTCACAATTGCTCAGCGCTTTGGCGTGAAACTCCGATGCAGTGTCCGCTCTGCATTCGGGAGCGCCTCTGATTAGCGAGAGCTTGAAAGGGCGCTATAACAATTGCACATAAAAACACATAATTTGATACACTTGATGCATCATGAGAAATGTGCAGTTCAATAATGTGATAATTTTTGGCAATGCACTGCTCACAATCTGAAATCATGCAAAAGCAGAGAAGACACGATTGTAATTATTAAAGAAGGACGATAAAATTCTGTTTGCAAGCAAGAGCAACTGTACGTCTTCTTCACTCTTTTAAAATCCCGACCTTCATGAACTTTGTCAACGTCTAAAAGCAAAAAAAGGTAACACTTCTTAGTTATAGATAAGGTCCACAACATGCTTTAATGGCAGCAATGGAATGTACAAGTATACCTCAGAGGTATGGTCCCTCAAAGTAAGGTAAGGTAAAGAAGTTGCTCAAATCACATTTTGCTCTCTGTAACAACTGATCTAAGTGTACAATTATATTTAAATTAAATTAAATTTATTATGTAGATACAGTAGGAAGGCAAGCTATAAGAATAAAGATCATGGGCGGAGTTAACAGGGGCTAGGGGCAGCAATAAAATAAATGGGGTGGAGACAAAAGGCTGCTCAGGCAGTTGACAGTCAGCGACCATTTAATTTGTGGGCCGCCCATAAATCACGTCACGCAATTTAGGAGGATTCTGACCCCCATCATGTGTCAACCCATATGTCCCATATTATATCTGGTAAGAAACCGTCACACAATATCATCACAAATTTGTGATCTCTAGGTGCGTGACGTCATTTATGGACGGTCCCTTGACATAAAACATAGCAAGCCTTAAACCATGGATATGGAGGTAAAAGAAAAAAATACATACATCTGCAATCTACCACTGACAGTAATTTCAAGAAGTAAGACTAAGCGTAGCAAAACCTGATCTACCGGATTACTGCATTCAGGTGTAATTGTTACATGTACGAAGAGACTTCCAGTCGTCAACGGGTCTCCCTTTAGCGTCTTCAGGTGAACTGTACGATATCCTGCAGCAAAAAATACAGACCATCGAGAATAAGGAATATAGTAGGATACGATACCTCTCCACTCTTTAGACCATGATGACATATTTATTACCTGGGTCTGATTGCCACTGCACAGCATCATGTCTCTTCTATCCTCTTCCAACATAATCTCTTAGGCTTTTTTAAGGTTTATCATCAAATGGTACATATGAGGACGGACAACTGGCAGATATAGCCATCTATAGCACACTTAACTGCTCCTCTTCACATACCTCTGTTATCAAGCTGTGGATGTCTGAATTAATACTCACTTTGTATGCATGTACATAATGCATGTACGTATGCATTTGTGCTGTTCTTTGAGGTAAAAGTTGCTACATAGCTCTGTTGACTCATCAGGTGGCCTATCTCAACTATCTCTCCACTCTTTAGACCGTGATGACCTATTACCTGGGTCTTGTTGCCACTGCACAGCATCATGTCGCTTCAATCCTCTTCAAACATATCAGTTAGTCTTTTTATTGCTTTAGCACTTTCAAAACAAATTAAGCAACAACACAATGTTTAGCTTTAGGGCTAAAATTGAGTGTCATGGTCCTTGAATTCATCTAAGTGATGTCTACGGTATCATTGCATTGGCTGTGGTGGCAATGTGCTGTTGCACGCAATTGCTCAAACACAATGAGTGAAGAAAACAAAGACTTGTCAGAGCAAAAGAAAATGATGAGTCATTCAGTTGCTAGGTTACCGGTTGCCAAGGCATTCATGGGGAGACCATACTGGGCAACAATGATGTCCCTCTTGCGCTCCTCGTTGTCATAGACGCGAAACAACACGACCGCCAGATCGGGACAGTTGACGACAAACTCAAACTCTTCGTTCCACACTGGATGGAACCCTGAAAAAGAAAAGTAACCAACTATACTAAGGTATGGTGCTACATGGAAAGATAACTTAGAATGTGGCTAGTAAGGTTGGTCAGAGTAACTTAAGAAAAAGTTAGGGTTTAGTGGGTCTAGCATAGCATAAATGGTAAAGTTAGGTAAGGCAAGGAGGAGTAGGGTAAAGTAAGAAGAGATTGATGCAAGGTTGGCTAAGATAGGGTATAATGGGCTAAGGTGAAAAGATAAGGTAATGTCAGTTAAATAGGTATTGTGATATGGTAGTGTAAAGGTATCTAGTAAATATGATGTGTGTGCCACTAGAGAGATGTTGAGAGATAAGAAGAAAGGAAAAGAGAGAGAGAATGTGATTTACCAATCTCTTATCGAGTACAATGTCAGGATTCTGGTGGGGAATTCGCCTGCATCTCTTTGCTACTTGAAGACCTTTCACTTATTTATTTATTTAGCTTTTGCAGAACGCGTCCAGGCTCCAGCCACTGAACAGCAGCCTCATCAGCCACATGTAAGGCGGTTAAACCACCCGGAAAGCGAGTTGTTTTGCAGTCATTTCTCTTTTCTTGGGCTTGTCACGTTGAGAGCACTTCTGAATAGCTCTGCTGTGACAAGTGTCTTACAAATGTTCATTATTAGATTAGATCGATTAAAATGCAGCACTCCGCGATCTTGGTCTACGATCTCACTTGAAGTGAATCTTGATTCATGTCTTTCATCATGAAAACGTAACAACAGAAACCGTTCGACTAGATAGATGGATGGTTGGATGGATGGATAGATGGATAGATGGGTAGATGGATAGATGGATAGATGGATAGATAGATAGATAGATAGATAGATAGATAGATAGATAGATAGATAGATAGATGGATAGATAGATAGATAGTTTTAGATACCCTTGTCGTCGATGGTTCTTGTGCGTTCATTCTGAATGTCGGATGGAACGCCGCAGATGTTGATTTTGACGAATGGATCGAGAACACTTGACTCCTTCTGGTTCACTGGCTTCGGCAACTGATAACCGCTTATCACCTGGACAAAATCAACAGCAACAGGTAAGGTATAGTACATTAGAATCAGACCATGATAGGCAAGCAAAAGGTAAGGTAGGATATGGCAAATAAACAAACCATAGAGTAAGGCATGCAAAGCAAGTGCAGCATTTCCCAATGTGTATTCCACGCAACCCAAAGTTGCAAGAGGCCATGATGCGGGGAAGGTTTCCATGATGAAAATGGATAACAATGCTGTGTGAATTACTTACTGCATTATAAATCAAATTCCCTAATTAAAGACTGGGTTCAGTGAGCAACTTTATTTAACATAATTTCTAATCTAATTTTCATGGATTAAAATTGTGCATACTCATAACTATTAAAAATCATCAGCATAAAGTCATAATGCAAACACAGAAACACATCGATGTTGGGTTCCATCGAAATATGTTTAGTTAAAAAGGATTCCGAAGCAAAAAATTATTGAGAAGCACTGCACTAGCACATGGAACGAGAAGGTATGAGTTTGAAGGTAAGCCATATTCAATTTCGTCCTTTTAATTTCTGACCAATCTCAAGCCATTTCAAAATCAGTTTCATTTTTAAAATATGAGATTTTTTATCATTCCAACCAAGAGAAGTGGTTTCAGAAGCAAATGTCTGTGTTTCTGGCCAACTCAATCCTGTAACTAGATCAGATTAGAATAATTCTAGTCACCTTGATGGTAAGTTTTCGTTTCCATTCAGCAGGATATGGTCCGTTTGGTTTGTAGAGAATTGATTCTGAAATGTAGCAGGATGCAAAGCATTACAACTGAAATATGTTCAAAACCAAAGCTGAACACCAAGAAACACAATGCTCAATTGATGGCACAGGCTTACCACATTAACACAGTTATCAATTTATCCATTAGGCCTCCTTATAACTTTCCCACAGTTTAAAATAAATCAAACTAATACCGGTAATTAGGCTAAGTAAGATCATTAAAACGTAAATAACTTTAAAACATTAAAATCAGAGGTAGACATAAATGATTTTTCTACATCACGATGCTGTTTTCTACTCGAGTCAAATTCATTTTCAGTTGAATGCCAGAACTTCATAGGTCCCTAGAATATACAATTTACCCTTCTTTATAGGACATGGCTGGGAGCGCCTCTGAGTCGCCCTGTTGAAGGGGTGCTACATAAATTTTTGAAAATATACAATTTACCCTTCTTTATTGGCCGTGGCTTGGAGCGCCTCTGAGTCGCCCTGTTGAAGGGGTACTATATAAATTTTCGGAAAAGATTAATGAATGAACAATTGTATAATGTATTGAACAGCAGACCATTTCTCATGAACTCTGGCTTCAGAACGAATCCACATCTTCCATTGTCTTCAAACATTCCACGATTCATAAGCATCGGTGTATCGTGCGTCTGACAGTTCAGTGCAACTGAAACCAGAAATCATGCAACAAAATATCTGTACAGCTTCCAAAAAGATATTTCCCAATTACAATTCAATTAATCAATCTGTTTGCAGCCACGTAAAAAACCAGCTGATTCAGCAAACACTTTACGTAACAATGCAAATTCTATATGGTGAGTGTTCAAAGCCTTCATCAAAAAGCTCTACAAGGTGGGCACGGTGGTGTAGTGGTGGTGTTCATTGCCTTGGAGCCAGAGAGTTCCATGTTCGAATCCAACTCAAGTCACCTGTGCAAGTCCTTCACTCGCAATTGCTCGTGCGCTTCGGCATGAAACTCCAATGCAGTGTCCACGCTCTAATCGAGAGCGCCTCTGAGTAGAAAATCTGAAGGGGTGCTACAGAAATGGAGAAATAAATTGGAAACCGAGCATCACGATTCACCATCGCATCTGGATCCAGTAGACTTACCGATCTGGCATCCAGCTCGCCACAGCGGCTGCGGATAGAAGTTGGCGGAGTTCATGCGAGTGCCTTTCGGATAGACGCGACTCAGCTGCCATGTGTTGTGCCGAAGGAAATCGTCGCTCTCTTCTTCCACCAGATCCAACGCCTTCGTCTCTTCCAACGAAGACATGTGACGAAAATCGGCTAAGTTCGAAATAAGAAAATAAATTTTTAAACATCAATTAAATAGAAAGAAGAATCTAAAAAAAATAGAATGATGTCAGTGTCTCAATGTAACATATAATTATTTATGTCAGAGATACAGACACAGTTTTAATTTGTTTTTTATCAACTCCACTCATAATTAAAACTGCAGTGTTATAATAATAATAATACAAATAATAATAATAATAATAATAATAATAATAATAACAACAACAATGATAATTATAAGATTTAGGTGTCTCTTGCATAACTTTATAACTCTCTTGGGATACCACTTTCGGTAAAATAATGATACGAGTGAAAGTCTAGTCCCTATCATTAGAGACAACACTTTCCACAAATAAAACAATTAAAATAGCGAAAGCAATATTAAAATATTAATAACAACAGCTCCTAGCATAAATTTTTAAAATCCTGGGTTAAATAATAATAATAATAATAATAATAATAATAATAACAATAATATATGCAAGAAAAGCTAGTCATTCAAGACCAGAATAACATAAGTTATTGTAACAGAAATAAATAACAAGTATAAACCTCCTGAAGTACAACTTGACTAAAATAAATTGTCCCATATGAAAGATTGAATTATATATAATTAAATATGCTGAAACAGCTCCACGTCCGCCCTCCTGAATCATAACTTTATTCAAATAAATTACCCTAAAAGAAGGAATAAATAAAAATAATAATTTAAAAAATGCAATGTCCAAAAAAATCTTTTATAGGTCTATACAGGCTACAGCTTCAAACAGTTCCACAAACATTTCTCTTTTGCCTGTTTGAAGCTTTTGAACGAGATGCTTTGACAGATGACGACGCAGTCGGATAATTCCTGCGCCAACTTCTGTTTCTTCGATCCTTTCTCCTGCTTCCTCTTCTCCACTTCCTCCTTGACCTGTTCATCTGGCATCTCTGCTGCCTCATCCTCATCACTCACCTCCTCCACCTCCTCTGGCACAACTGCTGCAGCTGCTGGCAGCTTCTTACACTGCACCAACACAAACACAATTGTGATCTAGTTAACTGTGTATTCATTTGCTAATCAAAATATTACTCTAGTTTTCTTAATAGCATTTCCTATTGCATAGACTAGTGCAAGGAACCTTACAAAATACTGTTCTTTGTGCCATGCTGTATAGATGTTCGCTTACAGTTGCAATCATAAATGTATATACACTGTACAGTGTATGTACGAGCACCTGTTATAGCACCCTTCAAGCTCTCTGCTCAGAGACGCTCCCGACTACAGCACGGACACTAAATCAGAGTTTTACACCGAAGCGCATGAGCAATTGCGAGTGAAAAACTTGCTCAGGGACCCTACGTGGCGGCTTGAGGTGGATTTGAATTCGCAACCTTCCTACTCCAAGGCACCAAAAATACACAAGCACTACCGCACCCCAGAAAACGCTGAGCACCATCGATCCATTCCACTGAAACATTAACATCACATAATCAATTAATCAGCCTAATAGAAAAATGAAAAGTAAGCAGCTTTAATAGGTGTTCTTGAAAGGTGCTATATAAATTCATAGCTTATATGTAGATGCACTATGTCGCAAGTTTCAGATAAGGTTAGCTAATGTGAGGGGAATCTAATTGCTTGTACCTTCACGATTATTTTGCCCTTGAGTTCGTTTGGTGAGGGAAGACAAGTCGAATCGTCAGAAAGAGGTTCAAGCAACAGCCTTGCTAGACGACCAAGTCAAGAAATTAACTAATTAATTTATTACAAAATCCTAATTAGTACTATTTCCCGTTTCATACACAGGTAATAATACATAGAAATGTGTACAATAGTAGTCCGTCCAGTAACATGCTGGGTCTCTAACCTAACAAGTTACAACTGCAGGTTTGAGCGTGCTGAGGAAGTTATTTGTAAAAACCCTGGACATTGTGGACAAGTCGTTTGCACATAATCACTTAGAACTGTCATCAAACAATGGTAATCAGAGAACCTGCAATGTACACATTCAATATATTCTGGACACTGGAATTCCCACTCAAGAGAACAAATTGAATTCCTGGGCTTTGGAAATGAATCCCTCCAGCCCTCCTTTAGTCAAAGGTAACGACAGGGTGAGAATCGCCGAAGGGGTTGGGGGTTTCAACCGCCAGTCTTTCTTAGAGCCCCTGTTAAAGTATGTTTTTCACACCCAAATTCCAAATGGATCATTGTCCAACACCCCCTCCCCCAGTTATTTTTCCACAATTCTTACACTGGGCAACGATAGCACTTCTTCACACAAAAATTGAGGCATTATACACAAGAGTTTCAGCCAAAATATTCTAACTTCTCCACATCCGAGGAGAGGAGGTCCAGCTCGATATATTAATGCAAGAAAGGATACATCCAAAGATAGATCTCATGTTTGCAGCCATGATCTTCTGCTGTTCTATAGAACAATGGTTCTCAATTGATAGGATCACTGGGAACCTACAAGCCAAAAAAGAAATCAAAATATCAATCAGTTAAATTAAAAAAATCAGGAAGTAAATGAATCACCCAATGAATTGTTTATATTAATCAATATTAATCAATGTTAATCAATATTAATCAATGTTAATCAATGTTAATCAATATTAATCAATATTAATCAATGTTAATCAATATTAATCAATATTAATCAATGTTAATCAATATTAATCAATGTTAATCAATATTAATCAATATTAATCAATATTAATCAATGTTAATCAATATTAATCAATGTTAATCAATGATCACTGACTGACGGCGTAGTTGGTTAAAATATATGAGAATCTTTTACATGTCTGTTATAAAGTGTTCCAGTAGAATAAATCTTTTGAGTCTACGAACTTACTCTGAAGTCTCGAACGCGTGCTTGTTGATCGCTTCAATGACATCTCGGAAGGAAATGTGAGGCGTTAAAGTGTAGCCGTGATATATGACTGGTTGGCCCTCACTGCCATTCCAAGAATCAACTACAACACGGTATTACTTTATGACATAAATTTATTTATTTTGCTTATCATTCATTCATACATTCAGTCATTAAATAATTATATCGCACCTAAAGCGTATAAGATAGTTTATGAAATAAACACACACACGCACGTACACACACGCGCACAACACACACACGCACACGCGCACACGAACGTGTACAACTGTATATGACTATATTTTGCATCCTAACAAAATAATGACTAACGTTCAACACATCGACATCCCATTTTCAGCGCTCGAACGTAGCAATCAACTTTACTCGGACCTTTCAGCTGATCGTCTGACAAATACCTAAAAACAATCACCAGATTCATCAATCATAATAATTCCGTCTGTTTGTCTGCCTGCTTTGAATGATTTAATACATAAACTGAGATAAACACATAACAAATAATAACATTTTGATCACAACTAATATGATCAGGATAAGTTCGTGAGAATAATAAGCACAATCCAAATACAAGATTCCCACGCATGATTTTGGTGTGCTATGGAGCATGGAATGCCCCACCCCCTGTTACACTGCTCTATGTGCCCAGAATCTCAACACTGTCCTATTTAACCATAGTTGGGCCAAGAGTGCTTCTTGATAGCCTACTTTGAAGAGGCATTACATAAAATTTCCTAAATAATAATGAATGTAAAAATGATAATTATTATTATTTATAACAATAACAATAATAATAATAACAATAACTTCTAGGCATTCAACAACAGCTCCAAGCATAATGTTTTGAAATCCCGATGAATCTGAGGTACCTCGGGTAAAAAAAGTACCTCAGGGCAATTCTAAAAATATAAAAATAATAATAAAATAATAATAATGATTTGATCAGATGATTTAATCAACGCACGTATTATGCGACGCACTGATGAAGTAGTGGCAGAGTGGTTGGTCCATGTCCTGGAAGACTTTCCGACTACGGGAGCAACACGCATTCATCCATTCTGACCGCACCATTGCGTGGAAACCTAAACGAGAAAAACAGCCACTGCAGAGAAGCATCAAGTGGTGCTCTTTTCAGCCGTGCTGGGGTCGGGAGTGCTCCCGAGTAGTAGCCCTGAAGGGGCGCTAAATGTGTAAATCTTCGTAATGAATACATGCATGGATTAAACTTAGAGTATGCTTTAAATTACAATCATTATTTTATAATCAGATATTTATATCACGCCAACTTATAAATTCATTTAAGAAGTATGGGTGCTGAAAAGAGATGTATATTCAGTTGTATATAAAAAAGATTCAACAAAGATATGGAATGGTATACCGAATACAACATACTTATTTGTAACTGTGTCACGTTAGCTATTTAATTTCCTTCAAACTTACTTGCACCAATAACGATGGTGCCAAATGTAACTGTGCATCAGAAATCCCTCACAAAGTTTGAAATATAAAAACTCTTAGATCATTAAAAACATGCTTTGTCTAGTTTACCAATTTTATGTAAGCCTTTACTTCCAATTTCTATTCAGTGGCCACTCTTACCATTTTGGGGGCCAATTACGTCCCCTAAAAACCAGCCATAAAGGCTAGATTGGCCACTGCATCAAGCTGTTGGTCTATAGATATGAATTAATATAAGATAAAGATATAACTTGAATAACCTGGAAGACTTAGAAGGTGTTTTTCTTTGAAGTCAGGACATGCCTCACATGCCTCGATCATCTTTTGAATCTCCTCTGTACTAAGCACCTCCTACAAATTCACACAGACCTTTCTATCATATCTGAAGACAACACACCTAGGTCCAAGATACTTAATCTGCCTTGATACCCATATTTCATAACCACTAGTTATGGTGAAGTGAAGTTCATCCATCAAAGTATTTGGGGCTCAGGGGCGTATCCATCCCGTAAAAAGTGGGGTGGTTGTGAGAAAAATTGTAACGACTAGGAGATACCTGAATGTAAACTGAACGATGAACAATTTGTGTAGGCCATATTTTTCAGAGTAGGGTGGTTAACCCAACCCAAACCACCCCGTGGTGACACCAATGTCAGGGCTGTGGTGGTTTCGTGGGCGTCTTTAGAGATTCAAGCCCCTCAAAATAAGTAATTTATAAAAATTTTAGACTAATGCTGTTTGTTTTGTGACCATGCCCATAGAAAACCCTCAAAACGTAAACTCCCCGACATTTTCTTCTTGTCTATGCCCTCAGTGGTTTTACCTCTCAACGACCATGCATAAAATGAGCCTGTGCAATTCTTGTTTTACAATTTTCTGCATTTGGCAAGCATGCAAGAAACTACATAGGTATATTCAAGGAATTAAGTAAGACTTTGTCACCTGCTGTTCTTTTTTCCAGAACTCACTAAGGTCATCAACAGTCAGCTTTCCAGTTCCATTGTCATATCTTCAGGCAAAATGTAAAAGCAAATAACAATTAAAATAAAGCAAGAGACTCTGGCTTCTCTATTGAAGAAGATACACGTGTATGAAGAAGATGGCAGCATATCTTCAGCTAGGATATAGTTAAACCAGTGTAAAAAGCATTGGGGAGGGGGACTTTTCATCAGCAGAGAGCTAGTGTGTGCCAGTGGGACAGACTTATGAAGATCACTGTGTAGGGATCTTGTAACTTCTGCGGGAAATAGGCTAAACCACCGGGCAGGAGACAGCCAGGATATAGCTCAAAAATTGCTACATTAATGACAAAAATAGTAGCAATGATAACAAATAATAATAACAAAATTAATGATTTCATCATCAAACTGCATCTTGCACTTGACCTTGAAACTCAGGCCCAAACAAATCAAGATGGTCTTGCTCTGATCAACCTCCTCGGCTTAATTTACGCCTTTCTCAGATATCGGGAGATAATAGGGAGACTACTTACCCTCATCAGCATTTACCTAGACGTTATCCAGGGCTTCAATGCTGTCACTTTTTGGAGCACATATTTTACCAATAAAACCATACGGGAAGACGATCTATTCCAAAACAATGCTCCCCTTTTTTCTGTAATCCTCAGGAATCATATAGATGCACCTTTGGGGCAAAGAGTAATACCAATTTTAATAATTTCCACCATGTAACCCAAACAATATTCCTACCTCCTGAAGAGCTCGTCAATTTCTTCCTGCTTTTCTAACAGTTCACAGAAGACAGCAAATTCTTCCAACGTCATTAAATCCTTTGTTGCTTTGCTCAGCAGTGGCACAGCTAATAATCCTGGCTGCTTCTGAACTCAACAAAGCAATTTAAATTACACTACAACCTACCTATATGTGACTCGTTTATGAGATCTATCCATGTAACGGATCAAACCAGACCTAGGTTTTGCTAGGCAGTCATCATCTAAAACTAATGATAATGATGATGATGACGACGATGATGACGACGAAGATGATGATGATGATCATGATACACATGCACAATCATTGCAGTTTAGTTTCTGCTTTTTCACATGTGCTGCCTTTGGCATTCAGTCATAAACTGACAAATATTTTCAACCATAGGCTAGTAAATATTCATGAATTCGAAACTCACCTGCACTGAAATTAAGTCTGTTGTCATCTAAAGCAATAAAAACACAACATTTTGAATACTGTTTAAATAACTGAAACTAAAACATGCAGACCCTAACCAAACCTCCAAAGAAAACCACCCATCAACATGTTAGCAGCCTAATTTGCTTAGCATCAACAAGTGAGGCATGACTAGATTAGCAGTTGACATTGCTTCCTAATTTTTCCTCCCACCACATAGACCTATGTACAGTAAGCAAGTTCATTGATAATCTGTTGATTTGCTAATGTTTTATTTATTTATTTCGAGAAGTGTCCTTATGGAATTGGGATATGAACCCTTGAGAAGAGAGTCGTGGCTGGGCTGGGAGCGCCTCTGAGTAGTTTCTTGAAGAGGCGCTATATAAATTCTAATAATGAATGAATGAATGAAAACATTATTACAATTTGACCACTTGACTATATCCCACACCGGGATGAAAACAAATTGACAATGATTCGACAGAGAAAATAAATATTATTACAAAGAGAAGATAGTGCACTCAAAAGTCTCCTGATGAAAACCGAGTTAAACAAGCAGCATTGATTACGAATGGTGGCAGTTGGCTTAAAATATTATAATTTACTAGATTAGTAACTGAACATTGCTTGCTAATGGCGGACATTTGTTATTTATGAACTTTACACTAGTTAGGCAAGTGTGCAGAACAGCTGTGTGTGTACTTTTGTAGATATTATATTTGTTTAATGCCGTAATATAATAATTTTTTGAATGGACAGTACCGTGTGAAATATATTATATTTGTTTAATGCCGTAATATATAACGTTTTGAATGGACAGTACCGTGTGAAATAATTAGGTTTGACTTTCCCATATACTGCATGCGATATGCATGCATGCACGCATGTATCAAAATAAGACCTGGAAAGCAATGCAAGCTATTATAGTTAAGCATTTCAAATTAACTTACAGTGGTTCAAACACAGACTACGCATCTTCTGAACGACTTAAAACGTCTGTTACGCCGTGTTACGGTGACGATGAAATAGAAATTACCAACTATTATTTTAGCTGTGGCTGGACTGGGAGCGCCTCTGAGTAGGCGTGTTACGGTGACGATGAAATAGAAATTACAAACTATTATTTTAGCTGTGGCTGGACTGGGAGCGCCTCTGAGTAGGCTTCTTGAAGAAGCGCTATATAAATTCAAGAAATGAATGAGTGAATGAATGAATGAATAAACTCAAGAGTTCAACTGAGTGAACATGTGTAACAACAAACGATGTTCAGAGGATGTTTTAAGTTCTCACTTTCCAGATCTCTCTTGCGTAATCCTCTTCAACGGAGACATTCATGTGTTTGAGAAGCCTCAGAATCTCCGTTCGATCCAACGATCCATTGCCATCGACATCTGCCTTCTGAAACTGATGCTGAAGAAACCTACAACAGAATAACGCATCCATTGGTAAATTGCAGAGATTCTCAGAAGCACAGGGTAGAATTACCTGGAGTTTGCAGGGGTTAACCCCCCCTAGTCTTTCTTAAGCTGCCATCGCAAAGCCATCATTTCACACCCCAAGTCCATGTAAATCAATGTCTGGCCAAAGATATTTTCTACAATTCTGATACTGCATAAAGCACTTTAATTATGGACAATCACAATCAACCAATTCCATTCATTTAATTCACATTATCACGTACATTGTCTGAAATTTAAAAAAATAAATTTTATCCTTCCCTGCTATTATCCATAGCATTGTTACTGGCACTGCTGTTAATATTGTTGCTATTAGCATTAATATTGTCAGTGTTGCTACTGCAGTGGACATCGCGACCATTGGCAGTAAGTAATGTCATTAATGAACGTTACTAAAGCAAGTTTCTCATTGTCCCAATTCAACTTTGATAATATGCATCATTGCCATTGAAGCATAGGTGCAATCACGTCCTAAAAGTTTGGGGGGCCATAATGAATCACGTCCTAAAAGTTGGGGGACCATAATAATAAAGTTAGGGGACCACTCAAAAGTTGGGGCGACACGTCCCGTGGGTCCCATAGGGTGGTTGCGCCTATGCATTGAAGAGCCATTTTATAAAGCTTACAGACTGCGCACAGTGGCAGGATCTCCCTCCTTCATGAACTTCGCGAAGTGTCGGAGTCCAGTCACCCAAAGGTTGCGCGTCGTTTCGTCTGGAGCGACGAGATCCATCGTTCGATCGCCACCCATGAACACGATCGTGAAACAACAACAACTCTGAAAACAATAGCACGCTAAATAATCAGTGCAAAATAATGTATACCGATGACATTACGAAATATCGACCAACAATAAAAATACAAATTGATGCAATAGTGCAGAGCTTTTAAAAGGATTTTTTAGAACTGCACAAGCCCTTATTTCCTTTCCAATCCTCCATGGTAGATTACTTCCAATCGGATGAAAGTGACCACAAATAAAATGCCTACAACAATGTAATCAAATGCAAACTCGGTAATAAGATAATGTAAAGTACGAAAAATGGATGCAGATAAATTCAGATCAGAGTGACATTATCACTATTCCAATGAATGCAAATTACTGCAAAATACAAAATAATCGAAATGGAAATCGCAACTTCACAATTTCTAAGGTGCTGCTCATTGCTCAACAGCAAAGCACCAGCTCATACTTATAGTTACTAGCAAATAAGTGCAGTATATAAAGGCAATGATGACTCAGTTAGCCACACCCTAACCATTTATAAACACCTTCAGAATTTTAAGATGTACCATTTTAAATCTGTCACTCATGTTCCAGTGTCTTGAGAAATTCAGAAATGCAACAGATAAATGCTCAAAACTACAGACATCCAAACACACTGCAAGTCTGTACCTCAGGTGCTTTGTGGCTACCCTGAAAAGCCTCAGTGAAGACAGTAGAATCCATTCCTTCCTGGATTTCTTGTATCTTCTGAATGTAAACTGTTTCAAAGAAATTCAACGCAGATCTATAACATTTTGTAACACATTAATTACATGGTTATTTAGATGTCAGTACCGTCACTCTGAAATTTATGAATAATTAATTGTAGAGTAATCAGCATAAACATTTCAGTGCACTACACCCCTTTGGCTCGACCTTTGTCTAGCATCAGGGTTTACAACCAATCAATCAGTCAGTCAGTCAGTCAATCAGTCAGTCAGTCAGTCAGTCAGTCAGTCAGTCAGACAGTCAGTCAGTCAGTCAGTCAGTCAGTCAGATAGTCAGTCAGTCAGACAGTCAGTCAGTCAGTCAGTCAATCAGTCAATAAATCAATCAATAAATCAATCAATAAATCAGTCAGTCAGTCAATAAATCAGTCAATAAATCAGTCAGTCAGTCAGTCAGTCAATAAATCAGGCATCCAGGTAACCAGTCGGGGGAGAGAGCGTGGGGCACATACGGGCATTGACCCACGTTGTCCTTTATGCCTCTTTTTCACGATTTTCTTCAATCAGACAAGGTGGTCTAGATGCTCCAAGATATTACTGGTATGGAGCAGACCTGCTGACCGGACTGGTTGAAGCTGGGCAACATGACGCGAGACAGACTCAGACAGAGAGTGGCGTAGGACTCCTACGGGCATTGAGCCCAAGGTTATTGATGATGATGAGGTAACCAGCCAGTCAACTATTCAGTCAGTCAGCTGGCCTGCCAATTATTCATTATGTAATCTAATCAACCAACCATCCAATACCAGCGGCGCCGCCAGGATTTTTTTTCTGTACGCACAACTTGCACAAAATAATATGAAGCGAACAGCGATCGATACGAGCTTATATATATTTTATATATGTATGTATGTATGCATGTTTGTATGTATATATGTATGTATCTACCGTATATGCCTACTGGCGAATATGAGGTATCACCAGCATAAGCTTTTTGTTCCCTTTTGGGTATACGCATACAGTGGCGGCGCCGGGATTTCAGGTTTGGGGGATGAAGCCCCAAGCCCAACTGGAACATTTTTATGTCGCGCCGAAGGCGCGAAGCTGCGAGTGCCGAAGGCGCGAAGCTGCGAGTGCCGAAGGCACGAAGCCCATACCGACTAGGGGTCTGGGGGAGCGTAGTAAGCTCCCCCAGCGGGGTCTGGGGCGGAGCCCCAGCCGCCAAAGCATTTTCAGCTCTGTTGACCTCAACTTGAGTCCTTTTTAGGCTTTTTTGCCAGCTATTTATGAACGAAAAAATCATGAAAACTTAAATAAGATGTCGTTTGTAGGGGGTTTTACGGGTACAATCAGTGGCGGCGCCCAGCTTTCAGGCTTGGGGGCTGAAATCCCAAGCCCTTCCTCACAGGAATGCAAGTAGAATATTTTTCTTAAGGGCGGTAATTTTGCATGCGCTGGAGACGCGAAGCTGCAAGTGCCGAATGCACGAAGGTCATCTCGACTATGGGGTCTGGGGGAGCGTCGTAAGCTCCCTCAGCGGGGTCTGGGGCGGAGCCCCAGAAACCAGCGCGTTTTTCGCTGCTGACATCGACAGGAGCGCGTTTCAGGCTCATGTTTGCTAACTGTTTATGAACGATAAAGTCATTAAATTTTTTGGGAATTTCCACATAGCAATAATAGCATTTTGGGCTGTCATCTTTTTACTAATTAGCTCATCATTTCAATGCTGAAAGTTGTGGATTACGACTTCAAAAGTGTCCCCTTGTAGGCCATTGTTTAAATTTTGGATATCAGCACTTTAATGGTAACATTTTAAGCTGTCATCTCAACAAATTTCTCATAATTATTTTATTGCTGAAAGAAATGGTTTATGAGTTCAATAATGATTCTCCACGTTGTATAAATTATTGAAGGCCACACTGCAAGGGCATACCAGTTTTGCTGTCGTCCTAGCAAAATTGTTCATGATGGATAAACAGTAGATAACACTCTAGAAATTTATACTGACATTTTTTAGAAATTTTTGAAATATTGAAATACCACAAACTTCGGGGTCTCGTGGGCCGTCCCCTGGCTCCCAAGTCTCCGCCCATGACTGCTGGTGCTAAATTAGCCCCCATTTCCCAATGAATAGTTGTGTAGGACTACCGGCGTAGCCCCTCAGAAAGCCGGCCGGACATGGTGCACATATAACCTCATCACGGTCTGCGGCGCATTCTATTAGCATAAGCATCGACGCGCTATTGTAGCGAAATTCAAAATTGCTGTCCTTGTGAATCTCAGTCCCTTCCTCCGCGAACCCGGACTCAACACCCTTCTCCCGCCAGCCCGGACTCACACCGGGCCAAACCTCAGTCCCCTTCCTCCGCCAGCCAGGACTCACACCGGCCGAACCTCAGCCCCTTCCTCCGCCAGCCAGGACTCACACCGGGTCAAACCTCCGCCCCCTTCCTCCGCCAGCCAGGACTCACACCGGCCGAACCTCAGCCCCTTCCTCCGCCAGCCAGGACTCACGCCGGTCCGGACCTCAGTCCCCTTGCCCCCAGCCCCCCGCCGCATCGGACCTCCAGCCCCCTTCTCCCCGCTAGCCCGGGTTCAGACTGGTTTGGATCTCAGACCCTTTCCCCGCCAGTTCAAGCCCTCCAGTCCTCTTCCCTCTTCCAGGCTCGTCCGGACCTCAGACCGGTCGGTACCTCAACCCCTGGTCCGCCATCGCGGATCTCTGCTTCTTTCCCCCCGCCAGACCGGTTCTCAGACCGGCCCGGACCTCAGCCCTCTGTCCCCTGCAGCTCCTTCTTTCTTCTTCTTTTTTTCTCCTCCGTCAGGTATTCACCGACGATGAGGCTCTAACAAAACTTCTCCATTTCGGCCGGTCTCTTGCGAGTTCTATTGCCTTTCCCAGCTCCATTCCTCTATCTTCTATGTCCTCCCGTACGTTGTCTATCCATTTCTTCTTCTGTCGTCCTCTGCTCCTCGTTGCAGCTCCATTAGGGTATAGCCTAAATAAGAGGACTGTGTGCATGCTAAATTGCTAATTTTGAGTCGCAGAGAGAATCGATTTCCGGGAGTCGAGCCCAGTCGCAATTGATGTCTCACATGTGAGTCGATGGATGACCGTCCGCCGCAGTTTAAACAGGCCTAACTACCAACAAAGCGTTTCAAAATTCATCCGCAAGCCAGTTACATTTTACCTATTTATAAAGTATAGAGCCTAACCGGTGTAGGTCTAAACTCTAAAGGCTTCAAATTATAACCCCCCTTCTAAACACTACCCCCTGCAAACTAATTTGCATCAATCATCGCATTTATTGGACAAAAAATATAATATTTCACGCTTTAATTCTTTAACTTACACTTTGTAAAAATTTTTTTTAGCCTTTCCGGGCTGTACGCACTTGCGTACGTGCGTACGCCTAACGGCGCCCCTGGTCCAATACAATTCACAACATCAGCATCAACAGCCATAGTTAAACTAAGCATGCAAAGTGCATATTTGTCAAGTTGCAGGGCCATTTAATTAAATTACATCAATTCACGAAAATATAGCATATTATAGCAAATTATACCATGCCATAATTAATCTGTATTACCATTGAACTAGATACAGTGCGCCATAATATTCCTTAATATAATATTCTTCCTCATTACTTCAAACTGACAAAATTTTATGAAGCATTAGTGCAAGTCATGGCATAAACAGATGATTACAAGTTATTATCTAGAGCAGTGTCTAATTTAGCAGTTTGGCAGCCAAGCAAGGCATCCTCTGTACTACCACTCACAGGGTGAGAATTGCCGGGGGGGTTGGGGGGTTCAACCCCCCCAGTCTTTCTTAGAGCCCCATGTTAAAGTATGTTTTTCATACCCCAATTTCAACTTTATCATAGGCCAACCCCCCCAGTTATTTTTCCACAATTCTCATACTGACCACTCATCTTACCAATGCTATCTAAAACTATAGCGAATGACAGTCTGAGCTGACCTTTGGGAGGGCACTGGGTATCAATCCCACATCCTATTTGAAGTTCTGGTCTTCAACCAATGATACTACGGTGGCCGGACAAAATGGTAGCGGACAAAATGGTACGGACAAAATGGTACGGACAAAATGGTATGGATGAAATGAAAGCTCAATTAGTGAATTTTTATATATGAAATAGAAGCTGGATTAATGAAAAGACGCATGTGAAATGGAAGCTAGATGAAGACTCTGCATGGATATTTTTATATATGAAATGGAAGCTGGATTGATGAAAATAACGATTTAGATATAGAAGCTGTATCATGGTAATTTCATAGCTGCAATAGAAGCTGGATTAATGAAAGATGCATTACAAATGGAGGTTGGCTTAAGTAATCTTATGGCTGAAATGGAAGCTGGGTACATCATGAAACACATGAATGAAAGACATCAATCCAGCTTCCATTTCTCAAGCATTTTTTCGTCAATCCGGTTTCCTTTCCTTAGAGTTTTTTCTTCACTAGAGCTGTATTTAAGCCCCCCCCCCCAAAAAAAGACATCCACCCTCAATTTCAGCAATAAAATACCCTCATCCAGCTTCAATTTATCCATTCCGTTTTGTCCATACCATTTTGTCCGTACCATTTTGTCCGTACCATTTTGTCCGCTACCATTTTGTCCTAGAACCTGATACTACCATTCATATTTCGACAATGCCATATACATAGGCGTACGAGGCAGGGGTGCAGAGGGGGGCAATTGCCCCCCAAATTCGGGCAAGTTTGGAGGTTTTTTCGGGCAAAATAGACTATAAAAAAATTAATCCACTTTTGGGCAGATGAAATGGTATGATTTTCCCCAGAAATTTTGGCCGATGACTAAAAAAAAAAAGGTCGTCAACTTTTTGGGCGGATTAAATGGTATGATTTTTCCCGAAATTCATTTTTCCACGGATGTATTTTTCGGGCAGAAGTTCAATCTTTGCCCCCCCACTTCTGAAATCTCCCGTACGCCTATGCCCATATATACCACTGTTAGTTACCTTTGCTCTGGTCTTTAGTGCGACTTTGAAATCCATTCTTTTGTGAGTCGATATAGATGAACATGACTCCATTCTCAACCTTGAAGAAGCGGTTCAGCTGGCTTCTTTTTGAACGCACCTTTGTCAAGGTACCACCGTCGCTCACAAAAGCAAGGGCTTCTTGCACTGTACACGTCATATAAGTTGGTAAAACAATGTCAGCTTGTATAGTATCAAATTAAATCAGATTAAGAACAAAATAACATTACTGCTGGCAAGGTAAATTTTATGTTAAGAATTAGCCAGCACTGCTGTTAGAATAATATACAATAAATTATTAATAATTGTTAATATAATGTAATATTTGATCACTGAGGCTCATTCCACTGATTCATTGTCAAGTAAGGCAAAGAACTAAACATAATTCAAGGTTAAGTAGGGTTTGAAACGGTAATTAGGATAGATTACTAATTAGTAATTACTCACTTATTACATGCCCTATGGCATACTGCTCTTAGAAAGTAGATCTATATGTATACTAGCTGAATTACCCGGCGTTGCCGAGGAAATTTCCTCCTTACCCCCAAGCCCCCCATCCTCCCCCACCCCAACCCCCACTACTCCCATCCCACCACTCCCACCCCCACCACTCCCAACTACTCCCACCCACCACCCCACCCCCCGGTAATGAAAACTCCAATAATGGCCCCCACACATGTGCAAAAGTTGTATATACAGCAACGCCCCTCCTCAAATGCACTGCCAAGCAAGTGGTGATCCAAGTTCTCTGGTATAATTTATACCATAATTATTATGTGAAGAATATGCTCTGCTGGCTTCCTGTTGAATTAAAAACTAAATTTAAAGAGCCACCTAGAGCTTATAAAGCTTATAGAGCTTATAGAGCTGGTTAATTAGCAACACATATTGACATAAGTCTACGTTCCAATCTCAAACATCACCTCGAACTCATGTCTTAAATTCTTAATTAGACTATTCCTCTTGGTAGGCTACAGTCTTCCACCGCACGTAGGCCTACGTATACGTACAATACATTCATATGATTGAAATACATGTACGCTGAACTACATTTTCCAAGGCATGAAGTGCATTTACACTTGAAGGCCTACCAGGGTGAGAATTGGCGGGGTTGGGAGTTTCACCCCCCCCCCCCACGTCTTTCATAGAGCCCCACAGTCAAGTATGTTTTTCACGCCCCAATTCCAGTTGGATCATAGTCCAACTCCACCCCCAGTTGTTTTCCCACAATTCTCACAATGAGGCCTACACTTACTCTGTCGGCTGAATGTGTAAGCTCACATTTCATGGACACAGAGAATCACGTCAAAGCTCTTTTTAAAGTATTATTGTATGCTGTAGTTTTATTGTTCAGGCTCTACATTTTTGTTATTGCAACGAAGACCTAAGTTGCGAATACCTTCTGGTGGGTGTTTTTCTGGATCAAAAACTGCCTGCGACACTTTCCTTTGCGTCTTCTCGATCGTCCAATCATCGCTCGCCCCCAACTTGTTCCTCTTTCAAAAAAAGACAATAAATTATTCATAAAGTTTCGTCTGAACTGCAGCAGCCGTTGATCCCGTTCACATAATAATAATAATAATTAGGCCTATTATTGTCATAATTTGTATAATAGGGCCTAGAGTATCATGTATGCCCAATAATTAGACCTACTTAGAAAGCAATTACATTAATTTGAAATTACTAAGGCCCATAGGCGTAGGGGACATTTCAGGAGTGGGGGGGCAAAAGTTTAACTTTTGCCCGAAAAATTTTTTCCGTCCGGCCGAAAATTCCCGTAACTTTTTACTTTTTCCGCCCGAAAATTTCCGTTACTTTTCCGCCCGAAAAATCTGACGACCTTTTTTTTTTTTTTTTTTTTTTTAGCCGTCCGGTCGAAATTGCCCGAAAATTTGACCTTTCCTTTTTTTTTTTTTTTTTAGTCGTCCGGTCGAAATTGCCCGAAAATTTCCGTTACTTTTCCGCCCGAAAAATCTGACGACCTTTTTTTTTTTTTTTTTAGTCTAAATTCCGAAATTTCTTAATTTCTTTATACATTTTTTTACTTTTCCCGGACTGCTTGCCCGAAAAACCACACTTGCCCGAAATTTGGGGGGGGGGGCATTTGCCCCCCCCCCTGGACCCCGTCTCCTACGCCTATGCTATGATCGGCAGATCGAAGAAATTAAATGTTATTAAGGAAAGACAGAGAGACAATGAGACACGTACGTATAGCCTAACAGAGAGAGGGATATAGTAGTACAGAGACAGAGACAGGGATTCAAGCAGAGAGACAGAGAGACAGACAAATCTTGCGTTGGAGTAGGCCTACATTAGTAGGCATGTAGACCTATGCCTATATAATTAATTCTTTATTAACCATCATGCAGCGACCTAGCAGGTGGCTGATCGGTAACGTGCTTGCTCACGGAGCGGGCGGTTGCGGGTTCGACTCCGGGTAACGGCCTTGGGCAATTTGTTTACGCACACGTGCCTCTGTCACCAAGTAGTATAATTCGGTACCTGCGTAAGCTGGGAAGTAAACGGCAAGTCCTGCGATACACTGGCCTCATATCCAGAACCTTGGGATTTATCCATTGCCGACTCAAGGCCATTGGAAAGGAGATAAGCGCCTCGCCGCCTCCCTGTGTTCCACATGGAACTGGATGGACTTACTTTTTATATAACAGTACTAATCACAGTTGGCTTATAAAGGTGCAAAGACATCAGATTCTGACAATATCTAACAATGCAACAATGCGTGACAATAAAGGTACCGTACGTAGGCCTATCGCATAACAACAACGAGCCTGTCGGTTGGGGGATTATGCAATATGCAGTATGCGATCATGGGCTGTGGACGGATAGAGGTAGGCCTATAGTCGTAGGCCTAGGTGGGTTTGGTTGGAGGTAGTTGGTGCATGACGTGACCCCGCAGGGTTCGCCAGGCTAGCGCAGTCCAAAAGCAGGCGAGCCTATAGGCTACGTCAGCGTTCGTTGTGTTCAGGTTAAGAGACACTGAATAGAAAGTGAGAGATACGCCACTGAGGTCGATCTGGAAACAACATGGCCGTTTTCATAATTATGTCTTGACATCGTTAGTTTTTTGTGCCACCCCCTCTGACGCTCCTTTTTCTCGATTTCTCAATGAAAACCAATTAATTTTTGTGTGGAGGGAAGGGTATCACTTATAACGGACGTGCACGGTGCACTAAAAAATCAAGTGAAACCCACCATAGGCCCTCTATGAAAAGGAAACTAAACTAAATTTAATAGGCCAAAATGTGCTAATGCACCATATGTGCGTTTAGTGCCTAATAGCCTATGCATAGCCTATAGGCCTACCGACTAACTCATTTGCACAGCCAAATAGGCCAATCAAAAGCTTATACATGTAGGCCTACTTATGCTCAGGCAGAAGAATAACCTAGAGCAAGTTATGCGTTCAAACACGTCATTAAAAAATCAAGTAGCCTATATGGTGATGCCGTGATGGTCTTACCTGTAAGCCCGATCCGCAAATTGTTGGAAAGCACTCCATGGCCTTAGGCTATAGCGATAAACCGTTGAAAACTATAACATTTGCTGCTCTAGCTGCAACTCAGAAATGGAATAGGAATAGTAATAGTTGCCGTCTAAACTACTCTAATCGACCGATAGAACTTTATTTATTATCATTGTGTCCGTCGACGATAATGTGTTCAAATCACAGGCCTACTGCAATGCCCTCCTCCCTCCTCCCTCCTAGGCCTACCTCACTCACTCGACTGGCTTATGTGCACAACACTTATCTCTCGTTTTTGCGATTATACGATCGGTACATATATAATTTTTTTATAATACATGCATGTATAATATATGCATATATATATATATATATATATAATATGTAAATATATATATGTATATTGCCACTTCTTCTATTAGCCTATATCAGGACGCATGTGCGTTTGTGTGACACACATACGCACGTACCCACACACACACACGAGCGCGCGCGCACATACTCACATGCACAGACACAAATCACGTATGTATGTGTATGTATGTATGTATGCATGCATGTATGTATGTAGGTCCCTATGCATAACATGGCGACAGAGTTGCTTGTAACCGTTGGTCTGATATCGGTCATGTGTACACATTGAAAACTGTAATCAGCATAAGATAAAAACTTTGTAATACACGATTGGTGTTATTAAACCTAATCAGTTGTACGCGTGGCCAATGGACCCAATTTATCCGATTAACACCTACACATGTCTTCTACAGCTCTAATCAAACCTGTTGTTCTCAATGCTATTATGCACTGTGTGAATTGCTAGTCTCTTCTCTGCATAGCATCTGCATTCTGCACCCTAGTTTGGGAAAAATGTTCTGCTGTGGAAAATCTTTTGTTCCCACAAGTAAATGGACAATGAAGTGAATGTTACTGGACCCTGGAGCTTCACACGCTGGCGACACCAAGTGTTAATTGTCTGCAACTGTGGAAGGTCTCCTAGATTTACAGGTCAGCCATACATTGGTCTCCTCCTCCTCCTCCTTCCCTTGTCAGCATTTGGAATACCACTCCCTCCACCTCATTATCGGCCGTCCCCCACTTCAGCAGCCGAGCATTGATAGATTAGACTACGCTGTTCAACTGACAGAGTTGACAGCACTATTCTGTGGAGTACTTTGATACTACCCAATCCAGCAAATGGACGCAAGCACATCTAGCACTGTACAGACTTGCCCCCTCTCCCCTCTGTACCTGAATTTGTTGTTTAGGGTACAGCTAGGCTGAGGAAAAATAATTTCACGTATTAGATATATTCTGGACTTCTGCATTGGACACAGGCATTTCTCGTTACATGTCTTCTATAGAGGACCAACCTATGGTTGAGTGCTTCCGAGAAGCCTCCTTGAGGAAGGAGCGCTATATAAATCTGGAATGAATGAAAATCAATGGGTAGGAGCAAATACGCAACAATTTAAATGTGTCTTTAATGCACAACAGTCTAAACAAGTGGGAGAAAAAATTTTGGACAGGAGAAAAATATACCATCAGTGTGAGATAGCCTGAATTTGCTGGAGGGGGGGGGGGTAAATAATGTCCCAATAATTATTTGTGATATTAATTCCACATACGGTACATGCAGTCATATTAGAAACGCGAAAGATGAATTTTGGCATTCTGATCATACATTTGCCTTAAAATGTACCACAAAAGTGCACAAGATGAAATCAAACACTGTATTTATTTGACGTTACTATATTGTCCTATCCAAGTTATTCGCAAACACACACTACTCTGATCTTACGACTGTATCAACGACTTTTTGATCAATCCTTCTGAACTAAGTCCTTCATTACATTTCTAAGTGTAGACGGTTGAAAGTGCAGTTCGCACATTTGCTTAATGCGCCTCTGGTTCGGCCTTTCCATACTTCTTCTCCCAGCGTTCAATGTACTCCATCTTGCGCTGTTCACGCTTGGCAAAGTATTCTGGGTACTGGGCACGCTCCAGTGGATGCCACATGTCAAGGCCCTAAAACAAATTGTAACACAAACACAACATAACTACAAGTGCACATGTAACCACATGTATGTATTCATTGATACAGAAAAATTTATATAGCGTCCATTCAGGAAGGTTACTCAGCAGCATTCTCAGCCCAGCCATGGCTGTATGTACATATAAGTATGTTCATACGTGCCCAAAAAACTATAAGTATGTAGTACACATGGAAGTATGTAGATGTAAACATGTAAGTATGTATGCATAGGTGACTTCAGCTAGAGAATGCATCGATATGAGGGGCACTTTTCTAGAGTAGACAGGGCTTAAAGTGTGGCAGGACAGTCTTGGACAGCGTCCTGGCACTTATTTTTCAAATCTCTATGCCGTCCTGCCACTTACTTGACCATCACACCTGAAAATGTAAGGAGTGTCCAGGCACTTCTTTTTCTACACTTTAAGCACTGAGCCTGCCAGAACCAACCCGTAACCATGTCAACCTTCAGAAAACCAGTCCGCAAAACAGAGGCAGCCTGTAACGGATAAGCAATTTCCATTTTGCAAACCAGAGAATATTATAATCCTCTCTGTCCACAAATCACTGAGCACTTGACAAATGTAAATAACCCATGCAAGGATTTATCAGATGACACAAGTGCAATGCTAAAGCATCAGTCTAACTATTGTCAACCTACTAAACACTGAACAATGGAATGTGAATAGAAATAATTATACCGAGTCGGGGAAGTGCGGAGTTCTTCCGTAAGCAACACCACCCGGCGAGTTCGGAACTAAAACACAAACAGTAGCGTTAAGGTCAATTAAGGTAACTGCAAGAATACAAAAGAATATTTTGGCTGACCCACAAACAATCCAGCCACAATCCAGCATCTGGGAAACTCTACACATGTAAGTTACATGTATTAACAATCATACAATGTATAGTTTGTATAGTACTGTCGATTTCATCTTAGGTATCTGGATTTAAAACACTGATGCATTGGTGACATACAACTGAAATTTGATAATGGTCTCAAATAATTGCTCAGAAACAATAGCAAAAAATCAGCAACCAATAACAACTGCATCACATTATGTGCACAGTATTGTGTACTGTCACCAATGTATTGCATTCTGTGCATGCATTATCCTGTGCACATTATTATAATTTTTTTGCATTGTAGTGAATTGGGTGCATCATATTGTATAATTATATCAATATTGATTGGCTGTCTATAATGCACTGAATGCATTTAAATGCATTGCACTGAATTACATGCATTGTATTTACATGCATTGCATTTACCGTACATGCATTGTATTTTATTGCATGCATTGTACTTTGTGTCTTTTAGCCTCATCACTGCCACAAATAACAATCGCATTGTACCATATGAGATGCAATCTGTGTAGTGTGTACTATAATAATTATATAATTAATTGGGGCGCTGTGGTGTAGTGGTGGCGTCGTTGCCTTGGAGTCGGAAGGTTCGAGGTTCGAATCCACCTCGCCGCGTAAGGACCTTGGGCAAGTCCTTCACTCACAACTGCTCTGCGCTTCGACGTGAAACTCCGATGCAGTGTCCGCTCTGCATTCGGGAGCGCCTCTGAGTAGAGAGAGCTTGAAGGGGCGCTATAACAAGTGCACATAGAAACAAACAAACAATAATGGCTAATTTTTACATTTGAATGGCTGAGGATGTCGGTTGAGAAAGAGTTCTTCCTCGCCATCTCCTAGCAGCTGCTTTGCCTTAACCATATCCAACTCATCTTTGTACTGATCGAAACGCGCTCGCAGGACGACTGCATGGTAGCGGTACACGGGTCTACAAAAGTAACACAGCAAATTATAATCACGGTAAAATAGACTACCAGGCCTGCTAGAGTGAACTGTGCCAAACAACGCTTTAATGTTAATGGAAATGTTTCTGGCATTGCTCTAAACATTCCATATGACATAAGGATAATGTGACACAATAACTGACACAATCTGATATTTGCCAACATTGTAGTCGTACATTTTTATGGTGCCACTTTAAGAGAAACACCTCAGAGGCGCTCCAGACATCAAACCGCAATCAAAGAGAATGGTTTTCAAATGCTTGCGGAAAACGGGGCAAAGAAAGACAGAGAAGTTCCTTACGGAGACTACTGCGTAATTTATTCCAGAAAGATGGACCGACCATATCAAAGCTCATATGCAGATATTTGTTTGGAGAGTGCATTTGTCTTAAATTTACACTTTATGGCACATTATTTCAGAATAATACCTGAATAATATCTATTTTCTCATGTATTGTATTTCCAGTGACACGATAACACCAGATGCTAAGCAATTCAACACAAGTGTGTCCTCATCCATCTGATAATTCAGCTTTGACCATACCATTGGTTGAAGGTAGTCGATTTGCACTATCCAATATCAGAAACTGGTTGAATCGACAAATCAAAACACCTGCAATCTGTTTGTTTATACTAAGAAATGGGTCCAAAACCATTTATGCCTGGTTGCGATATGGACTATAATGATGGCGTAATTTGCAAAGACACAGTGGATCATTTCGATTTATGCCCTAGCCCAAATTATCATTTACACTGTCGTCGTAAATACTGGCCTCATTGCTGAAATGTTCATACTCTCGGTGCTTAGACGAACCACTAGAGGTACCGCCGTACCGGACCCATTACATTGGCTGAGAGGTAGCAGTTTTATCATAAAATAGCAGAATAATCTACGAATAACCTAAAGAAGTAGAATGACTGAAGTTGTCGCAAGGACTCTTTGTACAGGCGTCTAACTCTTGCCGCATGAGAAATAACCTTCGTTTGCATGTACGACATCTTGATCCTCCTTGACCGCCGTCAGACCGCCGTCGTCTGTCGTTGTTTTGCCTGCACGCAAAGTAGCCCAAGCAACACGGCCCTTACAACCATAAATAAGCCCAATATAACGATCTGCAACCAGATCATTTTTATGATAAAAGAAAGTTATAATACGAATTCTAGTTGAATTTAACCATTTCAACAACTAGATGCGCGTATCGCTTAATAAAAATGTTTTATAGTTGTCTTAAACTAATGGCCAAAAGGCCCAAAATACAAGTTACAATAACTTCATTGCTACTGTGGAACTGTGCCAGTAGGGCTTAGGCCTCTTAGGCTAGTTCTCTCACTTTCTAATCATGCTCGTATTATCTGACTCACTACGTACGCACACTCTGTGTATTGTGCATGGACTAACATTGGAGGATTGAATCCTCTTGGAGGTTTCTGTCATAGTTCAGCAGATGATAAGGTGCTACTCGAAAGCTGTTGCAGACCGTCTGTTCTGTTAGTATAGTTAAGTGTATTGTGATCTGCGTTCTTGTAACCTTGTTAATTGTTTCAACTGCATCATTGAACACTAGCTGTAACCCAGTGGTTCCCAACCTTTTTGGACGTTAGGGCCACTTTTTCTTAGTTGAAGGGGGCCACAAGGACAAAATTTAATTAACGAATTAAAGGTATATAAAATTGTTATTATTGATTCAAAATAGAATGTTTAATGTTATTTATAGATTTTAAAAATAAAATAATTCGTAACAGAAAGTAATTGTGTCATGTCATGTTAAAATTGTCATTTTTATCATATATTTAAAAAAATTCTTTTAGAGGCGAGGGCCATTTTCTGAGGCCTTGCGGGCCACCCTTGGCCCGTGAGCCGTTGGTTGGGAACCGCTACTGTAACCGTTTGCAGTCTGTCAACCGGATTGCCCAGTAAAAGGAAAATAATAACTGGAAAATTATATGTATGTGCATGGCACCACGTTTATTTTGCACATGTACATTTTGCCGAGGACCCCATACATCTAAATCCTGTGACCGTACACAATCTATTAACATCCCCTTTTAACGAATGCTGCACGAAGTCAAAGGGCTATCGAGAAATATTCAAGAGTCCGAGTCTTATTGCCATTGAAAGGGAGCAGAGGAGCGAACATGGCAGTTGTTGAGGATAAGAACGCTTGCAACATAGCCACATAGATGACAAATTGTGATCTCAACAAATCGATAGTCAAAAATATACACCATGACCAGAAATTGGTTTATTTAATGTATCAAGGGAAAAAAGGAAATGTGCGCATGCTTGTCATGGAGATAGAGACAGGGAGGACATTAAAATGTAAAACTCTCATATTTGCAAGGCCACACAAAATCTACACACCAAAGAACTGCTTACACCGAAAGACAGAAGATAAAAGCGGAGTAAAGAGAGGATGAAACAAGAAGAAATGTCTTTCAAGCATTTCTTGCTTGAATGGCATTGCTTAAAAGAGGAATAAATTCTACAGATATATGAAGATGCTACAACATACATGTTGCACGTGTGTTTACTTTAAACACATTCTCATTATTCACAACACCAGATTACATTATATCTTCTTCTTCTTTCCCTTCAGGCTAGAATTAGCCACTCGGATCCTATAATTATATACATTATATCGCATTAATCTAAAACATTTTTCCTGCACCAGTTAACCCTCCTATACACAATTCTTCCATACATCTTAACAAAATTCTCCAGAAGCATCATCCATTCATCATTCAGTGTCAGTTCAGTCTTTACAACAACCACATGAAGACTAATCCCTTTATACACGGTGTCCCAATTGAAATTAAACTTAACATTTTCTTTGCCCAAATTTGAGCATGCATAACTTCGGTCTCTGTTCGTAGAATTGGATAAAATTTTCAGGAAACATTTACAGTTTATCCCTCTAACATTCTCTGAAATTGTATAGAGCTTCATTTAGAATTGACAAGTATATCGCCAAAACAAAAAGGGTATCAGTTCAATTGGGACACCGTGTATATATCTCGAGCCATGATAACTCAATTGATGTTTTTCTGCTGGGTTTCATTCAAGTCGTATTCCTCGCATGTTTGCGATCGCACTCGAAAGTCTCTGAGGTGAATTCTCCGCAAGTTCTGAATATTCGTCTTGCGGTGCTTTCAACAGCGACACAAGACTTTTCATCGTGTCTGACGTCTCCAGCCCAAGGTCATCCAGTACATTTGTCAGGTAGTCTGCAAAATTACAGTTTATTACATCGAGTAATCATTATTACCAATCAATCAATCACTATTTATATAGCGCCCCTTCAATGTATCTACTCAGAGGCGCTCCTGGCCGAGATCAAGCGAAAAAAACCCAGTCTTCAACAGTTTGTGAAATTGAGAACAGCCTGAACATAACTTGTTAAGTTAAACATGAGCCGAAGACAGCAATAATTAGTAAAATCTCACTCTATAAAAAAAAATTGCAATCAAAACAAACGTCACATATACTAATCATCCCTAGTTCCCCATCATTGTACTGCTCTTTGTTTGGATGTGCACTTGTTATAGCGCCCCTTAAAGATCTCTACTCAGAGGCGCTCCCGCCTACGGTGCGGACACTGCATTAAAGTTTCACGCTAAAGCGCTGAGCAATTGTGAGTGAAGGACTTGTCCAAGGTCCCTACACGGTGACTTGAGGTGGATTTGAACCTGCCACCCTTCGGCTGCAAGGCAACAAACATATCCACTACACCAACACGCCCCACATGCTCTTCCCCAGATTCTTCCTTCCATTCGTCATGCTGCCATTTGCTACCCCATCTATCCTCCAGGTTCCTCCTCTTCCCCAATCTCTTACTCCTCTTGCTTCTACTCCTCTTTCTAACTCTCCTATTCTCTTCAGTTAGCATACCAATATCAGTGATGAGCTGTTTTGTAGATGGTTCCGCGAGTTCAATAATCTTGAGTATCTGCTCGGAGTAGATGTGCATGCAGCCACGGGCGACTGACTCGAGCCACAGCTGAGCCAAGTGCTCGGGCAGCTCACCTAAACCACACACAACAACAACACATCAGTTTCTTGTTTAATTTAAATTTAAATAAATTACAAAAATTTGAACCAGTCAAGACCAAGACAATTTTGATAATGTTCCTTTCTGAAACATGTATTAAATTAATGAACTTTGTGCAGGTCAAACAGAGGTTTTAGAAAAGTACTCTGTGCTTCAGAGTAAGATAAACTACTTCTGTCAGCATATAAATATAACAATTATATTGCTGTATTGCACTGTACACATATATATTAAGTTATTAAATTAAAGTAACCAAATAATTTTAATTAAATATTTGAATTAATTACATTACGAAGTCTTCTGAATAGCTGAAAAAAGGTTCGGTCTGAAAAAGGCACTGCAGAAGTGCATCAAGAGTTGCAAGTGTACAACTGTACATGAAAAGACAGTGAACAGGAAAAGAACAAAGTTTATGAATTTGCTCCTAATTGACATCTTACATAAATTTGGCATGCATGGAGTGCATTCAAGAGGTACTGGTCATTACTTAAAAGGGGGAGCTAGGAGAAATTTACTAAGTGAATGGAGCATGGACTGACCAACATCTCCGGTGTAGGGTAGCTTTCCATACTTGATAGCGACAGTCAACATGGGATTGTTTTCCATTGTGAACGGTTCCAGCTGTTGAGGAAGAGTCATGAGGTATTGACCAATCTGGAAATGTTAAAAAGACATGCACACCGTTTATCTGTACGCTAACTTCAGAATTTCTAAAAATGCACCACTGCATGATGCGAATTATTTAATTAATTGGTGTGTGGTTGGTCTACGAGATATGCCTCAGTAATTAATTAATTAATTGTAAATTATCAACACATTTTTAGTTTACAAAGATGCTCGAGCAACTAATTAAATTTGCTACAGCTTCCAAAGCTTTTGGCCAATTTGTGCTAACTTGTTAATTATTTAACTAACTGGTGTTCTGCTGTTCATTAAGGGAATATAATATTATTACGACAGTTAGTCAGTATTCTCTTATGACCTTCGTAATGTACTCTTGTGGTGTCAAACTGAAGTCGGGAAGGTTTGACGTGAGCGCACTGCCAGTTATGCCTGTCCTCCAGACCTGAAAAGGAAAAACGACAAAAGCTCAGCAAACGGCATTTATTTCTGTTAGACCTACTTATCTGGTGCCCACCTATTATAGAGCATTAACATCATGCTTCCTAGATGTGTGGAAATACACACAAGACATGTTTACGGAAATGGTTCACCTTAATCTCTTATTATTTTTAGTATTATTAAGGAGTTTTTATATAGCATATCTTCAATGTAATGAGATGGTTTCTAAGTTTGAAAGGAACATAGCATATTGTATTTAAACATTGATAAAGCACCTCTAGGAGGGTGAACCGTTCAGAGGCGCTTCCAGTGCGCAAGGCCACACGAGAAGAAGCAGGTTTTGAGAAGAGACAAAGAAGAGGAGAGACTACCAGACAGAAGTGTAGAGTGAACAGAAGGAGAAAGAGTATTCCAAAGAGAAGGATCAATTGAGGCGAATGATCGAGACTAAGCCATACCTCTAGGCAACAGGCAGAGCGCAGTCCACAAACAAGGGATTAAGAGCTCAGCATGATCAGCCGATCGGAGAGCAATTATTATTTATATAAATAAAAATGTAACCGCGTTTGGCACGGCTTCAAAGATCTCCAAACTTTCTTCATTGATTGCTTTCGAAACTTCACCAAAACGTTTAGTTCCAACACGGCCGGGTTTGCAGAATGATTTTTGGGAAAAAGCGCAATGTTTAAAAAAAAAGCAACTTTGCAAATTCCACTGTTTTCAACACATACGCCTGTCGATAAGCCTTGCCTTCCAATTCGGGCGCGTTTGAAATGGTTGTTCAAATGTGTTCCGTTTATGTAGCGTATTTCAACACATCCTATTGCGGCCTTCTTGCTGAAGATTTTTATGGCGCTATCCGCGTCGCTATCGCAGAGGGATGGTGTGTGGGAGGAAAGGAGGGGAGAAAGCGGGACGAACAGAGAGGGGGAGGGGAGAGGAGGGGGAGGGGGATGGGGAGGGAGAGGGGATGCTCTCTTCAGCCACAGCAACGCGTGGCCGGGTACACTAGTATATATATATATGCTTGGAACTTAGATCAGGTCTGCAGCCCACCTTGCTCAAACAGATTCCATCACACCTGCAATCAATCGTACAGCTCAACCGAGAAATAACACAGACTCCATGATCTCATCTCACCTGCATGTTTGGAACCTGAACAAGATGCTGCTGCAGAGGTGCGAATACGATGTCAAACGAGAACTTGTGGACATGTCGACTCAACATATAGATGTCCTCCTTCACCTCGTCCAACACAGACGGAGAGTCACCTGACGACCAAACAAACGTACAGATACTTTATGTAGCACTTCAACATGCTGTTGGAAAGATGGCTAATGGGGTGACTTCAGCACAGCTTGGAAAAACTGCCTAGATTGCCGATCAATAAAATGCTTTCAGTATCTTATCTTATCCTATCTTATCCTTCACTCTACAGGAATATTACTTTACATTACCCCGACTTACTCTGCTTTTCCACTATACCTGCCTGCATTCTAAACACATGGATACCATACATTACCTTCTCTTAATTACTGACTTTCTCTTTGTTACCTTCTCTAGATGCATTTTACCTCAACTTCATCTAACTCGTCCAAACTGGCAGGTATCATCTCACCTTATCAAAAAAATTGTTTTTAACTACCTTATTTTCTTGGCTTTCTTGCCTTGTCTGAACTTAAACCGTATCAGCAGTTCACTCACAGGTCATCACCACTTACCAAAACTGCATTCAAGCCTGACTGACTGATTGACTGACTGACTGACCTTCCTCTAGCTGTGTAATCAGTGCCTCGAGCGTTTGTCTGCTGCTGACATTCTCCAGCAAAAGTTGACGATAATCTCTGAAGGGATTTCTCTTCAATTCTGATCTAAAAAAATACACAGAGATAAAACAGACGATCAGCCTAACAAACCAATAAAAAAATCAATCAATCATTTTGGATGAATCGTATATGATGATGATAGTGCTCTGCCCATAGGCAGGTTGATTGGCTTTACGCCCCTGGGGATGAGATGAGTGAGGTGGTTTCCTGTTGCCTTCCCCACAGAAAATGATGGGTAAGCAACTTGCCCAAGGTCGCTCCGCAGCAGCTTGCACCCCTGCGTCCCACACGTGCTAGCCCGAGATAATCTAAATCTCTGAATATCAACTCCCAGCCCGGGGCTTGAACCGCAGTCCGTTGTATCCAACAGACGAATGCCGTTCTCGCTTACCGGTGTAGCTAACAAGGCCAAGAATCGTATATAAGTGTGTTGAAAGAACGACTGGTGCCAACATGTCTAGTATGTCTACTCACCGAACAAAGTTTTCCTTGTGGGATGAGGAACTCGCTGTGGCACAGTACCGACCAACGGTGGACACGATGCTACTGATGAGCAGCTGATCCAATTCATCGAGATGCATGATAAGATCACCTGCAGCAAAACAATCATAACGTAGAAAGTGACGAGTCATCAATCATAGATGTCATAGCATTAGAAACTATTATATTATTAGCAACATAGTAATATATATTGTGGGGCAAGGTGGTGTAGTGGTTGGCGTTGTTGCCCTGGAGCCAGAAGGTTCGAGTTTCGAATCCACCTCGCCACGTAAGGACCTTGGGCAAGTCCTTCACTCACAATTGCTCAGCGCTTCGGCGTGAAACTCCGATGCAGTGTCCGCTCTGCATTCGGGAGCGCCTCTGAGTAGTGAGAGAGCTTGAAGGGGCGCTATAACAAGTGCACATACAAACAAACAAACATAGATGTCATAGCATAATTAACTGAACTGTTCGACCTTAATATATTAAAGTCTGTTTCTAATGTGGCTAACTGGATTAGCTCACAATGCAGAGGGTGAGACAGGGTTAATTCATAATGCCAGAAAGCAGCTACAGTAGTAAATGATATTAAGTATACAGACACTGTGTTAACGTCAATAAGGCCTGAACAAAACTTTCAACAGCTGATTTATTCAACTGATTTCAATGATCTTAGCAAAATTACACGGGTAGTACATGGGAGCTTTACTTTTTACCACATGAAAACAGAAGCTAGAACATTAAGGGGTGAAATGATCGGTTACCACACGTCTGGATGATGCGTAGAGAGTTCTGGAATGACGCCCATTCATCCGTGTCATCCATTCCAGACCCGGAGTCAAGCTTGCACTTTTCGGAGATATTGACGAGAACTCGTTCAAACTCAACGACGTATTTCTTGAAGTAACCCTGAAAACACAAAATCCAATCAATAAATAAGAATCATTTACAATGTACGTTGCCAATTCTTTCAAAGGAAACATCAGTTACGTAATATGACATACAGGTAAAAATATGTAATTTTACGTTAATTTCTTTGTTCTTTACCCCGTTAGCCACATAAGTTGACTCAGCCTTTCACTCCCTAGAGCAGCGGTTCTCAACCTTTTCAGACTCACGGACCCCTTTTTAATTTTGGGCCACGGTCACGGACCCCCAATAAAAAATTTAATTATCGCGACTGTGCGACTCTATTATTATCCTATAGACCTATTTTCTAGAGACTGAAACAAACCGACCCATCTAAAACAGATGAATTTGTCATTAATCAGCGTATTATTAGTTTCATGTCGCCATTGAAAAGAGGAAATATCGAAAAATTGACCAACAAATTATCTGTTTGACTGTTTAACTACGTTTTTAACTAAGAAATATATAATTTTCAGGATTTGCTCGCGGACCCCCAGGCAGATCGCCGCGGACCCCCAGGGGTCCGCGGATCCCCGGTTGAGAACCGCTGCCCTAGAGCGATGGTAAAACTAGCAGTAGGAGAGATGGGAACCTTGCAGGCTGCCATACAGTTGAATTCAATTTCTGTTAAACTTATTATCATCCATTACTATCGCATCATGTAACCTCACTGTGTAATTGTCAATTTGTATTAATAATAAGCAAATATCAATATTATAATTATTTATTCAATTGCAACGAATGACTTGCCTGTAGCACTTGAGGCAGATTGATGTAGCCACATCCGCTTGTTAGTTCAATGCAGTGCTGGTTGGCCTACAGCAGAGTAACACCACAATAACTATGTATCCAATCAATAAAAGTCAACAACTCTGTACTCAAACTTTAAACATCAACCACTTCCAACTACTTCTCTATATCAGTGACGATAACATGACGAAAGATGCTCTTATAGTTCTCTGCCTCCTATGCAGGTTCGAATATCTGACGTTGCCATTCCTCTTGATGTTCAACCTCTCCCTTGAGCTTCCCACATCCACCTGTCATCAGCCAGTCCAGCATCATCTGTTACAGCTTTTAACCCTTTACCCGTTTGCCCCGAGAATATCCGCTGAAAACACAGGCTTAATGGGAAAATGAACGGGTTAAGCATTGCGCTGCAAGTAGCGCAAGGAACTCTATTACCTGTAAATCAAGTTCTCTGTGCTACCTGCAATGCAATGCTTAAAAGCTGTAAAAAGTTTCAATGGCGTAACAACCTTGAAAGTGAGTGCAATTCCTGTGTTGGAATGGTCACATTTCCAGGATTCACCCCCACCGCCACCTTAAAGGAATACACAAATGAGAGTCCCATACGTTCCAACATTTAGACATGGCACCTTATCTTATTTAACACGTTGGACGCGAGGGACGTGTTAACACGTCCCAAATTGAGTCATTTAACACAGCAAATCAGCGGCCAACGTGTTAAATACCTAAACATGGATCAGATAAGTAAAAGGGAACACTATCCTGTGAAGTACTAATGTCCAATGTCAAAGACCAATAGATTCACTGTTTGTATCACTAATAAGAAACAAGTGCCTCTCCTACGAACCACTTTGACCCACGTGGTCGTCGAAGCTGTATATATTGTACATTGGAGAGCTGTAACACTTACAACAGATGCAGCAGCAAATAGCTTTGAGACTGACTCTCCAAGAAGAGTGACACAATCCAACACATCTTCGTGGTCCTGCAAGTAAATACAGCACAGAAAGACAGTTGCTGTTACAGATCGCCCAAGTTTCAAACTTTCACTTTTTAAACTTTGTATTGTTAAAAGTTGCTGACTCTAACAATTCAATCAGTTCACTTTGTCAAAGTTTGTGACTAAATAAGAAATAAATCACAAGACGCTTACTTAAATTCCAGTCTCAATTGACTAAATGACCGAACATCATGGCTGGCACATCGACCTGCCAGCCCTCAGTCAACTTAATGACATCTTGATTGACATAATTCTCGTTTCATTGATTGACTTGTTCACTTCCTTAATAACTGATCGAATGACTTATTGACTGACTGAATGACTAATACATGTAGACTGACTTATTGACTGACCGAATGACTCATTGACTGACCAAATGACTCATTGACTGACTGAATGACTTATCGATTGACTGACTGACTGACTTATTGACTGACTGAATGACTCATTGACTGACCAAATGACTCATTGACTGACCGAATGACTTATCGATTGACTGACTGACTTATTGACTGACTGAATGACTTATACATGTAGACTGACTTATTGACTGACCGAATGACTCATTGACTGACCAAATGACTCATTGACTGACCGAATGACTTATCGATTGACTGACTGACTGACTTATTGACTGACTGAATGACTTATACATGTAGACTGACTTATTGACTGACCGAATGACTCATTGACTGACCAAATGACTCATTGACTGACCGAATGACTTATCGATTGACTGACTGACTGACTGACTTATTGATTGACTCAATGACCAATTGAATGACTTATTGACTGGCAGAATGACTTATGGACTGATTGAAATTGACTACCTGATCTGAATGAGTAACTGACTGACTGCTTAACTTACTGACTACTTGACTGACGTTATCAGTACACAATATAATGACTGACTAACTGGCTTCCCAGCTGCCTAAGTTACAACTTGATCTATCACTACCGTATGGTATTAACTGTTCATCATCCAGCTGATAGACTACTGAATACGAGAAGGATATCTGACCAGTCGGATGTTGTCAAGAGCGGCCGCTAGAAGATCTTCCTCAAAGCGACTGAATTTTGATGCGTAGACGCGGAATGGAGAATAAATCGCCAGAGCCAACCGATCAACACATGCTGTGTACAGCGCACCTCCTGAACAATACAACCAACAATTGTGATAACAAATTTGGAAACAATAGATGCTAATTAATGATAACCTGAAACAATTCCTTGAGTTAACAATGGGAGGCAGATGACCTGTCAGACCTGGCATTCTATTGGACATGAAGTCCCAGCAACTTTCCATAATTCTTAAACGTTGAGCTGCAACGTTTTCCAAGTTGCGTTTAGTGCACAGTTGTTGCTAAACTGTTCACATACTAGACAGTGATGAGTCTCCTATCCATTACGAAATGATCTTCCCACAGTCAGAGTATTCAGTTAATATGAGAATTCACCATGGCAGCAAGAGGAGCACAAATCTTGAAGCATATTTCTTCCCTATTATGGATTTGAAATGTGAATCTGATGCACCAGGAGAAACTGCAGTGAGATTTAAAATCAAGGAGAAACAAGGATTTTGAACAGTTGTTTGAAGGAAGAGGTGAATTTGAGCTAAGAGGGGAGGGGGTACTTGAAAGGTGTTATACAAATTGTACTGATGCATGCAAACAAACAGATTGTAGCAGAACTTTGAAGTCCTGAAAATCAGACAGGCAGGTCTTGCCTTTGAAACCCCAACTGGAGGTGACATTGAAGAGCAACATGAATGAGTGGCTTGGTCTGTAAAACTACAAATGGTGCACAAACTTACCGATCATTTCAGTGCAACACAGTGGCGCTGAGAACACATCTACCAGCATCTTACTGTTAATCATACCTCTGCAATCATCGTTTAGCAACATTACTAAACTTGTATATGCAGTGCTCAAAGTGTGGCAGGACGGTCATGGACAGCGTCCTGGCACTTATTTTCAAATCTCTATGCCGTCCTGCCACTTATTTGGCCAGCACACCTGAAAATGTAAGGAGCGTCCTGGCACTTCTTTTGGAAAGGTAAGGGGCGTCCTGGCACTTCTTTTTGTATACTTTTAGCACTGTGTATATGTGTGTAAAACATAACTGTAGTTTAATCACACAAAAGAAATGATACCTGAGCCAGGTGAGTCGATTGCTGATTCCAAATGATTCACAAACTGGTCCGTTATCTGTTTGATTACAGAAAAACAACATAAAAATTAGTCAAACCTGAAACGTGCACACCAATAACTATCACAGAAGTTCAAGTACTTTTGTCCTCAACTACGAGTACAAATTCCGTGATCTCAAGGATAAGTACAAGTATTTAGGTTATAGAACAAGTACCAAAAAGTACAAGTACAGTACTAAGTACGAAATCTCCGCCAATAAAGAAAAACCAAATGTGGAAAATGGACTTAAGCCTGAACACTGAACTTGCATTTGATGAATGAAATACATTTTGCGTCAATAAAATTGCGACCATGTTGGATTTGTGCGACGGTCAGGGACGCCACTCATCATAGCTTTTTCCACCTAGATCTAGTTTTTTTATAACAAACTAGATAGACACAGAGATAGGCATGGACAGGCATTCCAACAAATTACTCCAAGCAGGCTGACAGTGATTAGAGACTGGAGCTCGAGACAACCTTGCGTAGAGTGATGAGATCCTGGATGGGTGAAGAAGCGTCAGACGCTGCGATCGTCTTTTCAATGCAATTGACGATCGGTGGATCCAATCCAGCGAGAGTCTCCGTTAAGAGATCGCATGTGATCGAAGTGGCGTCACCACCAAACACCTGGCTGCACCATTTCGTCTGAAAGAAGAAAATGTCTACAAGTGTAACCAGAATGTAATGCAGCTCTACGGTCATAGCTACTTGCGGGACGCGGTGGTGTAGTGGTGGCATCATTGCCTTGGAGCCGGAAGGTTCGAATCCACCTCGCCGCGTAACCACCTTGGGCAAGTCCTTCACTCACAATTGCTCAGCGCTTTGGCGTGGAACTCCGACGCAGTGTCCGCTTTGCATTCGGGAGCACCTCTGAGTAGCGAGAGCTTGAAGGGGCGCTATAACAAGTGCACATACAAACAAACAATAAGAAGAGCATTCCTTAAGGGAACCATGATGAGCAGTCACGGGCATGAACTGCTCACAAACTTAAGTAAATTCTTAACCTCAGGTTAACTGAAATTACGCAACAAAAAAAAAAGTCCTTGATGCTAACAAACTGCTCAGCAAGTACGGGTATTAAATACTAGTGACTGCACGTTCTTAACACCAATATTTGGAAGTGCGTGGAAATGATGACGACAATAGACGATGACAATTTTATTAACATTATTATTATTCTGATTGTATTGTGCTGCATTGCATTTGAACATTTGCAAAACATCTCTTACAGTGGTGATCATCATCATCATCATCATATGCACTGATTAATGAAGTTTGGCATTTTCCGATGAGCAATCACTAGTGACTGACCTGTGCATTCCACGTGGTGAGCAGGTGGTCGTAGAACTCAGTCAACCATTCCATGGCATTACCACCTGGCAGCTTCTGATGAATACTCTTCCACATCTCCTGAAGATCGCCCTAAAACAACAGAAAAGCACCACTGTAACAATAACAACTTAGCGTAGATAACAATAAAATCTGTTTCACTTCATTCGGTCTTGCAATGTTGGTAATAATACTGGTGGGTTAAAATAAAATTAATATTCTGTATTAATAATAACAAAGTAAACCTATGCCATTTATTTTGCTTTTGTTAGGTACTTAGCACATCTGTGAGCTACTAAAAGGTTTTATATTACGTGTCTTGATACATACATAGTCACATACATACAGACACAAATATAGACATGCCTACAGTGAAACGCTATGTTGAACTAAAACAGTTGAGAGTTTATGTTAAGAAATTTTGAGTGAACTGAATTTCCACCAGCGATGACTAACCGAGACCTTTACTGACCTTATGGCATCTCTGGTAATACTTGCACAGCTGTGGGAATCGTTCCATGTCGCTGAAGATACGAGCAAACTTCTGCGCAGCATCTGCATAAAACACAAGAATTTCGCTAATTGCTTTTAACCCCCTAATTTCCAAATAATTTTAGAAGGTAAATAAAGGTAGTGTAAAAAGCGGCAAGATAAGCAAGGCAAAGAAGGGTAACAAAACAGACCCAAGGAAAGTCCGTAAGTTTCCAGTTCTAGTCCAATCTATTAGGTCACAATGGAAACTATTGCAGAGAATAGTCTCCATTTCCATAACAGTTAAAGCTCTATCCATTGTTAATTACTGCATTCTCACAACACATATTCGGCTTAGACTAGTTTAGAGCTATAATTATGACCACGGGTATACAGGTAAAACATCTTATTGTTCTGAAACATTGAACATCATGCATTCCTGTTACTGACCAAGTGACTGAGCTGAGAAGGCAGCAACGATGTGTGGACTGAGCATTGCTTCCAGACGGTTCTTTAGCGATTCCAGGTAGGAACATCTTTCCGCATAGTCCGGAACATCCGTCAGGATATGCTGCAAGCAAAAACATGCGTGATTCAATTTCTAAAGATGTCATAATAAAGTTAATGTCATATGTATAGATATGCACGCACTGATAGGGGTGTGTCATTCACTATATATGTGCTTAGATAACTTATATTAGGTATTTATCTTGTCATGGACTATGTATTATGATTGGGCCTCAGAACATTATCAGAACATTATCATTGGCCAATCAAAATGTATGTAGGAGGAGTTACTTTTGTTTGTCTGTATATATATGAGTGTTTGTAAATAATAAAGTTAGTTAGACTCTGATCTTCGTTGGGGTGCTAACTCGTGGTGCAGTAGGCAGTCGCAGAGGCGGCAATAGGCTTACAGTAAAAGGTTAGCTTTAACCCCTTTCGTGTGTGGAACGTAATATTACGTTTGCGCCAAACCGGCCGTCATTGTGGGGAACGTAATATTACGTTTTCATTAGCCTTTGACTTCCACGCACTGTGATGGCCGTAATATTACGTTCTAACATCGTTTTTGCGTTTTGATTCGGTAGATGACAGCAGTGGTTAGTGAAATTTCGACAAATAACAGCAGCTCTTGGTGTATTTACTCTTCAACATCGTCGGACACACTTCCGAATTTTGTTGTTATGTGGACTTCGGGCGAATATCTATTCATATTACTGTTTTATTATACAACAATCTGGCTTTTTTAGTGACAGTTATGTCTAATACGGAGACTTTGAATAAAAAAAGAAAGCTCAGCGCCGCTGAACTAGCTGCTGCTTTGCAACATATTACAAATTCTGACGAGGAAGATCTTATAGATTCTGATGATGACGATAGTTCCGAAGATGAGTTAGTGTATGTATGTATACTATGTATGTATGTACTATGTATGTATGTATGTATGTATGTATGTATGTATGTATGTATGTATGCATGTATGTATGTATGTATGTATGTGTATATGTAATACGTATGTATGTATGACTCTATGTCGAGTGTCGACCCATCACGAAAAATTTTTGGGGAGAAATAATTCCACAATGACGGCGGGTTAAGAAAAATTTAATTCCACACGAAAGGGGTTAATTCCTACAGTTTGAAACAATTCAATAGATCTTATTATGATCTAGCTATTCATTTGAAGTATATTCGTCAAGTAGCAGAACACAGTCGACACTTTTAAGTACGTATCAAAGTAAAAATTGCTGCCATTGAAGTCTAATTAAAGCTATTAATTTGAAATATTGCTTTAGGGCAAAGCACTTATATTTATGAATACTTAAAAATGCTTATAACCATAGTTACACTTTATTTCTTGAAACACAACAAACAAAATGTCTTTGACATACAAAGTAGGTGATTACGCTGGCTCAAAGGGAGATGAGCAATAAAAATTCGTTGAATACAAGAAGAGTAGCAGAAGGAAGAGAAGGAGGAGGTGGAACATGAATAGATAAGCAGCACAAATAGGAGCAGAGGGAGGAGATGAAATAGAAAATTTTATTAAATCCTTCCAAACCAGAAATACTCACCAAGCTCTGCTGCATACCAATAATCTTTCGACTGATCTGCAATGAAAATTTGAACAAGATTCAACTATTGCATTCATCAATGCAGCACTATTCAATTAGCAAACTTAAATTTAAAATCAATTATTCAAAGTAAACAAGTTTAAACTAAACTGATTAGCCCAAACTTTTCTGTATATACCTGTGGAAGAAACCCTTTATTTAGCGACCCAGTAATAATTATTACCAACAAAACAGTTTGTTCACCATAACATATCAGTATTAAAATTCTGGTTTGTGGGCATAATTGGTTAAAAGAAGGCATTTGAACTAAAACCGTAGACAAGACTAACAACATGAACAACTAATTTCCAATTTATATAAAATAATATATACTGTAATAATAATACTACTAAAAGACAAGTAATGAACATGACATTACTTATTTTGGGATTACATTCACTATAAAGCAAACTAATAATTAATCGTTAAAATCTTGAATAATTAACCGTTTAAAAAGTTAATCGTTAACAGCCCTAATAATAAAGTTTTTACACGCAGAATTTCACAGCAATTCACTAACCGCTTCGATATCCTGCGATTCAAAGACATCTTCAACGTCGGCTGAAAGCGTCGTCCAATTGTCCGCCTCCTACAACATTCACAGTAACACTGAACACTTTTAAAGGATCTTTTAAAGGGTGCTTACTTTAGGTTTAGATGATCCTATTCACAAAAATCCAGTGTAATTTTGTTTGTTTGTTTGTATGTGCCCTTCTAATAGCGCCCCTTCAAGCTCACAAATACTCAGAGGCGCTCCCGAATGCAGAGCGGACACTGCATAGGAGTTTCACGCCGAAGCGCTGAGCAATTGCGAGTAAAGGACTTGCCCAAGGTCCTTACGTGGCGAGGTGGATTCGAACCTCGAACCTTCCGGCTCTAAGGCAACGACGCCACCACTACACCACCGCGCCCCACAAATAATGTAATAATGTAACACGACTGATGACTTAAAGCACCTTCTAGGAGTGTACTTCCTGAAGCATAGATGATCCTTCTATCTAAAAATCCAGTGTAGTGTAACGCTACTGAACACTTAAAGGATCATTTCAGATTGTACACCCTGTAACAAATATGATCCAGTTCCCCAAAATCCAGTGTAATGTAATGCAACGGAACACTTAAAGGACGTTCTAGTAGGGTACACCCTAAAGCATGAATGATCTTATCTAGAGTTTGTTAACAATGACTAGTTCATCTGAAGGTGAATGAATAGACAATAAGACATATGCAGTTAAAGTTTACCTTTAAGGGTTCAATAACACACAAAAACTGGTGCAAAAAATGAGCCACACTTAAAATTGCATCCATGCATAGGACGCCACCTACCTATTCACTTTAATTCAAGACACGACTATGATGATGAGCCATCCATTGTACTTAAGGTCATGCAGAGTAATGTAAGACAATGCAAAATTAATGTAGAGAAACAGATAAGTGGTCAGAGGTCAAGAGAATAGGAATAAAAGACAAATGAGGAGAACCAGACAACTGACCCTGAGTGCCTCCGATGCTGATTTCATCCGCGTCTTAACCGTATCGAGCCTCAGAAGCGTCTGCATTGACTTCGCCGTGTCGTGCTCTACCTACAATGATGACATTAGTTACGTTCATTCATTCATAGGACTTTTATAGCGCTCCTCCAACCTACTCAAAGATGCTCCCAGTCAAATTCTGGTGAAAAGGAACAGTTTTTGGATGCCTGTAGGTATGTCAATAGGATCGCTGCTGTATTTAAAAACAAAGTAGCCTAGTGAAATAAGGCAAGTTGCATTTGATTATCCAGTACAATTACAGTCTAATTAACATATCAAACAGTCAATCAATCAAAATTTATATAGCGCCTCTTCAAGGTACCTACTCAGAGGCGCTCCTGGCCGAGATCAAGCGAAAAAACAGTATTCAACAGTTTGTGAAATTGAGAACAGCTTGGGAGGTGTCGCATAGTCAAGGGAAGTACATTCCAGGCTGTTGGACCAACATATGAATAATTGAGTTAACTAGTAACTCTCACATTAGTCATTCCTAATTGCTACTATGATTGCACAGACCAAGTAATCCAGTCGCAAGGTTGTCACAATCAGTACAACTTAAGGCAACGACATTACGCAAGGAACTGTAAAGTAATGCATATTCTAGATCAGGGGTTCTCAAACTGTGGTACGCGTACCCCAAGGGGTACGCCAGGCGCCGGTAAGGGGTACGCGAAAAATTCCAGAAATATGAATTTTCTTTGAATTTATGGACTTTGTTTCCATCTTTCTTTGATTAGCAATGATTATTAACGTTGCAACATGTAACAGCATCGTCATTTATTTTTTTACAACATATAATTAGACTCACATAGGCCTACTATACAGTGCATGCAGCATATTTATGTTTAGGCCAATTAGCCTACTATTATTTTGAAGCAGATAATGTATAAATGATTGAAAGTACCAAAGCCAGAAATTCTCAGCTTATTGTAGCCTATATCGAGTTCAAAATAGCAGGGAGCTGAATTGGCCTAAAGATTAGTTTTTCATCGAGTTTTAAATATTGTGATTCCTTTCAGGACCTCATATCTAGGTGAAGCTGGTTTGTAGACTGTTCTTAGTATCAAAATAAACATGGGGTTAATTTGCGTGTGAAATTGACAAAATCTTTATTAAACCAGAGATTTTAAATCTGTTCTAGTCTAAACAAGCCCACATCAATAATAGGTTGGCTCTTTCTTACAAGGGGTTATAGACCAATTTTCCCTTTCAAATTTGTTGATAAGATTGTATGACTCAAAATGAATTTTGCTCCCTATAATATAATATGACACTAATAAACGATATCACCAATGATTAAATGGAGGTTCCCTTGCAGTTGTCACTGCAAGGGAACCTCTCAACGACATTTTTTCTGATATGAGTTTGCTGGGGGTACGCGACCGTTCGATTTTTTTACTTGGGGGTACAATAAAAATAAAGTTTGAGAACCCCTGTTCTAGATGCAAGTGTAAAGTTAGATGGATAATGAGAAACAAAGTGTTAAAACCTTCTGGATGTCATATTTAACCATCTTCATCTGTTCGTGCAATAACGTCGCTTCCTGTTTCACAGCGTCCACCTCCTTCATCACCCTACAGTCATACACAAAAAGAAGGTAAAACTCAAAGTCTGTTAAAACATTCATGCACTAGATTAGATGCCACTGATACAGGTAAGATATAATCGATGAGCAACTACTTCACCGTGCCGATCGAAGATTTTGGAAGCACTCAGCCATAGGCGCAACCACCCTATGGGACCCACGGGACGCGTCCCCCCAACTTTTGAGTGGTCCCTAACTTTATTATTATGGTCCCCCAACTTTTAGGACGTGATTCATTATAGTACCTCCCAACTTTTAGGACGTGATTGCACCTATGCAATCAGCCTTGCTTTAGGCAAAATTGCAGAAATATTCAATTTAATAGGAAAACACAGGATAGAATTAACAGAAAATATATCTCACCTTGGAAGATTGGTTATAGTCTGCTGGCAACTATCTTCAATGACATTATTCACCTCCTGTAAACAAATTCAGAAAACAATATATATTAACAATTTAATAGACTCTTCAAACACATCAGTTGTCTAGCAAAAAAGCACAGTCTCTAGAGTCTGACCTACACTCTTAATAGTGAATGTCTGAAAACAGCAAATGCTAATTCAGCCAGAATGCTCACAACAACAGTTGTCTGGCTAAAAAACCACAGTGGTCACAAACCAGATGGCAGTTCGTACGTTTTAAAGCAAAAATACTTTTTTTATGCAAATGGAACGATAAAATTTAATTATCTCTCCCTATCTTCATGTTTAAGAATGATTTCAGAGTACTTGCCTGCATGAACATTTGTAGCTTCATGACAACTGTTGTTGCATATTGCTAGAAAAGCAACGAAACCAAAGATTTAAAGATAAAATCCAACTAAATCTATTGTAGATTAAGTTGACCTACTTTAAAAAATCCCAATAAGTAATTATTTTAAATCAATTAAATGTAATTCAAACTAGACCTATTTAATTTAATCAACTATGAATATTGAATACGATCTTGCTATATGTTTGTTTAACTGCACTTAGGGAACATTTATAGTCCAGAATAGTTGTAAAAATCCTTTAAAAAGTACAAGCTTATATAAAGAACTAACTTACATCTCATAAACAAGAACTTATCATAAGTTTATTAAATAATATAATAACATTCTCAAATTCTCTTCTCAGGATGGGCAAACATCTAGTACATAATACTAGTAATTACATTATACACATTTAATATACACAGGTACATACAAAACCTTACCATACCTAAAACAATAAAATTGTGAGGTAATGCCTGATATTTGTGCAGTAAATCTTGATTAAACTCACATCATTGCTGCCTTCTTTGTGAGCTCGGAAAGCATTGTTCACCCATTCTTTCACATCAAAATCATCTTCCACAAACTTTGAGTAATCCTGCCAAAGATCACAAGTATGTCCTATAGCTGATCATATATGTGCTTAAAATGAACATGTGATATAAAAGACATTTTCATCATTTATATAAATATATAAAATTATATTATAATCAGTCGTTTATTGACATAACAACATAAATCTCAGGTAAATTTAGAAATGAAAAATGACCCAGAAAGTTCTAGATAAATCTGTAGATGTCGTCAATAGGACAACCCTAAAGGATAAAAATAGAGTTCAGTAATCACATTAAGATTATCTATGAGTCTGAGAAGATGCTTGGAGATTATGAGAAATTGGGGTTATTGTGACTGAAGTCTCGGTAGATCGTAAACAGTATGGCCGCGATAGATGCGTGCACAACAGAGCGGCCCGACATACGGCCCAATTTTCCGCGAAAATTAAAGCACGCTTCAATTTCATCAGAATGACTGCACTAACCCTAAAACTAACCCTAACCGACCCTCACGACGCCTAACCTGAGCCCTAACCGACCCTCACGCTCTGCATGTTGGGATGCATGTTGCGATATCGTCCATAGGCGGCACTCTAATTTTATTGCATTCGTTGGCGGCCATATTGTTTACGATCTACCGAGAATTCAGTAACAATAACCGAAATTGGTATATATATACAGCGAACAACATAAATGAAACAGCTCTGGTGCGATGACGTTGTTCAGGACATTGACGTTCATCCACTGAAAGCTAAACACCTCAAACAGATTAGGATTAACGATATGTTAACACTTTACCTGCCCCAGAGGTCTCGTTTATAGAAATTCCAACTCCAATCACAGTGCATAAAATGCATTTTAGATTCCCTGTTAGAATCACATCGTGGTTTGACTGAGAGCTACTTGAAGGTGCGCTAATAAAGTTCTAATGAATGTAAGGCAGTATAACTTAGGTTAAAACGTTTTAAAAATTTATTTCTCCATTTCTATAGCGCCCCTTCAACCTCTCTCCTCAGAGGCGCTCCCGACTACGGAGCGGACACTGCATCGGAGCTTCACGCCGAAGCAATTGCGAGTGAAGAACTTGCTCAAGGTTCCTACGCGGCGGCTTGATATGAGGTGGATTCGAACCTATAACCTTCCGGCTCCAAGGCAGCGACGCCACCACTACACCACCCCGCTCCACAATAATTATAGCGCACTGAGACTCGCATGCAACGTACATAGTCTGCTTACACGCTTTAATTACAAACCATTATTATGTTTTCTTGAATTAGACTTTCGTGCCATAAACCGGTAAAAACAATAATGTTTTTAAATCAAAACTTGTCAACGTCAACAGCACATATTTACACCAAGGACCTATTATATACAGAACTGAAAACTCCTTATCAGTGCGAGTCAACGTTTTGGCGATAATCGGGATTAGAAGCTTTCGCCTTCTTTGTACAACAAACGTATTCAGTTAATTATATTAATTAAGACAAATAGACGAACAGTAATTATGTTTTCGAAGTAAAAATTTGCTTGCCAAATTTTAAAAACTATTTGTATAAGACCAGAAACAAAGTTTGAAGTGGGGCGACATCTCTGGTCAAGTATAAAGCGGATATAAAAATGTTTACGAAAAGCATTCCTCTAAATCAGTGATGTCAAAGAGCTGGCCCGCGGGCCATTTCTGGCCCGCCGACGATTTTTTTCTGGCCCGCGGAGCCTTTCCTAAAGATTACAAAATTTGAGGATAAAAGTTCAAATTTTGATATTTTACAGTCAGCGCCAAATACATAGAAGTTTTTTCTTAATGACGTCACTTTTGGTCAGACGCACACTCGCACAGCTCTTTGTAGACTGTGTGTAGGGCCTATCTGTCATAATCTGTGGTTTCCGGTTGGTTGACAAAATTATGAAAGTTACGAAACACTTATAATATTTAAAATGTTGTCAAAATTTAATAAGAAACGAAAGTGGACATTAAATCAAGACCTTTTCGCGATATTTGGATAGATATGCAGGCCTAGGCCTATTTCTTTGGTGAATACAACAGTTATCCAGTAGGCCTATGTTTAATTTGTGAGGAAAACGATAGCGTTGTGAAGGGATAGGCCTACAAGACTTAAACTTAAGGTGATAATTTTTTTTATTGCAAGCTTACTGGTAGACTGTGAGCCATTTATTTTATGACAATAACTTGATTTAATTACCTTAGGCTTAGACCAAAAGCTTTACGAGTTCTATGTCATGTCCACGACTGATAATGAAAATCAAAATTAAGATTTTATAATCCTCCCTATTTGGCTGTTTTGTATGCTAAAAATTGCACCATTTGAGATTTACTTATACAAAAATCTTATGGGAATTGGCTGACCAAGCCTGGAGCTCCCTCTCAAATCACTATACCCAATTTTTCTCACGAGTTTTGACACCCTGGCCCGCCACTTGTTGGAAGATGTTCATTCTGGCCCGCCACTCAAAAAGGTTTGACACCCCTGCTCTAAATCAAATAATTTTATTAAATGACTACATAGATAACAGGATAATATTATAATTTTTTAATATTATATATTATAATTTGTTAATATAATAATTATTATAATTATTATTATTAAAATTATATATTATAATAATTATTCATGGTCATAAGAGAGCAGCAGCTTATTCATGAGCGCTGTGTTGTCTTAGGCCTAGAGGAGTTGCCCAGAAATCTGTCCAGTGGAGGGCCAAGTCTAAATCCCAGAAAGAGTTCCGAGAATGAGTGACTGTATGTTTTGCCTGATGACGATAATTATTAGAAGGCTTTCAAATCAAATCAAATTTATCAAATCAAATTTATTGAATCGATTCAGTGTATACATACTGCTGATCACAATGCACTTTAAATTCAAGAAATCTTACGATTAAATTAACAGATGCGTTGAAATAAGAAAATAGTGAATACATTTAAATATGCAAGTAAATAGTAGTGCAATAGAGGGAGTTAGATGAATCGACTCATGAGGAGAAGCTAACGCTTATCTGGTCATCCCCAACAATTTAAGACTAAATGTGAAAGCAAAGGCAAAACACTAGAATCGACAGTGTGGCTAAGGTTAGTTATTAGCTAGATGATACATGTAGCTCACATAGAATCAGCAAATGTTTTTAAAGGCCAACTTAAAGGAATTGAGGGAGTTGATGGAGCGGTTGAAGAGGTCAATGTTATTCCATAGTTTAGGTCCTGCAAATCTGACAGTGAATTGTTTAGTGTTGGTGTTACATGATTTATGATGTAAGTTGAAGCGGGATCTGGTGTTGTGGTCGTGGATAGAAGCATTGGTTATAAAGTAGTCCCTAAAAAGGCTGGGTAGTAATTAAGTGATTATGATGACGGTACACAAATACAGCCAGTATTTCGCTTGTTGAAAATCTCATGAAATTTTTTGGAGGGGGCACCTTGTTGGGGGCTTAGCCCCCTAGCCTCTGATAAACTGCACCCATGGCTATAGTAATATTGTTTCATTATCCATAAAGAGTCTGCAGACGGTAGAAACTTTTAATAAACCTGTACAAAAGATTCTTCAAGATTGAAAAGCGTCTACAGTTTGACCAAGCATCGTACAAAATGGATTTTAGAAACAGTTTACAATAATTATGAGCCTCGTAGATCAGGCCTTCAAGTTTTCCGATCTTCAATTGTGTTTCATGAAAACGATAGTCAATCAATGCTGTCACTTGTTAGCCATGCAAGAGTAATAACAACAGTCTGTAGCTGGTAAATTATAAATGTAACATGTAATCTAGGCTAATGCCTCACATCGGACGACAAAAGAAATACTGTTAACAAATGCAAACGAAAGACAATAACAACAATTGAATCGATAGACAATAAACGTTGATCATATTCCAAATAAGTGTCTATGTACGTGTGTAGTCCATGTGTTGGTCTGATTCTCACTATAAAGTGAAGCTACATCTTGGAATGAGATTGTACGAACAAAATGTTATAAATGTAAAATGGAGAAACCGTAGCTACATGTATGGGTTGAACAGAGGCATCGGCAAATGATGGAAGTGAATTATAATTAACAGTCAATTTAAGGTAAGAATGAAAGTATCACAAAAGCGTATAGACTCGGCAAGTACATCACAAGAAACACCATAATTATTATTACATTGGGGCATAATCATCTAGCGCCTCTACTCAGCAGTCGCCATGTAAACAGCAATTATTTAAAATATATTATTGTCGTATTACCATTGTCGTATTAACTCCGTCTGTTGTCATTAATTACCATCAGAGTAATGATCACAATGATTAACATAATCATCATCCTCAAAATTGAAAGAATCTTCATAGTAGTATAATTATTGTCAATGACAATAGCATGATATCAGCTATTATCATCGCATACATAATTTCAGAAGCAGCGTTGATTGTTCATTTTGCACTTTATACGTAAACAAACGAAAGCAAAATAGACTGCGAATAAAACCTAAATAGGAAAATAGATGTATGTCGTTAGCATAAGGAAAGTTTCCTCCCGTCGGTGTTGTTGTTGTTCACCCTCGTTACGGGAAAGATCTCGTTGTGAATCTCGGGGAACTGAATCTGCGGATTGTTCTTCTTGATGCCTTCGATAACTCGTGCGTGCATTTCGTTCACGCGAGCGCACAACGGCATCACGTTCAAAACGCCTCTAAACAGCTCGACACAATCATCTACAATACGTAAACAGCAATATTTAATTACTTCCCTTTGCACTTAATTTCATTTATTAATTTCGTAAACAGCAATATTTAATTACTTCCCTTTGCACTTATTTTCATTTATTAATTTCGATTGCTACGCACGTAAAGTCACCAAGCATACTCTAAACATGAATTGCGAGACAAGTATGCGACTAAGGTGTGTCCCGAGTCGCTAGAGTCCAATGAGCAGATGAGAACTTGCAAATGTTGGATGACAGACCTTCACGCAACTGAATATTCAAATTTGGTCGTCCATTCATCTGTGTAAGGCTGCACCTGACTAGGTTTTGATGATTTTGCAGTTTCGATTATCTTATAAGCATATTAATGTTTGGTAATATTGACCAACTACTACTACTACTGCTGCTGCTGCTACTACGATTATAATTACAGGAGCCCTGTCCAAAACTGCATCTAACTGAAATTCAACAGAGATGATGATGATGACAATGATGCTGATGGTGATGATGATGGTGACGATGATGATGGTTACCTGGGTGATTTCTCTTTAGAAGGACAAACAGACATTCACTATAGAGGTCTCGCAGCTTTCGCACTTCTTCCCTTTTACGTAAACCAGGACGCTCTACAACCAGCAAACAGATTGATCTGAATGAACAACAACAACAACAATGACAACAACACCTTTGATGACAAGTGTCATCAGGCGAAATTCGATCAGCTCGCATACTTTTCTAAGTGAAAATTTTCTACCTGCACATCAGATTCAGGGCTCGGACGGGCAATTTAACTGTGGGTCAGGATAGCTCACATGCATTCACACTGCTGTCGTTTGGATTGTTAGATTGGTCGATAGGTCATTGGGTTGGTAGTTGGGTCATTGTTATTAATGACCTCCCCAAACCTCCATCTCCTCCACCTGACCAGTCAATCTTTATTTCTTAAGTCCCTTAAATCTTTTTTCTTTAGTCGTTGCTGGGCTGGGAGCGCCTCTGAGTAGTTTCTTGAAGGTGCGCTATATAAATTCTAATAATGAATGAATGAATTGTTATGGTAGGTCTTGTTGTTGTGTTCAGTGCAATACCTTCGTTCATCATCATGACGGCTGTGACAAGGCCTATCCTGCAGTTTAGTTTAGTATGTGAGGCACCCTTGTAACGGTATGGCTGTGTTACGGTGCCATAGAAATCGTCATTGTTATTATTATTATTATTATTGTTAAGTCCTTACCTTCGTTCATCATCATGACGGCTGTGACGAGTCCAATCTCGGCGTCGTTCAGCTTCAGTCGGTTGAAAACATCAGCGTATTTGTATTGCTCTTCGAAGAACTCACCCAACGGCATCTGACGAACCAACGGACTGTAGTGGAAACAAACCAAACACATCATCATCATCATCATCATCATCATCATCATCATCCAACAACAACAACATCAACAACAACGTTTGTCGTAGTCGGTCGCCTGTACGATCATCATTTTTGCAATACATCTCGTGCTTCTGCATTCTTAGCTGACAACTGAACAGATGTCGGCTAAGTTTATATATAAAAAATCTACTACAGGTACGACAAATTTCTACAAGGCTTGGCAGGTGTTCGTTCCTTCTCGGTCGCAGGACCAACTGCATGGAAAGGTCTTCCCAACCATGAGAAGAATGTAATAAATGTACGTACTATCTCTGGAGACATTTATATCACTATTCAAGACCTATCGTTTTCATCACACATGGTAATGACTGTCATAGACTTTTAGATCTTTGATGCAGCGCCGATTCTTCAGTTTGATCGTGCTACGGCGCTGTACAGACCATACACCTATCAGCAATTCAGCATTATTAATGATTTATTTATTTATTTTAATAACACCGAATGAATGTGCAGGAATCCACTCAAGCTCAGCGGCTGACTCTGCTGAAGTAAAGGATAATTTCATATGAAGAAAAATACAATGATTTGTCTAGTCTAATGTTCCTGTCAACTTCACTTCATATGAGGGATACATTTAATATGGGGGATAATCTATTTCGTGACACCGTCCGCCCAAAACGGCCTTCCCCCCTGCCAGAGATCTGAATCCCCCAAAGCAGAGGGAACTAGATTAAACACTACTATATACATACAAAGTCATACACACACACACACACACACACACATATATTATATACATACATACATACATACATGCATACATGTATAGTTTGTATACATGGCACGTCTGTCGTTAAGGAGGTCACGATGGGACAGAGACGAATCAAAAATATTCATCAACGAGCATCTCACCCAGCTCAATGCTCTAATTTATGCAGGTGCCAGAAAATTGGTCAAGGAAAAGAGAGCCACCTCAACCTGGACCTCAGGAGGAAGGGTTCACATAAGACTTTCCGCAGCACCTGGTGCAAAGGCTTTGAAACTGCCCTCACTGAAGAGTCTGGAGGAATGCCTTGCCTCTGAGTCCACACCTAGCGCTGCCTCTCGGTAAAAACTCTACAACGTGCTTTGTTGGTGAACTGCAACCCTGACCCTCTTTGACCAATTCGTCAACGTCGCTCCTCTACCAGCAAGCTACAGACTTCAACTTATCAAACAATGGAGTTTATCCTTTTTTCGTCCTTCTCCGGATGCCTGGTTGATGCCTCCCGGGACTCTGATCTTTTGGAACTTGGACTGCGCTAAGTGTTAAGTGCAATTTTCTTCTTCTGTTCTCTTCCTTGTTTATAATTATTTACTTTAACAACACTCCTCCATGTGTTAATGTAGCATATTTTCATTCAGTATTGTTTATAATTTTACTTGAGTTATACTATATGCATTCTATAGCACTGACTTTATTCTACTTTTGGATATTTGAACCCGTTTCTTGTTTTCTTTATTTGCAATTTGGCATTGAGAGACGGTTGTGCACCATCATGGGCTCTCACGTTCTTGTTTATGAATAGTGATGACCCGATTTTATGTGGTCTGTGCACTAATGTAATTAAGGAAACAATTGATGTAATTACCTGCTCATTGTGCCACGCTGTGTTCCACTTTGGCTGCTGTTTTCAAAGCACTTTTTTACACTGTGACTCAGTTAATTGGATATGCATACATTGTAACAGGGAAGTATTCCCTTTTGTCGAGGATGATGAAGAATTTAAACTGAATGACACTATTAAGACAGATGACACTATTGCCGTAGAATTGAATGGTCTGAATCTTGAACTTACTGCCGTAGAATTGAATGGTCTGAATCTTGAACTTGATGTGTTTCCTGATGAGTCGGGTAATCGTATCTTGCTCAACAATGCTGACACTGACCCAGACTTAAACTATTTCACAAATGTGGCTTGGAGCAGTCCCTACTCCACATTCCCCCGTTGGGAGGCTAAGTTCGAGTCTATTGAAGCTAACTTTTCGGTCATGCACATTAATTGCCGCAGCATGGTACATAAGCTAGATGAAATTCGCGAGGTTCTCAGTCAACTGCCTGTCTCTATTCTGGCCCTGTCGGAGACCTGGTTGGAGTCGGAATTTGAGGATACTATTAATGTGCCCAACTACAAATTTATACATAAGTCTAGAGGGGGGAATCTAGGAGGAGGAGGGGTGGGCTTTTTTGTTAGGGATACCATTAAATTCCAATTGTACGAAGAAAAAAGTGAACATAAAACTTATGAGGGTCTTTTCATCAAAACTTATTTACCTAGCACAACGTGTTTAGTAGGAGTTTTGTATAGGCCCCCAGGACAAAACTTGGTCGAATTCAATGCTGAAATAGAGGTCTTATTCTCCAGTATTGTCAAGGGAACCAAAGATATTGTCCTACTAGGAGATTTTAACATTGACCTATTAAAAATCAATGAACATAAAGAAACTAATATATTTTATAATAACCTGACTTCCCATCAGCTTATCCCAGCCATCACGAAACCCACTCGTATCACACCAACCTCATCAACTTTGATTGATAACATATTCACTAATGCCTGGTCTAGTCTGATTGATTCAACCATTTTCATAGCTGACTTGTCTGATCACCTGCCAGTATTCGCACACTTTGCATTTGGTAATTACAAGAGAAGCTTCCCGAATTATTATGACCATCGCATAATTAATGAGGAAAGATCAGAACAATTTAAATCCCTACTTGCTGATAGTAATTGGGATAATGTCTCGACTGCATGCAATAATGGAGATGCTGACGGGGCATATGAAGTGTTTATTGAAAAATATAAAAACGCTTATGATCAGGCCTTCCCGATTGTGTCTAAAAAAAATAACGCTAAGGGGTCTAGATTTAAGCAACCCTGGATGACTGCTGGGCTCCTCAAGTCTAGTAAGAAGAAAGCTTCATTGTACTTAAAATATATAAAAAATCCAAATGCTTATAATAAAAATAAATTTACTGTATATAGGAATAAATTTAAGGCTATTAGAGTCAAAGCAGAAAAAAATTACTATGCATCTGAATTCTGCAAATATAAAGACGACCTAAGGAGGACTTGGAAACTCATTCGCTCCATAATGCAATTGGAAAATAAGGAGACACAAATTGAATCGTTAAAAATTAACGGAGAAAATGTTAAAGATCCAGAAAAAATGGCCAATAGCTTCAATAACTACTTCACCAACATAGCCCATTCTTTGGCAAAGAAAATACCAGATTCACCTCTCCCTTACCATAGTTACTTACAGGCCCCTCGGCAGAACTCTATGGGTTTCCTAATGGTATCCCCGGAGGAAATTATGGATATTGGCCGTGATATACGTTTAACGCATAGCAAAGGTGTTGACGATATAGACCCCTGTATTGCGGCCCCCAATCTCTCCTTGGTTGCCAGACCTTTAGCGGAGATAATAAATTGTTCATTTAGTAGTGGGATTGTTCCACAAGGCATAAAAATAGCTAAAGTGGTCCCAATACTAAAAAAGGGCGATAAGGACAATGTAATCAATTACAGACCCATTTCCGTTCTTCCTTACTTCTCCAAGTTCTATGAAAAACTTATGTATAATCGACTCTATGGCTATGTTAAAAACTCTAACATCATTTATCCATCTCAGCATGGATTTCAACCTGGTCATTCCCCCTATATGGCCTTATTAAATATGCAGGACATGATTTCAAAGGCTATTGAAAATAATGAATACTCAGTGGGAATCTTCTTTGATCTAGCTAAAGCGTTTGATACGGTAGACCATAATATTTTGCTTAAAAAATTAGACAACTATGGAATTAGGGGGACTCAGCTCAGATGGTTTGCCAGCTATTTTGAGAGCCGTACACAAAGAGTTCTCTGTAATGGTGTCCTTTCTGAGCTAGGGTTGATCAAATATGGAGTTCCTCAAGGCTCCAACCTCGGACCACTCCTTTTCCTGCTTTATATTAATGACTTGGCCAATGTCTCTCCAACAATGTTTTTTATTCTATTTGCCGATGACACCAACGTTTTTTACTCCAATGGTTCATGGCAGACGTTGTTTCAAACTGTGAACGTTGAACTATCTAGCATAGCTGTTTGGTTCCATGCAAATAAACTCACCCTTAATTTAGATAAAACCAACTTTATTTTATTTAAATCCCACCGGAAAATAAAGCCAAATGACAATCTCTGTTTGCTTATTGATGATATTTCCATCAATCAAGTTGAATCTACAAAATTCTTAGGTGTGCATATAGATCAACATTTGACCTGGAAAGTTCATATTAATCAAATTGCAACTAAAATTGCTAAAAATATTGGTATTATTTCCCGCGTTGCTTATATCTTGCCAAAGACAATTAGAATGAATTTGTATTATACCCTTGTCTACCCCTACCTCACATATTGCAACCTTGTTTGGGCATCGACATACGAATCCAGGCTTCATAAACTTGTAATCTTACAGAAGAGGGCTGTTCGTATAATTGCGGGTATTCGTAAACGGGAACACACTGGCCCTTCCTTTAATGAACTTCATCTCCTGAAAATTGACCAGATAAAGGATCTCCAAATTAGCGAGTTCTTTTTTCGACTCGAACACGGTCTCCTTCCTTCGGTATTCCAAGGTTACCTCCCTCACGCCTCTGACATCCATTCGCATTTCACTAGGAATTCATCTGCTTTTCGCCCTGTCAAAGCTCAATCTAATACTAGGCGGTTTACTATTAAATCTTATGGCACTAAAGTATGGAACACAATACCAATTGACATTCGTCAATCGAGTAGTCTGCAGGTATTTAAAAAGAAACTTCGTGTTCTTCTACTCTCCTCCACTAATGCTACTTGAAGTGCACATGACCATGTGTAGTTAAGATTTTAGTTAAGTACTTAGTTAAGTTTGTTTCTCTATATGCTCTTGACAATATAAGCTTTTCTGCAATCTGTCATCACCTAATTTGTTTTAGTCTCTTTCTTTTAAGCTATCTTGATTAATTTTTCTTGGGACTTTTTTACTTGGGTGACCCTTCCCAGCGGGATGTCCATCCCTTTTGGGCCCCCCTTTGTAGCCAATGCATGCATGTTTTGTACTTTTATTGTTTTCTTGTTTTCTGGTTGCAATAAAGTGAATTGTATTGTATTGTATTGTATACTTAAACCGAAAACTTACCTCTACATACACATACATACTTCTATCCAGAATATATAGTCTCTCGGAAGGATTAGTTTTTGAAACAGACCCGCCAGATCTCTCTAAGGAGAGATTTAGATTTTAGGTGGAGGCTGTCAGGGGACACCAGCCTACATGACAACCCTCCATAAATTATAGCATGTTACAGATATGATGCAAATTAAGTAGACAGGTGATTTATTTAAGACTGGTCATTTATAATGGTCAGCTAACCGTGGGATTCGAACGGTCATGTCCGGCACGAACATTCCTTTGTCAGTGAAGAGACGAGCGTAGCGAGACACGATGACCTCGAATGACCCGAACTTGAATAAAATCAGCTGATCTTCGCGATTCAAGTTATGAAAACCTTCAGCAGAAACAGATCGCAATTCGCTAACCACTACAACCTGAATAATAATATAATTAATTAATTATTTATATTATACATTGTTGCATGTTACTGGTGAGACAACGCGGCCCTCTAGGGTTAATGGATGGTTTAGGACAGTGGTTCCGAACCTTTTTTGACTTTAGGGCCACTTTTTCTAAGTTGAAGGACACAAGGGCCACTTTTTCTTAGTCGAAGGACATTAGGGAGGGCCAGAAGGCTAAAATTTAATTGAAAAAAGTATATAAAATTCTTATAATTGATTCAAAATAGAATGTTTGATGTTATTTATAGAAGTCAAAATAAAATAATTTTTAATAGAAAATAATTATGTGATCTCACCTGTCCAAAATGTTGATAACTTGATATTTTCATAAATTCATGTTAATTCTTTGAGAGATGAGGGCCATTTTTTTAGGTCTGGAGGGCCACCTTTGGCCCACGGGTTGGGAACCGTTGGTTTAGGAGTTAATCCCAATATGATAGGCATGATTGATTCTGTGAATTTCTGTCTGCAGAAAAACTTGAATAGCCGCGAATGATGATGCGAACAATGGCGGCGGCAATAGTTGACTAGAAATGGTGATGGAGTCAATATTCTATCCCCTTAAAGCTATCCAGGGGATGAATTAATCTATTCCCCGGATAGAATATACCGGTAAAGACTATCCGAGGGAGATAAACCATTCTATTCCTATTTTTTCAAACTGCGCACACCGGTAATTAAAACATTTATGCCGTAATTAAAATTTAAAGTGACTAATTTTTTAAGTGTCCTAAGCAATGTTCAGGCAACTCTAATTTATTTAGTGACTCTTAATGTTCTTAAGTGTTCCAAATGCTCTAAAACCAAAGCAAACAAAACTATCTAGTAGGAATAAACATACCTGTCAGTGATGTCATTGTTCAAAACAAAGAAGATGGAAAGTTAATTTGCAAAAGTAAACACGCGAGAAAGTGGCTTTTTCAACTTCTCTTCACCTTGTGGGATACTATTAATACAAGGAATACTCTACATATATTTCGTGACAATGGCAGTCAAAGTGGAAATCAAAGCAATGATGGTGACGATGATTATGATGATGATCATGATTATAATATCAATTACGATAAGGATGATGACCAAGCCGGCGTGGATAGTCCAACCTGGAAGAAGTTTGACAAAGGCGGAGGCTCTTTTGATGGCGCCCGACATGTTTTCGACGAATGCCGTCCAGAGTTTCTCTGGGTCAGGAGGTCCCGTCGTCTTCGGTTTGTCACTCCCTTTGCATGCCAGCTATAAAACAGCACAATCAGACTGGCTTAGCATCCCACAGCTGATCACTTATCACGCGCACACACACACACACACACACACACACAGGCCTACATACTGAGTAATGATACCAACCAGCATAAACTGCACGAGGACTCGAATCTGCCCACTTCGTGCTACAAAATGAACAGTCAATCACTCCACCGCCTTTTTTATATACCGTAGGTACACGCTTGGACCCTAATGTAATTTAATGTAGCTTAATATAAATACAATCAAATCACATAAATCTATATAGCACCCATTAAAGATCTATCTCTACTCAGCTCCCTACCGAGGCCTGGCCGAAAGTGGAGTATATAATTATATCATAGGGTATACATATGACTTACGTCATCGCGTCCGCTGTTGAGACATTCATAGAGCGCATTTCCTTCTTGTACGACCGGCGATGGGTAGTTGGCCGTACTGAGATGAGCACGGACGATGGCGCTGATCGTATCATCGATGACCTTCATACGACCCTCATCTCTACATGGAGGCGGAGGAGCAGCCTCTTCCACTTGCCTCTCATAAAGACCGTCTGCCCATCCTCCTCCTCTTCCTCCTCCTCCTCTTCCGGCAGCAGGCGGATTGACCTCGACGACTACCGCTGGACCTCTGCAGAAACTGGAAACGTCCCGGTGCTTGGACTGCTGCTGAAGACCATTCGCCCCGTCTTTCTCCCCCGGCCTCGTTGACTTGAACTCCGCAGACATCGCGACCTTTGATCCACCACCGTCACACCTATGCAATTCGTAATAACACAGCACACTCATTCATTCATTCAAGTATTTATGTAGCGCCTCTTCAAGGAAACTACTCAGAGGCGCTCCCAGCTACAGTACGGCCAACATTCACGAGTATCCTTTGGAAGGTAATCTGCTATAATGCATCACTTCAGCAATCTTTAAGTGTTAGCATAACTGAAATCTGCAAACTGATTGAATTGAATCTGCTTGTTAGTGTTGTTGGCTACACACATGACGTCATCGTACAGTGTTTAATCTACTCCATCCTCTGAGGGGTGGAGGGGGAGAAAAATCAAGATTTCTGCGGGAACAAGCGCCCAGCGAAAGATCGGGAGGGGGCGGTTTGGGAGGTCTGTGTCCCTCCATATTAGAAATTCCTTTAATGTCCACATTGCAATGGTAGCTTTTTAAGCTGTCATCCTAAAAAATTGCTCTATTATATTATTACTCTGCTGAAACGAGTGGTCCAAGACTTCTGTAATTAAGCTTTAGAATCATTTCTTTTCAAGCTTCTACATTGTAATGGTGTCAGTTTGAGATGTCATCTTAACAAAATTACTCTATTAGTTTAGTGCTGATAAAATGAGTGGTTTAAGATTTCAATAGGTGTAATTATAAATACAATATTTTCTTTACAATATTTTATTTTTATAAATACAATATTAATTTCTTTATGTATCAAGTTCAGCAACTCAGTTTTGCTGCCGGGCAATTATAGTGAACAAATGCAGATGTGAGTATAATAATATACTTTGTTGTCCTGGAATCAGCATATTCCTGTTACTCAAGATGTTCCTAAACTGCTAACCAGAACACAATTAGTAGAAATTGTTGCAATTGGTAAACAAATGAAGCAAAAATGGGAAGCTATGTAGCAATGATGTTTTACTAACTTGTGTTCAAGGAACAAAACATTTTGAAATTTGAACATTTGAAATTTGAAAGATAACACTGAAGAGAAAACATTTAGTTGTACAAAATTAGTACATTTTATGTGCAAATGTTAAAAGCTAATAACACTCATTATAAATATTTAATATTATTTATACTATCATATTATATCATAAAATTACTTTGTTATATTTAATTATGTACTCTGTTGCACTGGAAATAATAAATAAGTAAATAATATCATGGTATACTATAACAGTTCATGTAATACAATAATGTAAACAGCTCTAAAATCTATAATCATTTTGTGAAATTTTCTGAGGGAAAAGTGATTTCTGGGTGGGGAAAAGTTTCTACTGGACTGGAGATCAAGATTTAATCAAGAAATGGATTGTCTGACTTTATACAGACTCGCAAAAAATAATCCTCACAGTGTGATAATTTTCAAAATAACTCATATTTCTACTCCTATTTTAGTTCCCTCAGGCGTATTTCAGTTCAAAATTCTATTCTCGTTCCCAAAATAATTCCTAATGTTCGTTCTTACTCACGTTAACTGAAATTCATAATTTTACTTCTAATTTCTATTTCCCTTAACGAAAATATCACTGCTTATTATCAACATGGGTTCCAATCTGGACAATCTATTTACATAAACCTTGCAAGACAACATTTCCAACGCCATTGAAATAATCAAATCTATCGACTGATTGACGGTTTGCCTGACCTCTCGAACCCTGGACCCATGGGTAGATATGGTGAGAACTCAAGGACTGGTTGCTTCGATGGATCATATCCTCGATCACCCACTTTCGGATTCGGTATGCTCTTCGCAAAATGGTCTTCGAAATCATTCTATCGCAACAAACACAAGATCAGAATTTTTTAATTGCTCCAAGACCAGACCTGTATTATATATTCATTTTCCCCCCACATTTCCTATAGCGCCCCTTCAAGCTCTCTACTCAGAGACACTCCGAAATACAGCGCAAACACTGAAAAAGAGTTTCATGCTGAAGCGCAAGTGAAGGATTTGCTTAGAACTCCAACATGGCGGATTGAGGTGGATTTGAACCTTGAACCTTCCGGCTGCAAGGCACCGAACTCACCACTACACCACCATGCCACACAATAAATGGTATACAAATGTCAAACAAACGGGACACATTCACACAAGTCAGAAGGAATTGGTAGATAAGGAGAGGGCTTAGCACAGAGGTGTGGGACAGGGTGAAAGTGTTGGTAAGGAGGTAGGGACGAAGAGGAGATAGAGAAGATGGAGGACCAGGGAGAAGAGATGGTTACAAAGAAGAACTAGGGATTAAAGGACAGGACAGAGTGAGGGACATGGAACCAGTGTTATTTCAGTTATGGTTTTTCAGTTACAGTTTCAGTTACAGTTATCTATTTTATTTTTTTCCAGTTACAGTTTCAGTTACAGTTAACTACGATGAGATTTTTCAGTTTCAGTTACAGTTATTTCTTATTTTCCAGTTACAGTTTCAGTTACAGTTAGTATTTTCAAACGTTACAACTACCAAAGTTGAATAGGAGATCAATCTGATTTTACATTGTGGGGCGCGGTGGTCTAGTGGTGGCGTCGTTGCCTTTGAGCCGGAAGGTCCGAGGTTCGAATCCACCTCCCCGCGTAAGGACCTTGGGCAAGTCCTTCACTTACAATTGCTCAGCGCTTCGGCGTGAAACTCCAATGCAGTGTCCGCTCTGCATCGGGAGCGCCTCTGAGTAGAGAGAGAGAGAGATTGAAGGGGCGCTATAACAAGTGCACATACAAACAAACAAAAAAACATATTGCCGGTTGACTTTAAGGAACACACGACGCTCCAGCTTTACACTTAATCTGTTTCGCTTTCTCGCACACCAGTCCCCACAAACTGAGAAGACGCGCTCAACGTATGCTTGAGAAGCAGGCACGGATACAGTGTTATTTATATTAACTGAAACTGTAACTGAAATAGCAGAATAACTGAAAAATCGTTGTGAGTTAACTCCAACTGAAACTGAAACTGAAAAATGTTTAAAAACTGAAACTGTAATAGAAACTGAAAAACAATAACTGTATAACTGAAGAATCGAAAGGAGTTAACTTGAAAATAACACAACAGCTTTTTTCTTACTTACTTATTGAACGGAAATTCTACTCTACTACACGTTAAGTTCTCTATGTTCATCTCACTTCCGGTTCCTTTCCTGCTCAGGCTTCGGCGGTAAACTGTTAAACAATCCTCGACTAGAACCATGTTTAAGCCAAGTAGCGGTAGAAAATTAGAAAGCGGCGTTTAGGAACATTTTGTTTTTGAAGCGGCAATAGACAAAAGTCGCTGTTGCGTTTGGACTGGTGATACAAATGACGCGGAAATCCGCGAGTGTGGTACGCTACTTAACGGGAAAAATGCGACAAATCTTCGCAATCATCTAAAGCAGTGCTGTCCAACCTTTTTGGCACCACGGGCCGCAAAAGCAAGACTCTTGAAGCCGAGGGCCACAACAGCAAACTCAAAATTTACTATAATATAGCCTATTATAGTAGACCTAGCATTTAAACGAATATTGAAATTTAATGTGGAATGATTATAATCTATTTATAAATTTAGCTATCGATATATGAAATTTATATACCGCCTGTTCAAGATAACTATATTTAGAGATAGGCCTACTCGATCCCCACCCAGAGGAAAGTCTTGATATTGAGCAATTTATGAAAGAGTTCGACAAGACTTGTCTCATCAGAATAATAATAATGAATAACAGCATGTGGACTACACAAACCACGATTGTCATGCTTCACAATTATAGACGAGCACCAAAATGTGTCTTGCACTCGGTTTCGTCTCCCAAACACAGTTTGGACTGCTCAGCTCTTCATTACGTCGCCCAGTCAATTTTTTGGTTAAGATCGATCCACTTTGTGACTGGGTCGAGTTTCCAACCTCTCGCTCTGGATTTCATTTTTAAAAATGTCGGAGCAAGGGTCTCGGTCTAAAGTCGTCGGACCAGAAAGAGCCAAGACATCACCATTCGTCGCCCTGGGTCTCTTATCAATTGTTTCCTTAGAACTAGAATCCTGGCTGTCTCTTGAAAGATATGGTCGCAGTCACTTGCAGATGTGCTGTAATTCTGTAGTCTGTATAGCTACAAATTTCAGAGACTGACTAGAAGTGAACGGTTTGAGACGGTTTGCATGGTCCGTTTAGTTGAGTACACTGCAGTAGTAAGAGTTTTTTAAAATCGGAAGTCGTGTGTCAATCTCCAGATAGACTACGGGAACCTAACCCAAGGAAAAGAAAGATGATATTACTTTTTTGGATTGGCCTTCCTGATAGCATTCCAAATCGGCAAATGTCGTAGAATCAATAAGAAAAATAAATGCTCAAGTCGACCAGTGACTATTTCTTTACTTCATTTCACCCAAAGTGCACAAATTTAGCGAGCCCTGGCGGGCCACTTAAAATCGCCTCGCGGGCCGCATGCGGCCCGCGGGCCGCAGGTTGGACAGCACTGATCTAAAGAGCAGGCATAAAGATGTGTATGCGATGCTGCAGGTCAAGGAAAAACAAAAGAAAGAACCTACTGACAAAGTCAAAAGCAATCAATCGAAGCTCAAAGTCACGGTATAGTGAATTATGGATGATCTATCGTTTTAGCGACCGTCGAGAGAAGACCAGACACCGCCATTGAAGCGCTTCAAGTTCCTATCGTAGGATAACCGGACCAGAAGTTCCTTCAGTTCAGCATTAAGGACGTCCGGTATCGATGGGGAGCTTGATCGGTACTTGACGGAAGCAACCATCTTCAACGGTGACCTAGAATCTAGATAATGGACTGTCCTTCTGTCTTTTTTGTGCTTAACCCCCTGTTCCATGATGGAACAGGGGGTTAAGCACAAAAAAGACAGAACTTCAAGAGGAAAGGCTCATCCTCATCAGCTTTGGCCTCATCCTCATCAGCTTTGGCCTCATCCTCATCAGCTTTGGCCTCATCCTCATCAGCTTTGGCCTCATCCTCATCAGCTTTGGCCTCATCCTCATCAGCTTTGGCCTCATCCTCATCAGCTTTGGCCTCATCCTCATCAGCTTTGGCCTCATCCTCATCAGCTTTGGCCTCATCCTAATCAGCTTTGGCCTCATTAATGCCAATGTTTTAGCCTTTGCTTTGGGAGCCTTGGACTAAAGTGTGGAGTGAGACAGGCAATCTAAACATAAGATTCATCTTTTTCAGCACTGCAAAAAGCCCTGGTACAGAGCTGTTTTTAAGGATATTTTAAGAACTGCGCAACTCCTTCCTTCCTTCCCATCCACTATGGCAAATTACTTCCAATCGGACGACAATGACCATTTTTGGCTAGTTTTAACAGAAGTGTTTCTACAGCTGCACAAATCCATTTGGAACTGCACATTTTGTGTACAACCGCACGTTAAAAAAAGCCCTGACCTGGTAAGTGGTTCCATCCGAAAACGTGGCTTTGATCCCAATGAACGAGTCCTGGTTTGCCCAGACCGGTTGGTCAGGAACATCGTAGACGTACTTCGGACACGGTCGAGCGTTCGCCTCTTGCTGAACGTCGAGGCACTCCTGAAGTCTGTCCGGGTGGTACTTCTGCTCTGGTCGGCAGCACGGAATGTGGGTATGATCGAGACCAGCTCTGTACGCCATCTTGGCAATGCTTCCGCCGAAGTAAGAACTCGGTGCATCATCAGAATGGTAGACTGCAATGCAAATGGACAAGCATATCAACAACAATTCGAATGCTACATTTTAAAGTTGTGGGGCACGGTGGTGTAGTAGTGGTGTAGTTGCCTTGGAGCCGGAAGGTTCGAGGTTCGGATCCACCTCGCCGCGTAAGAACCTTGAGCAAGTCCTTCGCTCACAATTGCTCAGCGCTTTGGCGTGAAACTCCGATACAGTGTCCGCTCTGCATTCGGGAGCGCCTCTGAGTTGAAAGAGCTTGAAGGCGGGCTATAACAAGTGCACATACATACAAACAAACAAAGTAAGGCAAAATAGGTAGACAAGGCGAAGTCGAGGTAAAGTGAAGGATTGGTGTTAAGGCAAGCTATGGCAAGGCAAAATGTGATAAGAATAGGCAAGGTAATGTAAATAAAGAGTGTTAAAGTAAGGTACATTTATGATAAAGTAAGGCAAGGTAATTGCTGACACATTTACCTGTAAGAAGTTACAGAAGGCATTGTAAAAACATCAAAGATCAGGTAGTACCGCAGAACAAATCTTTTTAAGTGACTTAATTGAATAAGTGACTCATTGAATAAACAAAGCCTGGATCAGTCATGAATGTTAATACTCACTTGGAAGTTTAACCGGCACTTTGTCATCCCGTTTTGTATGTTTCTAAAATATACCAAAAAATGCAACCTTTTTCTTTTCCCTTGTACACGACATTGCATTTACATTTCACAACAATGATCAACAAGTCAACAGTCATTTTGGTGTACAGGCATATATGGTAATAAACATACATAATTAATCAAACTAATCAAAACAGTGAAATGCTTAAAATATTATACATCCAAACTCATATAAAATTATATTGACATCGTAAAGATGAAAGTGTTTCTCATCAAACCATCTGCCCAACCCGTGGCCAGAGGGCCAAAAGTTGCCCGCTTGGCCTACAAAAATGGCCTGCAGCATCTCAATTAATTAAGAAAAACATTTGTAAAAATTGACCTATTGGACATGATAGAATATATAATTCTTTTCTATTACAAAATGTTTCATTTGGACGTTAATAAATTGCATCAAACATTCTATTTTGATTCAATTATAAAAATGCTACATTCCTTTAGTTAATTAAATTTTAGCCTTGTGGCCCCCCTAATGTCCTTCAACCCTCGTACTGACCCTGAGTATCCGTGGGATATAGATGACGCCTGTAAGTTCCTCCTCGCACTTGCTGTAGTCGTAGGGTCTCGGCGGTCGTTTTGGAAAGCTCAGCGGACTCCCTTTCAGCTTCTGCCTCTCCAAGTCCGCCAACCAGATTTCCATCTTCTTCAGTACTTGACTTCGGACTGATGGACGCTGGAATGAAATCGGAAAAGTAACGCATGATAAGTTGATAACATGCATAAATGTAAAAAATGACGGAAACAAAATAAAAACAGAAAAAAACGTCGTTTTATTAGATAAAATAAAAACCAGAAAAAATGACCAAAAAACGGAAATGGAAAATAAATTGACTTTTTACATCTTAAACTGCATTTTAAATCAAACTCTCGTTTACTTAAGTACATGTATCTCTTAACCCTTTCGCCCCTGGGTTCCCGTCACTCAATGGCTAACAAACTGAAATATCGGTTTCTCGGGGTGATAGGGTTAAATGATGACATATAGCAACGTAAGTTAAGGGCAAATTAATGCGCAACAAAATGAAGGTCAGTATATTAGTTCAGGTACAAGAAAGGTACGACAGTTTAGCAGAGCCAGGTATGCTTACAAGTCTAACCTTTCTCATACCTGAACTAGTATAAGTACTGCCCTTCATTTTGTTGTCATTTTGTTTTTACTCATGTCAGATTCACATTTCAGTGTGACCTTGCACGCATTACAAATATATTTAATAATAATAATAATAATAATAAAATATCTTTGAAATCTTCATCGAAAACTAAAACTTACATTCCGATAATAATAATAATAATAATAAAATGCTCCGGCATTCCAGATTGAATAAGTTACAGTTTTCAGCATTTGTAACTAGATAAATTCAAATGAAATTAAACCTAATAATATTATATTAAATTTTTAAATTTTTAATCAAAACTGAATGAATTTAAATATATTAGAATAAATTAAGTTGTTATTGAACACATTCAAATATTGATCTTAAACTGAATAAATCTGAATAACATTTTACTTTACCAAATGCATTGCATTATTGTCAAATCTGAAGTGAAGCTGAATAACTTACAAGGTTGATGCTGTAGTCTTTCATGTAGACACTTTCCCTCTCCATCTCTGGCGTTGGAGGACGGTGCTTATGAAGCTTTGGCTTGTAGATGTCCTCTTCTGGCATCTAAACATAAACATCAAGAAAGCGATTAAAAACAAGGTACTGAAGGTAATAAGAACACATAATATATAAAAACAGATATAATATTTGTTTTAAAAGGATTTGCTTTAAAAGGATCACTGCTTTCTAATAAAGAAACATCAATCACTCTGCACAGAATAACTTTTGTCTGTTCCAAGTCGAGTCTATAGTTCTACTTGCATGTAACAAAAGACAAGTATTGATTGATTGATTGATTGAATTTTCAAGAGTGAAATAAGGTAAATACGCAGGAAACTCTCAAAGAAGGCTCTTCTTGTTTAAAGTCAAGTGATCTGATCAATTGGCTACAGTATCTTAAAAAGATAAATTCATTAATTGTTGAAAGGCAGGAAAGAGACCCTCACCCAAAGCAAACTGAGGGTTAATTCAACAGTAAGATTAAAATTGAGGCAGAGAAATCTCAGATCCATCCTTGAGTAGACATACATGTAGAAAGAAAAGAAAGTATAGAGACTGACAAAGTGACATATATGTAGGTAGACCGACAACACACAAACAGAGGTACAGATGGAGACACACACACAAACAGAAAAGCGGTCACAGTGTAAGTTACCTTTGGGACACCATACTGGTCTTTGTAGTCGGTGGTTGGATCTGTCTCGATTTTTCCCATGGCAAGACAATTCCTGTTCATTGGTCGGAATGGGGCGACTGGAGGTCGAAACGGAAACTCGATGAATGTCTGGAAATAAAAACATAAGCTCAGCAATAATGTGAGTTTTTTGTTGGCATATCTACTATTTATCTAGGTTGTAATTGTAATTATAATCAAGATAATTTATATAGCATCGTCGGTAGCAAGCTACTTCTAGGATGCATTACACACATAATACTAAATTGTCAAAATGTTATTTTGCGTAGTGATCTATAAATTACTGATATGTACCCTGATGTAATTTAATGTGGCTTAATATAAATACATAACGGTTTTTAGCCTAATGCAACATCATGTAGCAGACTAATCGTAATCGTCGTAATCGTAAACTCAAAATTTCTAAAGCGCCACTCGAAAGCCAAGCGCGGGGCACCAGCTTATTCACGAGCGCTGCATTGAATCATGATCCAACGAATATAAATTCACCATGCTTTACTTTTCTGCAGCCCGTAATCTTTGAGAAAACTCGAACCTTAACTGAACATATCACTCAGAGCTCTATCACATATAATTATTATATGCAACATGTATGCTCGTGACCTTTGCTCGATTTCACTCCATACTTGATCATAAGACAGCTACACAATAGCAACAGTACCTGTTCAAAGTTTTTACTCTAGACTATTGCAACTCCTTTTTCTATAGCATGAACTTGTCTCAACTAAAATGTGTACAAACACACGATGCCATTATGTAAACAAGATGAAAGCTTCCAAGGAATGGATTTGCATAGACATGGTGAAAACTCCAGGACATGGAGGCCATATAACGTCACAGTCCATATCAATTCACACTCCATATCATGGAGGCTAGGGATCGGAATTGAAATTCCAAGCAAATCAGAATTTCTCTGAACTTGACAGTTGACAAACATAACTAGAATGAACCAGGATAAAGCAGAATTATTGGTTGCAAACACCTACGAAAATGAGGCAGAGAAGCTCAACCTGGTTGTCAAATGCAGCTTATTCCAGAAAATAGGTCAACAACACCAAAAAGTCTAAGCTGTTCAGGTCAGTGAGACAGGCAGGTTCTCCTGTGCAGCTTTGTGAAGAAATCTATAGAATTACTAGCTGTACCCGGCCACGCGTTGCTGTGGCAGAAAAGACTGTCATCTGCCTCCTTCCCTCCCCTGTCTCCCTCGCCCTCCCCGTCCCCCCCCCCTCCCCGTCCCCCTCCCCTCCCCCGTCCAACTCCCCCTCCCCGTCCCCTCCCCGTCCCCCTCCCCTCCCCTCCGCCGCCCCCTCCCCTCCCCCTCTCTGTCCCGCTCTCTTTCCCCTCCCCTCCTCCTCCAACGTCTCCCTCCCCTCCTCCTTCCCCCTTCCCTCCCTCCTCCCCTCCGCCTCCCCCTTCCACTCCCCCTCCCCACCCCTTTCTCCCCCTCCTTCTACCCCTCCCCTCCCTCTCTTCTCCATCCCTCCCCTCCGGTCCCTTCACTCCCTCTTTGTCCCGCTCCCTCTTCCTTCTTTCTTCCCTCACACGTTCCTTCCCGACAACGACATATGCGCTATCGCGACTTTGGGCGACTTTTGGGCAACCCTGATCGAAGTTGGTCATCTCGCGACTTTTGGGCGACTTTCCAAGGTGATGTCGCGACAAAAACGTTTCTGAAATCTGGCAACCCTCATGGACGTTGGGACGTGTATAATTTGCAAATGGCGGTCGAACGGATTTCAAAGTTCTCTTTTTGTGGAAAAGATTGCGTTTTTTCGGAAAAAAGCATAATACAACAGTTTTATTGGAATGGAAGGTTTTGTAAAAATTTCAAAACAATCGGTTCGACAGTTTTCGAAAACACTCCTTACATACGGTTGGAAAGTTTCATTTTTATATATATAGATAGATAGATATGTAAGATAGCTAGAGTTGGGAGCGCTTCTTAGTAGCCCACCTTGAAGAAGCACTATATAAAGTCTTGAATGAATGAAACAATGGATAACACTCTGCAAGGCAATTATGCACAAGCATAATGATCTTAAACTCACTGCATATACATGTAGTCTCAGAATTAAAAAAACTGATTATGGCAAGCTGCGCTGGTCCCAGTCAGTTTCAGTGCACACTTGTCGTCAAAATGGAAAGTGATGGGAAAATTCAAAAGGTCGTCCAAAAAAGTGATGTCCAAATAAGTCATCAAAAGTTAAGGAAAAATAAAATGCAACACTGTCACAAATCACAACATTAACAGATAGGCAGTAGTCATTGTAGGACTAACATCCATGTAGACAGAAGATCGGCGGTCATCTGCACTGATATCTTTCGGTAAAGATGTTGGACATCGCTTGTGCCGGCAACGATGGAATCTAAAAGTCACAAAAATTCGAGCATTTAGCGCTCAGTGGTTTATTGATTATACAAAATATACAACTAATCGATTTATTGATCAGTTCACTAACTCCAGCCACTACATATCTGCTGAACTATCCATCCAGTGCTTAGTGCTTACTAACAATACTGAGGAATGTCAACTGCAAACTCTTCCTCAATCTATCAAACTGTACGTGAACGTCGTGAACTGAACTGGTAAGTGACATTTCAGATTATTAGAATAAAATCGTGTGAAGTTGAAGTAATATGTCAGAAATTCAAAAGTACACACTGTACACTCACAGTCCGGTCAACTGTACAGTACATATATGACAATGTCAACTGCACTTTTGCGTCTGAGAACACAATAATAATTTTGTCAGCCCCTGTCAATGTTATTATTCCATCTGTGCATCTATATACTCACTCATCGTAGCAGCATTGGCAGGTGCACTTGTTACACGAGCGAATGGTATACATGATAGCTCTCGAAACTTGGCAATCGACTAAGAGCAAATGAAGTCAGGGCCGAAAACTCCCGATGTCCGATTATCCCAAGACCGCAACTTTTCCAAACCGCAAAACATCCACTTCACGATCTTTCACTTCGTTATCCGGTATACTCTTTAAAATAGTTAAACAAAATAATGGTTTCCTTTAAAATCGATCTACATAGGCATATTTCTCGGAAATAATAATATTATTATTATAACAGAAATCTGTGATAGAAGTTTCTTAGCGCGTTGATGACGTCATGATAAGTTGGGAAATATAATTTTTTAACTTGAAGAATGGAGAATTTTTTATAGAGCTTTGACAAGGTTCTTAACGACATCTTGAAACCAGCACTGACGTACTTAAGTTGCTACCACATAATATTTATTATGTGATGCTACTACGACTTTAATATCTTTGTTTAAAGTTTTTTATGTGTTTCACTTCATTATTAAATAGCTTTCTTCAGTAGATTTCATTCGACCTCCCCTCGCCGGTTTCTCGAGTTTTTCAGTCTGTTTACCCGGCAATAGCTGACATGTGGCTATCGTTGATCTTTTATAAATGTAATATAACCATATAATAAAATATACCTTAAGCTGGGACCTTATAGTCACGTTAATGACCGAGAGTTCTTTTTAAGGAGAAATTACATCAAACGCTAGATGGCCTACAGCAAAATGAGAGCATTACTTGGGATGAACCTCTTGAAATCGCTGCCCTGGGCGGCGTGAGCTTCGAATTGCAACTATTTGTATTGTTTGTGGTTGTAAAGTTCGCCAGTTCCAACTAAAACCTGTTAATATAAAAATAGAGTAGTCCAGTGGTGGTGAATAGCTGGACTATAGTCCACTTTTATGTGATAAGAAGTCGACATTAGCAGTGGAGTAGGTCAAGCAGCGTGAATCGCACCACGGCCTACTTTGGAAGGCACGTGCAACCCCTTTGATCGCTCACAGTACTTATATTACAGAAGTTACGCATTGCCGAGATCGTTTCTCCTTGATGACAATTGTTATAAGTACGAGAAAATAGACAGGTCAGTCAGTTGTCTTAGGTAAGTGATGCCAGTAGTTTAGCGTCGTAAATTATATTATATTTAATATTTGGTCACTGGCCTAGTTGGCTACACCGGTAAGCGAGAGCGGCATAATATTTCGTCTGTTGGATACAGCGGACTACGGTTCCAGCCCCGGGCTGGGAGTTGACACCCAGATATTTAGATATCTCGGGCTAGCATGCATAGGATGTGGTGGCGCAAGCTGCTGCGGATCGACCTTGGGCAAGTTGCTTACCCATCATTGTCTGTGGGGAAGGCAACGGGAAAGCACCTCTCTCATCTCATCCCCAGAATGCAGGTGGTTGTCATCTTTGTTTATCGCTGCTATCTGGGAATAGCGGATTTTCTATAATACCAATTAAAAAAACTGATAATCGATGTTAAAACGGATTTCTTCAACTGATAATTAGTGTGCGAAAAAAACCCACATTAACTACTCTATATATTCATTTTAATGTCACATAATTTCTTTGTCTCTGGAACCGTGATTGCCAAGCATAATGGGTAAACATGCACACTGCGTGCCCGTACTCCAAACAATATGGCTGCCAACGAATGCAATAAAATTAGAGTGCGACCTATCGACAACGTTGTTCATCAATTCAGCTTCAATTTCAGCAGAATGACTGCACTAACCCTAAAACTAACCCTAACCGATCCTCACGATGCCTAACCTGAGTCCTAACCGACCCTCACACTTTGCATGTTGGGATGCATGTTGCGATGTCGTCGATAAGTTGCGCTCTAATTTTATTGCATTCGTTGGCAGCCATATTGTTTGGAGTACGGGCACGCAGTGTGCGTGTTTACTGCATAATGTTGATCACAATGAAGGCTTAATAGTATAGTATCTATTAAATTGTGGAATGCTTGTTGTTTCAGATTAAAAAAGAAAATGGTGGTTGTCAACTTCTTCCAGTCTGTAAAGCAGAATGACGGCGTCCGCGACGCAACTTTAAGCAAGTTACGCTACGCCGCTAACAGGAGAAACTTCGAGATCCAGCGGATCAAATCAGAACGCTGCTTCTACGTTGAACTTTGCGGAGGTCGTACGCTGACGGGCGAGGAGGAGGCGGCCTTGCTGTGGATCATTCGTGTTTCCTTTGACGAGGATCTCGTGTCAAGGAAAAGCTTTCTCAATGTTGAAGAGAGGACGGACAATGACGTGCTGATGGAGTTTGGACCGCGGTTGAATTTCTCCACTCCGTTCTCCACGAACGCCGTTTCCATCGTCTCTTCCGTCGGCCTGACATGCGTCAAACGCATCGAATGCTCCTCCCGTTATCTCATCCGTTTCGACTGTGGTAAAAGTTCGATTGACGATTCTTTCCGATCGGAGATCGGAGACGTCCTGCACGACAGGATGACAGAGTGCTGCTACGATACGCCGATCACAACGTTTGACCTGCAGGTGCAGACTCAGCCTGTTTTCGAGGTCGATGTGATTGGACGTGGGAAGCAGGCGCTGGTAGAAGTCAACCATGATCTTGGATTGGCCCTTGACGAGTGGGACCTTGATTATTACACTAATCTGTTCCAGAACACGGTCAAGCGTAACCCAACGAGCGTGGAATGCTTTGACCTGGCACAGTCGAACAGTGAGCATTGCCGTCACTGGTTCTTCCGCGGTCAGCTCGTCGTCGATGGCCACAAGGTTGGTCGATCGTTGTTCGGGATGGTGAAGGGAACTCAGCAACACAGCAACGCGAACAACGTCATCAAGTTCTCGGACAACAGCAGTGCGATCCGCGGCTACCAGGTTGCGGCACTCGCCCCGGAGGAAGTCTCGCGTCCAAGTCCGTTCCGCAAACTGGAAAACGCGGAGAGACACATCACCTTCACGGCGGAGACTCACAACTTTCCGACTGGAGTTGCCCCGTTTCCCGGAGCCACGACCGGAACCGGTGGAAGGATCCGAGACAACCAGGCGACTGGACGTGGCGCGCATGTCATCGCTGGCACGGTAGGCTACTGCTTTGGAAATCTTCAGATTCCAGGTTATAAGCTGCCGTGGGAGGATCCGACGTTCACGTATCCAATCAACTTTGCACGTCCACTAGAAGTTGCTATCGAGGCCAGTAACGGAGCATCTGATTACGGGAACAAGTTCGGCGAACCGGTCTTGACTGGTTTTGCACGGTCGTTTGGTATGAGCCTACCAGACGGAGAGCGCCGGGAATGGGTAAAACCCATCATGTTTTCCGGAGGCATCGGATCGCTCAGCAGCGGTCACGTTAAGAAGTTTGATGCCATGCAGGGAATGGAGGTCGTGAAGGTCGGAGGGCCGGTCTACCGGATCGGCGTTGGTGGAGGAGCTGCCTCGTCGGTCCAGGTCCAGGGAGACAACAAAGCGGAGCTGGACTTCACCGCAGTTCAACGTGGTGATGCGGAGATGGAGCAGAAGATGAACCGGATCATCAGAGCGTGCATCGAAAGAGGAGAGACCAACGTTGCGAAGAATGGTACTTCAGTAACTTAAGCTAGTCTTTTTCTAGACACTTCTATTGTGTCCGACTGTAATAAACAATGTGATTAGTGATATTTGGGTAAACTGAATTCAGCGTTTTATTGGACAGAACTGTTCTAGAAGATGGCCGATGGACTATAATTTACCCTGAGAGATGATGTGATAGAACTTGCAAAGCAGACTGAGGTAGCAGTAATTCTAGAATCTTGGGCCAGCAACCGAGATGAACCAGAAACCGAGTTTGTTATGTCTTTTGGGTACAATTGAAATTAAGGCTATCAATAATTAGTGGTTATTTGTGGATGTGAGGGTAAGCAAAGGTTCCAAGGTAAGGTGGCTGGCCCATGTTTATTATCATAGTTGTAGAGAACTTATTTTATCTTTCAGTTTTTATGTCACTTTTTAACTGTTTTAACATCCTTTGAGAAATAAACAGCACAGTACAAGAAATGAAATTTGTAAAAAATTATTTGATGTCAGGTTCTTATATAAGTACGTAAAAATTAATTTCTCCTTTTTCACAAGTTTGTGGGCTTTTAATTTGTTTGAAGCAAAAAACGACTTCATTCAGTTTTTACCATTTTTTACATCAATATTTATTATGTTGTAAAATGCAAGAAATGTTTTAAAGTTCTGAATTCTTTGTTCAACAGGAAGCCAGTGCATACAGAACGGAGAACCCACAGACGACGGAAATCCCATCTTGAGCATTCACGACCAGGGCGCCGGTGGCAATGGAAACGTCCTCAAGGAGATTTGCGATCCGTCCGGTGCACTGATACACCTGTCGGGGTTTCAACTGGGGGATCCAACGCTGAGTGTTCTCGACATTTGGGGAGCAGAGTACCAGGAGAGCAACGCGCTGCTCGTACGCTCAACCGACACCGATCTACTCAAGGGTATCGCTCGCAGGGAGCGATGTCCCGTCTCTTTCGTTGGCTCCATCACCGGAGATGGTAAGATACGCCTGGAAGACAATAGACAGAATGAGGAGGAGGATGAGCTAAGAACAAAACGACCAAAGACCGCTGGCTCCTCGTACCCAGTAGATCTTGACCTCAAGATGGTTCTTGGCGAAATGCCTCAGAAGGTTTACAATTTGAAGCGTGTGGTGAAACTGTGCAAACCGATCGCTTTGCCAGAAGGTATCGTACTCCGAGAGGCGCTCGAGCGTGTCCTGCGCTTGCCGTCCGTCGCCAGCAAGCGTTATCTCGTCAACAAGGTCGACCGGTCCGTGACCGGTCTCGTCGCTCAGCAGCAGTGCGTTGGCCCGTTGCATACTCCGTTGGCAGACGTTGCCGTCATTGCGTTGTCGCATCTCGACACGGTTGGCGCGGCGACAGCGATAGGCGAGCAGCCGATCAAGATACTCGTTGACCCGTGCGCTGGTGCGAGGATGTGCGTCGGCGAGGCGCTCACAAATCTCGTTTTTGCACAGATTTCGGAGCTGCGGGACGTCAAGTGCAGCGGAAACTGGATGTGGCCTGCAAAGCTGTCGAAAGAGGAGGGACACCTGTACGAGGCTTGTGTAGCCATGTGCGACGTCATGAAGGATCTTGGAATCGCTGTTGATGGCGGAAAGGACTCGCTCAGCATGTCGGCCCGACTTGGCACCGAGGTGATTATGGCTCCTGGGAGCTTGGTGGTTTCTGCCTATGCACCTTGCCCTGACATCCGCGCCACGGTGACACCAGATCTGAAGTGTCGAGGTGGTAGAGGAGTGCTGCTCCACGTACCACTATGTCCGGGAAAGTACCGGCTAGGTGGTAGCGCCCTGGCGCAGTGTTACAACCAGATTGGCGATACATCGCCGGATTTAGAGTCGGTCGATCTGTTTGTTAGGGCGTTTGGCAAAACGCAGGATTTGATGAAAGATGGATTGCTTGTGTCAGGTCACGACATCAGTGACGGAGGACTTATCACCTGCCTGCTGGAAATGGCCTTTGCCGGAAACTGCAGTGTTGACATCGATCTGAAATCATCAGAAGGTGTGTCCATTATGGAACTGCTCTTCTCTGAGGAGCTCGGATGGGTGTTAGAAGTGGAGCCGCAGAACGTGGAGACGGTTTTGGAGCAATACCGGAAATCTGATGTTCCCTGCACGCAGATTGGCTTCTCATTCAACAGCAGAGACGTCGCAGAAATACTCGTGAAGGTCGAAGGTGAGGTCGTGCTGCAGGAGTCGACCGCTCAACTCCGCAGTGTCTGGGAAGCGACCAGCTTCCAGCTGGAACGATTCCAGAGCAATCATCAATGCATCGAGCAGGAGGAGGAGAGTCTAAGGACCCGGAAGGCTCCGAACTACCACCTTCCTTCCACTTTCGATCCGGTCCAATTCATGGAAAGGAGGATAATCGCTGGCGAGCACCCGCAGCCGAAGGTGGCGGTCGTCCGTGAGGAGGGAAGCAACGGGGATCGTGAAATGGTCGCAGCGCTGCACATGGTCGGCTTCGAGGTGTGGGACGTCACCATGCAGGACCTCTGCTCAGCGGAGAGCTTCACGCTCGACGGTTTTCGCGGCGTCGTTTTCGTCGGCGGTTTCAGCTACGGCGACGTCCTTGGATCGGCGAAGGGCTGGGCGGCGACGATGAAGTTCAACGCGCGGGTGCGCGAGGAGTTTGAGAACTTCTTTCACCGATCGGACACGTTCAGTCTCGGCGTCTGCAACGGGTGCCAGTTGATGGCGCTTCTCGGGTGGGTGGGGCGCGACGAGTCGAACAAGGAGAACGGCGATTGTCAGGGTGTCGTGCTCGCCCACAACAAGTCCGCGAAGTTCGAGTCGCGCTTCTCGACCGTCCGGATCGAGCCGACCCCGTCGATCATGCTCGTGGGAATGGAGGGGTCGGTGCTCGGCATCTGGGTGGCGCACGGAGAAGGCCAGATGATTTTCAACAATCAGGAGGTGCTGGATGATGTCTCCGCGAGGAATCTCATTCCTCTGAGATACGTGGATGATGATGGAAAAGCCACTACTACCTATCCATTCAACCCGAATGGAAGTCCAGAAGGAATAGCCGGACTGTGTTCGTCAGACGGGCGCCACCTGGCGATGATGCCGCATCCGGAGCGGTGTGTGCAGCCGTGGCAGTGGCCGTGGATGCCGGAGGACTGGAAGACGCAGATGCAAGTGTCGCCGTGGCTTTGCATGTTTAAAAATGCGTTTGACTGGTGCGTTGCGAATCCAAGTTTGTAAAGAATTGGGTAACAGTGAATCAATCCTCAGTGGTGTGTAGTGACTTAAATCTGTGTCACATGTTACAACTGCTCAGTCTATGTGAACATTTTGCATTGACATTTACAGACCACAGTTCTAAATAAATGATGTTAAGCAATCTGTTGCTTGGGAATTTCAGTTACTGTAAAATACATGTTTAATGTATGACTTTAGCTCAGTGGTTCCCAACCCGTGGCCCACGGGCCAAAAGTGGCCCGTCTGGCCTACAAAAATGGCCCGCAGCATCTCAATGAATTAAGAAAAAATACATATAAATTGACAATTTGGACATGATAGAATATGTAATTCTTATCTATTACAAATTATTTTACTTCAACGTCAATTAATCGCATCAAACATTCTATTTTGATTCAATTATAACAATTTTGTAGGACTTTAGTTAAAATTAAATTTTAGCCTTATGGCCCCTAATGTCCTTCAACTAAGAAAAAGTGGCCCTCGTGTCCTCCAACTTAGAAAAAGTGGCCTGCCAGTCAAAAAAGGTTGGGAACCACTGCTTTAGCTAAATAGCCTTTGTAGGGGGGGGGGAGGGCTAGTGAAGCTTATTTGTACATGCGCATTGGGGTGGGGGGGTCAACCAAAATGTATGCAGGGAGGGGTAGAAAATAAGATTTTTTGCATGTAATATATGGATGGCTGTATGCCATTCATCCAAGGTTTTGAATTTGCTGGTACATGCCATGTACACATGAAGACTGCATAAAAGGTGATGATAGGTTTAAGAAGATTAAATTGATAAACAATTTCAGTTTCAAATTTATGCACAATACGGCTCGTTTGAACAGGCACACTTTAATAATTAAACGATACGCCTAGTAATACCAAAGAACAAAAGTCTGTAAGATGGAAAAAAACAATACCAACTGAATGTAAAGAACTCATTGAACCCAAAGACAATAGCAAAGAATTCAATCGTTCATCAAATTTATTCTTTAGACGGCTCTTGGATAAAACAAAACTAGTTGATAAAAAGCAAATCTGGAAGAAAATATAAAAAATTAAAATGTGATTGCTCAGCAATGCTCACTTACTGCACAGTTTAACAACATGACATCCACAGGTGAGCTTGGCCAGTGTTTAATTTAGTCCCCTGCTTGTGGTGGGGGAATTCAGCCTTCGGGGGGGGGGGGGGCAAATCGCCATTTGGCGGATAGTGGCAACACCCTTTGTCTTTCTCAGGTAATTTTTCCTACTTTTTAATAGAAAAATTTGAATTCTAATCTTTAAAATCTTACTACCTTTTTAAAGGTTTTTTGTTTATTTTTTCTAGTGGGTAAGCTCTCTTAGCAAAGAATTCAATCTTTAAACTTTACCTTACAAGCTCTCTTAGTGCGTAATACTTTCACTTTCATCATGTAATAGTAAAACCATTCATGTGGCAAAATATAGATATAAAAAAGCAGCTCTGAAATTTTTTGGAGGGGAAATGTCATTACTGGGGGTGGGGGAAACTCCCATTTGGGAGATGCCTAGATTAAACACTGGAGTTTGGCATCAAGAATATTGTGCTGGACCAAAGAATACTGTATTTTGACTGATGTTTAACAACGGGATAATTTCTTATGATTTGTACAGCTCAACAATATCACATGATACACAAGGATTCTAACCTAACCCCCAGCTGCAGAACGGAACATTTTAATAGTAATAAAAATAGTATTCTATGATTTTGGAACTCTTCAAATAATCAATGTAAGTTAACAGCTCTGCCAGCATAAGCCACGTTTAACGCTATAACTACCAACTGCACTGGTTCCCAGTCGCATTCAGTACACTCGTCTTTAAAGTGTTAAAATAACACAGTGGGTTAAAAGCACACTTTAATCAAAACCCACTATAATTTATCATTTGTACAAAAGCTTGCTCTCTGCACAGACTGCTATCGTACTAAAATCACAATCGGGACTAAGATCCAAACAAGGTCTGCCTACCTACACAGACATTAGCTGTCATTCATCAACCCTTGACAGCCATATTTGCTGAGAAAATGGCTAGACCGTCTCCCAATAGTACCAACTGATGGGCAACTACAAAATCAATGTGAGTCCAACTAGTCTGACTTCAGAGAAAGCAGTCCACAGACTACTTACTAACCGTGACCACTGTAGTACTTAGACACTACCTAATATATCGGTCTAGCTATCTACATCGACTGTCCTTTGCTACAGCATAGTTCTCGAGGACCATTACATTACAACAGGCATGTTTTTTTTACACAAGGTTAGAACTGTTTGGCTGTGACTGACCCCAAACAGTTTGTTTGTGAGCTACACTATAGTGTTTACCTTCAACAGATAGCGTTTCCTTTAAGATTGCATACATAAGCAATACTGCAAAATAGAAGTGTTCAAAACTCAAGAAAGACTTTACATGTCAATAGTACAAGAACAAGCAAATATTTAAAATCTGTGACTCATTAGCCGCTTGAAAAAAGCAACCGCCCTGAATCCTGATGCTGCACTAGTACCGAACAAATCGCACCAGTCACACATCGCAAACATCAACAATTTCTCAATGTTCTATTCTTATACAGGCGTGGTGAAGATCGAAATGCATTTGTTCTCGACAAATGTGACCCCGGGGCTCGAAACCCATTGCTTGTTGCTTTCTAGATATTGTGTTAACCCCTTTACCGTGATCCCCGAGTTAACTCGTCCAATTTTTACTAAGAAAATTTTTATTACACGGTAAACGGGTTAAAGTCTACATGCTCAAATAGGCGAGAGAGTCAAGAATGAAAAATGATCTTCAATACGACAGATGGCTTTGAATTCGCCATTATTTGTGAAGTAGCAAACCGATTTTGATGCCGTTTGCGTTATTTAATAAAGAATATATTCCTTTATTGGGTAGTAAAAACATTGCAGAAAAATTCGTTAGGATTTTGATGACACGAATATTCGGAAATTTTCATTCAATTTTCTCACTCGAAGCCAGTGAAGGAATCACGCAAGTATAATTTAAGTTAAAAAAGATAATTTTTTCAGTGGAAAGTATTTTTAAGTCAGATCCACCATAGACTGAATAAAGAGGTTAGAAACCGATATGTAACTGGTTTTGACGGGCCCCTGTGTCACAAATGTCATCAGCTGTACAAACTCTGAATTCGAAGATCTATGTATGAACTGTTTTGAAGATCAAACAATTTCTCCACAGATAACTTCTCACAGATTTCGCAACGGCTGCAAATCATTGCTGCATGACAAACAGAGTAGAACTTCTTAGCAGAGAAAGAATGTTGACAGACAATATGTACCACAGAACCGAAAAGCCCCAAAATGCTATGTACATCGGCAGACAGCTTTACTTCGCTCTTCATCGATCTTTATCTTTTCTGAATCGTCGGCTATAACAGCAAATGAACACAGTGCAGCAATTAACCCTTTACCCTTTTATTTTTCCCGTTAAGCCCGTATTTTCAGGTGATATTCTCGGAGCAAACGGGTAAAGGGTTAACTACGTGGCATCATTGCATCAATTGCTAATAAAAGAACACAAACACTGATATGGTAAGGTAATTAATTGCTCATGCTATAATCTCAAAACAGCAATACTTAGTCTTAATAATCTTCTGATATAATATTGCTAATTATTATTGATATTTAATTGTAAAATGATGTCACTTCGTCGGCTGAGAATTATAAGGCTCTATGTCCAAAAAGTACTTTTCCGAGATATTCCAATTTGAAAGTTCAACAATCAGGCACACAAACAAGAATGAAAATATTACAAATGTAACTGGGGTCTTTTGTTCATTTGTCAATGAAGTAACAGTGTAGGCCTACATTAAAAAAATTAGTGAATAAAACGTTAAAATATTTTAATTAATTTTTTTAAAGAATACCCCACGCCAAAATTGGACATAGAGCCTTATAATACTCAATGCACACAATTTTGGTTTGACTTGAATGCAGCGTTCGTATTTGCTATTGGACATAGAGCCTTATAATTCTCAAAAAGATGAAAACATGGGACATAGAGCCTTATAATTCTCAAAAAGATGAAAACACTGGACATAGAGCCTTTTAATTTTCTAAATATCTCTTTTAATATTGAAGATGAAGCTTAGATTCTTACATGACATTATAGCCCTGAACAAGATCTACGTCATGGTACCAAAAAGTAAAAAATTTCAAAATGTGGACATAGAGCCTTATAATTCTCAGCCGACGACTTGCTTTTAAACACAGAATAATGTAAAAGAGAGATTTAATTGTTCTGGTCAGAAAAACCAAGAAGCTTTCTCATTGGTTGCTAGAGGAACTTGTTAAAAATGACTCCTGAGATGTGCAATGAAGACATTTCACACCCTACCTTAATGCATCTCCAGGTTCTGCTATTTTTCTTATTACTTACAGTAACGTAAGTAGTGTAGTAGTAGTAAGTAGTGAATGACCCATAGCCAGAGGGAATAATTCTAGCCTGAAGGGAAAGAAGATTTACAGTAACGTAAGATACGGAAAAGCAAAGGCCTTTGCCACCACTTCCAATCAGTTATTTCATTGTCTCCTTATTTAACATGGCGAGTAAAAATGAGGCAAAGTTTTGGAATTCTACCTTTACGGAAATTTCGGTCATCTTTTGCAAAATCTTCGGCGATTTTGTAGAAAAGTTCATCTGCAAAAAACCCAGATTAAAATAAAGAATGAGTTAACAGATAAGAAACAAATTGTTCACGGATGCATCTGAGGCAGAAGGCAAAGCCAGGCACAAAAATTAATGTCTATTAACAACAAGTATTTGAAATGTGTAGCTGTTACAGTGTAGCTTTCTTATTGAACAGCGTCTTCAAAAAGAGTAAAATGCTCCTGGTACAACATGCCTTGTCTTGGGCTTTTGGTCATAATGGCTACTATATGTAGCTGGTCTTGCCAGCTGTAACAACTATCTCATGTCTCAAAAGCACAACTCTCATTAATGTTTACCTCTGAACAGAAAAGTTACCTATTAATGTAATGTAATGTAATTAGTAATTTCTATAGTAATTTAAATCATATTTTTTTGAATTAACTTCTTTCCAGTTGTTTGCTTTCTAACAGATCCTTAAAATTCCAGTTCACTACATACTGTATCACAAATATAAATCTATTTGTAAATTTTCCATTTAACAAGAAACTGGAAATTCTCAAATTGACAATGTTCTTATACTCACTAATATTCTCTCCGGTTTTACTGGAAGTTTCGAATACTTGTGCATTTATTTCTGCAAACACAATGACTACATTTCAAAAGTACAAAGAAATATTGAAATTTCTTTAAACAGACTAAAAACTATTAACAAATCTCAATATTTATTTCATTCAGATGCAATGCAGTGACTAATTATAAATTCACTTAGATACATAATGATTTCATAAAACCACCCAAATAGGCCTACATTAAACTTGCATGCAAGAACAAGCCCATGATATGATACTTTCCTAAATATATAGCTACAAACGTAAGAACTGTCCTGCTATACTTATCAAGGGCTTCTTTCGGAACAACCTTCCTGTGAAGATCTGCACTATTCGTGTAATCTAGATCAATTAAAATTCTCCTCATTTGTTAAGATGCATTGGTATAAATCGCTTAGAGAGCCATGTGCAGAGGACTTTTACAGGTTCTACCAGTGTGCTCTATAAAAGCCCAGATACGTACATACATACACATGTATGTAACGGAACTGCACTTATAAAAACATACATACAAGACCTGCTTACAAAACACATAGCAATTCCCTACAAAAATAACAATTACGATTTCTTTCAAAAAACATGTAGATGGTAAAATCTGCAAAAAATGCAGACAACAGACAAAGTTAGTCGGGTAAACAAAAAACAAACCGTCAGCATAGTCTCGAACGTTGTGATAGTCGACGTATTGATTGTGGCGACTGTCGCAGTTAAGTAAGTCTTTCTTCGTACCGCACAGATATATCACACATCCCTGCATCAAACACAACATGTATTGTTACATGCATCTATTTGTCTGAACATTCAACCTTTAATGTCAAAAGTGCTGTAATATGGCTAGGGAATGCAACATATCTAAAAACATGTGTCTCAAGATAAAAACAAAAATTCTCTTGGGCACCCCTAAGGATAAGTTTCTAATTTCGAGTGGGTGGCAATCACAAAAGGACAGCACAGTGCAATTGAAACAAAAACACCACATAAATCTGTACTCGAATATGCCAGGGCTGCTTAATTTCACATACCACACAACTAAATCACTAACATCACAGTTGCATACAGGCTAGTAGGATCTGGGTGCTGTGACTAGCACTGACTACCCTTTAAGGTCCCTCTCTGACATCCCACTGGGTCTACACTTATATTTATAACTGTGGGCCCCTCAATACTGCAGGCCCAAGCGTTGCAGGACCCTTAGTATCCATCTTAATGCATGACCGACTAAAAATGAGCCGATAGGTTTGAGGCTCAAGTCGCCTCTTGTACAGAAATATAATTTATGACCAGTTCCTTCCTATGGGTATAGTTATTCTTTTTGACTGTATTTCTTCCTCTTTCAAATGACCCACAGACTGCCACTTAGCATCAACAACAACAACTTTTCCAGTTTCTTCTTACCTCCTCTAATTCTCGAACTTCTTTCGTCCACTGAACCGCTCGTTCGTAGCTCTTCATGTCCGTCAGATCGTAGCAGACGATCGCCGCCTTCGCTCCTCTGTAGTAGATGCGACTCATCGACTCGTATCGCTCGCTTCCAGCCGTGTCCTACGCAGATTTGCAACCAACGACTAATACTACTTTGAACAATAATTGTTTGTTTGTATGTGCGCTTGTTATAGCGCCCCTTCGAACTCCCCCTACTCAGAGGCGCTCCCGAATGCAGAGCGGACACTGCATCGGAGTTTCATGCCGAAGCGCTGAGCAATTGTGAGTGAAGGACTTGCCCAAGGTCCTTACACGGCGAGGTGGATTCGAACCTCGAACCGTCCGGCTTCAAGGCAACGATGCCACCACTACACCACCGCGCCCTGTCTTGTTATAGCGCCCTTATAAGCTCTATATTAAGAGGCACTCCCTACTACAGCGTGGACACTGCATCGGAGTTTCACGCCGAAGAGCTGAGCAATTGTGAGAGAAGGACTTGCCCAAGGTCCCTACACGGCGAGGCGGATTCGAACCTTGAACCTTCCGGCTCCAAGGCAACGACGCCATCCCCGCACCACCGCGCCCCACAATTATACTAATGGTATAGTAAACATGGACAACCAATATGGCAAGGTAAACTGGCATGATAAATAATGTATGGCAAACAGGTCGTGATAAAAAAATATGCATAATAACGTGCATTTACCTTATTTAAGGTTACCTTTGGAAACCCTTTACAGACAATCTATTAAAGCAGTGGTGCACAACCTTTTTCAGCCAAGGGCCACTAATCGATTTCTTAAATCCTTTGCGGGCCAAACGTCAACCTTTCGCTTCCGACTTTCGGTCATTTCGTATTTGCAACCGTTATGAAAAAGGTAGGCCTAATATTATTAATCACGCAGCCAATACAACGGAAAGATACAGCAAAAGACAATAATGATGACGGCGAAAGTTGTGTGCTTCTGCCTGAAAGTAGAGGTTTGCGCCACTGTAGACTTAATGTCAATTTCGACTCTTAAATAGTTGCCTTCCCTGTTGGTCATCGCGGGCCACTTGACAACCCGTCGCGGGCCGGATGTGGCCCACGGGCCGGACGTTGTGCACCACTGTATTAAAGTGAGGTTGCAATGCAATGTACATGAATCAAGATTTATCTTTTTGCATTTATAACTGAATGTTATAATGTCAATGATTTCTATAAATCTGAAATAATGCACGAGGTATCGATCAATCGATACCTCAAATGAAACCAGTTTCACAGGCTGTAATCCGCTGAGGAACTCCACTCAAACTCTAACAAATCAGAGAAATTCAATCTACATGCAATTCTGATGAATGAATCCTGAATGTCATTCAAGAACTCACATAATGCAGTACTATAAATATAAGTGCATAATTTGGAATACTTGTCATACATAGAATAGCAACAAGCACAGAGTAACATAATGTTAAATATCGATGCTTAAGAGCAGGGGTTATTCTAAGAAATTTTTAGAACTGCACAAAACGACCTTTTTAGTCGTCCGGACCAAATGTTTGATCGTCGAAATCCCGTGAAAATATTACCGTTTTGAAATTTTCCCTGCCCCAAAAAAACTGATGACCGTTTTTTAGTCCTTTGTTCACTATAACACTATGAGTTACTGCACAAATTCTTATTTTCAACTGCACAAATTTCTTTTCCAACTACACACCTTGTGTCCAGCTGCACGTTAAAATAACCCCTGCTTCAGAGAGAAGTTAGTTAAATTCAGCCATGTCATTCGCAGAAGGAGTTCTCAACCCGACTACAGTATATTATCAGATGCAGAGATGAAGTAAAGGCAATGCATCTTACCCAGATACCAAGAATTACAGTTCGACCGCAGACTTCGAGTCTCTTGGCGCCATATGCCGCACCAATCGTCTAGAAAACGAGCAATAATATCACCACGTCAATAATGAATGACACCGTCAATAGGTCAATACAATCATTGATAGGTGAACAATAATAAAATCATCGAGCAATAACAAGCAATAATCTTTCTTCTTTTCCTTTGGACTTGAATTAGTCCCTCGCTGGGGAGGGGTCAGCCACTCAGGTCCTCTGTCTCCTCATTGTTCTTTGAACAGCAACTTAATTGACAGTAAACTAATCAAAGCCAGGGAATTATGCAGCACTGTTATTGATGCCGCATCAAAACAATGTAGTTTTTTTAACTACTTTTCTTTAGTAAACTAAATTTGTAATAATCTGTTGCAATACATCAGAATTTATGTTATAAAGAAGTAAATACTAGAGCTGAGCATAATTTCACGTTTGCACATCAGTTCTCGTCTGATGTGACAAGTGCATCAATCAATGGCAATTTGCACCAACGCATATTCTCGCACCATAAGACAAAACCACTTTTAATACACAGCTGATTGACTTACTGCCTGATATGGAATACTTCCAGTGAAATAGTTGCGCAGGTAGCGTTCAACCAGACTCGTTTTCCCTCCAAATTCCTTGCCAAGTAAGACAACCTTCATGTCCACTTTGTCTGCCCCGGTGAGGACCATTTTCACCACAACAATGTTTTAGCTGTAATGTAATGCAAGCATGGTATTAACAGACATTTATATAGCATCAGCGAAATTATAACTCCATCAGTTGAAATCTAAAATAAATCCTAAACATAAGTATTTGTTTGGCCTTTGAAAGCCTACTGCACTTTCCGGTCTGCTAAGTATCCTTACGAAAGGGTCATTATGCAGTTTAGTCAACTTTTAGCAGGTTTCACTTTTACTACAACTTAAACGCACCAGGAATTGGGCACGGCTTTCTATAATATTATATATATATAAAATATACTTATATAATATATATATATATATCCCTTTTATTGAGCTGTTGCTGAAAAACTGCAGCCAGTTACAAAGGAATAAATGATTAGAGAGAATATTAATTCGATCAATACAAGTCAGTGGTTGAGTCTCTGTATAGTAGTCGAGGAAATGCTGCTAGGACAAGGAAGCAGACTATAATTATAGCCTATGGAACATCGGTGGAACCAGGCTAACCAGGAAGTGTGAGTCAAATCGGCACTGCTATCCTAATGCTGCATCAAAACAACGAAGTATCTGGTCATCAATGTCAACTTTTACGCTCCCAATGCCAGGCAACAAAAAGCAGAAATGCTGCATTTTACAATGAAGCACTCAATCTTTGACCGGTTCCCAGCTACTGTTAACCCCCCCCCCCCCCCCACCAGGCGGGGCAGCATAGAGGAGGTACACTGTTGTAGCCCTGGCCATATTGTGAAGGGTGGCTGGTGACAGAACGTTCAAGGCGTAGATAGAGGAAGAGACAGAACTCAGGACACCACTAACATGCGACAAAGCCCAAAAGTCACACCTGATGGTTACATAGAGCCTGCAGAGGGTCTGATAACCCCTCTTGAACGCCGTACGCACGGTGAACGTCATCTCACATAGATTTGCAAAATCAAGCCAGATAACTGATGCAGTTATCTTCCAGATTCAGATGTGAAACAGATTGCAATCTCTGGTAAATAGGATTGTCCAATTAGCTTCAACATCTGTGATGACAATAAAATAACTCAGCGCCACATGAAGGTACGCACTACATAGCATCGCAATATTATTAAAGGCAGTTTTAAAGTAAAGCGAGTTACATTATAATTTATTGAAATTTGCTGAAATTATAGAAAAATGTGTATAAAATCGTCGATTATCAATTACACTTACGAAAATGAAAGTTGTCTATATAGCAAATTAAAAACCCTTTCTTCTAAAACCAGAGAGAGGAATAACAGAAACGATCAACACAGCAATATGAATATTCATAAGGAAGTCATGCATAGAGTAATAAGAAAGGGAGATATGGAGATATCAGGTAAAGGTAGTAAGAATATTAATAATAATCTTCGTTTAATTTTCATCTGACACACCGCAGAATGATTACAGTACAAGTTATACGAAATACGGCCCACTATAGCACGACACGCAGGTCGACTTTACAGCAGTGGGTTCGGTAGCTTAACACGTATATGGCCTAAGTGCTGGATCACTCCAGAACGGCCAAGCCACGAGTGGGAGGGGCGATCTTATTTTTCAACAGACCCGAGGCAAACAACACAACAGAAAGCGCCACTGGCAGCTAACAGAAAATTCAAATAAATGTTTGCCCTGTGCGAGGCTTGAACCCGGGTCGCGAGGATGACACTCAGTTTATCGGCCTGCAGCGCTCTCTCAACTATATTATAAGCTAGTCAAACGCGTGCATAGGCCTATGCACAACCCAAAAGAGTTACTCTGGACACGCTGTATCATCGGATCCTACCGGCCGCATAGGACTTTCCACGATGAGGGACGCCTGTCGACCTACCCTACTCCTGCAGCGCTGCCAGCATACAGTTTCGTGCCAGAACGCCCAGAGCAACTACAGTAGCTATAGTTGAAACACCTATTTATATTAGAAAAAACAGATGAAATTTATTTTTAAAAAAGGTGTCTTTGAAAACCATTCTTAAAACGTTGATAACACTGGACAACAGTGATTTTGCTTCCTGGACACTTTCATGTGTTTCTTATGCAGTTTCTGCTGCTGATCACGAAAATCACCCTGAAATTGTCCCATCACGTAAGGTTTTTGAGAAATCGTCAAATTTTCGTTACGTTTTGGAATCGTAAAAAAACAGTGGTTTTAGGCATTAGGCATCCATAAAAGTGGTATAACTTTTGTTCTGTTTGAAATATTTTGATGAAATTTGGCCATCTGGTGTAAATATGAATTGTCTTTAAGCTTGTAAAATTTCATGTCGAAATTCGTACTTTTGGCCAAGATATTGGCCAAAAACCTAAGGGTCCCCCCTTTTTTGCTCATCCCGTACATTGTACATGTGCAACTAAACAAGAAATAACTGTAAAACATTAATTTCATGTTTCCAACTTTTCTAAGTGATAGGGTCAAGTGGGGAAAGATGGACAGTGGGGTTAGATGGACACCCAACACAGAAATTAAAGAAACGTCATTTTCTTAATGTCCATCTTACCCCGGTGTTGGGGTAAGATGGACACCGTCTTTCGACTAGTTGTTAAAATACACGCGGTCGGGTACCAGCGTACTGAGAGGGGTGTGGCCTGTCGGTGATTGTCAGATGTAGGAGGAGGGCGTGTTTTGACTAAAGTTCAATAAGAAGCTCAGTCAAATGGCTAAGGAAATTCTGTAGACAGTAATTGTTCATCGTCTATCACCTGTATTTTATTTGATAAATATGTATATCGGCTTGTTATTTAGCACATTAAAGCAGACACCTCGTGGTCACATACTGTGTCACTGTCTGTGATACTCAAGGGTAGGGTGTCTGTCCATTGTACCCTGCAAGAAGGGGTAAGATGGACACGATGTTCATCACAGAATTTGTGTATTTCACAACAGATTACTCAACAACTCAGTATTTATATTGACTCTAGGTAGGCCCTCGCTTCATTTTGGCCGTTCATGTTGCAGTATGTTATCAATTTCTTGTAAGAAAAGAAGTAGTGTCCATCTTACCCCACGAAAGTGCTAAGTAGTGTCCATCTTACCCCACGAAAGTGCTACGTGCGGTAGGCTACTGTAGGCTATGGTAGGTTAATCTGAACGATTTTTTTTCATTATGAACAATGACGGGCATCACGCACACACATATAATTGTGTAGACTCTGATAAAAATGTAAGTGAATATAGTATGTTGTAGAGCTGCAAGTCTCACCTGTCCATCTTACCCTCACATTGATGTCCGTCTTACCCCCCCGCCGGGTAAGATGGACATGACCTGAGGAGGTCATACTTGGATGCAAATTGCAGGAATATGCTCAATCAGTGAAGCCTTTTTACTACTGGTTAACAATACCGTGATACTTGCATAGAATAGTATGTTTTAAAACATGTTAAAAGTTTATAAGTATTGTCATTATTGACCAAACAGTGCTTAAGGTGTCCAACTTCCCCCTCTCTACCCTACAGTCATCATCAGCATCAATATTATGAAGAAGAACTGTTATAAAGATTTGTTTTCCAATGAAACTAAATTATAGTATATTGTAAATGTGTACAATATAATGTGAGCGTGTAAGTTAAAATGTTGCATGCTGTTTTTTCAAAAACCTTACGTGATACAACAATTCTGAGCACACCATCGTGTTCAGCACGTCACATTCTATAGAAAACAGTGAAAGATTTTCCGGAAATAACAAAAATTAAGTTATAGTATATATTGTAAATTATATGCAATAAATGAGCATTTAAGTTAAAATCTTGCATGCTGTTTTCTCAAAAACCTTACGTGATACAATAATTCTGAGCATACCATCGTGTTCAGCAAGTCAAATTCTATAGAAAACAGTGAAAGATTTTCCGGAAATAAAAAAAAATTAAGTTATAGCATATTGTAAATTATATGCAATAAAGTGAATAAACGAGCATTTAAGTTAGAATCTTGCATACTGTTTTTCTCAAAAACCTTACGTGATACGACAATTCTGAGCATACCATCGTGTTCAGCACGTCAAATTCTATAGAAAATCATCAAAGATCTTTTGGAAATAAAAAAAATTAAGTTATAGCATATTGTAAATTATATGCAATAAAGTGAATAAACGAGCATTTAAGTTAGAATCTTGCATACTGTTTTTCTCAAACACCTTACGTGATACAACAATTATGAGCATACTATCGTGTTCAGCACGTCAAATTCTATAGAAAACCATCAAAGATCTTTTGGAAATAAACAAAATTAAATTATAGCATATTGTAAATTATATGCAATAAACGAGCATTTAAGTTAGAATCTTGCATACTGTTTTTCTCAAAAACCTTACGTGATACAACAATTCTGAGCATACCATCGTGTTCAGCACGTCAAATTCTATAGAAAACCGTCAAAGATCTTTTGGAAGTAAAAAAAATTAAATTATAGTATATAGTAAATTATGCAATATATGAGCATTTAAGTTAAAATCTTGCATACTGTTTTTCTCAAAAACCTTACGTGATACAACAATTCTGAGCACACCATCGTGTTCAGCACGTCAACTTCTATAGAAAACCGTCAAAGATTTTTCGGAAGCAAAAAAAAAGTTAAAATTTGTTGTCCAGTGTAATAAATCTTTTATTCCTCAACACGTAGGCTGATCAATTCATTTTAAAACTGTGCACCGTATTTAATTCAATATAAAAACTACTTCGGAAACTTTCTGATGTTTAATTAATAGTTGCTAAAGGAACGTTTTTGTTGAGAGGCGAGTGATTAATTAATTTATTTTAAACGAGTTATTTGCGTACGCCATCTAGCGAATAGCTAGTCAACAATCGGTGGCGCATTGGATAGCGCGCAGGCCTGGAGAGCGAGAGGTACCGAGATCGAATCCCGGCCGAAGCCCACGCGTTACTGTAATCGTGTTTTGTAGGCTGCTATTAGCGCCGATTATTGTAGCCTTTTGTAGACTGTCTGTTCTGTTCTCTTAGTTAGTAGTTAAGATTTATATTCTGTCATTTGTGTTAGCCTAATTCTTGTGAATTTTTTCATCTGTAGGCCTAGTGTACCCTACTCTACACTAGCTGTAGCCGCGGTTGCGATTTGTCAACCGGATTGTTCAATAAAGAATATTGTAGCGGACCAGGGGTTGGGCGAAAACACCAGGAGCCGAGTACCAACCCCAGTCGTCAAGGTACCCTCAGTCAGTCCGCGCAGTAAGGCCTTAGCTGTAAACCAAGGACTAGCCGACTAGGCTTGAACACATTTATTGAAGAAACCACGATGATCATGTAGAGTTCACAGCAATCGCTATAGCACTTCGAGAACGAACTGTTTGTGTCAATTTCTACAGCGCTGGAATCAGAGTTCGTGCGTCGATGCAGCAGTTTATGTAGCGCCAGAGTTCGTGCGTCGATGCAGCAGTTTATGTAGCGCCAGAGTTCGTGCGTCGATGCAGCAGTTTATGTAGCGCCAGAGTTCGTGCGTCGATGCAGCAGATATGAAGCGTTCAGGAGTCGAGCAGGCAATAACGCCTGCGTGAACGATCAGAGCAGATTCGCGGTGGTCAGGATTCGAACCGGCGTCGTCAAGCAGGACGGACCGTCGTATCCGCCTCTGCAGCACCAGGAGTAGAACCGTCGTCGTAGAGCAAGACGGACCGTCATATCCGCCTCTGCAGCACCAGGAGTAGAACCGTCGTCGCCGAGCAAGACGGACCGTCGTATCCGCCTCTGCAGCACCAGGAGTTGAACCGTCGTCGTAGCAGCTTCGTCCGTCAGCTAGGTTGCGGTAGTCGGAAACCGAACCCCAGTCACGTAGAGGAACACCTGAAGAGGCCGAAGGTTCGAGCTCGAGGCACAGATTCAGGGTTTTACTTCCTCCACAATAGTATCACTCAACAAGCGTTTTACCGCTCATCAAGCCAGATCATCTGCCAGCTACTACGCGTTTTACCGCGTTCTTCGCTAGACCATTCGTCTGCACTAAGCAAGGGCAGCAAACCTCCTTATATACACTGCAAGCGTAGGCTGGGCAGGAGCTTAGCCTAGCAATGGCTGAGCCTAAGGGGGCGGCAATGGCTGAGCTAGCAATGGCCGAGTCAGCAATGGCTAGGCCTAAGGGGGCGGCAATGTCTGAGCCAGCAATGGCCGAGTCAGCAATGGCTGGGCCTAAGGGGGCGGCAATGTCTGAGCCAGCAATGGCTGAGTCAGCAATGGCTGGGCCTAAGGGGGCGGCAATGTCTGAGCTAGCAATGGCTGAGCCGGCAATCATGGCTGAGCCTAAGGGGGCGGCAATGGCTGAGCTAGCAATGGCCGAGTCAGCAATGGCCGAGTCAGCAATGGCCGAGTCAGCCATGGCCGAGTCAGCAATGGCCGAGTCAGCAATGGCCGACCGACAGGCAGAGACAAGCAGACGGACAGGCAAGCAAACAGCAGTAGCAAGCAAGCAACAGCAGCAGCAGCATAAGGCAGCAGCGGCAAGCAAACAGCCCGTAGCAATATTTCAACACCATTGCCATTGTTTATGTCTTTGGTCAGCGTTAATTCTTGTGCATAGGAAATAAGTTCTAAAACTATTATAAAGGCGACAGCAAGAAGGAAAAATGCCGGCATTGATCACGTTGTTGCAATAAGCACTGCTATAGGCCTAGTTTATAAGCCTAGTGAACGAATAAGTGCGGTAGGCCTATCATCGCCTATGTCTAATTAGGTATTTATAGTTGAATGATCGAATATGATACACAAATCACTTAAAAAATCAAAGCGGTGAGATAATCAAGTGATAGGCTACTATACTCTAGGTCAGTGGTTCCCAACTTGAAGTTTTTGACGTAGCCTATAAGGTCAGGACCACTTTTTCTTAGTTTGACGACAGATATATTGTATTGTATAAAATTGTGTTTTTGGCAACTGTTTGAGAGATTGAGGGTCATTTTTTAGGCATGGCGAGTCACTTTTGGTCCGAGGGCCACGGGTTAGGAACCAGTGAACCACTGCTCTAGGCATTAAAGGCACCAGATGCGTCAAATAAAATTTAATGTTACACACTGTGACACGAAAACAAAATCAATTTCATGACAAAATTCCACATCCATGCAGTGTCCCTGCAATTTCAAGTGATAATAATAAGAATTGTTGTAGCCATATCCAATTTTACATTACTGAAATCCACAAAGTAAGGCCAAAGCCTATTATATAGACATTTTAAGAAGAAAATAACAGGTTTGGTCGGGTGCGATTTCCCAATTGATTCCACCGGTCGATTGTTTCGTAGGGATATTTCGGAATCGGACCAGCGAAACTCGAAAGATCATCCAGCTGCTTCATCTGCAAGTAGACATAACGGGTAATTATTATCCTACATTAATTTACACAGAGAAATTAATTCAGAAAATGGTCCTAATTAATATTAGGCTACAGCGTAAATTAAGATTTGTATGAGGTATGAAAATTTTCTTAACTTAATTCATTCCTTCTATTATTTTATATTTGCCCTGAAGTTGATGCCACTGCTGCATGCCAACCACAAATCCTAAGTGTTTGTAGGCTATGTGGTGTATGCAGGCCCTATCTCAGACTGTGTACGTGTGTGTGTGTGTGTGTGTGTTTGTTTGTGTGTGTGTGTAGGTGTGTGTGTGTAGGTGTGTGTGTGTGTGTGTGTGTGTGTGTGTGTGTGAACCAGCAATCATTTTACCATTTTTACCTATAGTTTTGGCATCTGACCAGTGACTACCCTTTTGTTTCTTCATTCTCAACCGATTTGGGGATTTCTTCATCGTTCAAGTGTTAAATAAATAAGCGATCCGGCTGAGACCCGGCAACAAGGGCCGGCCTTAGCCCAAATGGCGCCCTAGGCAAGGCATACATTTGGCGCCCCCAGGCATAGGCCTGCATTTGGCGCCCTTAGATTTCCACTCAATTGTTCAGCCCACGTCAGAATCTAAAGATAAATTAGCCAGAGCCGGTATACGCTCGCCGTAGCCAGGATTTTATTTCGGGGGATGTTTTCTCGACCGTGAAGTTTGAGATGGGTACACGATGCGGCCGACTTTTTTGGGTGAAATTTTCTGACGACTTTTGTTAGTCTTCGAATTTTCTGACGTCCAAAAACACTAGGTTATTTTCCGCGATTTTCGACTATTTTCTGCTCAAAGTTACATTACACACTGTCGTGTGCTAGCAAATGCATAATTATTTCATTTTTACATTATTTCATGGGGGTGGGGGACCAGAGGTGGGGGGTTTCAAACATCCAAAACATCCCTCTAACTACGGCCTTGTACGCTCAACTGAGTGATTCATTATAATTTCTTTATTAGTACACTAAAGGCTGGATAATATTCAATTTTGTGGATAATGGTATTTATAGGTTAAAAAATATGAAAATACACTCTTGGGAAAATGGCGCTCTCTTTGATGGAAATGGTGCCCCCTAGAACTTGGCGCCCCATGCAACTGCCTGCTTTTCCTATGCCTAAGGTCGGCCCTGCCTCAGCTACTGCCCTTTCTTCATCGTCGTCCCTACTAGACTATTGATTTGAATCTGAACAAATGGCAGGATGCAATGTTGTAATCTCATCTTCATACTCACAAGGCCCACTCCCATTTCATTTCCTGCAACATCTTCACTCTCGAAAATGAGCGTCGCGTATTCTAATTTCTGTATCCCAAATCAAAGAGTACGAAATGCCGTTAAAAATCGAATTTTATTTGTCGATATAAAATTTATGTGGTCCTTGAAATTGAATTAGGTCTGCAGCCTGAACAGGTGCAATGAATAAATAATTATTTTAAATTCTTTCCATTAGCGAAAGTCTTCAGTTTAAAAGAATATAGTGTAAAAAAAATAAATTCGACGGTGCCGCGGCGCCCCCCAAGCCTCCGGCGCCCTAGGCAACTGCCTACTTTGCCTATAGCTAAGGCCGGCCCTGCCGGCAACAGCAGGTCACGAAAATCAATATGCCGAGTCGCAGAACCGGACTGCCCCGGCTCACTTTCAGCCCTGCTCTGAGACCTATAGCGCCACCATGGAGTAGGCCTAGGCCTAATTAAATAACTTTAAAAATAAGACCCAGCAACTTTCCAAACCACTTTCAGCCCGGCCTGCATCTGAGTAGAAATTTTGAAGGAGCGATATAATTATCAAGTAGGCCTACTACATAATATCATATTATAGTAGCCTACCTCTTCGTCAGTGATCTTCCATCCGGTTCCAGCGGCCATATTCTCTTCCAGCTGCTGAACGGTGTTGGCACCAGTGACGATGGATGGAATGAAATCCTGCTGCAGCAACCAGCGAAGAGACACCTGGCTCGGACTTTTACCTTTAGAAAAAAAAACAACTATGGGCAACACGCAAATAAGCTTATGGGTATACTTACAGGGAATATTTAAGTTTAGAAACATCTATAGAATCTGATCTTATCAATAACATTTATAAAGCGTTTCTCAGAACAGTGCTACTCAGAAGTGCTCTCAGCGAGATAATTCTGAGGCGACGCAATGTCTGATACCAGTAATTTTTGTTACAATAGGCGCTATCATGATACTAAGAAGCTAAGCTTACTCATATAATTATTATTGCTGGTGACGAGTTATTTTGATCACGAAACTTTTAGTGACAGACTTGACTATAATTATATAGGCCTACTGTTCGCGTGTAGACTTTACCATGCTGTTTGCCAATTGCTTCAACTGTGTCCATCAGTTTCCAAAAGTTTTCGTCGTTGCGGTAGATCTCGACGTACGGTGTTGCAAACATGGATCGTTCCGACGGTTTCTCTGCGATCCATCCAAGACGTGTTCCAGCCAGGGTTGCTGAAATGTTCTGGTCTTCACGTTTGAATATTCCTGTCAGTAAGCCTCTGGAAAATGCAGGCAGCAAATAAAAGGGAAGGCAGGCAGAGCAAATTAAGAAGATAAAGTGAGGAAATGAAGGCAGTGTGTGGTGTGTATATAGGCCTATAGATAAATAGGAGTATAGGCCTGTAGATAAATAAGAGACAACTCTTGATATCGGCGAATGAAGACTAAGATAAAGTCACGGCAGGAAAAGGCTAGACACGTTAACTTAAGGCAAGATTAAGAAAAGTAGAAAACATTAGGGCTTAAGCCTTTAAGGCATGAACCCTTGTAACAGCTTGAAGGAAGCAAGGCAAACCATATCAACAAAAAGCAAGACAAGTTAAGCTAATTAAATAGGATAGGATAGCCTTCATTCAAGAAGTAAAGCAGTCAAGGTACGCATGTATAGGTTATGGGTGGCTTGAGAAGTCCCGACGAAGTCCAAACTATTACATTTGAGTGGCTGGCTAATTTACCGGCTTTATGCCTATTGCTGACTTAGCCTACAATTTAACACATAGGGTACAATATTACATTTAATCCAGTTAAAAGAGAGTTAGTGACAATTGTAATGACAAATCTGTAGCCTAATCGCAATCTGAACTCGAAAATTTTAATGCGTTTACAAGTAGGCTATGTTATGCCGTATAGCCTACTGACGAATAAACGAATCTTGCATTGCGCATTGCATTGAGTTACCGGTACCGTACTGACTAACAGACTGAAATACGGTACGAATGATGGGATTTCCGACAAGCTGACTGGCTGACTTATTCGATGACTAAATGGCTCAGTAGCGGACTGAATAGCAGCGTAGAGAATAGAGATTGGCTTTGTTACTGAGCAATGTGATCAAGCCTACCCTTTGAGCGGACTGTAAGGAATGAGACTGACGCCTTCTCTGCGACATGTCGGAACGACTTCGATGTCAGAATCACGACTCATCAAATTGTATTGTTGCTAGAATGTTATGGTAGACATATATTTATAACTCGTTTGAAACGATTTTGCAAGGATTTACACATTAGGTGTTGAAGGTTTCAGACAAGAAAATAAAACTAGACCCTAATCCGGATGAATAGCCTACATAGACCTACAGTGGAAGTGGCAAATCCATTAAATCTAACATGCCGAGCTTCACAGAAAGCTGCGTGCACAGTTTAAGCCTTGACAGGCATGGCCTTCCCTAGCTCTGCCTTTATATAGCAACGAATGTGGGCCTATACGTTCGCCGCGAGGAATTTAGACTTTCCCACTGACTTGTAGCGAATAGCCTACACCGCAGGGCTTCCTAAAGAAATTTTTGAACTGCACAGTCTCTTTTATTCCCTTCCCACAAGGTAAATTACTTCCAAACGGATGCCAATGATTTTTTCACTAATTTTAACTGCTCAGAAGTGCTCCTACAACTGCACAAATCCAATTAGAAATGCGCGTTTGGTCAAAAACTGTACGCTACCCTTCAGTCGATCGATCGAGTCGAAAAATCGTCGACTCGATCGACTTGCAAGTCGAGTCTATCGTTAGTTTCGCCAAGTCTTGCACATACCGTAGGCCTAACAGCTAGCACGATACAAACTCAGCATTTATTCACCTGCAAAGTAGCACATGCATCAAATCCCATGAAGTGGTTGTAATCAATGACTTTCTGCAAGGCGCTCCCAGTGAAGTTGCTCAATCCGACATAGCGCACTTTCCCAGATCTCACCAGGTCGTTAAACGCGCGCAAGGTTTCCTCCAACTTCACTCCTTTGTCAAACCAATGCATCTAAAATAAAAGTTTTATGATACGTGATTATCATAGGAATAGGCCTACGAGAAATTGTTTTCCATTAGGCCTACTGTAAGTTACACCAATCGTAATCGTAATCGTAAACTCCTGATTTCTAAAGCGCCTCTAGAAAGCCAAGCGCGGGGCACCGGCTTATTCACGAGCGCTACACCAAAATGCCGACTTCTTTAGAGTGAAGCAGTTAAGGAGCAGTGCAATACTGTTCAGTTGCAATTAGACACGAAACTAGAGTAGCCTATTATTGGTTTGCAAAGTCTCCCATAATAATGCCAGTGGTCGGAAATAAGAAAAGATGGGTTATTACAGATGCCACATTGCCACTGCAGTTTTTAAGACAGAAAATCACTCAGATCTGCAGCATACTAGTATAGCATACAAGTGCATAAACACACACGCAGACGCATTATAGTAGGCTACATTGGAAAGCAGTTGACCTCTAGCCTTTTCTCGCTGAAGGACTATTATAAACCTAGATCAAACACTGATCCAAGCAAAGTCAATAACAAAATAAGTAAGCAAGCAGTCGTATAAATGACCGACTTGAGGCAAGATCTTGAACCGCTGGCCCTCATTTGCGGACGGTAATGAAATCAAGTTTCTGTCACAGTGTCACATATTTACTATTGCCCCTAGTTATAAGTAGGCTAATCATTATTGGTTTTTTTTTATTGACTCCTTCTCTGATGATATTAGACAATGTCATAATTAGGCTACTATAATTAGGCCTACCTTCATCAAAGCATAACCTATCCAGCCCATTAGGCCTACATTTCATTTATTTAATGACCGTACACTTCCTCTGATTCTTCTTCGTTAGGTCTAATTGTGTAATCCATGCTTAGAATGTTACTTTACAATACTGTATTTTAAATTAAGAACCAACGTAGTAGATGTCGATGTAGTCTGTCTTGAGTCTACGAAGACTTTGATCAACATTGTGCATGATAGAACCACGACTCAGTCCTCTGGCATTGGGCAATGAATCATCAACTCCATCACTGGTAGCAAACACCTTTGTTGCCACAACCATCGACCCTCGATCACGGCTGAAATATTATACATGTGATTCAACATCAAACAAAATGTTTAGCGTATAGGGCCTACATCAATGTTACTACACGCCGAACCCGAACTCAATGAAATTGACTAAATAAAATGTAATGCTTTCACAATTATTCACAAGGTATTTAATTACTTGGTGGTCGTTCCAATAATATTATGTCATAATTACTTTAACTTCATAATAATTCGCAGCCTATATTATGTGAAATCGTTTCCGTTGGACTTGGATAGGCCCAGTAAAATCAGATAGGCTGAAAACGCTATGACGTCTTGAGCGCACCTTTACCATGCGACACGCGGCAACAACCTAGGGGTAGCTAAAAGAAGGCAGGAGTATAGGCAGTTGTCTCTCCCTGATTTTTTTATGTAGGTCTATGTAACGCTGAATCTTGACCACTGACCATGGCTTTCAGTATTTTGCTAATTGTCTGTTACGCTTGGATCATAGAATAGATGCTTCCCAGAGTTGTCTCCTCTTGTATAGGTTTGACTTCGCCCGTGGGCAACAATAAGAGCTTTACAAAATGAAAATAAAGAAATTCCTGTTGCAAAAGCTGAGAGGATCCTGACGATGGCGTACCTGCTCAGCCAAGAGCCAACGATATCCTCTGATTCCCCATTGCAGTAGACGTTTGCCGTGTCAAGAAAGTTTCCTCCGAGCTCAACATAGCGATCGAGAATGGCAAATGAACCGGCCTTATCGGTATTCCCTGGCATTTGATACCCCTAGAAATAAACAGCCTAAATAATGAATTTTAGCATTACTGTGCATAATCTCATCACGGGTCAGCGGAATGCTTGACATATCCGCAGAGTATTCAGTTAGGATAAGCATTCAACGCTACGATAATAGGCTATAGTTGATTTCGTTGCCGTTGGTCACTGTCGAGTTTTCTTAATACGAAGTAAGTAGTCCATTATGTGCCATGAGGTCCCGTTTGCAAAATGGTGTTGGGGGAGTTTCTCACTTCCAATTGGTCAGTGGGTCCCTGGACATGAAAAATCACCGAGGTGCTTGTCTGCCATGATGTCACGAATGACGTAATCGACAAATCCAAAATGGCCGCCGCCGGCCATATTGGAAAATTCATCTTCTTTATTTCTTGCAGTATATGCATGTGTAATACCTCTAATGGTACTGATTCAGGTATGTAGAATTCATTTCTGATATTGGTTTTGTCATCAGGGGTCATCTTGAGGTCATAAGGTCATGGTCAAGGTCATTTTTTCATCATTTTCATTTCCTTCAGCTTATGCACGTGTAATACCTCTAATGGTACTAATTCAGGTATGTAGGATTCATTTCTGATATTGTTGTTGTCATCAGAGGTCATCTTAAGGTCATAGAGGTCATGTCAAGGTCACTGGGTTTCATATATTTCATTTATTACAACATATATACATGTGTAATACCTCTAATGTTACTGATTCGGATATGTAGAATTCATTTCTGACATTGTTTTTGTCATCAGGGGTCATCTGTAGGTTATGAGGTCATGTTCATCGTGTGTTGCAAGTGGTTGGCATGGTCCACCAGGAGGGCCCCTCGCTGTAACTATGTGGCCTCTGAGGCCCTCTGATCCACTGCTTGTAGGAGGGAGTGCATCAATTCCGAACGTGTATGTGATATAGTTGTCTAATCTCATCTGGTCGAACATCTCACATGTTGTAATTGACCTTGGCTCTGCCCAGACACGTACCAAGTACTTCTCTACTAATGCTGCATCTTGCTCTGATATTGTTTCTGTCTCTCCAAAGCTTGTTAGGTACTGTAGCCTAGTGTACTTGGTTGCACGCAATAGCTGCGACGGCTGCGTGTCAGGATCCCACCTTGGACGTAGGCCTGCAGGTCAACAGCATATATAAGATTGGATATGGACAGCCATAGCTGTCAGCAGGGAACCCGGATCGGGGGTGTAGATTATGCAAAAGGAAAGACGAGGATCTAGTTGACATTCCCAACACCTGGAGAGGCGCTACAGACAAGCCAAATCAGCTGCCGAGCAATCATCGTGGATAAGTTCGATAGATGCACTGTCAGTATAATGAAAAGCAGAGGAGCTACTGGGAGTTCAAGATTATTCAGCACTCGATGAGCCCATGGACCTCTTGACAGCAGTTAACGATACAGTACGTGAAGCCACGGCTAGTAGTCCACCACCAACCTTTTTACATACGACCTACAGTCTATAATCCTAAACCTCGGTCACAATTTTTGAGAGGATTGTTGCTGCATAGCATATGCATTATCTTGAAAAATAACCTTCCCCAATTTCCAGGATGTTTTCGCAAGCGCCATTCCACGGAAACATTACTTATCCTCCTTTTCGCTCACACATATACGGTGTTATCGATAGATCCAAGATCTCTCACTGCACTTCACTGTTTATTTTGACATGAGCTCTGAATTTTACAGTGCTGATCACGACATTCTCTTGTATCTATACAGTGCTATCTACCTTCTAGATGCAAGCGTTTACCGATTTCCTTCGACCGCTCTGGAAAGGCACTTGATCGGCTTGCTTCGTTTCTGCATGACAGCTCCTTCTAATGGTAGCTTACGAGTCAACTAGATCCTCGTCTTTCCTTTTGCATAATCTACACCCCCGATCCGGGTTCCCTGCTGACAGCTATGGCTGTCCATATCCAATCTTATATATGCTGTTGATCTGCAGGCCTACGTCCAAGGTGGGATCCTGACACGCAGCCGTCGCAGCTATTGCGTGCAACCAAGTACACTAGGCTACAGTATCTAACCAGCTTTGGAGAGACAGACACGCTGTTAGAGCAAGATGCAGCATTAGTAGAGAAGTACTTGGTACGTGTCTGAGCAGAGCCAAGGTCAATTACAACATGTGAGATGTTCGACCAGATGAGATTAGACAACTATATCACATACACGTTCGGAATTGATGCACTCTAGGGGTCTGCGGGTATACCCGTACCCGCGGGTACGCATTTCACGGATCGGGTCGGGTACGGGTAGGGTCATCACGGGTACGGGTATACTCGATTTTACCCGCCCCAACCGGAAATATTAGGGTTGCATGTTTTAGTGAGCTTTGCACTGCCAGAATAGTCACTCTGGTTACCTTGCAAATATTATATTCAACACAGGCCACACGTACATGAACTTAATATAGATCTAATCATGTACATGTATACATGGACACATCATTATCATCTTCATCGTGACCACCATCCGTTTCTAACCAGACATTTGAAGGGCTATGGACTCGAATAAATGTTCTTCATTGTTCTGTCGCTGTAGTTATTACTGTCACTGCTATTGCTCCTATCACCACCACCACTGCTGCTACTCTGCTGCTACAACAACAGCTGCTACTGCAATCAACATCATCATCATCATCATCATCATCATCATCATTTTCTTCATTAGCGCATTTGTTATCGTAACTACACACCGAGTTGCAAGTATATTTACCTGGTAGAGACTTGAACCATATTAAGTCCTGTTAATTTAATGACGTGGTGGGTACGGGTACGGGTATACCCGCGGGTACGGGTCGGGTCGGGTAGCAATTTGGAGTACGGGTTGGGTATGGGTAGCAATTCTGTGTACGGGTACGGGTCGGGTAGCAAAAATGCTGTATCCGCAGACCCCTAATGCATTCCCTCATACATGTACAAGCAGTGGATCAGAGGGCCTCAAAGGCCACATAGTTACAGCGAGGGGCCCTCCTGGTGGACCATGCCAACCACTTGCAACACACGATGAACATGACCTCATAACCTTCAGATGACCCCTGATGACAAAAACAATGTCAGAAATGAATTCTACATATCCGAATCAGTAACATTAGAGGTATTACACATGTATATATGTTGTAATAAATGAAATATATGAAACCCAGTGACCTTGACATGACCTCTATGACCTTAAGATGACCTCTGATGACAACAACAATATCAGAAATGAATCCTACATACCTGAATTAGTACCATTAGAGGTATTACACGTGCATAAGCTGAAGGAAATGAAAATGATGAAAAAATGACCTTGACCATGACCTTATGACCTCAAGATGACCCCTGATGACAAAACCAATATCAGAAATGAATTCTACATACCTGAATCAGTACCATTAGAGGTATTACACATGCATATACTGCAAGAAATAAAGAAGATAAATTTTCCAATATGGCCGGCGGCGGCCATATTGGATTTGTCGATTACGTCATTCGTGACGTCATGGCAGACAAGCACCTCGGTGATTTTTCATGTCCAGGGACCCACTGACCGATTGGAAGTGAGAAACTCCCCCAACACCATTTTGCAAACGGGACTCCATGGCACATAAAGGACTACTTTTTGTAAGACCTAAGACTTCCTAAGTGATCAAAATGTGTCTCATGAAATAATAGGAGAAAAGAAGAACTAGCCAGAGACGCACTCATAATTATGGGTGAAGTATCAATGACTTCCTTCCTTAGCATTGGTTCATCTTCCCATTGTAGGCCTAAGCCTGTCTTTGCTAGCTCTGGACGAAGGTGAATCACAATGCTCGCAAAAATGCGTGCTCCATCAAAGATTTAACCCCCAATCACGCATTTGACAGCCCAACTTACAAACCCTCACGGTATCGCTCAGCAGAATAATCGCAGACATCGCTGCCCGTGTCACACTAGCGCACTAAAACTTCTGTTGCACCTTTTATAAATTTTTATGTCCAGCGCCAGCGCCGCCTCTACTACGCAGAGGATCAATAATTTTTTTACTTACCTTCATCGCTGTACCCATAGTCATTGTGCCAAGACAAATATTGGACACTTTCAGTCCACAGTTCTCGCTCAGCCAGTTGTACTCAACCCATGGCTGCTGCTTTTCTGGCACAGCCATATTTTTAAATGTTAACAACAAGTTCAGCTGCTTGTTGAAACGTTTTTCGATCTGTGTCAACGCAGGTAGGCGTCGTGGATAGACGTGAAGTCTAAATGGGCAACGGTCAAGATGTGTTAGCTGCGCCCAAAGTCCACATAGTCACGTTAGATGTAAGCATGCATATGTAACCTATTGGAATGATATGTTACATAGGCTTTGCTGCATAATGTTAGGTTCCAGATTGAGTTTGTTTATATCGAGTAAGTAAGTACGCTCTATGTTTCGAGTATTCGTCAATTAACTTATAGGTATATAGAATCTATGCTGTGCTGTACGACGATGAAACACATGTGGATAATTTAATTGTTGTTAGAATATAGCCTATAGCCTATATTAGGCCTACATAATTTTATATAGGGCACATAATCCCATATAAATACATATATTGTATATAGGCCTAAATACATATATTGTATATAGGTCTATATTATAGGCCTATATTATAGGCCTATATTATAGGCCTATATATACCATATATACACTGTGTCCGGATAAATTCCAAGGCTGTACGGTAAATATAAAAATAATTAGTAAACATTGAAAAATTTTTAAAATTCCAGAAACACTTTCATCCGGAAATATGATGGAACTATAATTTATGTTCGAAATGTCCGCTATTGGCTTCCACGCATGCTTCGAGACGTACACGCCACTGACTAACAGCAGCATCGACGACCAGTTGATCAAGTTCATCCCAAGCATTAACAATTCGCTCGCGGAGTTCTTCGATGTTTCTGACCTTTATCTTGTATACTTTCTCCTGCATTACTAATAAATTACAAAGAATTTTATTGGTAATTATGTACGGATCAAAAAGGTTTTAAAATTTTCTAATTGATTATTATCTACTATAGTTTTTTCATTCATATATTAGAGCCTTGGAATTTATCCGGACACAGTGTATATAAAACATCCATGAATCGACATCAGATTCTGACGTAATATATATATATATATATATATATATATATATATATATTGTATGACCCTCTAAAAACTTGCAAAACACTTAATTGCCATAGCCTATAGGTTTATTGTGTTGTCTTATTAGTAGGCTAGATATGGTTTATTGTGTTGTCTTATTAGTAGGCTAGATATGGTTTATTGTGTTGTCTTATTAGTAGGCTAGATATGGTTTATTGTGTTGTCTTATTAGTAGGCTAGATATGGTTTATTGTGTTGGTTTATTAGTAGGCTAGATACGGTAATAAAGCAAGCATAGATAAAGTTCACAGGTGACAATTCCTCGGCAAATTAAGCCTAACCGTGACCATTGCGTTTTGCCCCTTCTAAAAATATCTGCGGGCGACCACAACATTAGACATGTCCAATTTCAAATTTTAAACCAATAAAAGAAATGATGCAGGTCGAATCTTTGCACTTCCCAGACGACAAAGGTTGTTCTTGATATACTCTACGAATGAATAAACAAATTAAATGCAACGTGAATCCTGCGAATGAATTGGTGCATCAACAAAATAATGTAGTTTCAATTAAACCATGTGAGCCAAACAATCCGTAATAATGCTAGAAAAACACCCACAGTTTGTAATAACAGCGCTAATATCCTACAAGTAATGAAACGTAGCACAATTGTAGTGAAAAACAATGCAATATCACAAATGGTTTGAAATACTGAATTTTATACATCTACCATTCTGCACTCCGAAATTAACAGCAGAAAATTGGTGTAGGCCTAAGCTTCCAGTTGGATAAAGAAACATCCTGTCCTGTCAGTCCTGCTAATGGAGGAAAAAGTTGTTCGCTTAACGAATTAATAAGTACCGTAGGCTAATTAATAGGACTATGAGAAAAATATCCATAGGACCTGAATTGTAGACATCCGACATAATAGTAGGCCTAATTAATTTTACCTTCAATCAGGGGCGGATCCAGGGGAGGCCAATCCGGCCATGCCCCCCCCCCCATTTAGAAATCCCATGTATCGTGGCCCCCCCATTTGGTTTGAGCGGCTGCTGAAATAGTATGATTTTTCCAAAAATTTTGCCGGATGACTAAAAAAAAAAAAGGTCATCAACTTTTTTGGCGGATACGATTTTTCCCCCCCAGACACAAGTGTGTCAAGAATTTTTTGGCCCCCCCCCGTCCAAAGTTTCTGTATCCGCCCTTGCCTTCAATTAAACTTGTAGGAATACAACCACAAAAACGTCTAACCTCAAATATCACCTAAGCAAAGGCACTTTCCCAAAAATATCCGACAAACCGATTTCTCCTCTGGAGACAATAAACCTAATGTAATTTCGTATTACTGGAATCACATTAACGTAATCATTCTTTTGAAGCATCGGGCCTACTGAAGGAACGAGTCACTTGTTTCGTCGGGTGCGATTTGTAATTTGATTCCAGATGTCAATCATGTTGTAGGGATATTTCGGAATCGGACCAGCGAAACTCGAAGCATCATCCAGCTGCTTCATCTGTGAACAGACATAAAATATAATGTGCAATGTGTCAATAATGCGTTGACTTGCACGATGGAACGCGCAACAGGACAGGGTTCTGGTGAGAGAATGAACAATTTTTAAAGGATTGAAAAATTTCATTAAGAGGTTCAGATTATCTTCCAGTAGGCCTATCTTTCACTTGATGGTTCAGATTATCTTCACATTCCATAAACGTTTAATTCTTATTCATGTTATGTCACGTCATATGGCAGTGGTTCAGAATAGCGCACGCATTTCTCGATTCTGTCAATGAGGTGTTGTCCTCAGTTGATAAGCTTATTTCCAGTTTAATATACATGCACTTTAAGTTTACATGTAGCCTATATATGTCTACGGTGTTCGCGGTGTTCATTCCTCGTTTTCCTTCTTCAACTTCTTCTGCTACTCATGACAAACTCGACCTGAGTGTGGAACCGTTTATAAGATTTTTTCTCTTTGTAAGCTCAAGCCATATGAAAATTGCATTTGTTTGAACTTTGAAGGCAAAGAAATGCTGTGCTATCTAAATCAGGAAAATACAGTAGGCTAAATTTAATAAGGGGAGCGGATCTGATAATAGCCTACGTTTACATCATTGCAGTTTGGCAGTTGGATACCATATAACAAGCGTGGAGGGCCAGCCATTCCGCTAAGAAGAGGTACGATATAACGACCGCCAGTTTAATTAAGTCAGTGTGCTCTGACATACCCGAGATCAATTGACGTTACAAGTGGAAGATAAATCAATAAACATTTTTTTCCGCGAACATTCTGAATCATTAACCTCCGGGTTGATAGTCCAGCGTCCGATCTGCTGCAGACCAACTTTGTTAATCCACTAGTTACCCAGGGTGAGAATTGCCGGGGGGTTGGGGGGGGGTTCAACCCCCCAGTCTTTCTTAGAGCCCCATGTTAAAGTATGTTTTTCATACCCCAATTTCAAGTTTATCATAGGCCAACCCCCCCCCCCCAGTTATTTTTTCACAATTCTCATACTGTAGTTACCTCTTCATCAGTAAGCTTCCATCCGGCTCCAGCGGCCATATTCTCTTCCAGCTGCTTAACTGTCTTGGCGCCAATGACGATGGATGGAATGAAGTCCTTCTGTAGTAACCATCGAAGTGACACCTGCCCTTGACTCTTACCTGTAAAGCAAACAAGCCAGACTGCGGAAACACAACGGCATGAGGTAAGCAGAAAGGTAGCGAAACATGGTCAAGGTTGCAGCTAATTGTGTATAGCTATAGTGTTTTTTTAACTCAAGGAAATGCATTGGTTAGTAAGCTTAATCTTCAGTGCCGTTTCGATCTAAGAAACAGCCGCAAGAAAGTGGACTGAATCTGCGCACTCACCAGTAGACTGGTTTGACAACTAATTCGCCCATTATAGATCTCGGTCAAGCGCCCGCTCATGGGAGGTGTATTTACCCCGAAAATGGATAGGTATTTTAATACCACTTCCTGTTTTTAAAAAAGCCTTCACACAAAATTAGTAATGACACCAATGATACACAACGTGAACCCGAGAAATTTGATTTATAAATCTATGTGAAAACACCATTGCTTTTTTCTTGTTTTTTTCTTGCAAAATTTGAACCATGATCATTGTGCCTTGCCCCGCCAACTTAAGTGACGCACGGGGTTATTTGTGCAGTCCAATTTCCCAGACATTAGCCTATATACAAAGTAGGTCAATACATCATGGCAAACAATTGTTCAACCACCCACTTCCCAGTTATTTCATGCTGTGTTCATGTATCTAGACACTATTTAAAAGTGTGTAGGCTACATATGTACATGTACGATCACGAAAGCCCTCACAAGGCTCATGTAACATGACCATATAAGTTTAGGCTAAAAGAACTCAGAAGCACACTTTAAGATTTGATTAATTGGAGCGTAGATTCTGCTGCACGTACCATGCCGCTTTCCCGTCGCTTCTAACGTGTCCATCAGGTTCCAGAAGTTTTCGTCCTCACGGTAATGGTCAATGTGTGCATCAGCAGTTCGAACTCCTCTTTCCGGTTTCTCGGAAATCCAGCCAAGACGGGTTCCAGCCAGGGTTGCTGCAGTGTTGGGGTCGTCTCGCTTAAATTTCCCCGTCAATAATCCTCTAAAAAAGGAATGAAATGCATGATAAGGAAGGCTGGACACTACTGCAGGTCCGATTAAGGTGATAGGGTCATTTTGGAAAGAACGAGACAAAAGGACAAAAGCGAGTCACAGCTACCGTTGTGAATGCATGTAGAATTTATTTTCTCCTGGAAACTGTATATATATTACTGTTTAAATAAGATGAGCCATGTTACAGTAAGCCCTTGTTACTATTCTCCAGGCTGTCGCTTCAATATTTGTAATAATCTATAGCGCCTAAAATCTTCTTTAATCTTTATTGACTTGTCGTTTTAACTGAGAAATCTGAAAGACAATTCAATTTAAAAGAATTCGGTTACTAACTTAGTGTTTGTTATAAGGACTAAAAAAAGGTCGTTAGGCTTTTTGCCCGGAGAACATTGTATATTTTTGCGAACTTTCGACGGAGGACTAAAATAGGTAATCAGAGATTTGGTCGATGAAAAGTCTCCACCCCAAAGCCAAGTTATTTTAGCCCCTAAGAACTGAAGCCAAATAACTCCGCCCATTATCAGTACCTGGTCCTTGGCGCAAAGAAATTTGTTATAAACCAAAGCGTAATTGTTTAAAAATAATCGGTGCTAATTTTCTAGGGGGCGAATTGCCCCTTTTGACCCTGTGTGCGGATACCCATGCGTTTGCATTACTTAAATAGGCCTACACATGGTAGGGTCAATACCTTGTTTATAGGAATCAACTCCGTAAATGTTTGCTTGGAGACATAGGTGCAATCACATCCTAAACGTTGGGGGGACCATAATGAATCACGTCCTAAAAGTTGGGAGGCCATAATAATAAAGTTAGGGGACCACTCAAAAGTTGGGGGGACGCGTTCCGTGGGTCCCATAGGGTGGTTGCGCCTATGCTTGGAGACCCGTTGCTGCCCCTTGTACAGCACACTCTAGGGTCATACGGGAAAGTCAGGAACAGAAAAGAAGGCAGAAGATTTGTTCAAGAGGAAATGTCAGGAGACCAACCGCAGACAAAATAGTTGGTGTAGGCTACAATGGTTATGTGATTAAGTGGGTGGTTTAAAGGTCGAAGCGGAGGCTGACAGGCCGAATGGCTGGCTGACTAGCAATTTGATCGAGTCAGATGCTCGCCGAATATATAGCCCATAGCATAGAACGCCTGGTTTGGCTTGTTGGCTGGTGAAATTGTGATGCCTACCCTTTGAGTGGACCGTAAGGAATGAGACTGATGCCTTCTCTGCGACAAGTCGGAACCACTTCGATGTCAGAATCGCGACTTGCCAGACTGTATTGTTGCTAGAATGTCAGTATTTTAAAAGCTTAAAATTAATACTTTGGCGCAAACACAGACATGCAAACGCCTACCGATACGTAGACCAGTGGTTCTCAAACTTCTGCAAGCCGCGGACCGGCAAAATTTATTTGTTAAGCTCGCGGACCGCTAACTTTAATGGCAAGCACAAACAAAATCAAACTGTATTATAAAAACTAATAATAGGGTTATTTATAATTAAGGATTTTTAATTAATAAAAATTGTTTGTAAAGCCATTTGGCAAGTTAAAATAAGGCACTGGTAATGTATTTTTAAAGTTTGCGACAGAATTTTGAATAAAATTTTGAACAACAATTTAAATAATTCAACAATTTTAAATATTTAAATAAGTAGCCTAATTACAATTTATTTTTCACTCTCAGACTTCTTCACGGACCGGTGATCAGGACTCCGCGGACCACCACTTTGAGAACCACTGACGTAGACTAGGCCTAATCATTCAGTCTTCCATTCCATCGCGACAATCGATCAGACATTTTCTGAATCTTGTTTCAAAAGCTTTCAATGAATGTTCAATTTAACGATAATTTTCATCATTCAGTGCATATATTGAGCGCCTCTGAGTAGTTTTTTCTTGAAGGAGCGCTATATAAATGTCCGAGTGAATGAATGAATGAATGAATATTATGCGACTATAGAATAGGGCCCTAAAGAGTGACGCAGCAATAAAACATTCACCCAATGAGTCAGTCAATAAAACATTCACCCAATGAGTCAGTCAATAAAACATTCACCCAATGAGTCAGTCAATAAAACATGCAGTCAGTCACTTTCTTCAGCCAATAATTATAATTTAATAAATAACTGTAGCAACAATCATTCATTTGATAGTCTGATAGTCATCTATTGATACGATTTCTATAGCCCACTATCTGCTCATGAGTGCTTCTATTCATGTAGCCTAGTCTTGACAAAAATGGCTTCAAAGAAGGTCTCAACAACCAGTGAAAATTAGAAAGTCAGGTGCTAAACCCACCTGCAAAGTAACACATGCATCAAATCCCATGAATTTGTTGTAGTCCATGACTTTCTGCACGAGACTTCCAGTGAAGTTGCTCAGTCCAACATAACGCACCTTTCCAGACCTCACCAGATCGTTGAACGCACGTAAGGTCTCCTCCAATCTCACTCCTTTGTCATACATGTGCATCTGAGATGTATGAAATGTGTGGCACCGAGCAAATGTATCATGTCAAAAGTGGCAGAACAACAGCAAAAAGAAAAAAAGAGGAAATGAACAGGAAACACATAGCATTAATCACATAGGAACAGCTCAATGTAGGCTACAGAAGTAATCAAAATTCAGTCCTGCAAGCAGTCGACCAATAGCTTTATGATGTTTCTTTATGCATACCAAGCAGGGAATCATCACAATGGTGACTATCTGATAAGTATGACCACAGCAGATTATGACTAGCAACGTTTTCAGAGAAATATAAAATGAAAACACATTTTTACAGCGACGTACTTTCACTGAATGGCTTCATTATCTGTTCTTCAACAATTTCTTTTTGTATGTCTTGTTTGTTTATTTGTATGTGCACTTGTTATAGAGCCCCTTCAAGCTCACTACTCAGAGGCGCTCCCGAATGCAGAGCGGACACTGCATCGGAGTTTCACGCCGAAGCGCTGAGCAATTGGGAGTGAAGGACTTGCCCAAGGTCCTTACGCGGCGAGGTGGATTCGAACCTTGAACCTTCCGGCTCCAAGGCAACGACGCCACCACTACACCATGTGACTTTAACCCCAAGGCAGAATGTCTTAAGTGGTACTGTATGTGCTGGTTTTAATTACAAAATAGATCAAATAATGAGCAAGTAGACAAAACGGCGTATATATCGACCGTAGCGGTATAATTATGCGTCATAAAAGGATCTAAGAAATATGTTCATTCTCTACTCTAAGCCTTTACGCCAACATCGAAACTCCTAAATAAATTGTATATTCCACCGCATAACAAAACAGGGAGGCTACATGTGTTCTTCTGCGTGGTTCAGGAAAGTTCTGTAATCTTTGTCAGAACCGCTTCGTTGATCAGCTAACCTCTTTTATACAATAGCTTCTACATGTAATCTACATAGGTTACTCTCGGAAATAATTGTGTAGCCCGTGCAAATGTAGCGTTCTGGACTTATCTCCATTATGTGTGCATCCCAGTGTTTAGCATTCTTTGTATTATCTAGCTTTTAACTTAAGAACTCACATAGTAGAGGTCGATGTAGTCTGTTTTGAGTCTACGAAGGCTCTGATCAACGTTGTACATGATCGAACCACGACTCAGTCCTCTAGCATTTGGCATTGAGTCATCAACTCCATCAGTGCTAAGAAACACCTTTGTGGCCACAACCATCGACCCTCGATCACGGCTGAAATGCACACCGTGACACGTGATTCTATCCTATTTTTTGGGATAGTATAGATTGAAAAATTTATTGATATCTTATTAGGCTACTTCGTACGTAGCATAGGCCTATACCCTTCTGGTTTCATCATGTAGAATTCAGCCTACGCAATTTATGGATTTGATGGTCCTCTCAAATTTACTAAACATGTAGGCTACGAAAAGTCTCGACGCGTTGGGGAAATGCAGTGGAATACGATAGGTTTGGGAAACAGAAATCTACTGATTTCTTTAGCGCCAATAACAATTTAAAGTGCTCGCCGCATCGTCATCAATTCAAGACCGGTTCATCTAAATCTGAAGTTTAGAATTACAATCCATTGAAGAAATACAGTAAAGATCAGATTCTCGAAGTTCAGAGAATAGACATCAGTATATATGGTGATCAGGTTCTATGTGAGTAGTAGCTAGGTCCACTGCATATATATATATATTATATATATATATAATATTTATATATATAGGGCATCAAAACCAATCTGAGGTCAAACATGCATGCAGAATATTGGCTTCGCAACTACATAATAAATAAACAACCACCAATGATATGCGTTCAATTTGGTATGCTCAAGAACGTTTGTTGCCAGTGGCAAATACGTTTAATGTAAAAAAAACACCGCAAACCATCCTATTTTGCATAAAATTAAGATAATGAGCTTCTGATGTGAATAAGCATAGATGAATTATGTACAACTGCAATGCTAGAACAAAGGTTAAGATAAAAACTAACAACTTTGTCTCAGATAGACCAAAAATGTTGATTTGTGGAGATTAGACAGCTAAAATTAGGAACTATGAAAAAGCGGTTAAAAATTCATATCGCAATGGCCCTAGTCTATGATATCTATATGATGGTTTACCTGCTCAGCCAGGAGCCAATGATTTCCTCCGATTCTCCATTACAATAGAAGTTGGCAGTGTCAAGAAAGTTTCCTCCAAGCTCAGCATAGCGATTGAGAATGGCAATTGAATCAGCCTTATCGGTATTCCCTGGCAATTGATACCGCTGAAATGAAACGAAACAAATCTAGGCCTATATGTTTCGAAAACGATCAAAAGGATATGGCATAAATATGTGTAGGGCTAGGTACGATCAAAATCGTGAGAAATAGGCCTAAAATTTAGCACTTATGAGTTACGAGTAGTCTGATCGTTTGTTCAGCTTTAATAAACAGTGCCAGCAATGAAAGCAAATTGTTAGCAAATTCAGTAGGGCAAACCAATTTCTACTATAATAATTATAGTAGAAATTGGTCAATTTACTACTGCTACTGCTACTACTACTACTACTACTACTACTACTACTACTACTACTACTACTACTGCTACTGCTACTGCTACTGCTACTGCTACTACTACTACTACTACTACTACTACTACTACTACTACTACTACTACTACTACTACTACTACTACTACTACTACTACTACTACTACTACTACTACTACTACTGAAAACTTACTACTACTAATACTACTACTACCACTACTACTAGGCCTACTACTACTACTGCTACTGCCACTGCTACTGCTACTGCTACTGCTACTGCTACTGCTACTACTACTACTACTACCACTACTACTACTACTACTACTACTACTACTACTACTACTACTACTACTACTACTACTACTACTACTATTACTATTACACTGCCGCTGCTGCTGCTGCTACTTTAGCTTCGGCTTATTTTTGGCCAATGGGCAGTCCTTTTCCACTCCGTCACACCTTCCCATCGACAGTGTAGGGTCATCTCATTGTAGATGTCTTGGACGTCGGTGAAGTAGAATTCTCACAAGAAATCTGTAGGCCTACTCTAATAATAGTATCCCTCAGACGAAGAAAAGTTGAAAAAGCCACTACTGCGTGTGTTCATTAAATTGTGTAGATTAGCTTCCATTTGCTTTGTTTGCAACATTGCCACTGACAGATGTGTTTTCCTACTAGTTAACTTTCTTTGCTTTGCTTTTAGAACACTTAGAACACCTAGAACACTTAAGAACATTATTTTAGAGTCACTGAGTAAATTCGAATCGCCTTGCTTTGAACATTGCTTAAGACGGTTAAAACAATTAGAGTCCCTTTACTTGTAAATTTTGATGACAACACAAATTGATCAATTAGCCCTAAGCCTAATCGTATATTTAAAAAATATACTCTGAGGATAGAATGGTTTATCTCTTCGGATTCTCTACACCCGGTAGGCCCTATATTTATCTGGTGGATAGATTAATTCAACCTTTCGAATATATTAGCTTTAGGGGGATACAATATCCAGCGACACTGGTCTTGTAGTCAGAGGACCAATGATTATTTTACGTAAGTCTTATACCTTCAACGGTGTTCCAAACGTCATCGTGCCAAGACAAATATTGGACACTTTCAATCCACAGTTCTCGCTCAGCCAGTTGTATTCAACACAAGGTGCCTGCTTCTCTGCCATAGCCATCTTTAAAATGTTAACAAGTCCAGTTGCTTGTTAAAATGTTTCTCAATTGGTTTCAACGTAAGTAGGCTTCTAAGCATGTCATGTAGACAGAAGTGAGATCGAATGGGTAAGGGTCAAGACGTGTTAGCACAAAGTTCGCAGAGTTACGTTAGATGCAGCTACATGTGACCTATGTACTCAAATAAATGTCACAAGGGCTATGCTACATAGTTTTAGGTTTCTATAGTAGGCCTATACGTGTTTTATGCCGAGTGAGTAAATGCGCCCTACATACACATGTACCTCGCATACTGTACTACAGGCTTCTCTATCTGGCTTGCACCTAATGGATTGATTTTAAGCCAATTTTCCTTAATCATTGCTTTCATTGCAACTGGCTTTAGCATGTCAGCAACAGCTCAATCAGTATGGGAATTAAAAAAATAATAAGGGGGAGGTCAGACGTTGCTTTAGGTGGACATGGGATATGCAATGAAGCCATTGCTATGGTGTCCTAAGAAAGACTAGGGGAGGATTGAACTCCCACAGCCCCCCCCAAATTCTCACCATGAGCGATAAATCAAACGGTTCAGGCAACATCGTCATCAATTCTTTGAAAGGTATGACAGTCTTGTCTCGGCAAAAATTATCACAATTTATCAGATTTGCGCAAGTATTGAGCACGGATGTTGCAGAGAGAATTTGAGAAACTCTTCGATCAATCAATCACTCAACGCTGTACGTTAGAAATGCTAGCGAAGAGAAGACACGTTTTATTGTGCAAGTTCTACGTACGTCTCTGATGTCAACCGATTACACCAATGCTTAACGGAACTAAGATGCAAAGTTAACACTCGTTAACGTTGTTTTCTAACATCCTTCGTTGTTAGAACCATTCGTGTTACTATGCTGTTAGACTCATTTATTAGAATAACTTCAATCAAATGATAAACAACTGAAAACAAAAATTAACCAATGAGTCGAAAGGTAGGCCCTAAATTGCTTTGACTGATTACATAATTATAATTATTGATAAAATCGATGAATTTCTGTAAAGTTCTTAGGAGATCATACGTTTAAAATCTCGCACATACATGAATGTAAAATAAGATCAGTTCTTTTAGGCCTATAGCTACAATATGCAAACGAACACTGAAAAACACATGGGCGCTCGCGCATAGGGTCAACAGAGGCAGTTGTACTTCCCCACTGGAGAATTGACACTTACCTATGTTTTGTCTAGGCTACAACTTTCGATTTCTAAAAATTTCTTCGCGCTAAGGCACTAATGACACTATAGATAGGCCTAATAAATTTTTACATTTTATAAATCTCTAGGAAAAATTCTTACGTTCATAATGTCCTGCTTTGCAGTTATCAAGAAGCTGTTCGAAAAAATTTAAAAGCAATCATTGTTGTGTTTTGACCCTCATGCAAAATATTGCAGTCGTCCATGCATAGGCAACATTAGACAAGTCGAATTTCAAAATTCAAACAGCTAAAAAAATTATGTGGATCGATTTTTTGCGCTTTCAAGACGGACAATGATTGTTCTTGATATGAGACTCTATACGAATGATTAAAATTTTAAATGCAACGTGAATCCTGAGAATGAATCGGCTCAGCAAAGAATGAAAACTTTTGTTAGACAAAAATATAAACGCCCACAAGGCCCCACAGCGTGTAATATAATCCCACAAGTAGTGAAAAAGTAGCACAATGTAAGCGTAAAATAGTGCACTATCACAAACAGTTTGAAATGCTGGATTCGACAGATCTCCCATGCTGCAGTTTGAAATTAACGACATTATAATAATAATAATTATATATATACATATATATAACTGAATGCCTGCATATATATATATAATTATATATACAGGCATTTAGTTGAATAAGGCAATAGACTTGCCTGCTATAGTTATTGGAGAAAAAAGAAGCTGTGCCCTTAAGGAATAGCCTAATTGAATACTGAAAAGTAGATACGTGAATCAATAACTTCAGTCAAGTTCAGTGCATCGAAGACATTCGACAGAACAATAATTTCAGCCTCAATTAAGTAAAACAAATTATTTATATTTACGGCAAAACAAATGATGTCCAAGATGTTACCAAAGCAAAGTTAGTTTCCTGAAAATAATCTACAACTCTAAGCTTATTCTTCATCCATAACAATAACTTGGAATGTAATTTCACATTATTGGAATCCCATTAAAGAACTCTTCTGAAGCATAGGGCCTACTGAAGACGATTTGGTCGGGTGCGATTTGTCATTAGATTCCACATGTCGATTGTTTGGTAGGGATATTTCGGAACCGGACCAGCGAAACTCGAAACGTCATCCAGCTGCTTCATCTGTCAGACATAACGTGCCATATTATAATCAACTTATACAGACAAGTTTGTGAACACGGTCTTGGTACAGCACACTGGACGACCTTCATGTAATAGTATTGTTAATCGATGATTGTAATACACTGACAATGCCGTAATTATCGTATTTATATGCGTTTCAATTACTGTTGAAAGATCCTTACCCACTGGTTACAGCATATGTTTGATATCCATATTTCATTTTACATCTACTAGGCTAGTAGTTTTCACCGTTGCTGCCAACCACACACGCCTGCGTGTTACATAAGAACTTAACTCTCAGTCACTGTAGGTCTAAGTCATATACATGTAATTATGGGACAATATGCATACGTTGGCTAGAGACAGGGTAATGCAAATAAATATTATGCAACAAATTGATTAGAGGGAAGTTTGATTTGTGGGTTTATAGTCGATCACAGACTTTTGTTCATAATTAACCTATAGTTGTGTACCGTGTACTTTCTTCATATCCAACATTTGTTACCTCCTCATCAGTGAGCTTCCATCCTGCTCCAGCGGCCATGTTCTGTTCCAGTTGCTGAATTGTCTTGGCGCCAATGATGACGGATGGAATGAAGTCTTTCTGCAGCAGCCAACGAAGCGACACCTGGCTCTGACTCTTACCTGAAAAACAAAATAGCTATATTATATTCAATTCAACTTGTTTATTAATCTCCAAAAAACAAAGCAACTGAAATTCGCAATAATAAAACACAATGCACAAAATAATTAATGTAGCCTAATCTTTATAATGACCTGTTGCTAAAAATTATACAGTTATGCGTGACCAAAAGACTCATCCGAAGGGCGTAATCCCGCTAGATGGGGGGGGGGGGGGGCTAATTACACAAGTTAACTTGACAACTGTTAAGAAGTAGGCCTAGAGTTCTAAATGAATAAACTACCTATAGTTACTATACGGTAACATATAACACGAAGAGATGAGGCATATAGTTAGTTAGGGAAACGCGGTTAAGAATCTACAAACCTATGTTAGGTCTATATAAATCTTTTGAGCGCCCTCGTCTGTGCAGAACAAGTTGAAGGAAAGCAACCGATTGATCACAGGTTACCGGCATACCAAGAGTTGCACCTTAACAATCGCTTAAATGTTCTTGCAGCTGAATCAGTTAAAAAGCTTGAATTTTCAGTGGACAATTTTGCTGCACCTACCGTGCTGTTTGCCAATCGCTTCAACTGTGTCCATCAGTTTCCAAAAGTCCTCATTATCGCGTAGAGTCTCAATGTCTGGTGTTGAATGCAAGCCTCTTTCTGCCGGCTTCTCTGCAGTCCAACCAAGACGGGTTCCGGCCAAGGTCGCAGATGTGTTTTTGTCATCGCGCTTGAATTTTCCCGTCAGTAAACCGCTGTAAAAAGGTTAGTATAGGCTATAACAATGCTGCTGTACTGGATGCTGACAGAAGATCGATACAGTGGACTGAAGAGAGAAGCGCAGAACAGAGAAAAATGGCGTCATTGGACATACGAACCTGCCTAAAGGCAGAGAACGCGAAGAAGAAGATAGGCTATGAGGAAGGAAAGACAGGATAAAATGAGAGAGGAAATGTAAGAAAATGCGCAGAGGGCAAGGCAAGTAATACATGAGGTAAACGAGTTAAGATAGGGTCAAGATGAAGCTACAGCAGATAAATTTAGGAAAGGACAAGAGAAGTCAGGGCCGTAGCAACAATGAACGTGGCCCCCTCCGAGCATAATGTCCCCGAAATTTCTGACGACCTTTTTTTAGTCATCCGGCCAAAATCTCTGGAAAATTTCATCAATTCGCCAACCAAAAAAGTTAATGACTTTTTTTAGTCATTTCATTCATTTTTTCACTTTTAGGGGCCCCTTCCTTGCGGGGGGCCCCCTTCGGTCGGAGGGCACGGAGGGCGGTCGCTACGCCTCTGAGAGAAATTAACCCAGGAAAAGGCTGGAGGACGTCCATAAACGACGACACGTAACTTAGGACGATTTTCGACCCCTCCCCTCGTCACACGTCGTCACAAAGTCAAACACTCTCAAATATGACATCACAAAGCTCTGCAGCAACCCTCCCGGAAAAAATAGATGTTTAGAATGTCATGTGCAAGTTTTCTTATAACTATCAAAGAAAGTAATAAATAGCATTAAAATACGTAAAGACACAATAGTCGAGCAAATAAGACTATAGTATAGGCACTTTACGCTTATCCTTTGAGCCGACTATATGAACTTAGACTTTCTCTTCGACATGTCGGAACTCAGAACCACTTCAATGGCAGAGTCATGACTCAACAGACTGTATTCTAGATAGAAAATTAAGAATTTCGTTTAAGTGCTTTGGCACAAAACCGCCTTCTAAATGGAGAGCTTGCTCATTTGAATGAACATGCCACCTACCCTTTGAGCGGACTGTATGGAATGAGACTGATGCCTTCTCTGCGACATGTCGGAACCACTTCGATGTCAGAAGTACGACTCATCAGATTGTATTGTTGCTAGAATAAAGTAATTAAGTATATTCTTTATTTCATAACCAGCTGCCATGACAAAATGACAAGGTTTTAAGTCTAAATGCCTTAGTTTAAAAGAGTTCTGTACAGCTCCTCCAAATCAACATTATCTACATGTACTTAGGAGTGCATTCGGCACAATCCCGGCTAAAGAGATCAGTCTCGAGTCTAGTGTAAAATATGAGCTACAGGCACTATGCGTAATGCGTCCGATTGCACGGTCAGAAAAGCGAAACAGTCTAATAGAAGTCTGCAACCAGCAGACAAGAAGGCCAACATACCTAACAAGCAAGCACAGGTACGACTTTTGAAATCTTTCAGTTATGTCTTCCGTGCAACATCCATGGGAGCAACAGAAATGCTTATTGTACAATCATACATTTCAAACAATGCACGTGCATTTAAGCATAAGACACTGAATCAACCTGTCGATATCTATTCATTCAATCAGACAATCAGTAAAGCATTTGCTCATTAATTTTATGCTCGAACAATTATTAAATAATTCGATTGCACAAATAGGCCACTCACAATATAATTTCTTCACTAAATTCATATTAATTAATCTTCATCCACGCGGATGTGCTCTATTGCTCTTGGCCCAGCCCTCACAAAAGAGATTTGCAGATAACTATACGTATAGGCTATATTAAAGGGGCAAGTGTAGGTCTACCAAAGAAACACAGCATTGAATTCACCTGCAAAGTGGCGCAAGCATCAAACCCCATGAATTTGTTGTAGTCTGTGACTTTCTGCACGAGGCTCCCAGTGAAGTTGCTCAATCCGACATAGCGCACCTTTCCAGACCGCACTAGGTCGTTAAACGCACGTAATGTCTCCTCCAGCTTCACTCCTTTGTCATACATGTGCATCTGTAATATAATTATACATATATAAGATGCATGGCAATTGGCTTCAGTGTCAATGTTTCAACATGGAACACAGTTACACCGAAGTTGTTTCTTGTAGGCCTATATGATTTTCAACCCCCAAAAAGTCAATGCATAATTACGCAAAGCTCGATGGTAGGTGGGTCATTGAAAACGCTACGAGACGTTACATGGGTGGGTGTCTAACATTCTGCCTTATGTTTCTAGCTGAAATGTTACTTTAGGTCCGTGCATTTTTAATTAGAAACTCACATAGTAGAGGTCGATGTAGTCTGTCTTGAGTCTACGAAGACTTTGATCAACGTTGTGCATGATTGAACCACGACTCAATCCCTTAGCATTGGGCATCGATTCATTAGTTCCCTCACCGCCAGCAAACACCTTTGTGGCCACCACAATCGATCCTCGCTCACGGCTGAAGCATTAAACGTGATTTGACATTAAAGAAACCTTCCAGGAAAAACATAAATTAAAGCAAGACTTGGTATTATGATCTAATGACCCCCGTAGGCCTATAAACAGCAGTTTGTATATTGCCCACAACAATCACTTGGGATTGTATAACATACATAGATAGCCTTAGGCCAAAATAGTAAAGAGAAGGAGGCAAAGGAGGACGTATGTATCAACTGTTCAATCCGCAGTTAGAGGAGGCATCGTAAATAAACAAGCAATGAAGTCACATTTTCTTGATTACGCACAGTACCGGTATTCTGTTATGAACTAACTCTGCAGCGTAGGCCTATACGCATAAAATCTTATGACCGAAGGCATACGCATAGAACTTCTCACAAAAAACATTTGGGGACTCGGTGGCGCATTGGATAACACGTACACTGGCATAGAGATAAACGGAGTTGAGTTCGATTCCCGAAGCCTACGTAGGATAGATGTGCTTTGTATAGGCTATTAGGCTGCTGTTAACGCAAAGGGAATCCAGGGAAGTCATGTTGCATATTATTAAAATACAGGAAAATGGTTGTGTGTACCTGCCCAACCAAGATCCAATGATCTCCTCTGACTCCCCATTGCAGTAGACGTTGGCTGTGTCAAGAAAGTTTCCTCCAAGTTCAGCATAGCGATCGAGAATGGCAAATGAACCGGCCTCATCGGTATTCCCCGGAACCTCAAATCCCTAAGAATTAGACGAAACAGGGTTTCTTTGAAGAAATTTTTTGAACAGCGCAAACCCATACCAATCTTTCATTGTAAATTATTCCCAATCGGAGACAATGTGCACTTGAAACTGTTATTATTTTGCGATTTGCGGGCAAGGTCATAAATCCATGAAGAGGAAAGGGTGAGAATTCCCTACCTACTTTTTGACTTGGGCGGGAACGTAAAGGAATTCCCTCGCACTATTAGAAATTTAAAGTAATAAATTTTCTCAATGCATTAGGCCTGATTAACAAAATTACATTCCTGAACCATTCTGACAAGTCTTAGGCTGGCATAAGGCTGGCATGGCGTTCATAGTTAAGGAATTCTGCATGCGAACAGGAGTTTTCCTCCACATTTCGAAACAGATTTACGCAGTAGTGTAGTCCTAAAAAAATGAAGTGGGGGAACGCTCTTTATAATAATATTATTATTAGTGGTATTATTATTAATATTCCATTATCCATGGAAAAAAGTGGGGGAACGGCGTTCCCCGCGTCCCCCCACTACACCACTGCATCATTTACGTCCATGCTGGCGGGGATTAAAATTCAATAGCCTAACTCTCGGTTGACACGTTAAATAGCCTACTACATGTCGCGTAGGCTACAAGACCCGTGAAAAACGACCACGGCCGATCAATGCAAGGCACATGGCTGTCTATAATAGAATAACTATAGCGCAATAACCTACATCGAGATCTGTCCCGCACGACTCACAAAATGTCATTCACCGTGCGTACAGGTAGGCCAACGCAGAGGACAAGCCATTAATCTAGGCCTATACTGTAATTCCTACCTTCAGCGGTTTACCAAAAGTCATCGTACCCAGACAAATGTTGGACACTTTCAGTCCACAATTGTCGCTCAGCCAGTTGTATTCAACCGAAGGCGCCTTCTTCTCTGAGACAGCCATATTTTAAATTTTACCACCAGGTCTGAATATGATAATTACTACCTATATCTCCACATTAGCGTTGCACATGCGCAGTCTTTTCAGTTCTACTTCCGGGGCACGGGCCTAGGCCTTCGTGCCACGACCATAGATATCTATGGCCACGACCATGGCCACGACCGACTGCATGATGTATATAGGTCAACGACTTAACGTTGAAAACAAACAGAATGACTTCGTTACCGATGTTGATACGAGTTTACTTGAAGCAATAGTATTATTGTAAAATAAATGTTTGGCTGATAATTAATTCTGCCGTAGGCAATAATTGTGGAAGAAATTATTATAAACTATCAGATGATCAGATTCTTTTCATTGGTCATTTAACGGCAAATTTGAGCTTCATATCGATGTATCCTGATTCAATAGATCTGTGTCAACCAATGAGATATATATTCTCTTATAATATATCTCAATGGTGTTAATAATAGCTTTGGAATCCACAGGGATACTGAAATTATGATAAGATCATCGCGGTAGCCTACATATAACGCACCCCACTTAGCCTAAATATCACGCGCATATCCAATTTGGCGCCCATGATTGGATAGACTTAGTCACTTAGTGTTCAGTTATAGCCTACTGGTGACAGCAGAGGTAGGCTACTGAAGATAGGACACCACGTGCATGTCTAGCTCCAAAGGTTAGCGTTATCATGTGGGATAAATATTGCCTCACCACGCGAAGGCTGCACTCACACTATAAGGGGACCACTGGGTGTTAAACTTTCACATGGAAACTGTCTGTGTATTAATTAGCTTATGATGCTTATCGAACAAAGCATATACATGTATGAATCGTTTTCTCAAAAGCTTTTGGCATGTCCAATGCACATGATATTGGTATTATAGAACATGACTTTGCAATTTCAGCTGCGCTGCCAAGGTGTGTGTGCGCGTGCGTGTGTGCATTCTCATAAAGTCTGAGCAAAGAAGGGCGATATCAAATTGCAGTTGTAGGCCTATATTGTATTATATTTTCGTAAGTCTGTGTGCTTATTTGCGTGTTTGTTAGATGAAACGGCCACAGTTTTGAAACAATCGACCTCAATTCTTCGCAGGAGAGTCGGGGTGGACCCTGGGCAGGACATGGGGGGGGGGTCGATTAGACCAACGCCATCTTCATGTTCATCAGGGCCAAAAACCTTCCCCCAGAAGCACCGTGTCATGGCAAATCCACTGTTAAAATAAGTTGTCCGACCTCCAGTCCATGTCTATAGGGCCAAGAACCTCTCACAGTTGGGGTACAACATTATATTTAAAATCAATAAAATCGATCTAGATCTATCTGCTAACGGATCAATACAAAGACCTTTTTCGCTACATAATAGTTCACAAATCCCAAAAGTTAAAATAGATGTAGTTCGTACTAATGCAAAACAAACACCGACAATATGTAAGCTTAATACAAAATCAGTGAAAAGTGGCACAACATTAAGTGAAAAATTTTGCAGTATCATAAACAATTTGAAAAGTTGAATGTTTACACATAGAATTCAACAGTTTAAAATTAATGCAGGCCTATGCATCCAGTTGAACAAGGCAACAGCCCTGACAATGGATAAAAGAGGATTTTACTAAACAAATAAGTAAGTGCAGTAGGCTATGTGAATAAACAACTGGCCAAGTAAAAGACTTAAGACATGATTGAATGAAATAATCCGCAGTTACATCAAAGTACAAAAATCATTAATAGACACTGTAAATATCTAATGCCCCAGATAGATATCACCTAAGCAAAGTTAGTTTCCTAATTTCCTATAACAGCAATTCATGCAACCCTAATTGTCATTCATAACGATTAATTTTGATATAATTTCATGTTACTTGAACCCACTAAAGAAATCTGTCGAAGCATATTTGCTGCTGAAGAAGCCAATCACTTGTTTGGTCGGGTGCGATTTGTCATTTGATTCCACATGTCGATCGTATGGTAGGGATATTTCGGAATCGGACCAGCGAAGCTAGACACATCATCCAGCTGCTTCATCTGTCAGCATATATAACGAGCAATAATTTTTACACCAATTTACACAAACAAGTCTGTGACGACTAATACTACTACTGCTACTGCTGCTGCTGCTACTGCTACAGTACTACTACTACTACTACTACTACTACTACTACTACTACTACTACTACTACTACTACTACTACTACTACTACTACTACTACTACTACTACTACTACTACTACTACTACTACTACTACTACTACTACTACTACTACTACTACTACTACTACTACTACTACTACTACTCTCACTACTACTACTACTACTACTACTACTACTACTACTACTACTACTACTACTACTACTACTACTAATGCTGCTGCTGGTAGTAGTAATAGTAGTACTACTAGATCAAATTTAGCAGACTGTGCATATTCATATCTCATTTTACATTTGTTCCTTAATTTTCCATCATATTGTTGCCAACCACAAACACCTGCGTATTGCACAATTACGATCTTTTCAGTCATTGGCTAAGCCATTTGGCAAAAGATGCATAAGTAGAGGCGGTGCAATAAGCGCATACAAATAAATATATAATTCAACAAATTACTTAGAGGGAGGTTTGATTTGTGGGTTCATATTACATTATTCTGCCAACAGTACTGCAGACTTTCGATCATAACGTCCATACATGTATTGTGTTCATATCCAATATTTCTTACCTCTTCAGCAGTGAGCTTCCATCCGGTTCCTGCGGCCATGTTCTGTTCCAGTTGCTGAATTGTCTTGGCGCCAATGATGATGGATGGAATGAAGTCCTTTTGCAAACACCAACGAAGTGACACCTGGCTCGTACTCTTACCTAAAACACGCAGTACTAAGATATACCACAAAGAAACGAAGTCGTTGGTTATAGGAAAACGCGGTGAAGCATCTACAAACCTATGTCATGTTTATCTAAATATTCATAGTGTCCTCTTCTGTGTAGAACAAAGTTCGAGGAAAGGCGCCAATAATTGATCACAATTTCCTCTCACCGGACCTATTAACCCTACTTTATTGCCCCCCCCCCCCTTCGTAAGTGAAAGTATCCTATATCAAGAGTTGCGCGGTAAAAATCATATAAAAATTAATGTTCCTACAGTTGAATTAGTTCTTGAGTCTGGAATTGCAGTGGACAATTTTGCTGTACATAGCGGGAGATTTATCCCTAAGGGTCTTCCTTATTACCATCCTGTTGTGTAAAGCGTGCTACATTGACTAGCCTAATAGGTTGATGGTTACAATTATAAAATTGAATACCATGGTTTTTGCCAATTGCTTCAACTGTGTCCATCAGTTTCCAAAATCGTTCATCATCGCGTAAAGTTTCAATGTCTGGTGTTGTAAGGTGGGCTCTTTCTGCCGGCTTTTCGGCAGTCCAGCCAAGACGGGTTCCAGCGAGGGTCGCTGAAGCGTTCTTGTCATCACGCTTGAATTTTCCCGTCAGTAAACCGCTATTATAATACGCAAGACAGAAAGGACAACATGCTGATGAAGGAAAGACAGAATAAAAATTTGATAAAAGGAGATTCAAAGAAATGCAGAGACGCCAAGGCAAGTAGCCTAAACCACACGAGGTGAACTAGTTAAGGTATGGCTATAGGCTGAAGTTACAGCAGAGATATTTACGACAAGAGAAGTCAACCCAGGAAAAAGCAAAGGCATTTATAGCTCTATATAATTGTGAGTATGACACGTTATAATGGCTGGCTGATTGATTGACTCACTGAATGATGGGCTCAATCGTTCCCTGACTATATATAACCAGCAGAGTGGTTTGGTTGTTTGAATATAATCTTGCCTACCCTTTGAGCGGACTGTACGGAACGAGACTGATGCCTTCTCTGCGACATGTCGGAACAACTTCGATGTCAGAATCACGACTCATCAGACTGTATTGTTGCTAGAATGTAAGATATCTGAGTTTAAATCATGGTTTAAATGCTTTCATTTCAGACTTATATAGCTCCTCCCTCGTAACAGTAGGCTATATCTATAGACTGCGAAGCGCTCCCGAAACAACCCGGCATAGGAGGCCAGTCTCGTGGTTATGACCCAAGGGCTCTACGCATTAGATGACGTAATGGGACATGCAGAGAGGGCTGATCCCAGATTGCAAGGTCTGCAACAGAGAAATCCAGGCGCTGCTAAATAGCGGTCTGCGACCAGTGGACAAGAAGTTCAGTCTGCCTAACAATCAAACACAGGTACCACGTTTGGAAATCTCTGTTATGTCTTCCATACAGCTCATAAACAACCGAAATGTATGTTGTATGTAGGCCTACAATCACGTGATTATTAATCAATTACAAACAATGCACATGCATTTAAGAATAGGACACTGAAGTCACCTGTCAACACTTATTCACTCAATCAGACAATCAGTAAAGCATTTGCTCATCTATGCAATAGAAATTACTGAGTATTTCGATCCGTCATACTTATATTCATTCGGTATAATTTATTCGCTAAATTTTTATAAACCTTCATCCATACAGAAGTGTTCTTGGCCCAGTTCTCACAAAGAGATATTTGCTGAGAACTTTACAGCAGCAAGTGTACCTAAGAAACTCAGCACTGAACTCACCTGCAAAGTAGCACATGCATTAAATCCCATGAATTGATTGTAGTCTATGACTTTCTGCAAGACGCTCCCAGTGAAGTTGCTCAATCCGACATAGCGCACCTTCCCAGAACGCACGAGGTCGTTGAACGCTCTCAAGGTCTCTTCCAACTTCACTCCTTGGTCATACATGTGCATCTGAAATACATGTATATATAAGATGTGTAGTAATTTTTGTCTCTATTATCCCAATGTTTCAATACAGTTACACTCCAGTTACTTTACGTATGACTTTTACCAAAGATGGATTAAGCTTCTGATAAGCTTTTAAAGGGGAATTGTACAATGTACATACTGGTGTTCAGCAAGAACTACGAGCAAATAATAAATATCAGTAGACAGGTGGGTAGAGTCTTCCATACGTGTCATCTGTTCAGGTTCTAACATTAATTGTAATGCTAGCAATGATAATAATTTTAATAATAAATTACTAAATAATATTAATATTGATAATAATGCAGACTTGAACTTGACTAGAAGCAACGATTCTGAATCTGTCATTGCAAAATGCTGTGATCAGTGTTCCTCACGAGTCACGTCCTTTTAACAGCATTGCGTTTTACAATTCCCGTAGACCTTCCCGGAACTGATCTTCATTATCCCGGTTTGCTCATGATACGACGGATTTCTTACATTCTGGCCCCATCTCCCTTATGTTTCTAGCCTAAATGTTACTTTAGGTCAGTGTATTTTTTACTTAAGAACTCACATAGTAGAGGTCGATGTAGTCCGTCTTGAGTCTACGAAGACTTTGATCAACGTTGTGCATGATTGAACCACGACTCAACCCCTTGGCATTGGGTGTCGATTCGTCTGTTCCCTCACCGCCAGCAAACACCTTTGTGGCCACCACAATCGACCCTCGTTCACGGCTGAAGCATACACGTAATTTAATATTAAAGAAACCTTTTGAGAAAACATAAATTATTCTAATGACATTGGTAATAGCAACTTTCATAATATAATTGACACAATAAACACTTAGGGATGCCTGACAAAAATAGATTGTCTGAAGATACAATAACAAAAAGCCGGAAAGAAGGCATAGGAAGACGCAGCGGATATTCACTCCGCAGTGAGGGGAGGCCTCCAAAGTAGCCAAGCAATGAAGGTACCTTGCATGGAAATTCAGGTATTTTATCATATGCTCCTTTTTTGCTAACAATGCAAATACTACAATACAAATCAGAAAGAATAAATGAAAAGTCATGTTGCATACATGTATTTATTATATTAAATACAGGCCCGACTGTTTTGTGTACCTGCCCAGCCAAGAGCCAATGATTTCCTCTGACTCTCCATTGCAATAAATGTTTGCTGTGTCCAGAAAGTTTCCTCCAAGCTCAACATAGCGATCGAGTATAGCAATGGAACCTGCCTTATCGGTATTCCCCGGAGCGTCAAATGCCTAAACATTAAATACAAAAAATCATATTAAACGCTTCAAAAACAATCATCAGGGTGTGGCGAGTATGAGAATTGCAAAAATAGCTGCATGGGGGAATTCAGCTTTGATTTATGCGGATCTGGAGTGTGCAATGTGGAATTTACTATGGGGTCGAAGAAAGACTAGGTGGTTGAACCCCCACAACCCCTCGACAATTTTCACTCTGGGCGTGGCTAGCATAATATTCAAGTATGATGATAACATCAAGACAGAATTTTGCACCAATTCTGCGCCCATGTTTGGATAGGCCTAGCTTCAATATTATATAATAAATGTTACATTAGGTCAGTGCATTTTTTACTATGCTATATAGGCCTATGATATATAATATAATATGCATATAAAAAATTATAATTGATAAATGATATTATATCATTTTAGCCGATCTGGCTACGGGACGCTGGCAAAGCAGAAACCTCAAAACAATTTCTGCCCTGGCCGGGATTTAGACCCATGGCACAGCCCCTCGGTTGGCATATCAGGTTCGTGGAATATGACCATGGCCGATCAATCCAGGGCACACGGTCGTTATAGATTAACTAGCACAATTATAGCCTACAACAGTACTGCCCTGCACGACTCACAAAATGTCATTCACGGTGCGTGCAGGTAGGCCTAGGCATAGGCTAACGCAGAGGACAAGCCATTAGTCTAGGCCTATACTGTAATTCCTACCTTCAGCGGTTTACCAAAAGTCATTGTGCCAAGACAAATGTTGGACACTTTCAGTCCACAGTTCTCGCTCAGCCAGTTGTATTCAACCGAAGGCGCCTTCTTTTCTGGCACAGCCATATTTTATTTAAATTTTAACGCCAAGTCTGAATATGATAATACAAATTATTAGTAGGCTAGCTGTCTCGGCGCTAGCGTTGCACATGCGCAGTCCTTTCAGTCTTACTTCCGGTGCATAGGGCATAGGCCTAGTGCCTACATGCAACGATCGTAACGAGATTTAGGTCACCGACTTAACGCTGGAAACGACCAGAATGACTATGTGGTTGCGAGTTTATATGACGCAATTATTAGAAAAAGGCTTGATTGATTTTTGCGGTTGTTTAATTGAAGAGGAGGATATTATGAGCATGAGGTGATCACGTTATTCAATATGTGATTCGGTTAAACATTAATTTTTAGCTTCATATCGATTTTTCTGGCTCAACAGATCTGCATGAGCCACAGCTTGGGAATCACACAGGGATGCTGAAGATAAGGTCATTGGCACACACAACGCGCCTGAATAAACCTAAGTAGCATAAAAATTATAGTAGCCTATAGCCTACGCTCATCAATTCTGCGCCCATATTTGGATAGGCCTAGCTTCAATGTCATGTTGTTGACAGCAAATGGAACTGGAGATAACTAGCCTCAGATAAGATAGGACCCTGCATAACTGCAAAGGTTAGCGCTATCACGTGGGATAAAATTCTCATCTCGCGAATGCTGCACTCACACTATACCAGTTGGAGGCTTTCCGTATAGGCCTAGGCCTATTACGTTCGCAGAGAGGGGGGTAATCTGAAACGAATTAGAACTGTATATATGTACAATATGTACATATCTAGTTTTCCATATTTTGACTAATTACTCTTCGTCGCATGGAGACGTAGGCTATAGGCCTACATGAATGGACAGGCCTAAAAGAATATGGTTTGGTTTGATCGAAAGGGTTCTGCATTAAAAAACGACTGGGAACTATGACTCTAACTGAGGCAGGCCCTAATCCCTGAAGTATGATTGTGACCAGGAAACAGAGATGTATTAGCATCATAACCCACATAATTAGTAGAGGTTTTAAGTTAAAGAGGGTGCATCACTATAAGATTAAATATTTTTAGCATCTTCCTTTTTTGTTCGAACCATTCTGTGCCACAATGTATATATAATATATATATAGGCTATACATGAATATATTATGTAGAACTTCTTCATTAGTTCAGGCAATAAAGCAATCATAAGATAAATCCACCAACAGGTAAATATACGAATTATTTATTAAAAATCAATACCATCGATCTCTAGATCAATCTGCTAACGGACCAATACAAAAAACCTTTTCGGTAACATAATTATAGTTCACAAATCCCAAAGCTAATTGGTTATTAAGAGCAAGTGCTTATCAATGGCCTATTCACGAAGTCCAACATGAAACATAATAGGTAACTTTTAAATGCGTATGATTGTACGTGTAGAAACAAACACGAGGCGAATTAAAACATTCATTCAGGCAAAAAATGATGTTGATCAAATTATTTGCGCTTACCAGACAAATAAAATAGGCAGACAGTGATTGTCCTAATGCATTCTGCGAATGATACAAAAAACGAGAAGCATACGCCTATACCCGTAGTTTACCCTGCTAAATCATTTTGATGCCTTCAATGTCGTAGTATTAAAAACAATTTGAAAACTGAATTTTTTACATAAAATTCAACAGTTTTAAATTAACGTAGGCCTAGTAGAGCCATGCGCCGACTTGAGAGTGTCGGCGGCGGCGCGCCGGTCATTTTTGGTCGGCGGCGGCGGCGCGCCGACCAACAGAAATCGGCGGCGGCGGCGCCCTCGAAATGTCGGCGTCGGCGGCGCGGCGCGGCGTCGTGGGATTAGTGTTCAAGCGTCGCATACTTATTTTACAAGTTGTTACACAAGCAACCTTTAATTTAAACAAATTTGCGTGTTCAGCCATTATTTTGGCAGTTATCTGGTCGTTAATCAATATCGGTGAGAAACAATTATTTTCAAAACAGACGTTCATATAGAAAATTATACAAAGACTGGATTAAAAACAACTTGACAACGTTTTCATATTCAGGCCTCCAGCTTACATAACCAACTAATGGAAGTTAAAGAACTGTTTGAGCAGTGGCGGTGCTACCTGCCTAATCTACTCTTGGCCTGCCTTATTTATGATCTCCCAAAAATACTTTCGGATTTTTAATATCTTCACTACATTTAATTTCTTTGATCTGCCGAATGAGTCCCATTTTCTGAACTCGATCTGCTGAAATTGTATAGCTATACGCATGCAGATTGATTAATTGATGCATGAAAGAACGCATACATACATACACTCATGCATGCATACATATTATACATGCGAACATACATACATACATACAAGCATACATATATACATACATATATACATTCGTACATTCATCCATACATACAAATATGCATGCAAACATTACACACACATACATTCGTACATACATACATAATTACATACAGGCACACATGCATACATGAGTACATACACACATGCATATATACATAATTACATATATACATACATACAAACATACATACATGCATACATACATACATATATGCATGCATACATACATACATACATACATTGATACATACATTGATACATACATACATACATACATACATACATACATACATACATACATACATACATACATACATACATACATACATACATACATACATACATACATACATACATACATACATACATACATACATACATACATACAATTCTTTTTACCATTGTTTCTGCCGTAAGTCAAATCAAATCACAAGATGAACAAAAGTTTAAACATTAAGCGCATTATTCCAAAAGTCAAAACTAGGAGGTAACATCATAGGTTTCATAGCATTGACGCAAAACCGCCAGGAAAAATCGAAGTACTCAAGAAAAAGAAACTACTTCGCACTGACGCAACAATGTTTTTAGCGAAATCATACAAGAGTTGAAAAATTCAACAAAAATAAATAGACAAATTGGCGTGGCATCGGTGGCGCGCCGACAACATTTCGGCGGCGGCGACGCCGGCGCGCCGACCCAAAAAATTCGGCGGCGGCGGCGCCAACGAATTGTCGGCGGCGGCGGCGCGGCGCGGCCGGCGCAGAGCTCTGAGGCCTAGCCATCCAGTTGAATAGGTCTAAGGCAACATAATAACCATATACAAAAGAGAGTTTCACTAAACGAACAAACAGCAACAAGTACAGTAGGTGAATCAACCACTCGTCAAATCAATTTTATCAGACACGATTAATTCAAATAATCGGCAATTACTAGCCTGTACAAAGTAAAAAATTCCTTAATAGGCACTGCAAATATATAATGCTCCAGATATCACCAAAGTAACGTTAATATACTAAAACCAATCTATGCAACCTTATTTTTCACCCATAACGATAACTTGGAATGTAATTTCAAATTACTGGAATCCCATTAAGGAACTCTTCCCAGCATCGGGCCAACTGAGGAATCGAATCACACGTTTGGTCGGGTGCGATTTGTCATTAGATTCCACATGTCGATTGTTTGGTAGGGATATTTCGGAATCGGACCAGCGAAACTCGAAAGATCATCCAGTTGCTTCATCTGTCAGCAGACATAACGTGCCATAGGCTATTAGTCAATTTACACATACAAATTCACAACAACTGTCTTGTTAGGCCTACAGTAAAAATGCACGATTTTATGGCATTGGAGAAACGTTAAATAAAAACTGATCACCTTGCAGCCATAAATCGCGCTTATGTGTTACGCAATATCTTGCCGAGATGTGGCTGCAGGATTAGTCAGATGGGGAAAATATGTATACCTAGGCCCAATAATTATTATTGTAGAGGCAGAAAAGTAATTATAATTAATACAACAAATTTATTATAGTCCTATATATGGAAGATGATGATCGATAACTGGGTTGATAGACCTGCATTTTTCCTACTACAGACACTGTCAGACAGACAGTCATTCATATTATGTACATGTATGCTGTATTTGTGCTCAATGTTTGTTGCATGTACCTCCTCATCAGTGAGCTTCCATCCTGCTCCAGCGGCCATATTCTCTTCCAGCTGCTTAACTGTCTTGGCGCCAATGATGACTGATGGAATGAAGTCCTTCTGCAGACACCAACGAAGTGACACCTGGCTCTGACTCTTACCTATATAGAAAAGCAACAGGCGGCACTTAGGTTTAAAAATATGTGGTAGTTGGGTAGAGAAACGTGGTCAAGCAATGACCACTATATCAACTGTGTCGAAATCCTTTATGATGCCTTTTTCTGCGCACAAGAAACTCTTGAAGTCAAGAGACCGATTCATTTGCAATTTAGGGCATAACGAAAGTTGCAACTTAACAATCGCGTATAATTTTGTGTTCTTGCAGGTGAACCACTTGAAAGCTTGAATTTGCTGTAGGCAATAAATTATTCTACTGCACAATGCACAAACCATGCTGTTTTCCAATTGCTTCAACTGTGTCCATCAGTTTCCAAAAGTTCTCATTATCGCGTAAAGTCTCAATGTCTGGCGTTGCAAACAAGGCTCTTTCTGCCGGTTTCTCTGCAGTCCAGCCAAGACGGGTTCCAGCCAAAGTCGTTGAAGTACTCTTGTCATCACGCTTGAATTTTCCAGTCAGTAGACCCCTATAACAAAACAAGGATATATATATAAATTATATATATATATATATATATATATATATATGCTGAGGAAGGAAAGGCAGGCTAAAATATACAGAAGATTTACATGGAAGTGAATTGAAGGCAATGTAAGTTAAAGACCAGGCCCAGGTAAATGAGTTAAGACAAGAATAAGATGGAACTACAACAGAGAAGGATAGGGCAAGGTAAGTTAACACAGAAAAAAGTAAGGGAAGAACGTAAACTAGTTACAGGCAAAGAGGTAACGTGCAAAAAACAGCACGTCTGTTTTTTTGCTAATAAAGCAAGCCAGCTAAAAAGAATCCAGTGGAGAAGTCTTGAGGATAACAGCAACTTATGTAGTTGAATGGCTAATTGATTGACTGGGTTAGAGACTGACTAATGTCCCACTGATTAACTGAGTGGATAACATATCGACAAATTAATCGATTGGTGGACTGGTCCACAAGCTCAATGGCTGGCTGATTGACTCGCTGACGGGCTCAGTAGCCTCTGACTATAATTATATCCAGCATAGAGACTGGCTTCTTTCAATAATCATGCCATGGAGATCCTGCGTGGTCGAGTGGGTTGTAGCCCGCTCGCCACGCCGGCGACCCGGGTTCGATTCCCGGTCAGAGATTAATTTCTCGGATCTTTACTGCGGGTGGCTCGGTCGCAATAAAAACGTGGAGTGTGAGGTTGTACTCTGCCTCCGACACTAATCATCTTCGATATGAAACAGTGTCGTTAATCCCGAATACAACAATAATCATGCCTACCCCTTGAGTGGACTGTATGGAATGAGACTGACGCCTTCTCTGCGACATGTCGGAACCACTTCGATGTCAGAATCACGACCCATCAGACTATATTCTTGCTAGAAAATTAAAGAAATTCATTTTAAATGCTTTGGCACAAAAACAGTTATGATGTTTAGAAAACTTTCAGTAAAATTACTCATTCAACCCAAAACAGAGAACTCTAAATTGTTGTCTATTCGTCATCTGATCATTAATTAAATCAAGATGCATTGTAGCTAAATATTGAGATGTTCATAAGTTCATTCAATAGTCATTCATTATAAAAAATTAACATAGACCTTCATCCACACAGAAATGATCCACGCTTTAACAGAAAAGACTGTTCAGGAAACCCTTAGTGGCACGTTTATCTTAGAGAATGAGCACTAGACTCACCTGCAGGGTAACACATGGATTAAATCCCAAGAATTTGTTGTAGTCCGTGACTTTCTGCAAGAGACTCCCAGTGAAGTTGCTCACTCCGACATAGCGCACTTTGCCAGATCTCACCAGGTCATCAAACGCACGCAAAGTCTCCTCCAGCTTCACTCCTTTGTCATACAAGTGCATCTGAAATACATTAAATGCGCCGTAATTGGCTATATTATCAATGTTTCAACTTGGAACAACTCAAATCTTTTGTACATGGCTTTAACACATACGCAGAGTGCCAGTGAGCAGCTCTTAAGGGGCACTACTGATGCTCAATTGAAACTAACAGCAAACGATGTGCAGGCAGACAAGTACATGACTGTAGCTATAGAGTCTTCCATTCGTTTTCTACTCTTACTCTGCTGAATTATTTTCTAAAGTGAGACATGGAAAACTTTACATACTTACACATTCTGCTTAGCATACTAATGCCAGAATGTGAGTGAGTCAATTAGAAGCATTTGAGTCCTGAATACTCTGATCGAGTTACGCTTACAGAAGTTGTTAGCTTTGAACCGCATCATTATAACCAGAATATGTTGCGTTTCCCTGCATATTCGCGCTTAGCATGGCCTCAAATGTCTGCAATTGTATGATGAGGTACGTACTACAACAATTCATGCTATACGGTAGTTTATTCTATATGCTGGCCCGATACCGTCTAAGTATCGTGGAATTTGCAGTTCAACAGTCTATATGAGCCGCCGTAAGTCTGTAATAAGCAAAATATAATTCGCCTAACGACTTTCCCACATTCTAGCGACTTAGTAGTTGAGCCGATCAGCGTCTTTTCTCTGCGGTCCTGCTGATGAACGCAAGCCACTTACTGCATTTTAATACATACATGTAGGCGATTGTAGGACCTTTGCAGGTCTAATTGAGTATCGTGGTTCATAGGCAGTTAATCATTCCAAACAATGATTCAGAACCATTTTTGTTATCGGAATGCAGTCGTCAGAGGTCAGGTTCCTCACACAGTGCTGCATTTTAACAACTGCAGAACTACACTCTGGATTGATTGATTGTTCTTCACCATCTCATTGTCCTTAATTACACAATGTGTAACAGTCTGCATTCATTCATTCATTCATTCATTCGGACATTTATTTAGGGCTCCTTCAAGTAAAAGAAGCTACGCAGAGGCGCCCCCGACTCCAGCGAGCCTAAAAAGAACAGTTTTAAGTTTAGTAAGGAACGATCCTGGTAGAGTCCCAGGGTGTAGACGTAGCTCAAAAGAAAGGCCATTCTAGACCACCGGACCATCCCCAGATATGTTTCTAAAACAGTGTTTTGTGTAGGCCTACTCTACATTATCTCGCTGCATTTTTAGTTAGGAACTCACATAGTAGAGGTCGATGTAGTCTGTCTTGAGTCTACGAAGACTCTGTTCAACGTTGTGCATGATTGAGCCACGACTCAATCCCTTGGCATTGGGCGATGAATCATCAACTCCATCACCGGAAGCAAACACCTTTGTTGCCACAACAATCGACCCTCGATCACGGCTGAAACATTACACGTTAACATTAACATTGAAGAAACTTTCAGGAAAACGTAAGTTAAAACATGATTTCATTGACTTTGTATCATGGGCGGAGTTTGGTTTCCGTTGTTGGGGGGGGGGGGGGGCTAAAATAACTTGGACTCTGGGGCGAAGACTTGGTCCAGAACGAACGGTGCGCCGCCGGCAATATTTTATTTTCTCGCTGAGCAGGTGCCCCCCAAATTTGATGACCTTTTTTTAGCCCTTCGGTCGAAATCTCATGAAAACATAAAAAACATACTATTTTCCGCGCCAAAACAGTTGATGACTTTTTTAGTTGCTGAATTGAGGTTCAGTGAAATGAAAAGAATAATTTTCCCGGGCAAAAATTCTAAATTGCTGCGCCTTCTTGTGGTGGCTAATATCCTGAAAAGATACCATTTTCAATTTGGGTCTTCTTGGTAGGCGTCCGAGAACATCGTGTTGCAATTTTAAAAAAAGTCCAGATGGTTGTGTGCACCTGCTCAGCCAAGAGCCAATGATTTCCTCCGATTCTCCATTGCAGTAGACGTTGGCTGTGTCCAGAAAGTTTCCTCCAAGCTCAGCATAGCGATCAAGAATGGCAATTGAATCAGCCTTGTTGGTATTCCCTGGAAGGTGAAATGCCTAAAAATTAAACGAAAAACATTTTATATGTTATACAAACAATCGAGAGGGTATGACTAGCATGGTGAGCATTTAAGTATGCTGAACGTCTCAAGACATACGATTTTTTGCACTCCTGTGGTTTCTCGCGTTGTTTAAATTGCATATTGCGCTGGTAAATAATTCCAGAAAGTGCCAGTTATGAATGGAAATTATTAATGGCTTCAGTTTTCTTTACGGATAAATTATCATAATGGCCGATTGGGTCATGGGCCACGTGCGCCCGCGTAATTACATTTTTGCAGGAGAGGACAAGGCGCAATGGGCGTTGAGGACGGTCAATTGTTTTTAGCAAAAACCATAAAAATGCGAAGCATGAAATAAAGAACACGGACATTTTTTCATCTTGGTTTCCCTTTGCGTATAATAAATATTGGCCTATCAGTGTCAGTAGTGCTTTAATTAGTGCGAATAAATTTGTTAAAAATCGTAAGGTAACAATTAAACAAATACTCGTCAAGTGTACAGGGTGCAATTTTGAGTGCTCCTTGTTGCCCCAGTGTTCGGGCGTCCATGGATATTGGGATAGGTGATGCTGACTATAAAGAGAAATTTCTAAATAAATTTATGTCGTGGCGGGGACTTGAACCCCGAGTCGATTCCCCCCCTCTCCTTTGACAGTCCAGAACGCTAGCCCCAACACGGCAGGGCAAGCGCCAGGGCTCTTGAAAAATGACTACAGACGATTGGTGTTGTGCACACGGTCGCTATAATATAGAATGACTTGCACATTACAATAGTTATTGCCACGCACCACTTCAGATGTAATTCAAAGCGTGTATATGTATATGTACGTAGGTACCAGCCCGTTAGCATTTGGCCTCATTCCTATTGTAATCGCTGTAGCAAAAAACTTTTATGACGTGGCTGTATATGTAGGTCTAAACTGCCCTACATGCACCGAGAGGAATAAACATTAACCTAGGTCTAATTATAATTCCTACCTTCATTGCTGTACCCATAGTCATTGTTCCAAGACAAATATTGGACACTTTCAGTCCACAATTGTCGCTCAGCCAGTTGTACTCAACCGAAGGCGTCTTCTTTTCTGAGTGAGCCATCTTTAAGATTTTAACACCAAGTCCGAATATGACGATTAGATATAGGCTACCTCGGTGTCAGCGATGCCAATGCCGATGCCAATGCCAATGCACATGCGCAGTTAGACCTATTTGCTTTTGCGTCCGGGGCATACATGTAGGTCACCGGTTTAGGCCTACCGTTGATATAAAAAAGAACCACAATGATGCCGTTACCGATGTTGACACGAGGAAATGCTAGAAAAATCATGTTAATAAATGGTAGGAAATACATGCGCAAATGTTCAAAACATGTGGGACTCGCAATATAATATTAATTTATCATTATGTATAAAATTGCATATAATACATAACATTACATATAATTATAAGGATATTTTTAAACGAGTGTCGCAGCATATAATATGAGCGTAGGCCTATGTCATCATGTTCAATTGTAAATTGTGGAATATAGGAGATCATCAGGAGTGATCCGTTCTTGTAATTATATCTTAGCGAATACTTTGACTACAAATTTTAGCTTTATTTCGTTATTAATAATTTTTCAATTTTCTAATAGAACTGTTTATCCACAACCTGATGATCGCACAAGGACGCTGAAATAAAATGAAGCCAACTGCATACCTGACGCACTCCATTATAGAGTAGCCTACATGACATGTACTGTGTGGGCTCTACCAAATTCCACGCACATGGCTGGTTGAAGTGACTTCAACTATGTCGTGACAGAAGCAGAACTGCGGTCAGGACACCACCCTGTGACCGTACAAAGCGTGCTGTGACCGTACAAAGCGTGGTGTTCCAAGGGTTATAGAGTTATCATATCCAGTGGCGGCGACAGGGGGGGGCTAGGGGGGGCTAAGCCCCCCCTAAACGTGGCTCAGCCCCCCCAAACAAAACGCTGAAAATGAATAAAAAAACGACTTACTTCGTAATAAGGAAACTGGACAATGACCAACGGCAACGAAGTCAACTATATTATCATAGAGTAGATGCTTATGTCATTGGCGGCACCAGGGGAGGGGCTAGGGGCTAAGCCCCTAAATGTGACTCAGCCTCATCCCAAAGCAAATAGCAATGAATGCCCATGCATCGGCTTAAAAGTTATTATTATTATCTTATTTTCGGACCTCAACTGCGGCGGACGGTCATACATCGACTCACATGTGAGACATCAATTGCGACTGGGCTCGACTGAGTCGACTCCCGGACAAAGACTCTCAATGCGACTCAACACTAGCATGCATACAGTCCTCTTATTTATACCATTATGGAGCTGCAGGGGCAGGGGCTGAGGTCCCAACCGGTCTGGCGGGGGAAAGGGGCAGAGATCCGCGATGGCGGAGCAGGGGGTTGAGGAAGATGTTGAGATCCGGACCAGTCCGAGCCCGGGCTAACGGGGAGAGGGCTGGAGGTCCGAGGCGGCGGGGGAAAGGGGGCTGAGGTTTGGTCCGGTGTGAGTCCGGGCTGGCGCCAAAAAGAAAGGGGGCTGAAAAAGAAGGGGGGCTGAGGTTTGGCCCGGTGTGAGTCCGGGCTGGCGGAGAAAGGGGGCTGAGGTTTGGCCCGGTGTGAGTCCGGGCTGGCGGAGAAAGGGGCTGAGGTTTGGCCCGGTGTGAGTCCAGGCTGGCGGAGGAAGGGGCTGTGAGTCTGGGCTGGCGGAGAAAGGGGGCTGAGGTTTGGCCCGGTGTGAGTCCAGGCTGGTGGAGAAATTGGGCTGAGGTTTGGTCCGGTGTGAGTCCGGGCTGGCGCCAAAAAGAAAGGGGATGAAAAAGAAAGGGGGCTGAGGTTTGGCCCGGTGTGAGTCCAGGCTGGCGGAGGAAGGGGGCTGAGGTTTGGCCCGGTGTGAGTCTGGGCTGGCGGAGGAAGGGGGCTGAGGTTTGGCCCGGTGTGAGTCTGGGCTGGCGGAAGAAGGGGCTGTGAGTCTGGGCTGGCGGAAGAAGGGTGTTGAGTCCGGGTTGGCGGAGAAAGATTCACAAGGTCAGCAATTTTGAATTTCGCTACAATAGGGCGTCGATGCTTATGCTAATAGAATGCCCCGCAGACCGTGCAAAACTGTTCATTTAGCAACAGCAGTCATGGGCGGAGGCTTGGGGGCCAGGGGACGGTCCTGGAGACCCCGAAGTTTGTGGTTGTGGACGGAGATGCTGTTCATGATGGATAAAAAATATTTCCCCCAATATTTCAAAAATGTCTCAAAAATGTCATTGTCAATTTCTAGAGTGTTATCTGCTGTTTATCCATCATGAACAATTTTGCTATGACGACAGCAAATCTGGTGTACCCCTGCAGATAATTTTGTACAACGTTGAGGGATAAACATTATTGAAGTAATTGAACTCATAAACCATTTCTTTCAGCAATGAAATAATTATGAGAAATTTGTTGAGATGACAGCTTAAAATGTTACCATTAAAGTGCTGATATACAAAAACTTTAAACAATGACCTACAAAGGGACACTTTTGAAGTCATAATCCACGACGTTCAACATTGAAATTATGAGCTGTTTGGTAAAAATGACAGCTCAAACTGCTATTATTGCAATATGAAAATTCAAAAAAATTTCATGACTTTTTCGGTCATAAACAGTTAGCAAACAAGAGCCTAAAACGTGCTCCTGTCGATGTCAACAGTGAAAAACGCGCTGGTTTCTGGGGCTCCGCCCCAGACCCCGCTGGGGGAGCTTACGACGCTCCCCAGACCCCTAGTCGGTATGAGCTTCGTGCATTCGACACTCGCAGCTTCGCGTCTCTAGCGCATGCAAAATAACCCCCCCTTAGGGAAAATGTTCTACTTGCGTCCCTGGGAGGAAGGGCTTGGGGTTTCAGCCCCCAAAACCTGAAATCCTGCTCAAACCTGAAATCCTGCATGGCGCCGCCGTGCACTGGTTGTACCCGTAAAACCCCCTACATATGACATGCCTTTAGGGTTTTCTTATACAGTAGGCCTACCCATATGACAGTAGTCTATAGTTATAAACTTGTTAGGCTATAAGCCTAAACTTTTAACTTTTGTGATTATAGTAAAGACTAAGCCCATTTCTTTTACAATAAAATTTTGACATGTAGCTATATAGTCTGCGACTCTGAAAAACGACTTCTTGTTTAAGTTTTCATGATTTTATCGTTCAGAAATAGCTGGCAAAAAAGAGCCTAAAAATGGCTCTAGTTGAGGTCAACAGAGCTAAAAATGCGTTGGCGGCTGGGGCTCCGCCCCAGACCCCGCTGGGGGAGCTTACGACGCTCCCCCAGACCCCCTAGTCAGTATGGGCTTCGTGCCTTCGGCACTCGCAGATTCGCGCCTTCGGCGCTTCAGAAAAAAATTCTAGTTGGGCTTAGGGCTTCAGCCCCCCCAAACCTGAAATCCTGGCGCCGCCACTGATCATATCTGATAATATTTTGCCCCACCTCGCAAAGGCTGCACTCAGACTTATACCACGTTATAAGAGTGTAAAATGTTCACGAGGATGTGTGGTACTGTTCAGACTGAAAGGGTCAAAAAAAGCATGTAGGCCAAAAAGTAGAGAAAAGAACCAAAAAGTCTTCTTTCTGGATCTCTTTTTCTCCTTCTCTCTCTCACACGCTGTCTGTCTGTTTTTGTCTCTATATTTGTCTCTGTCTCTCTGTCACTCTCTCTCTCTCTCTTTGTCTGTTTCTCTTTGTCTCTCTGCCTCGATCTGTCTGTCTATCTGTCTGCAACTCGGCCTCACTCTCTGTTCTTTCGGTTTTCTGTCCGATTTTTCTATGAAAAATGCCTTTTTCTACTTTAAAAAAATGATGACTTTCTAGTCTTTCTCTCACATTTTCAGATTAGTATCAATCTCAAAATTACCATTTTCGTGCAAGTACATGTAGACTACACAAGACCTGTGGCCTTTTATAGGGGGAATTCTTACATATTTAGTTTCCTGGAGAGTGGTGCGTAGGCTATTTAGGCTACCTGGCTACGTGTATCCAACACCTCCGATTTTTCCTGGTGGAGAATGCATTCCTGACGTCTAGTTTAAACACTGTTCAGGGATTAGGCATACAATCATGTAGGTGCAGATAAAATTAAGTGCGAATATTGCTCAGCGTACGGGTAAGAAGACTACACTTCCTAAAGCTGGTCTACAACAAAGGGTAATCCTAACTTCTTGTCCTGCAATGGCTGGACTATGGGTGGGTGGCCGGTTCCCTGCATTCTAATCGGTCAAATCTATAGTCTAATCAGCATAGGCGTACGGGAGATTTCAGCAGTGAGGAGGGCGAGATTAAACTTCTGCCCGAAAAATATATCCGGCAAAAAAGTTGACGACCTTTTCTAGTCGCTCGGGACTGTGTTTGCCCGAAAAACCAGACTTGCCCGAAAGTTGGGGTGGGGGCATTAGCCCCCTCTGCACCTCCGCCTCGTACGCCTATGCTAATCAGTCTAATCAAACTAATCAGCTCTACGAGTGGATTATAAGCAAAGATGAACTTTAACTAGAAAAGTACTTGGTCTATTCGCGAAGTCCTACCTGGAACACCACAAGTGCTTGTGATTGCATACCTAAGCAAAGCCAGTGGCGGATCCAGAAGGTTTAAATGGGGGGGGGGCAAATGAGGACCGGAGGACGAGCGGCCGAAGGCCGATCGGCGAGGCGCGTAGCGCCGAGAGGGTGGGGAAAAGGGGGAGGGGCTTGGGGAGGGGGTTGTACCCCCTCCCCAACCAGAATTTTTTTAAATTCCCGCACTAAAATGGCAGCATTTTAAGCTGTCATCCTAATGAAATTGCTATGCTACTAAAATGCTGACAAACCAAGCAAGAACTACCAAATCATAAGAATTGGGAAGCCATTTAGTAGTGATGTTGTTTCACTAATAAAGAGACCTGGCCCGCAACTAATGATCTGTGAAGTATTATCATCGATTTTCGGGTGTCTAAGAACATCATTTTGATTTTAGTATAAGCAGCGACTGTCGGGTGTTTAAGAACATCATTTTTGATTTCAATATTATCAGCGATATTCGGGTGTCTAATGGGAAACATTTTGATTCCAGTATTATCAACGATTTTCGGGTATTCAAGGACATAATTTTGATTCCAGTATTATCAACGAATTTCAGGTGTCTAAAACATCATTTTGATTTTAGTATTATCAATGATTTTCGGGTGTCTAGGAACATCGTATTGATTCCAATATTATCAGCGATATTCGGGTGTCTAAGGACATCATTTTGATTTTAGTATTATCAATGATTTTTGGGTGTCTAGGGACATCGTATTGATTCCAATATTATCAGCGATATTCGGGTGTCTAAGGACATCATTTCGATTCTAGTAGTATCAATGAGTTTCGGGTGTCTAAGGACATCGTATTGATTTCAATAACATCTGCGATTTTCTGGTGTCTAGGAACATCATTTTGATTTTAGTATAATCAGCGATTTTTGGGTGTTTCAGAACATCATTTTGATTTTAGTATTATCAGCGTTATTCGGGTGTCTAAGGACATCATTTTGATTCCAGTATTATCACCGATTTTCGGGTGTCTAAAAACATCATTTTAATTTTAGTGTTATCAATGATTTTCGGGTGTCTAAAGACATTGTATTGATTCCAATATTATCAGCGATATTCGGGTGTCTAAGGACATAATTTTGATTCTAGTATTATCAACGAGTTTCGGGTATTTAACGACATAATTTTGATTCCAGTATTATCAACGATTTTCGGGTATTCAAGGACATAATTTTGATTCCAGTTTTATCAACGATTTTCGGGTGTCTAAAACATTTTTTTGATTTTAGTAATATCAACAATTTTTTCGTGTCTAAGACATCTATTTGATTCCATTACTATATCAACGATTTTCGGGTGTCATTTCGGGACGTCATTTTTATTTTAGTTCTATAAACGGTTTTCTGGGGTGTAAAGACATCATTTTGATTCCAGAATAATCAACAATTTTTTGGGTGTCTAAGGACATCATTTTGAATCCAGTGTTATCAACGACCTGCTGTCTTGTAGTTGATTAGACTAGTTTAGAGATCCGCGGGACAATGGAATTCAAGCAGGTTAAAGACTTTTATGACAGCATAGACAAAAATTGGTATACCTATAATAGTCGTCATTGTTTATCTATTTGGTTATTGTTTAGCGAAACTCTGCACATTCCCATCTCGGCGCTTCGCGTTTTCGCGCTTTCGCGCTTATGCATCTTACTATGGATATATCATATATGCATGTACAGCATGCATTGCATGCCATGCATGATAGTCGGATACTGCTGAAAGATTGTTTCTTTTCTTTGCGTCATATTAAGACTATGTAATTGTGTGAGATGTAATTGACTAATAGACTATAGTCTATTTTCATTTTTATAATATTAATTCTCCTTGCCATGACTGACCCTTGCAAAAAATTCTTCGGGCGCCATGGATGGGGGGGGCCACGTCCCATGGAGATTTGAAATGGGGGGGGGCCATGGCCGGATTGGCCCCCCCCCTGGATCCGCCCCTGAGCAAAGCTGGGGAGACGCGCCCAAATATTTTTAAAATTTTATAATTAATGCCAGTAAAAGAAATGACACTGTTAAATCATTTTAGCTTCAAAAACGATGATTGTCAATGACAGAAAATGATTGTCCTTCATATTTTGTTCAAATAAAACGGAGACCTAGCGAACAAAACATCACGTTAATGGACGAATAATTTTAGAAAAAAAACAAGCATACAGTATTGGAGAGTACTGTTGTAGACCTAGGTAATTCTTATGAATGCGAGACAAACACCCACAATGTAGAACAACAGTAGGACTAGGCTACATAATTAAACGAACAACGAAGAAGCAGCATAGTGTGAGTAAAGAAATTGTACAACATTATAAGCAGTCTGAAAAACCGTACTTTATATAGGCCTACGTACACAATTCTAGTTAGGAAATAATAGTTGAAAACCTTAACATAGGCAACCAATTGAAAAAGGATAACAGCCTGCAGATATGCCTAAGTAATGCCGTAGATTGTCCTAGGCCTGTAACCTGTGCAAAATTTACTTCCTGAAAACAATCATACCATACTATTCTCTTCCGCTAAAATTAGCTGTAATCTAAATCCCTAATTCCCTATTGTAGGCCTGTTGCACACAGAGCCAAAGAAATCTTCCGAGGCATGCTGAAGAAGCCAATCACTTGTTTGGTCGGGTGCGATTGGTCATTTGATTCCACATGTCGATCGTATGGTAGGGATATTTCGGAATCGAACCAGCGAAACTCGAAGCGTCATCCAGCTTCTTCATCTGTCAGCAAACATCATATTATCATCAATATTACGTAAATTTACAAAGAGAAATGTAGGACAACAGTTTCTGTTGTTACAGTATGGTGTGTAATAATTATATAAGGAATCTAAACACAGGGATTTGAGATCCGCCACGAAACTCTGAGTTCCACCACCAAAAAGAAGTTCAGAGCAGTCACCTAAAACGTGTTTCTGTTGCTATAATCGAACATGCTGTATAATTCAAGAAATTGGTAGTGCCATGGAGACTCCAACCAACCAGGATTCTTTTTTTAGATAAAAAATCCGTCACCGTAGGTTACATGACATTGTAGTTAAATACTGTGCATTAATCCAATATTAGGCGTATTTACCTCTTCGTCAGTGAGCTTCCAACCGGTTCCTGCGGCCATGTTCTGTTCCAGTTGCTGAACTGTCTTGGCGCCAATGATGACGGATGGAATGAAGTCCTTTTGCAGACACCAACGAAGTGACACCTGGCTCTGACTCTTACCTTTGGAAGAAGAAAAAAAAACTGCAAAAGCAAAAGACTTAAAGTACCAACGTTGGGAAACGAGGTCAAGCAACCACATACAGGGTAGCCAGGGTTTTATTTGGAGGATGTTTACTCGACCGTGAGCATGCCCACAAGCAACCGAATCGAATGACTAATTAATTGGTCTGGAGAAGCGGCATGAGCTCATAGCATGAACATTGATTATGGACCGTATAATGGACGGCTAATAGGCCTACATTACACATTGTAATTCTTATATCATGTGCTTGTAAATGCGTCATTTCATTTTTTACATTATTTCATTTTGCGGGTGTTCAACACACCATCCTAGATACGACTTTGTACACATGTCATCTTTACTATAATACTCACCATGTTGTTTCCCAATTGCTTCGACTGTGTCCATCAATTTCCAGAATCTTTCATCGTTGCGTATAGTCTCGATGTCTGTTGTTCCAATCGAGTTTCTTTCTTTTGGTTTCTCTGAAGTCCAACCAATACGAGTTCCAGCCAGGGCAGCAGAATTGCTTTTTTCGTCACGCTTAAATTTCCCTGTCAGTAAACCGCTATAAAAAAACAAGAGCACTAGGCCTATAATGTAAGAATACTGGGTAGAGTATCCGGGGAATAAACCATTCTATAGGTCTACTATGAATTGGTGACACCGGCATTGTAGAATGGAGAGATGAAAAGGCAAAGTTATGGCGAATTTGCGAGGTAAGCAAAACGCATGGTCTGCGAGTTAAAACAAAGTTAAGATGAAGTTGCTGTATCTATAGTTCCGACAAGGTAGGATAGTACAGGAAAGCGTAAGAGCAGAAGGTAATTATTTCTGTTACGGCCAAAAGGTAAGGCACCGAGAAAAAGCATAATTTAAAACTCAAGTAAAAGAAATTGAAATTGAGATTAGTAAAATGTTACGCAGAAAGCCAAAGGTCAGATGCAAAAGTCTAGAAGACAACCACAACTACAGGGTGCGCCAAAAAAATAACCCCCCTAAGATTTTTGCCAATATCTTGACCAAAAGTGAGAATTTTGAAATGAAATTTTACAGCCTTAAAGACAATTCATATTTACACATGATGGCCAGATTTCATAAAAATATTTTAAACAGAACAAAAGTTATGCCACTTTTAGTGAGGCCACCCACCGTTTTTTGACGATTCAAAAACGCGACGCAACAAAAAGAAATAAAATCCAATCTAATTATTCTGGCCAATATCTTGGCCAAAAGTAAGAATATCAAAATGAAATTTTACAGGCTTGAAGACAATTCATATCTGCATATGATGGTCAAATTTCATCAAAATATTTCTAAAACAACGAAAGTTATACCACGTTTAGTGAGGCCACCCCCCAATTTTTGACAATTTAAAGATGTAACGCAGCAAAAACACGATTTTATTAAGTCTCATCTCAAATAATTATTATCAAATAGCCTTGATATTGACCGATGATCATTATTATTACTATTTAAAAAAGAAACAGGTACCAGCGTAGCTGCACGTCACTGAGAAGTCGCTTAGCAAGATGACAATCAAATTGGCAAATAAGGAATAATAAAGAATCTGTCGGATTAATCAACAGGTCCATCAAGAACTTTGCCAAGAGACTCAAAAGATGTGTTGGCACTGGTGGTGGGCACATCGAACACAAGTTGTGAAGCATTACCAAGTTCATTTGACAAAGTTATTTGAGATGAGACTTAATAAAATTGTGTTTTTGTTACTTTTTGTTGCGTTTCGCCTTTGAATCGTCAAAAAACGGTGGGTGGTCTCACTAAAAGTAGCATAACTTTTGTTCTGCTTGAGATATTGTGATGAAATCTGGCCACCATGTGTAGATATGAATTGTCTACAAGACTGAGAAATTTAATTTCGATATTCTTATTTTTGGCCAAATTATTGGCAAAAAACCTTCAAAAAATTGCGTTTTGTTTTTGAAGCGTCAAAAAACAGGGGGGTGACCTCCCTAAAAGTGGCATAACTTTTGTTCCGTTTGAAATATTTTGATGAAATCTGGCCAAAGTATGTAAATATGAATTGTTTACAAGCCTGTAAAATTTCATTTGAAAATTTTTACTTTTGGCCAAGATATTGGAGAAAAACCAAGGGGGGTTATTTTTTTTGGCGCACCCTGTAGTATGGTTGAATAGCAGTTTGACTGATTGGCTGAAAGACTGGATAACTAATATCACACTAGCCAAATGGATGATTGACAGACTGAAAAAGTGAGGATTGACAAGCGGAACGACTGATTGGGTCGTTGACGGACTCAGAACCTACAGGGTGAGCCAAGAAAAGTAATCCTCTACGACCTTTGGTCAATATCCGTAAGGGATTACTTTTTTGGCCCACCCTGTACAGCTGACTTGTTGGCTGATTATGCTTACCCTTTTAGCGGACTGTATGGAATTAGACTGATGCCTTCTCTACGACATACAGGAACCACTTCGATGTTGGAGTCATGGCTCATCAGGCTGTATTCTTGCTATATAGGAAGTCAAGAATATTTCAGTTTAAACGCTTTGGCACAGATAAACACAGGTATGGTGATTAAAAATCTGTCAGTCAAATAATCTATCCAACTAAAATCACATAACTCTAAATCGTCTATGACTATATATTACGTAAAAGTCCTCAAACAGTAGCTTACTATAGTCAATGGTTCGCAACTGGGCGACTAACGGATTGGACTTTAATCAAGCACTTGATCTATTTGAAAAAAGCAAATTGTAATCCTTATCAGCTCTTAGTCGTTGATGCAAATCCATGTTCTATTTGGTTAGATTTTTTAAAGGCTAATTCCAATGGTAATGCGATTGGCTGTTCGATTAGATCAACTCATTTTATCTAGGTTCCTAAAAATGACTGCACAGATCATGACTAGAGATACCAAAATTACCCTGAGTTTACTTCAACTTTCTTACATATGATACTAAGAGAAAAGTGGTATGGGAAGGACAAGTAAAATTAAAAGTAAAGTGTGAGAGATGCAGTGAAACTGTCAATATTTATTGGAAGCCAGGATAATCCTACATTATACGAATCATCAATCTACGACATTCCTGTTAAGATGAAGTTGAAGTTGACGAGCAAATAATGGACCGACTGCATGGCGCTTCAGTTAATTGTAATTATAATCGATTGACAATTTCAGTATAGCAAATTTTTATTCAGATCTAATAGCAGCTTGCCGATCTGAATCCATTTTTTCACACAATGACTAGGCTGCAGTTTTAAAGAAAGAACACAGGCGTTCCTGTCAACATTCATTCATTCAATTAATCGACACATCAAGCACCTGCTCAATGCTCATTCACTCAATCATGATGTAACCTGATAAATAATTAAGTTGCTAATAATTATGTTTGTTCAACAGTCACTCATTCACTAAATTGGTGTAGATCTTCATCCACGCAGATGCATCCATAAAAAGGTCTCAACAGAAAAGACTTTTAAAACTCCTCATTGGAGCCACAGGCCAGTGTACCTTAGAGACTCAGCCCAAAATTACTCACCTCCAAAGTAACGCATGCGTTAAAACCCATAAATTTGTTGTAGTCCATGACTTTCTGCAATAGGCTTCCAGTAAAGTTGCTCAATCCGATATAGCGCACCTTTCCAGATCTCACCAGGTCGTCAAACGCTCGTAAAGTCTCTTCCAACTTCACACCGCTGTCATACATGTGCATCTGAAATACATAAAGTGTGTGGTAGGCCTAATCATTATCAATCATTGCAACACGGAACACAGATACACACTCGTATATGCTATAACTCACGACGCATATTGTTTCTGGCAAGAACCTAATAGCTGCTGTCTAGTTACACCTACGAGCAAAATTAGTAGATGCGCAAGTATTAAAGTAAAGTCGTCAAGCCACATAGGCCGTATCCATTTTTCGCATGGGGTTCTCACACTGGGAGTGTTACTGAATGGTCATGTTGTGAGCGGCGCTATAGAAATTACTAATTACATTACAACGGACGATTTGCAAAGTTCCTCGTCATACCGGTGAACTTGGAAAAAAATTACCTGCATAAGTATGCAAGTTAGTAGATGACTTTTTATTAGTTACACATGATATCGGTAATCTACTAGTTAGCATGATTAATTAGATTGAACGCTTTTCGGTGTTAAGACGTGGAAATGACCATGCAAAGGAGAATAATTAATAACACTGAAATTCATTTGGAAAGTAGCCCAAACAATTCCTGTGCTACACGAACAGAATGTCTAGCACCATCATGTTCATCAAATGATGGCTCAAGGAGACAAGGACTTCAGAGCAGGAAATGACTACCTAACACCATTTCAACACGGAAAAAACCTACACATTCACCAGTGAGAACAGTGGAACTGAAAATGTTATGAGACCGCTGACTGTCAAATATTCAATTCAAACTGTAGGCCTACCTGATCAAAGGCAAGAAAGAAATGACTGAGCAAGCAGTCATACAAATCAACAAAGATGCAAGATTTTAGAACACTCTCATAATAGAACAACGATAATGCAGCTGCTGACATTTCACTTCCATATAAACCGCCAGGCACTGGGCGCTTACAGTGTCATGTTTTCCACACAGCACTGCGCTTCCGCAAAGCCTTCCATTCCTTCAGGGCCGGATTAACCAGTATGCCATGTATGCCATGGCGGCGGGCCCCCCGTCGTCAGGGGGCCCCCCGCGTCTGAGCAAAAAAAAATTTTATGTGCATTTTTCAATTTATTCAGCTTTCCTTCAAGGGCATTGTGTAAATTTTCGTCAATTGCTGATTGTTTTTTCTTAAGGCGATTAGGCGAACAGTGACTTGATTTATGTCGGCCCCTGTATCTAGGGCCTATGCCAGCTATGATTAATGATTTTGTCCGTATTCCATAATGGCCTACTTTTAAAGAAATAGGCTCGAGTGACAGACAGGCAAACAGATATGCAATCTATAACAAAATTGACAAATTATTCAGCATTGCGCACTCTCGTGCGTTCTCTTTAGTCGATATGTGATCTAAAAATGGCGATTTCAGCGTGTCTGCAGACTGCAGGCGTTTTCTATGCAGAATTATAAAAATTTATAAAAAAAATCGCCGGGTCGTCAGCAAACATTGGGACTAGGTACGTTTGGAAGCTAAAGGTCTTAAGAAGGCATTAGAGAAAGTTTGGTGACGTTTGCAGCGCAGCCGTTCATCTCCTCATTTACCAGTGAACGATGCCGAAGAATAAAATATTTCAATGTTCTGGTGCTCAAAAAAGGCGAGTAGCGAAAGAACGCGCTGACAGGGAAAGAAATAGCGTTTCGTCTATTCCAAAACTGGATAGATTTTTCATGAACTCCACTGCAGTGACAGCCACGTCAAATGAGTCGGAGCAGGGGCAGATTGGAAATGGTGACGATAGTTATGTGCCATGCACTGACGTTACATCTGAAGAGCCTGAAATTTGCGAGTCTCATGTCGTAGAGATGACAACACAAAATTCTGCATCGTCAGCTGCAGAGAATCATTATGTCGAAGACATACCATACGGTAAGGGTTCATTTGTGTTGGCTTTTTAATCAAGAACCTTGCTCATGTTATAACTGTGAAATGATTTAAGTCGCATATAAAATATATATATGTATATATATATATAGGGGATAATAGGCCTATGTACTTATATCAAAGAACTTTGCTTCATTCATTCATTCGCTTTATAGAATAAGGCCTATAAAAATAGGCCTATAGAGCCCTGTCAAGAAAGCTAATTCAGGATCCGAGCGCTGCAAAGAAAAAGAACTTGAGAGATTTATGAAACAGTTTCATTGGTCAGATGTAGGCCTAATCGAGACTTAGAAGAGTAAATGTAGGTGCTCTGCATTGGCAAGAACATATTCTGGTGATTTAGAAGCCGCGGTATTCCCTGATGAAATGGTTCAGCTCGTCATGTTTGCAAAGAACAGGGACTGTAAATCCAGGCCCGGATTAAGCCCTCGGGGGGCCCGCCGCCATATTCTCAGGGGGGCCCTTAATTCACCATTACTTTCCGTCACCATACTCTTCCTATACAGCCCCACGTATTTGTGCGTGCCTATTATTGATTATGTAGGCCTAATTAAAAAACTTAATTATGTGTAGCTTAATGAAATAAAAATAATATGAATGACACTGTCTTTATAAATAGATTATATTCAGTTTAGCGGTTTAAATCCTGCTATGTACCAAATAATTATGGTTCACATTTTTCTACTCTTGGCATTGGCAAACTGGTCAAGAATGTCATTGAAGGAAACAGTATCTAAGAGATCACTCTCAACGCTAAGAAGTTCTAGTGCAGTTAAGCGTTTGTCAGTCATTGTACTTCGCAGCTTGTTCTTTATCAACGCCATTTTGCTAAAGGATCTTTCACCAGTGCAGTTGGATACCATCAGGCACATGTACATACGCAGAGCAATGGACACATTGGGAAATGTAGACTGAAGATCTTCCGTATGCAGCAACATGGCGAGAGAAGCCGGCGATTTACAGTCCCTGTTCTTTGCAAACATGACGAGCTGAACCATTTCATCAGGGAATACCGCGGCTTCTAAATCACCAGAATATGTTCTTGCCAATGCAGAGCACCTACATTTACTCTTCTAAGTCTCGATTAGGCCTACATCTGACCAATGAAACTGTTTCATAAATCTCTCAAGTTCTTTTTCTTTGCAGCGCTCGGATCCTGAATTAGCTTTCTTGACAGGGCTCTATAGGCCTATTTTTATAGGCCTTATTCTATAAAGCGAATGAATGAATGAAGCAAAGTTCTTTGATATAAGTACATAGGCCTATTATCCCCTATATATATATATACATATATATATTTTATATGCGACTTAAATCATTTCACAGTTATAACATGAGCAAGGTTCTTGATTAAAAAGCCAACACAAATGAACCCTTACCGTATGGTATGTCTTCGACATAATGATTCTCTGCAGCTGACGATGCAGAATTTTGTGTTGTCATCTCTACGACATGAGACTCGCAAATTTCAGGCTCTTCAGATGTAACGTCAGTGCATGGCACATAACTATCGTCACCATTTCCAATCTGCCCCTGCTCCGACTCATTTGACGTGGCTGTCACTGCAGTGGAGTTCATGAAAAATCTATCCAGTTTTGGAATAGACGAAACGCTATTTCTTTCCCTGTCAGCGCGTTCTTTCGCTACTCGCCTTTTTTGAGCACCAGAACATTGAAATATTTTATTCTTCGGCATCGTTCACTGGTAAATGAGGAGATGAACGGCTGCGCTGCAAACGTCACCAAACTTTCTCTAATGCCTTCTTAAGACCTTTAGCTTCCAAACGTACCTAGTCCCAATGTTTGCTGACGACCCGGCGATTTTTTTTATAAATTTTTATAATTCTGCATAGAAAACGCCTGCAGTCTGCAGACACGCTGAAATCGCCATTTTTAGATCACATATCGACTAAAGAGAACGCACGAGAGTGCGCAATGCTGAATAATTTGTCAATTTTGTTATAGATTGCATATCTGTTTGCCTGTCTGTCACTCGAGCCTATTTCTTTAAAAGTAGGCCATTATGGAATACGGACAAAATCATTAATCATAGCTGGCATAGGCCCTAGATACAGGGGCCGACATAAATCAAGTCACTGTTCGCCTAATCGCCTTAAGAAAAAACAATCAGCAATTGACGAAAATTTACACAATGCCCTTGAAGGAAAGCTGAATAAATTGAAAAATGCACATAAAATTTTTTTTTTGCTCAGACGCGGGGGGCCCCCTGACGACGGGGGGCCCGCCGCCATGGCATACATGGCATACTGGTTAATCCGGCCCTGTGTAAATCGCCGGCTTCTCTCGCCATGTTGCTGCATACGGAAGATCTTCAGTCTACATTTCCCAATGTGTCCATTGCTCTGCGTATGTACATGTGCCTGATGGTATCCAACTGCACTGGTGAAAGATCCTTTAGCAAAATGGCGTTGATAAAGAACAAGCTGCGAAGTACAATGACTGACAAACGCTTAACTGCACTAGAACTTCTTAGCGTTGAGAGTGATCTCTTAGATACTGTTTCCTTCAATGACATTCTTGACCAGTTTGCCAATGCCAAGAGTAGAAAAATGTGAACCATAATTATTTGGTACATAGCAGGATTTAAACCGCTAAACTGAATATAATCTATTTATAAAGACAGTGTCATTCATATTATTTTTATTTCATTAAGCTACACATAATTAAGTTTTTTAATTAGGCCTACATAATCAATAATAGGCACGCACAAATACGTGGGGCTGTATAGGAAGAGTATGGTGACGGAAAGTAATGGTGAATTAAGGGCCCCCCTGAGAATATGGCGGCGGGCCCCCCGAGGGCTTAATCCGGGCCTGCATTCCTTATGTGGCCTAAGCCTCAGTATGTAACCCAATATTGAACCAATCTACAATTATTGCATTTTTAAGCAACAACAGCTCACATAGTAGAGGTCGATATAGTCTGTCTTAAGTCTACGAAGACTTTGTTCAACGTTGTGCATGATAGAACCACGACTAAGTCCTCTGGCATTCGGCTTAGAGTCGTCATCTCCATCAGCGCCAGCAAACACCTTTGTTGCCACAACCATCGACCCTCGATCACGGCTGAAATATATACCGCATAACACATGACTCAGCATTAAGAAACAGTTTAAGAAAGTGACGATGATGATGATGATGCTGATGATGATGCTGATGATGATGATGATGCTGCTGCAGCTGCTGCTGCTGCTGCTGATGATGATGATGATGATGATGTACTCTCTGCCCGAAGGCTGGTCCATTGACTTTATGCCCTTGGGGGGATGAGATGAGTGAGGTGGTTTCCAGTTGGGGAGGGAGAGAGGGAGAGAAAGAGGGAGGGGAGGGATAGAGAGAGGGAAGGAAGGTGGAATGGAGGTAGGGAGGGATGGTTGGATGCTCTTTTCAGCCACAGCAACGCGTGGCCGGGTACGCTAGTGTACAGTATATGCAGGGCCTCCGACAGGGGGGGCCGCCGGGGCCATTTGGCCCCAGGCCTCACTTGATAAAGGGCCTCGGAATTTCAAAATTACGGAGTTATTTATTGAAACGAGGAATTTCGGAATTAAGGAGTTAGTCATTGAAATATAGCGCTATACAAATTCTAATTATTTCATGACAAATTCATCGAAATATAGCGCTATACAAATTCTAATTATTTCGTGACGAAATCGTTGACGCTAAATTGCAAACTGTAAAAATTCATACATCAAATATTAGTTAATTTAGTTGTAAAATTGAAAAGTTGTCAATGTCAACACTCACCAAGACTTTGCAAGAGTCAACCATCTAAACCAGTGGTTCCAACCCTTTTTTGACTGTAGGACCACTTTTTCTAAGTTGGAGGACACGAGGGCCACTTTTTCTTAGTTAAAGGGACATTAAGGCATTGGAAGAGGGGCAGGCCACAATGCTAAAATTTAATTTTTAAAAAGCATGCAAAAATTGTTATAATCGATTCAAACTTTTCAAAGTAGAATGTTTGATGTTTATAGACTTGAAAATAAAATGATCTGCATTAGAAAATAATTTTATGCTCTATCATGTCCAAATTATCAATTTTTTCTAATTATTTTGTTAATTCTGTGAGAGATGAGGGTCATTTTTAGGCCTGGCGGGTCATTTTTTGGCGGTTTGGGAACCGCTGGTCTAAACTCTATTATAGGCTATAGCTCATTACTCTTAAGTCAAACACTCAAACCTAAATAATCTTTTAATATGAATATAATTATTGTTCTTATCGTCCGATTCGCTTTGCAATGTGTAGGCCTAGCCTACACAGTACACTGTAGGCTACCAGCAATAGTCAATTTGACAAAATTGACCACATTGTCAATTTTATTGAAAAAAATAGTCTAGCAAATGGATTGGCTATGTTAAGCATTAATTCTGATATCGCTAGAACTTTAAATTAACGAAGCATTATCGATGAATTCGTGGCTTTGAAGATTCGAAGGATGTTTTGAACCTTTATGTTGAGTTTTCAAAAAATATTTTGAAAAAGGCCTCGAAAATCAGTTGTGGCCCTGCACTGTAAAAAAAATCTCGTAAAATAACGGTGAATTGCATGGCAACTTAGTTGCCATGCAATTCACCGTAATTATACGGGCGCCCGTATTCTCAATTACGGGTGACATCGTAAACTTACGATCAATCCCCGTTTTTTGTAACGGGAACTCCCCGTTTTAATCACGGCAACTCTCCTTATTTATGCGGAAAATTCCCGTATATTATACGGCAATTCAGCGTATTTCAACGGTGAATTGCCGTTATCAAACGGTAAATCGCCGGTCATTAACGTTATATTGTTACTTTTCTTACGGCGAATCACCTTCTATTTACGATTGATTCGTTCTACATCGACGGTGAATCACCGTCTATTAACGGGCTCTCCGTCCCCCTCCCTCTCCCTCCCCTCCCTTTCAATCCTCTCTTCCCCCCCACCGCCCCTATCCGTTTCCCTCCCTTTCCCCCGCTCCGTCCCCTCCCTCTGTCTCATCTTCCCTCCCTCAGTCTCCCATCTCCCTTCCCTCCTCCATCCCTCTCGCTCCACATTACTTCACCAAGTTGAAATAGAACTGGAAAGGACATTAAAATCAGATCTTAAACTGGAAATGCAGGTAGCATCAAACAAATCAACTGAATCAGAATATTAATTAAACACACATTTTAAACATCACAACTTCAAGAAACATCGACTAATGATCTGGCATTTCTGGAAAGAGAACAATACACGATGTTCATGCCATTGAACAGTGCGACATAATGCAAAGCCAGCCGTTATAATCTACAGACCTCTATAGCACCATTATCATATTGCAAGAAGAATGAATAAAAACGTCGACAGTCTACAAAGAAGTCAGGATAATAACTGACAAATTAAAATTAATTTTTTTTTAACAGAAATGGGCAGGCTGAAGCAGACGAGTTATTCAACACTTTATTGATGAACAGCTTTGCTCACCAAAAACTTTCAACACACTCTCATTGTTAGTGCAAAAGAACAAACAGAATGCACAAAACAGTGCTGTAACATTGTTTATGCTGTGGAAAAAGCATTAGAGTCATTGTCCATCGCTACAGGAAACCAGGCACATAATTTCGACTTCGTTGACTTCATACTTTTTGTTCCACGTGCAGAAGTGTGCTGCGAAAGAAAAAACAAACACAAGAATCAGTCAAAGAAAAAAATTGTCCATAGGCAGAGATAGAGAGATAGGAACAGAGAGATACAGAGGGTGAGAAAGATACATATAGCGAGAGATAGATAGAGAGAGATAGGCATAGAGACAGACAGAGAGAAAAATAAATAGATAGACAGAGATAGAGAGCTAGACAGAGAGAGAGAGGGAGAGAGAGGGGGAGAGAGAGAAAGAAACAAACAGGTTATTAACGCTCGTGAATAAACTAGTGCCCTTAACCCTCGTGAATAAACTTTAAGGCCCTTCGCTCTAGTGAATAAACTCATGCCCTTAACCCTCGTGAATAAACTAAAACCTTTAGCGCTCGTGAATAAACTAGTGCCCTTAACCCTCGTGAATAAACAGAGGCCCTTAACCCTCGTGAATAAACTGAGGCCCTTAACCCTCGTGAAGAAACTGAGGCCCAAAGGGTTCCTGAATAAACTAGTGCCCTTAACCCTCGTGAATAAACTGAGGCCCTTAACGCTCGTGAATAAACTGATGCCCTTAACCAACGTGAATAAACTGATGCCCTTAATCCTCGTGAATAGACTGAGGCCCTTAACTCTCGTGAATAAACTGATGTCCTTAACCCTCATGAATAAACTAGTGCCGATAACCCTCGTGAATAAACTAAAACCTTTAGCGCTCGTGAATAAACTAGTGCCCTTAAACCTCGTGAATAAACAGAGGCCCTTAACCCTCGTGAATAAACTGAGGCCCTTAACCCTCGTGAAGAAACTGAGGCCCAAAGGGTTCCTGAATAAACTAGTGCCCTTAACCCTCGTGAATAAACTGAGGCCCTTACCGCTCGTGAATAAACTGATGCCTTTAACCAACGTGAATAAACTGATGCCCTTAATCCTCGTGAATAGACTGAGGCCCTTAACTCTCGTGAATAAACTGATGCCCTTGATCCTCGTGAATAAACTGATGCCCTTACTCCTCGTGAATAAACTAGTGCCCTTCACGCTCGTGAATAAAATGAGGCCCTTAACCCTCATGAATAAACTGATGCCCTTGATCCTCGTGAATAAACTGATGCCCTTACTCCTCGTGAATAAACTAGTGCCCTTCACGCTCGTGAATAAAATGAGGCCCTTAACCCTCATGAATAAACTAGTGCCCATAACCCTCATGAATAAACTGAGGCCCTTAACCCACGTGAATAAGCTGAGACTCTTAACCCTCGTGAATAAACAGAGGCCCTTAACCCTCGTGAATAAACTGATGCCCTTAACGCACGTGAATAAACTAGTGCCCTTAACCCACGTGAATAAACTGATGCCCTTAACCCTCGTGAATAAACTAGTGAACGCAACCCACGTGAATAAGCTGAGGCTCTTAACCCTCGTGAATAAACTGAGGCCCTTAACCCTCGTGAATAAACTGAGGCCCGTATCGCTCGTGAACAAACTAATGCCGTTAACCCTCATGAATAAACTGAGGCCCTTAACCCTCGGGAATAAACTGAGGCCCTTAGCGCCAGTGAATAAACTGATGACCTTAGCGCTCGTGAATAAACTAATGCCCTTAACCCTCATGAATAAACTGAGACCCTTAACACTCGTGAATAAACTAATGCCTTTAACCCTCATGGCGCTCATGAATAATATAGTGCCCTTAACCCTCGTGTATAAACTGATGCCCTTAATCATCGTGAATAAACTAGTGCTCTTCGCGCTCGTGAATAAACTGATGCCCTTTACCCTCGTGAATAAACTGATGCCCTTAATCCTCGTGAATAAACTAGTGCCCTTCACGCTCGTGAATAAAATGAGGCCCTTAACCCTCATGAATAAACTAGTGCCCATAACCCTCGTGAATAAACTGAGGCCCTTAACCCACGTGAATAAGCTGAGACTCTTAACCCTCGTGAATAAACAGAGGCCCTTAACCCTCGTGAATAAACTGATGCCCTTAACGCACGTGAATAAACTAGTGCCCTTAACCCACGTGAATAAACTGATGCCCTTAACCCTCGTGAATAAACTAATGCCTTTAACCCTCATCAATAAACTGATACCCTTGAACCTCGTGAATAAACCGAGGCCCTTTACACCCGTGTATAAACTGATGACCTTAATCCTCGTTTATAAACTAATGCCCTTAACCCTCATGAATAAACTGAGACCCTTAACCCTCGTGAATAAACTAATGCCCTTAACCCTCATCAATAAACTAAGACCCTTAACCATCGTAATAAACTGAGGCCCTTGTCGCTCGTGAATAAACTAGTGCCCTTCGCACCCGTGAATAAACTGATGCCCTTTACCTTCGTGAACAAACTGATGCCCATAACCCTCGTGAATAAACTGAGGCCCTTAACCCTCGTGAATAAACTAAGGCCTTTTGCACTCGTGAATAAACTGATGCCCTCATCTTTCGTGAATAAACTAGTGCTCTTAAACCTCTTGAATAAACAGAGGCCCTTAACCCTCGTGAATAAACCGAGGCCCTTCACACCCGTGTATAAACTGAATAAACTGAGGCTCTTAACCCACGTGAATAAACTAAGGCCTTTAGCACTCGTGAATAAACTGATGCCCTTAATCCTTGTGAATAAACTGAGGCACTTAACCCTCGCGAATAAACTGAGGCCAGTATCGCTCGTGAACAAACTAATGCCGTTAACCCTCGTGAATAAACTGAGGCCCTTAACCCTCGCGAATAAACTGAGGCCCTTAGCGCCAGTGAATAAACTGATGACCTTAGCGCTCGTGAATAAACTGAGGCCCTTAACCCTCGCGAATAAACTGAGGCCCTTAGCGCCAGTGAATAAACTGATACCCTTAACCCTTGTGAATGAACTGAGGCCCTTTACACCTGTGTATAAACTGATGCCCTTAATCCTCGTGAATAAACTAGTGTTCTTCGCGCTCTATGAATAAACTGATGCCCTTTACCCTCGTGAATAAATTGAGGCCCTTATCACTCGTGAATAAACTAGTGCTCTTCGCGCTCGTTAATAAACTAATGCCCTTAACCCTCATCAATAAACTGATACCCTTGAACCTCGTGAATAAACCGAGGCCCTTTACACCCGTGTATAAACTGATGCCCTTAATCCTCGTTTATAAACTAGTGCCCTTCGTGCTCGTGAATAAACTGAGGCCCTTAACCCTCGTGAATAAACTGATGCCCTTAATCCTCGTGAATAAACTAGTGCCCTTCACGCTCATGAATAAAATGAGGCCGTTAACCCTCATGAATAAACTAGTGCCCATAACCCTCGTGAATAAACTGAGGCCCTAAGCGCTCGTGAATAAACTAGTGCCCGTAACCCTCGTGAATAAACTGATGACCTTAGCGCTCGTGAATAAACTAATGCCCTTAACCCTCGTGAATAAACTGAGACCCTTACCTCAACCTAGATTGTCTGTCGTAATTGACTGATCTTCAGGAAGCCAACATCATAAATGCTTGTCATCGCCACTTGATGACTGGTCAGATAGAAGTTTCTAGAAAAAAATAAAAATTGTGGGTGTTGGATATCGACAACACATGTCATGCTATACAAGCTTAGTATCTATAGTAAAGTAAAACGTATAATAAAGTGGTGCCATAAGAATAAAATAGCGCTTAATTATACTGATAATAAAAGAACAGAGATTCTGTAGTTAACTCTACAGTACTACACATTATCTGCAACAGAGGCCTCTAAAACTTACCATTGTTTGGCTATCGCAAACTTCAGCACTGCTCTTTTAGAAGCTAATTGTGTTACAAAAGATTAATAGCAAAACAATATATGAAATAATTTATGTGAAGAAAATATGGATAGTTTATAAGTACTGCATGAATATTTTGATAATTATATACTGTTGCTCAATGAAACCAAAGCATAAGGAGATTTTTTTTAGGTTGCACATGATTAATTAAGGAAACTATCCCTGTAACACTAGTCCTGTAGAACTAGGAGCCACAAACTTACAGTACATGTTTGAGACATCGAGGAAATGGTTGCCATGCAGAAACGTTACACCTTGGTTACCAGTCGCTCAGTGTCATCAATTGATACTTGTCATACGACAATGGCGCTTCATAAATGCATAACATTAATGAAGGCTATAACAACAATGTTTGGTTAAAAATGAGATACTAACGATGCTTTCGAAGATGTAACCACACGTAGTCAGGGCCATGAACTTGTTCAGCATTCTCAATTGCCAGAGTTCGTACAACACCTCGACTTCTACAAACAAAACTATTTTCAGTTAGTCAAATCACAGACCCTATGCAATGCCATGGCAATAATGAATATCAATAGTGACTCCTCCTCCCACCCCATCAGTTCTTTCCATCATTGTATCTGGTGAGCTCTTATCGTCCTTTTCTCATCCCAAAACCTGCCTTTTCTCTCACGGTTGCACACACTGGGAGCGCGTCTGAAAGGCTCTTGCTGGGAAAAGTGCTTTATAAATGGCCAGATACAATACAATCTCTATAACCACGTACAAACGTCATACATGCACATTACTTAGCATTGCACAAATATTTTAAAAAATTCATTGCAAGTGCAATTATAGATTAGTAAACCACTGCAGTGACAGGAACTATACACGCATACATGTTGCTCGCTGTGCCAGACATATGCAACTAACTGTTATTATGCATCTATGAATAGCGACACTAAATGAAAAACATTCTAAGTAGGTTTACAAAAGTGCTGCATATTTAAAGAATTATTAAGATGGGAAAACTGACAAGTAGCAAACACTGCTGAGACATCAAGAAGAGACACAATACTGGTGACAGGTTCGGATATACATACAGATTACAAAACCAAACAGAAATATGGCGAAAGTTTTAAGCAAATGTCTAGATCCAATGTTGTTACGTGCATCACAACAAAACAAATCGAACAGAAATTAAAAGGGTTTTGTAGCAAGATAAGAGATAATGTTCCACCGCCGCCACAAGATAGTGGCGCTGAATAAATGCATAAAAATAAATGTTGATTTCAATACCAAAAATAAGCGATAAATATGAAATACCTACGACGCATGTCCATAATGCAACAGTTGTTGTGGCATGTTTGACCGTTTGACAGGTGCTATCACCCTTCTAAAATTCCAGATTTTTTAAAATCTGCATCGAGTCCTAAAAACAAAATGATTTCATTCAGTTAATTCCCAGAACGTACAAAACACTAGATTGCAAGCTAAATCAGTTGAATTAAATAAATTTGAATAGAATTTTTTGGGATGAATCGTTTCTTTCATATGTAACGAAACAGAACAAAAACAACATACTTTAGTAGTCAGAAAACGAAAACTGACTCGGTCACCACCAACAACACTACTAATAGTACAAGCAATGGAAGGCTAGAACAGTAATCCATTAAGCCAGCCCTCACTTAAGCCCAGCAGAAATTGGTAAAAAGTGATAAAAATAACTAACAATATCAGTACTTAGTAAAGTAATATATTAATAACAACAATAACACCACCACCAGCTACGTTGTATCCAATAAAGAGACTAACAGCAATACATCTGGCACCACGACCGCCAACACAACACCAACATAACCACAACATGAGGACTTTCCACAAACAACAACAATATTTCTAAATAGAAGAGCACTTCATCAAGGCAGCACTTGTGGGGTTATGGGTAATAAATGTCAGCAAATATCATTTCTCAGCATCTGCGTAAAGGGTAAATGATCAGTCTTCTCTTAAATAGTATACGGTCAGTGCACTCTTTAAAGTCAAATTAAATAGTGGTACACACAAGCCACAAATCTTAATAAAAGATTCTGCCGCTACAAAGAATCACAAAATAATAACAACAGCAACAATGACAACAATAGCAACAATAATAGTAATACTAATAATAATAATAAAACACACAAAACAGCTACAAACATAATTTTTTGAAATTCCGAGGGATCCTAGGTACCTCGGGTAAAAATAATAATATTAGCTCAGTAACAATAACAATGGTTGCTAAACCTGGGACGATGCCTGATTTCTCGGAGATTTCCTTTTCAAGTTCTAAAATAATTTTTCCCTGAGGAATCATTAAAATTAAAATCTCTTGGAAAAAACAATAGCAATAATATAAAAAATAAAATACTATGCTACAAATTGTATGGTTAGCACACCAGACCTTAGTAGGTCTGGACTAAAATCCATACGCAGCCAAAAAACTTGTTCAAGATTTCAGTTCCCGCACAACCCCTGGCCAAATTAGATGAAACGAGTACACTGATGGTACACTGTCAATTAAAAGTAATTAATTAAATTAAATTAATAATATTAATAATAATAAAATAGATACTTTAAATGCAGTACTAAGCACACTGGGAATCATTAAGGTTACACACTAGGTTAGGGCTCAAGCCTTTACATAGCCAAAAAATAACTTGTTCAAGATTTCTATTTTTTCTGAAGCCCTTGCCAACTCTGATAAAATGCGTACACTGTTGGTGGGTAGATGAGACGGTGAGGGAGAGGATTGGGCACCTGTTCAGTATGCCAAGGCTGACAAAGCTGGAGAAATTTGTACCAGCATTGACCAGTTCAACACCCACCTTAACGAATTAATGACAACGTGTCTGACTAAACAAATTCTATATATACTTTGACTAAAACTGGTATTTTTATTTCCACAATTTCATTTAACTGATTAGACAATTTGCTACTCAAATACCGTAATCATGTGCAACTAGTGACTCACTAACTCACATGGCGGAAGAATTTGACAGGATAGAGCACAGACTAATTTGTCCGTTTCCACCAAGGACAAAGTCGATGATACCGTAGAACCGTAAAACAATCTCCGTTGAAAATGTTCATAGTTTCCAGGAAATTCAACCCAGAATATCACTGAAAATACATGAAAAGCACAAAAATTCAATGAATGCTTGGAAATCATTTTTTTAAAAAAACAAATAAAACTAAAAAATATAGCATCAGGGACTGATTAAGAAATGTGGGGCCCTGTTCAATAAAGCTGTGGGTGCCACAACCTCCCAGAAGCAAAACAAAGTGACACAAAAAAGTTCGTATTCAAAGACAATACGTATATTATTATTACTTCTGTTTTTACAATATCAGCAGACCTTTTAACATACCAGTTTAGTTTAAAAGTAGGCCTATGCATCTTTTACGGATTATGAATTTTAAAATGATTCATGGTCAGACATTTTCTTCTAACCACAGAAAAAACAGTGCACTCGCAGAAGCAAACACTGCATTAACTATTATATGCCCCAAATAAATTCTTGGGAGGGAAAATTTCTGGCAGTCATGCGGCTAAATAACGACTAGGTCAAATGGTTTTTACCAGGGCATTGATTTTCCATGCTGTAGAGCAGCCACTGATTGGAAATTAACATATATTTTCGCGCTTACGCCCAGTAGTTAGACCCTGGCTCAAGCTCCATCCTACTTATGTGAGCTTTTCCCCCCGTCTTCTGACTTTGTCTGGTTATGAAAACTGCAATAAGAGCTCCACACATGCGCAAAAGTTGTAGCCTATGTTAAAGCACTAGCATAAAAAATTTGACAATTTGTTGTTCAGAGATTTTTAAAATTATAATTAACAATGATGAAAATATATTCCTATTGCATGTGCGGAGCCCCTAAAGTGTGGGCCCCTGTTCGGCCGAAGATGTCGAACATACCATTAATCCGACCCCAAAGCATTAGTCTTCCATATAGGCTACATAACGCACGCACGCTTGTAAACCACCGTAAGTTCCTATATAAAAGACAATATTCGTGTCCATATTAATTCGTCATACCACAAAATATGGAAATATGTCCTGTGAATTTACGAATCAAATTACCTACTTGATTAAGTTGATTTGTCAGAATTTTCCCGAAATTGGTAACCGCCCATATCTTCCGCCATCACTTGAAGAAAGGAAGTACTTCCGGCATCTTCGTCCCAGCAAAATCAAGGCTTCCGCACCACCGTTCAATGCAATATAAATTGTATAGCGCAATAACCCCGCATCTGACAACCGTAATAAGGCCGAAAAATCATATTGTTACAATAATATTATTGGCCATCATTTATTCAAACCGATAATGTACCAATCATGTATATTTAGCTACCCTCTGGCAATAATGACTAATTTTCATATTAAGAACAGTTAAGCGCCTGACATAGTCAGAGCTGGAGTAGGCAACCAGATAAAAAAAATACGCATTTAATTCAGCTAGCGGTTATTAGCCAACTATGGTTTTCGGTCTCCAATTAATTGCATTAGTATATCCTTCGAAGTATATTTGATAGGCTTAAATTAACCTAACTTCTTGCGAAAAAATAAATTTGCGTGGAAAATATTCTTCAAGAAAATCAATAGGGTCAATTCTCAATTAGGCCTAAATGAAATTGCAACCATCTTCATCGCTAAAAAGCAAGTAAGCTGCTGGCTAGAAACCATATTAGAGCGACGTGACAAAAACATTGATACCATTTCATGTTAAGTGGCCATTTCGTATTAACTTAGGCCTAAATACTCATCCACCCAAAATTACAATGCCAGGTTTTTTAACCTTGCTGCACTTAAAAATGACCGTGCATCAGGCGCACGCAGAAACTAAATATTAGAATTAGGCTTATTATATGCTGAAAGCCCAATAATTCCGAGTTGCGTCAGGAATCGCATGCAGCATTGTTCACAAGGGAAACGGATATCACAAGATATATCCTGAAGTTTTCTACTGAGGCAAGGTAAAGGTCTATCTTGATCACGGGCAATAGTAATTATTAGTCTGAACAGAATCTGCAGAGTGAAAACCAGTTCCCGGTCAAAATTCAAAGCGTCAGAATGGTTAAAGAAGAGTTTTCAGTTTCTAGCGAAAGACCGGTGCACTTGGCCAGCTGCTAGAGAAGACAGGTCAAATTCCGGTGAGATGAACCTTAATGTGTGGATCCTTTCTTAAGTCACATTTTAGTCATGCCATATCGGCGATTACATTAAATTGTTCTTGTCACGATCTTGTTTGCTGATGTAGGCCTATGCGATCGTCCTATGCTATGTACGGCTCATTAACGTGTCAGATGCTGTGAATGAAAGCTACCTGCATTCAAATTAATGTGTTTGCAGTTAAAATTAAAGCTCGGTCTTTTCCCACATATTTTTTCAGTTACAAGTTCACAAATTTGAGTGACATTATAAGTTAAAAGTATATCTTGAAATTTAAAAAAAACATTGTTAGCATGGGTTTCGAACCCACAACTTCTCACTCAAAGGGCGGCATCTCGACCAATGAGCTAAGATGCACTTGCGTGTAAACTGATTTTAAATCCGCTATTGAAGCTGCTTGAGGAGAAGCATAACAATCGCTAAGTTTTGTTCAATGTCAATTTACCCACCGCTCCGTTATCATAAAAATTAGTAGCTAAATGGCACGCACGGTAAATTCGCATTAAACTCATAGTAATACCTTCACTGAACGCTGGAGTCATTTAAAAGGAGACCAGTGTTATAATTGTGACTCCAGACTTGCGCGACTGTTTTACCACAATTGCAGGGTCTATATTTTACACTTAGGCCTATTCAACTTTTATATGTTGACCTCGTACACAAAATTCAGTGACATAGGTTAAAAGCATATATGGAATGAAATTAAGAAAAAAATGGGTCGCATGGGTTTCGAACCCACAACTTCTCACTCAAAGGGCGGCATCTCGACCAATGAGCTAAGGTGCACGTGCTGGTAAGCCGATATTAAAGCCGCTATTGAAGCTGCTTGAAGAGAACCATACTAATCGCTAAGTTTTGCTCAATGTCAAGTTGCTGATTGATAATTTAAAAAATTAATAGGTTTATGCTCATCATGTGCTCGATTAGCCTAGGCTAGAGTTTGCAATTTTTAATCCTCTGTGTGGGAAATCTACAACGTTTGTTAGGTCCATGCGTGGTGACAACCCTTTGTTCGGGGTTTTTCCACTATCAGAGTATTAATGCGCAGTCCACACTGTGCAATGTGGCTCTGTGCAATGTTACGAGTTTCTAATAACTAATTTTCACACACTTTCGCATGACTTTTGTGGACAAATTTAAATAATTAAAATGAATCCTAAGTCACTCTTTTATTTATTTGTTTACTTTAGGAGGTAACCTAGCTATTATAAAGCCGAGAACGGAGAACTATTTGTTTCGATGCGCCATACAAATCTATTCTGTGAGCAAATGTCTAAAAAAACGAGTGCTTCACCCTAAAATGAACGAGGGCGTCGCCGCGAAGGGGTTTAGGGGCAACTGATCGCTTTTTAGCGGGAAATAGTCGTACTAAAACGATAATCCACCCCGCATTTAACGGTTTTTTGGAACAGTGTATACGTGTATGTATGTGTGTATGTATGTGTGAGTGTTCGTGCGTTTTCTTCTTCTCTGCATTCTCAGCTTATCTGGTTGTCTGACTCCTTCGACGACGAGATTCACAGACGACGGCAGAAAATAATGTCGTCGATCGATTGTGCGATCGGTTCAATAATGTATTAAGTGCATTGCTGAGACCATTGCAGCAAAGGAAGGAAGGAGGAAGGAAGGAAGGAGGAAGGAAGGAAAGCCTTCAGAGGACGTTGAGTGGGAGTGAGAGGGGACTCAGAGGAGGAAACTCAGAGGAGGGGACTCAGAGGAGGTAGACGAGCGGAGGGGACTGCCGTGGTGGGCGACCGGGCGTCGGCATTTGGCCATTGATAAGCCACGGCCAACAATTAGTGGCCTCCCTACAACCGTCAAATGACTTCTTCGTGCAAGACGGAAGAACCGTTTTATTGCGACGCGGCACGCAGACCAATATTAATAAAACGAAAGACGAAGACGAGAATAACATTGAATCCACGCATTATTACATATTCGCATATATATATACATATAGGTCTATAGTCTATGCATGTATATGCATGTATATATATATATAATTATATATATATATTTATGCACGCATAATCTATTACATGCATATATAAAACGCCAGTTTTGTATGATTATTATATCTGCAGCCTATGCATGCATATAAGTGTAGCAATGGTCACATTGGTCAGTCTCATTACCTATAATATAGATAAAAAATTATAATGCCATTCGTAAAGCAGTTGTGGATATGGGCTATGTATGCGCCATCGGCCTCTTCATTTTCTTAGGTATATTAACCTCGACAAAGGATGTCTGAATAATAGGTAATTGCCAATCCGTACCAATCAACCTATAATGCTATATGCTACATATTATATTGATTGCGGCACACAGTGTCATCAAACCGCAATCAAACAAGTTGTACAATGACTCAAAAACCACACTATTAAAAATAAAGTAGTGAATTAACTTTTCAAAAGTGCAAATACATGAACAAATAATTATACTGCGCCTATTATATTACTAGACATAGTTTATTCATGTACATGTACCTTGCCACTATAACCTATAGAGTTTATGCTATACCATTAGGTTTGAAAACTATGCTTCTGTCAAGGTTTTTTTTGTATATATATACTATATACTATATAGTATATATATAGTATATACGTTATGCACAGTGCACATATAAATAGCCTACATAATAGTCACTTATAGAACATGGTTGACGAAGATTGCCACAACTGATGGATGATCAGTTAAATCCGGAATAGTATTACAGATGCTTGGCGATTGAACAACTTCCCCAGTGCTATCCCCATACATGCACATCTACCGGTACCTCGACATAATTATACGAAGGCAACATGGAACGTCCTCTTAGTGTCTAGGTCATCATCGTTGTCGCTCTTACCGTTGCAGTCGTCATCATCATCATCATCGACATCGTCATCATTGCTACTGCTACTATTCCATTCCCACACTAAATGATGATGGTGCTGTTGACAACAACAACAACAACAACAACAACAACAACAACAACAACAACAACAACAACAACAACAACAATAATAATAATAATAATAATAATAATAATAATAATAATAATAATAATAATAACAATAACACTACTGCTACTACTACTAATGATGATGATGATGATGATGATAATAATAATATTATTATTTAAAAAATAAATAAACTATCATTAATTTCCGTTTCAAACAGTGCAACATCAATTGGCTGTGCGTGATGAACAGAGAACGCCTGGGAAACACAGGCATAATGTACTAATTGTTTATATATATCTTTTATTATTATGATTATTATTATTATTATTATTATTATTATTATTATTATTTATCATCATCATCATCGTCATCATCATTATTGTTATTATTTTTACCATTGAGAGCTATTGCGGGGCACACGAGTGCCGGATGGTGGATGTGATTTATCAAATGATATTTCTATGGCTGCCGTTGACGTCTGTTTGTCTGATAAGCAGCGGCTGCAGGGGAGAGATGGGGGTGGATGGGGTGGGTGGGGATGGGGTGGGGTGAGGTGGGTGGGGTGGGTGGGGACAGGATCCTCATCTTCGTCTTCGTCGTTCAAAGGCAGCCGAGAAAGCTTTCGACGGACTACTTTATAAGAAGCGAGGCGTCGTCATTGTCAACTGCAGTTTCAAGGCTTCACAGCCACTTCCTAACTCTTAACGACTGCTGCACAGCATGCACGCCATACTGACAGACAGACAGACAGACAGACAGACAGACAGACAGACAGACAGACAGACAGACAGACAGACAGACAGACAGACAGACAGACGGACAGACAGACAGACAGACACGAATCGCATTGGCGGACACACGTACATGCACGAGGACGGTTGATTTCTGCGTTCACTCATTGGATGGACTGATGTGATAGAAAAATAGACTGATCAAAAGAGCAATCAGAGGAAAGAAAAGAGACTACAGCAATGATCGTTATAGAAAGAATATAATATTGAGGTGGTTTAAAAAGTGCCAAGGTAAACTGAATATAAATGGAGTGAAGAATCGAATGAAAAGAAATCAATGCCTTGCATCCTTGAAGAAGACATGAAGAAAGAATACGAAATGGCAATCGGATGAAAAACAAAGATGCAGAGACAACAACTATAAGTAGCCTAAACAGAAAAGTTCAAATGCTGAACTCAAAGACACAGAGACATCGAGGCAAACGGACAAACGTAGTGTAAGAGACGAACAGGTGAAAAGACGTACACGAACATACAGACAGATAGGCGCATAGACAATTAGACATAATATACCTAAACACCATGACACAAGCACACAGACTGTGTGACAGACAGACGCAAGCAGACAGACAGGCAGACAGACAAGCAGGCATGTACAGAGGTATACATGGAAACTGTCTCAGTCGGGTATACAAGAGATCATAAAATATGATCAGTCGCTTTTAGCGAGTAATCGGTGCCAGCGATCAACCGTTCATTGCTTCATTACCTTCCATCCGCTCCACTCGGTTGCTCCAGCACGCCCACTTCTTCCCTATATTGCTCCTTCTCCTCATCCTCTCCATTCATTCATCCCAGATGCCCCATTTCATTCTTTTAGCCAACTGGATAAGAAATTTACGGAAAAGCGAAGAAGGAGGGAGGGAGGGAGAGGACAATGAAATGAGTTGGAAGGGAATCATGAGAGGGAGGGAGAGACGGGTGTAGGGAGGCAGGGAGAAAGGTTAAAAAATAAGTAGGAACAGGATCGAAGGGTTTGCGGAGGGGAACGAGGAGGAGACGAAAAGGGAGAGGAAGGAGGTTGAATAGGAAAGGGATAATGGGATATAAGCACTGTAAGGTCAATGTGAGAAGGATTGGATATATCCATTATACATACATGTACATACGTACCGTACGGCGTAACGTACGTACGTACATACATACATAGTTACATAAATACATACTTACATACATAAATGCATACATACATACAATACATACATACATACATACATACATACATGCATACATACATACATACATACATACATACATACATACATACATATATACATACATACATACATACATACATATATACATACATACATACATACATACATACATACATACATACACACATAGTATTACATACATAGTATTACATACATACATACATACATACATACATACATACATACATACATACATACATACATACATACATACATACATACATACATACATGCATGCATGCATGCGTGCGTGCGTGCGTGCGTGCGTGCATGCATACATACATACATACATACATACATACATACATACATACATACATACATACATACATACATACATACATACATACATACATACATACATACATACATACATACATACATACATACATACATACATACATACATACATACATACATACATACATACATACATACATACATACATACATACATACATACATACATACATACATACATACATACATACATACATACATACATACATACATACATACATACATACATACATACATACATACATACATACATACATACATACATACATACATACATACATACATACATACATACATATTATGCAGAAGGGAGCAACGAAAGGAAGAAAAATACTTAGAAGAATTATGCCCGTGGAGAAGGATGCGACGGAAGGGTGTTAGAAACGGAGAGAGCGTGCTAAGAAACTGTTGTGAAAAAGAGAGCAAAAGAAGAGTTATACGGGTATAATAGGAGACGGCAAGGCAGTGCGACAAATGAAGTAGGCTATAGTTTGAGCGACAGTCCAATCACAGCAACAACAACAAGTAGCACGTCTACTTGCATTGTTGCCTGTTGACTGGTTTTTCTGGTCAGCGCCATTTTGAAAGAGTGAATTCACACGTAAGATAATGTGCAGTAAATAAGTCTTTACAGCGTTGCTATGGGCAACGTGCATTGTGACGTCGTAAACAGCTTGCACTGAAGATGGCGGACTACTCTATATTATAAAATCAGTCTCACATACATCCTGAGGAGGAGAGGCCGAGAGTCGACGTACTGTTTGTTATTTTGTACTGTGGTTCAATCAAGGAATTGAAGAAACGCTGGTGAATAGATGAATAAGATAAGTCGACGAATGACACAGAGAAGGAAGAGAAGAAGGTGGAGGGAAAAGAGGAGGAGGAGGAGGAGGAGATGGAAGACAGGATGTCATAAGGGATTGATATACTTCATGGCTATAAGCGGAAGAAGACTGTTTCGTTTCATGTTGAAATTGCCTCATATAAATTATATGCTGCAATACTGCAATGCTTAATGTTCGACGATTGTTCGTTCAGTAAGCGTTACGAATTCCGAGAGAATTCCGAGAATGTTAGACTATTATAGGCCTACTGTAGAGTGCAGAACATCTGAAGTAAAACCAGTGCCAGATTAACTATGGCGCAACTGGCGCACTTGCGCCAGGCCTTCTTTGGGGGAAAAATTAAAAAAAAAACATTGAGAAATCCGGCTTATTTAAAATGTTTAATTTCTAAAACAAGCATTGCATATAAAATTTGGTGGCATTATAAAAACAGGCCTTCCACAGTACTACTACTATAATGATGACGCACTAATTAATTGTGTACTGTAATGATGACGTATGACGTAATCAATTTATGCGCGGATTGACCCCATCACCAAAATAAAATATAGATATGCGTACGGTACAGACCAAAGATTTTAACCTGTTAAAATCTTTGGTACAGACGACACAGTGTATGTTCAATGTAATATTATTATCTACTATTTAGTGTTTATGTAGCTGCTTATTTTATTTTTATTTTTATTTTTAAACAAATAAAATAAGTAGGCCTAAAGAAAATGAAGAAATTTGAGTCCGGTTGGCAGAAACGTCAAAGAAAACGCGAACTTGAAGTGGTAGGCAAACAGCAACGTGGTAGTATTGATAAATTTCTGGCAGTAAAAACACGAGAAGTGCCCCAATTTATAGATGGTGTCGACTCAGCGTCAGAAGCTGGATGCAGTTCAGGCTTAGGCCGCTCAGCAGTGTCAGCACTAATGCCAACAACAGACACCCTTGATTTCAGCAATGATATCATTGATATGCCTAAATCTGAAACTACCATAGATCTAGCATTAAAACAAGAGACAGAAACAGGTACAGCAGTTAGGCCTACTCCACAAAAGATGCTGAATATAATGTACCGCTATAATCTGAAAGACGGCTTTCCAAATGTTTGTATTGCACTACGTATTTACTTAACTTTGCCTGTAAGTAATTGCAGTGGAGAAAGATCATTCAGTCATTTAAAACGCACAAAATCATCTTTGAGGTCAACAATGGTCCAGGACAGATTGGCAAATTTAACTCTTTTGAACATTGAGTCGGAAATCTTGACAGATCTTGACTTTCAAGATATCATTGATTCTTTCTCTACTTTAAAAGCGCTAAGGAAAGACTTTTAAACTCGACGAACATTTTTGAACAGTTGAACTGTAACAAGTAAAATAAAAAAATCTCCTATGATCCTATCACAGCTTCATTTTGTGTTCATAAATTATTTAAGTATGTTTTTCTATAGCCTATAATTAATTTTTTACCCATTTTTGATAATTTGATTGGATAGAGGGCCTACTTTAGTTTTGTTGCATTGTTTGCGCCAGGCCTCTAAAAAGTTAATCCGGCACTGAGTAAAACGTTTACCTCTATTACTCTGCGGCATTTATAAGGTAATTGCGTATAGATAGAAGACTTATTTGCAAAGAATCTATTCGTAATTACAACTGGAAGCTTTTAGAGTCACGTAGAAACTGCCCAGACGTATATAGGGCCTAGGCCTAATTGATATGATGTGGTACCGAATGTGTGTAACTGTATGTCAATGTCCGTGGTCCATATCCAATCTTTCTTATCCAAGTAGCCTATCTGTATATGCATATACACGGTCTACATTGGGGTAAAAAAAGATGAATTGAACTCTAAATTGAAAATTGATTAGCTGTGGCAATTAATCCGATTTACGTATTTAAATCTAATTATCGGTACTGATGACCAGTGCAGCTGTAGAATAGGCTGAAATTGTTTACCGCCATTAATTCTTGGTTACAGATGACGTTTTGTGGAAATATTTGCTTGGACGAACTCAAATTATTTCACGAACGATAGAAAAAAAATCGTCTGCGGAGCATGCCCACTGAGAGGCTGAGGCCGAGGAAGACGTTGAAGCGCATTTAGATGATGATATGATTCGGGGGAAGGGGTTGATGGCGAAATATAGCCTATTATTAGGTCTACCATCGGTTGTTTTTGACAGGAAAACCAGTAAGTTGAACGGATGAGGTATACATAGCCGTAGAAATAATATCCTGCCAATTAATGGAATATGACATGCACTTGTGCGGAATTACTCGGAAAAGTGCATAAGACGACGAGAGCGATTTACGAACTTTGATGCTTTAAGCTGCCTGCTGTTAACTCTAAATATAGAACTTTCAACGGTGTCAGGCGTCTATAGTGTTGTGATGCCATCGAAGAAGCGCTATATAAATTCACGAAATGAAATGAATCGTGAGTTAATTGCCAAAACTATACTTTCTGAACTGACTGACCATTGTGACCAATGGATCAAAGATTGATGATAAGTAGGCTAATGAGATTATGAGATTCTAGTAATATCTAAGCTTTTATCAAAATCTCTCAACAATTAGGTATCGGTTACAAGTCTTCCATTGGATATTTAATTTTAATATCCTGTTTACTAGGCTACTGTAACTATATGCAGCCTGAATCTCTTCGGCACTTTAATCTCAATTCCTCCCTATCTGTTTGTCTGTCTGTCTCTGTCTCTCTTTCTTCCCCCCTCTTTTTACTATCACCGTTATCGTCGTTCTGACCTCATCATTATCATCGTTGATGTTTCATTGCGTCCCAGTCTCTTAATCGGAGCTTGCATACTCCTATAGGCTTATAATGGCATCATGTCTTTGCAGATTCGTCTCTGTATTTTTTCCACTATCTGATCAACCGTTGACGTCATTCTCTCTTCCGTCATGAATACGTCATACCATGAATCTCGTCTGCTTATGTTTGCAGACGTCGTCGTCGTCGGTGCCTTATTCGTTCCGAACTTTGGCGGCACAAAGGACGATTTGTTTCCATGTAGATCTCTGCTGCGCTGCTCGAATCGCCTGCTCCATTGTCATCCCGGTCCATTCTTTCACATCGTCGATCCACATCCTACGCGGTCTTCCACGTCTCCTCTTTCCCTCCGTTTCTCCCGTGATTATATCTTTCTCGAGACAGTTTTCCTTCCTCATGATGTGACCAAAGTAACTTAACTTCCTCCCTACCACCTCTCCCCACAGCCGTTCGCCACCCACCTCCTGCAGCACCTCCTCATTCCTTCTCTTAGCCGTCCACGGCTAAGAGAAGGAATGTTTGCAGACATTGATCTATTTTCCGTCTGGCTGCCTCGAGCTCCTCCGGACCTATATATATATATATATAATGTCTCTGTCTGTCTCTGTCTGTCTGTCTCTCTCTGCATTACTCTGTGTACTTCTCTCTTCGTCTGTCTGTATTATCATGATAATTGCGCGCTTAATTATTGTGTAAGCTTACATGTATGTGTCTGTCGGTCTCTGTATCTGGCTCTTTATCTGCCTTCGTCTTTCAGCCTGCCTGCAGTCTTTTGCAACTATTCTTCATCGATCTCATTGTCGACATTTGCTAATCGCCTTCATTTTGAATGTCTGCCAAAATTAAAGATCGTCATCTGCTTAAAAATAATATTATGGAAATGCATTAGTATAGCCTACGGCGACATGCATAGGCCTATATGACAGAGACGAACAGACGGACATATTATAGAATATAGAAAGACGGACAGAACCAGAGGCAGAGACAAAGAGATACAAGAGTTGCCCAAAATACTGAATATGTCATCTGTATGTAGCACGGCAGTCCTGCGGCGTGCATTTGCAAAACATAATTACATGTTATCGGCTACTATAATAATTATAGTCATAAATTATACTCTTTCGATTAAGTAGCCTAAAGAGCCTAATGTTGTGGTGTAGTGTCTAAGAATCTAAGCCATGCAATTTCACTTTGACAACCTTTCCGATTCCATTGACTGAGCGCCTATATACAAAAGCTGTGTACATGTATGTAGGCCTATAATAGTTCACGCGACGTTGAGTTTTGAGATGGTAAAAGGTCTTGCGCATTAACATAAGATCACATGGACGCCCGCGCATACATAGGCTAATATGGGCAAGACGGAGCACTTGCTCCTGGAAAAAATTGACAGTTATTTTTCTGACTATAGACCTATATATACTTCTTATTGATTTCTAAAGCAAATCTCAAACTAAAGTACTGATTGTATACTAATGATAGGCATACACAAAGTGAAAATGATAAATTTAGGCCCTACACTCAGAAATCTTCATGAAAAATTGGCGTATACCCGTGTTCTTAACTTCCTGATTTGCATCTTCAACTCTTACTAAAAATGAAACAACCGTGACCATTGTGCTTTGCCACTGCTACAAAAATCTGCGGCCACCATGCATTGCATTGCATAGCATTGCATAGCATTGCATAGCATTGCATAGCATTGCATAGCATTGCATAGCATTGCATAGCATTGCATAGCATTGCATAGCATTGCATAGCATTGCATAGCATTGCATAGCATTGCATATGTACAAGATCGATAGACGTTAGATTAGAGATTTGATTGGAATATTAGATTAAGATAGTCATGTCAGAGTTCACGTCAAGCGCTATTCCTCGGGCAAAGTAGGTCTACATAATATTCCGTTCCTGTATCGAGATGATGATGATGCACACAGATATTATGTAAATAATGCAATTGTATACAGAGTGCGATACGATACAACACAGAGGCTGATGCAATCAGAAAAATTCTCAGGCGATCGCACACAGTCACGCGCGAGGAGGGTCTAGACTTTAGACCAACAGAAATACGAAGACTAGTAAACAATCGCTGTCTAGCGGCTCTAGCCTATTGCATATATATATATATATATATATATATATATATATTTACATACAAGAGGCTAGAAAGTGATTAGAATATGCCAATATATAGGCCTATATATATATTATAGATTATACATTTTCTGACGCTAAAGGGCAAGCGTACACAACATTAATTAAGCTTATAGGAAACGGGTGTAGCAGGCTACGCTGAGACAAAGTTTTACGAAGTGTAACTTACTTTTTAGTCTTTTTTATATAAAGACTCCACAGACCCACATTCATGGATATCGAATGTACATGTATATGAAGACGCACATTTTTGAATTTTGAAAGAAATTGACCCAATAAATATAAATATGTGTCATCATCTAATCATCTAGTCATCTCACCATGCCTGTAAGATATCAATCGGAGGCTGCATGCAGGAAAATGTCAACGAGATGCATGTGACATATACGTCCATCTGTCAATCACTTCTATAATTATAATTTATAATTGGCACATGACCTACATCCATCTGTCAATCACTTCTATAATTGGCACATGACCTACATCCATCTGTCAATCACTTCTATAATTGGCACATGACCTACATCAATCTGTCAATCACTTCTATGATTGGCACATGACCTATCCATCTGTCAATCACTTCTATAATTGACACATGACCTACATCCATCTGTCAATCACTTCTATAATTGGCACATGACCTACATCCGTCTGTCAATCACTTCTATATTGGTACTTGACCTACGTCCATCTGTCATTCAATCACTTAGCTGGCACAATTTCCGATAGTGACTTTACGCCACGCAATTCAGTTTATCAAGTGATCGAATCAATAATATCATATGATCAACGTAGGCTATTACAGTAGGCTTAAAGGGCTATTGTGTAAATTCATAGGCATACACAGTAGTACACACAAAATGCCATTTCATATAATTATGAATGGCCTACATTGATTGTAAGTCATGCTGGAATCGTTAAATTTAATTACCCATCAGAGCTATTAGTCTATATACAGCGTGCAATTGTCCAATGGCATATTCATACATCTACTTTTCCACCTCGTGCTGTGATTTATTGATTGCGTCGTGTGAGTAAAAAGTGCATTTTATAATCATAGATAAAAGCAACTGACCTAGAATAGACACATGCACGCCATGAAATTGATCGCCTTAATCCTCTTGCAATCACTAATCTCAACGGATTCTATCCAAAACTTTGTGTAGCGCCACCGTCAAATATTGATGGACTGCAGGATAACAGGTAAACCCATGCGTAAACAGAATTCTCAATTATTGGCCTAAGTATATTTCGATTGACCTAAATATTGACCGGAGTACATAATACTATGGTCAGAGTGACTTTTTTCTGTTTCAAATTTTCTATATCTCTTTATGTACCCGTGTGCGGTGTGTCACTTGGTTTTTTCTATTAAACGAATATATATATACTTAATTGTTATGGTTCATTTGATCTGAGCATTATTCGATTGATCGGACTGTGTAGGCCTATAGAAGCCCTAGATCTAGTGAGCCTGAGTGGACCATGCTTCAAGAGTTGGGCTTATCCGCAAAAGATGAACGTCACTCAAAATCTTGCATAATATATAATCTGCCATGAAAAATGATGATAATGTCCATCCACTGCTTTGAAAGAGACTCGCCGTCAGAGTAGGAAATTGACCGGAATCATATTTCCTATTCGAGAGAGAAAAGTGACGTTGAAGAGAACTAATGAATTATAAATCGAATTTTGCAATGCTTGCTATATCCAGAGCAATAATTCATCTTGTGCGGATAATCAGTGTTAGACAAACCTTATTGTGGAGTATGATATTAGCCTGTTTAATAATCACTGTATCCAGTGTATAGTTTGCAGCAAGTTAAGACAATCGTCATGAAAAACTGTCAATGTCGTACTTACTCAATACTTATAGTCTATTCGTTTAAAATAGATCAAATAACTGACTACTTTGCGTCGTCGGTTTACTTAGGCCTACTGATTAATCTCTCTGCAGAAACTATTTCTGCTTTCATTGCGTCAGATAATAGTTCGCATGGCGTAAACTCCTATTCAGTATAGGCCTACTACCGTAACCCTATAATATAGGCTAGTTCATTCATTTATACTGACGTGAATTGACAATTATAACCACCATCCTGGCAAGATTGACACGGTACATAATACGCCAGCTTCATTCGGTGCTTTTCTGTACCGTCCGATGACTGGCCCTGGCAGTCAAAACATCAGCATAATTAGATTAGCAGAAAAAACGTGGGAGAAACGCTGCAACTATTTACTCTAGTGGTACGGATTATGTTTGTAGATCGGCGATGGTTGGTACTGTGGTACTGTGGTTGAGAATACCACAGCAGAGCGCTGCGTTTCAGTTTTGAGTCAACATGATTTCCGATCACTATATAATATATATATATGCGCTCTACTGCCATGTCGAGATTTCCAGGTTCTTCGCTCCGCACAGCGATGCGTGCCAATCAGGTTTCTTGTACATTAGATTTTTCTATAGGAATAACTTTCCTTTTATTTGGATATAGCCTAGCCTATTCCCTTGCAAATGAAATCGTCGTTACAATTAGCTCTAACATCGTTTTCATAAAGATTTTCCAAAAAGCGTTATAGTAAAAATGTTTAGATGCATGCAGCGTACAATAATAATAAGAGATCTGTCTGCATTATTACGTGTGTACACAAAACAAAACTCCGCGTGCGTGTGCATATAGGCAAATGCTGTGTGTTTGCGTTCATATTATATAGCGCAAGTTTGTATATTGGGCAAGAAAGCTTGCGAAAGCAGTTTCTCAAGGAGAAATCGATGGCGCAATGAAAGCATAGTTTGACGAATGAAGAAGAAGAAGAGGAGGAGGAGGAGGAGGAGGAGGAGGAAGAGGAGAAGGAGGAGGAGGTGGAGGAGGAGGTGGAGGAGGTGGAGGAGGAGGAGGAGGAGGAGAGGGAGGCAATCTGGATGAAAGACGATGGATTGGGCCCCAATTTATTCAGAAGCAGATCAGAGGCTGTGACTCCATCAATCTGAGACATCGTTTCTGCTGTTGACGATTGAAAGCGAATATGGGACTCGCGTTCGATTTTCCAACACGCATACACTGACGGACATGCGCATGCGCAAATATTTAATTTGCATGCAGTATATATATATATATATATATACACATACATATATGTATATATATATATATGTCTATATATACAGGCATGATATGAATAGACGGAGATAGAATGAAGGCAGGGCTGTTGTTCTTGAAAGAAACCGATCGAATGCCATTAGTCCGTTACAATACAGGCGCTTAGGTTGTGTGCAAATGTGTGCATTAGAGATTGAGTAGAGAGAGACAGAGGAGAGACAGAGACACAGACAGAGGCAGAGACACAGCGACAGATAGCGAGGGAGAGATAGAGTAAAACAGTGTAATCTAGAGTTGCTCTTTCAATCGATGGTGACGTCTAATAATCAAAAAACAATAGATGACCCACGACTATATATAGGCCCTAATAAAACAAACGACGAAGACAATGATCACCATCACAATAGCAATAAAAATAACAATAGAACCAATAGTAGCAACAATAATTACGCAGAGAAATTGAGCGCATTGGGAAATGCTGTTACATTTTTATCGTCACATCTGACTCATCAATATTTCTGCAACATTCCTTACCATTGCTTGTTACCATTGTAGCATTGTAGTCTGCCAGCTGTCTTATAACTCAGAAGATTTTAAAGCAATTCGGTTCTTCTCAATGCAATCCTTTATAATTTATATCATCATCATCATCATCATCATCATCATCATCATCATCATCATCATCATCATCATCATCATCATCATCATCATCATCATCATCATCATCATCATCATCATCATCATCATCATCATCATCATCATCATCATTATCACCACCATCATCATCATCATCATCATCATCATCATCATCATCATCATCATCATCATCATCATCATCATCATCATCACCACCACCACCACCACCACCACCACCACCACCATCATCATCATCGTCATCGTCATCGTCATCGTCGTCGTCGTCGTCGTCGTTGTCGTCGTCGTCGTCATCATCATCATCATCACCATCATCATCATAATCAATCAATTAATCAATCATTCTCACGATCCAGGCTGAAAGCCCGTAGGTGTCCAATGCTCAAACTATACGGATTGTCAAACTTTATGGACATAAATGCAGCTATATGTTTTATTATATGCCTATCTTATAAATAAGAGAGCGACTATTAATTATTGTTCACTACGTGAAAATTCGGCCACTGGTTGCACTCTGCCAGTGCCAGTCCCAAGCCTGTATAAAGAAGGAGGGCATCGCTAATGGTCTTTGTTACCACACAGTGACGTTAATCTGCAACTACATACACAACCGTGATGCATCATTCGCACGGTATAGTGTCAATCTGCAGCCTGCAGTGTCTTTTTGCGAACTGTGTCAAGGCCAGACTTTAAATAGTCTCGCGCTGCAGGCAATACACCCATTATTATTATCGTTCGTGAAGCTGCTTAGTCGACATATTACAGCGAATGTAGAAAGCCTACACACACATTCATGATATTCTGTGTGAACTAATGCCAAGAGCGTAATTTGAATAAGTCTTTTATCATTACCTTTGAAGTCAAATCACGGAAACATAATATAATATATGATATAATACAATACGAAGGATGTATAAATCATGGTTAGACCACAGTTGGATTGCATTCAGGTATGGAATCCATACCTGAACAGGACATGGAGAAGGTGCAAAGAACAGTTAAGAAAATGATTTGGGGTTAGGCCTACACAGATTTGAAGTTTTTAACCATGTCAAGACAGATTGGAAACGATTGACTAACGACAGTGTAGAGAAAAACGACCAGAGTAGATCCGATTGAAGCATAAATTATAAGATCATCACTGGATAAAGGAAGCACTACACTAGGGGAAATGTTTGAATAAGCTCCAAGTAGCAATTCGGGGTGACTGGTTCAAATTGTTTAAGAGACTGAAAAGAAGATTATGATAGAAATTCGTCGGTGCTGGAGTTGTAGACTTGCACTGTCTCAGTGGACACAGTCGAAGCGTTTAAAGTGAAGCTATGAAGATTGGACTAATATTAGATGTTGCAGATTAATCTGCAGTGGTTCTAACACTTTACACAGCGTCTTCAGAACCACTTAAAACCCTCTTAAGTGACAACAGGGATAATAATTAATTATAGAAGCGATTTGATGAATTCATTATCAATCAATCACTCATTAAGAGCGATGCTGAAACTGGCATATACAGAGATAATGGCATATACCATAATAGACTTAATATAGAGCCTAGGTATAATGGTATATACTGTTTCTCGGGATTCCTAGACTACCACTATAGTAGGGCTTCTGCCGCTTCGATAAAATGATGAAGATAATGGCCGTGCACTGGTATTCGGGGAAAGAATGAGATGGAGCATATAAAGGAGGAGGCGGAATTGAAGAAGGATGAGTGAGAAGGGAAAGAGGAGGAGGTGGAAGAGGGAGAAGCTGAGAAGAGAGAAGAGAATTGCTGGAAAAAGAGAGAAGCTGAGAAGCGGTGGGGGGAGAAACGGAGAGGACTCATAGGAGCAATTTAAGATGAGGAAGCGCAGAAGACGGAGTACCTCGGGAAAAGGAGAAGGACGACTAAAACAAAGGAGTATATACATTGTATAAGAAGATGAGGAAAAGTGGAAGATGAGGATCGAGAGGAACAGGTAAGATATGATTATAGAGGAAAGAAGAGGAGACGTAGCAATTTATATGCTAAGCGAAAAAGACGGAAGTCAGTCAGAGACGCAAATCTAGGAACGTGCGATGGGAGATGTCGTCACGACTTTTATAATAATGGGAGGGTTGACCCGCTGGCGCATTGGATAATACACTGGCATGGAGAGCGAGAGGTACCGAGATCGAGCCCCGTAAGGCGGACGTGCTTTGCATGCTGGCATAGCGCCGTGTGTTGCAGGCTGTCTGTTCTGTTGGTAGTTGAAATTGATGATATAAGATAGTTGCATATCTTGTACATGTAGGGCCTACAGCGCAGAGCGTTTGCAGGCGTTTCATGAAAGAAAAAATTATTGTTATTATTATCTTTTTACTCGAGATGTATCAGATCCCTCGAAATTTCGAAAAAATTATGTTTGGAGCTGTTGTTACATGTCTGGAAAATCAGGTCTCGTGTCCTCCGCAACATTAGTTATTAATATTATCATCATCGTCATCGTCATCGTCGTCGTCGTCATCGTCGTCGTCGTTGTTGATATTATTATTACTTATTATTATTATTATTATTATTATTAGTAGTAGTAGTAGTAGTAGCAGGGCCGTAAATCCCGGGGAGGGAAAGGAGGGAATTCCCTCCCCACTTTTTGTCTCGGGGAGGGAACGTGAAGGAATTCCCTCCCCAGAATTTTTCACAGCTGCGTCACAAATGTTAGTCAGTAGTCTAAGCTGTTAGCGACTACACATTGCTCGAAACGTGGATATAAGATTTGGTCTGTGGAATCAAAAGCCGCACAGTTAAAAGAGATGTAGACTAAATGTATCCATTGACAGATTAGAATCTCTTCTTTATTAATACGAAGGGAGAGAGAGGAATTTATGACTTAACGCGCCCACTATAGACTATCATTCTGAAAGACTGCAGGGAGGAAGACAGCTAATCATACACACACGCGTGTTTCTCTTCTGGTTCTCTGCCCCTAGGCAGGCTCGGCTGTCTAATGTCGCCACTCTTCCCTCCGCTGGTCCTCCTCTTTTAGTATATATATAATTATATATATATATATATATATATAACATACATACAATACATGTGCACCCAAAATGGACAAGCTCCTAAACACCTTTGTGACTTGGTGCACAAACCCTCTCCGCAGTACCTTCCCCCCCTTTCCGGTCTGCTGCTCGGTCTGCTTATCGATTTGATCTCCTAGTCCCTCGGGGCAAGGACTTCCATGGCCCAACACCATGCTTTGCCATTGTAGACCCTTCTATGGGGAATAACCTAACCCCCTTTGTCTATCCCTGTTATAATCTAATTAGAGGGTGACATCGTCAGCCATTCAGTGCTTCAAGACTTTCTTCTTTCATCGCGGCTTTCACACTGAGAGTGAATCTAAATAGATAGTACTGTAGGCTAAGAGCCGCTTTGTAAATTGTCATATAAATTTACAATACATACGTGCACTCATGGTTCATGCATACATAACATGTGTAGCCTACATAAGTACATAGGCTAATCATATTATTGGAAGCAAGGGCTCTGAGTTTTGAAGGAAGAATACTGATAGGTCTATCAGTTCACCTCGAGACCACGTTATTCCGCATATTCTATTGAAGACCTACAGAGGATTACAAATAAATTTGAGCAAATAAAATTCGTGAATAGATTTAAGAAGTCTCATCTCTTTCGTTCTACCAAATGACTTCAAGCAGGATGGTGTGCTGGTACATTGTAACTGGTAAGTGCTATGAAAATAGTGCAAATGCGCACTGACTTCTCTATCAAGAACAGCTTCTCACATGCATAAACAATTAGCCATTGCTTAAAAATCTGTGCACCAGAAAAGTGACTAACAGCATTGTATAACAGCGTAATTTATCATCATGATCAGATTTCTGTCATTTTATATCTTCTAAGTTAGAGATCTGTTTTGGTTGCAGTTTGTATTTGTAATCGCAATGACAATCTCCAGACTACTTCAGCACCCACAGAAGCTATAAAGCTGAATGTATACGCCTACTAAACCATACAGATGGAGAAGTTAAAATGAAGAGAAATATAAGCCAGTCAATAGGCCTAATACTTTCAACTCTTTCGGTTTGGCAAGAGAACTTCTAGTGACTAGTCGTGTTGTTCCCTGTACTTGGAACATATTATATTATAATTATAGGCTATGTGCAGTAGGCTTATAATTATAGTGCGAGGTTAGAACCAACAATTTTTAACACTAACTTTGGGGTGCGTTTCTGAGGGAGGTAGGCCTATATAGGCTTACTTATGCACACAATTCAGAAGGGAAAATGTTCCCTCCCCACATTTAGTAACAGATTTACGGCCCTGAGTAGTAGCAGTAGTACTAGTAGTAGTAGGATACGTAGTAGTAGTAGCAGCAGCAGTAGTAGTAATAGTTGCAGTATTTATCATCATCATCATCATCATCATCATTATCATCATCATCATCATCATCATCATTACATTTTGACATGTTAAGTTTGTTAACAGCTAAAGCCATGCACCTGTCATGGACACGTCATCGTTGCCAATGGGTCACGTGGGAGGAGGCAGCGCGTGATGGTGACTCTGTGGAGGACATAATTATGGATCAGCCAGTCTGAATCTTTGTGGGTCCGACTGTCCATTATTACATTGTAGTCAGTGACACAGTGATGAGCGTAATTTATTAAGCGCTATGCTTTATATGTCAGTGTAAACGTCTGACTGAAAACTGACGAATGTCGTTTGCTTTTGTTTCCGCTGACGTCACTGAAGCGCTAATTGAGCGTCGCCATTCGTTAACCGTCTTTCGCACCAAATAATATGCTAAGTTATTAGCGAACCGTTGATGGTTTTCAGGTGCACCGACTGAAACCGAATGAGACCGAATGAAATCGAATGAAACCGAATGAAACCGAATGATACCGAATGAAACCGAATGAAACCGAATGAAACCGAATGAAACCGAATGATACCGAATGATACCGAATGAAACCGAATGATACCGAATGAAACCGAGTGAAACCGAATGAAACCGAATGAAACTAAATGAAACCGAATGAAACCGAATGAAACCGAATGAAACCGAATGAAACCGAATGAAACCGAATGAAACCGAATGATACCGAATGATACCGAATGAAACCGAATGATACCGAATGAAACCGAATGATACCGAATGAAACCGAGTGAAACCGAATGAAACCGAATGATACCGAATGAAACCGAATTAATCCGAATTAATCCGAATGCGGCTGCAGGTATAAGTGCAGCATGCGTTTCCATGTTGAGATCATAACTGACTTGTGGACGAATCACTGTAAACAAGGATATAATGACTTCGTTGACATAGTGTTCTTATCGAGTAAACTTTCATCCAACCTGTGGAATCAGGATGTAGGTTTGCTACATGTGTTCACAACTGTGTTTCTGATTATTTGTGGTCTGGATACATGCATGTAGCAAGTCTAGCAACAGTATTTTGTAGTAGGCTGTTGTAATAAAGTAACCTAGTACCGTGTAGTTGAGCAATAAAACGAATATATAATCTATATGTGGGGGAGGGGAAGTGACCATTGCGGAGAGGGTGACCCCATAACCAAAAGAAAGACTTCTATCGAGATGACATAATATTATACAATCGTAATCTACGAATCGAATCTTAGACTTTCCAAAGCCACCTGTCACCAATGTACAGAGTTTTTGGCCCACCCTGTACATGTAGCGCTGCACCATTGTGTATGGCGCTCAACCGAATAATTACAGGTTGCAGCTTAAACAATCGATCAGCTCCAATATGTATGGAGAGGAATAACGGCCGACCTCATTAGCATTTCGGAAATTAAGCAACGGTCTCAACAGGAACATAATTTTTTATAATAATTGCTGTCCATAGAATAATTATGAACGGATTAGAATGGATGAGACTATTTTATCGATCTCTGCTCAGCTGCAGTCAAAGAGAAGATGTTTGTTCACGGATGTATGACGAACTTAAGAAAAGATCCTAACAATGCACACAAAGACTTTACCGAATGCTAGACGGCACTGTAAGGCTTACCGTCCTAATTGCCCAAATGCGTCATCAACAGAGATAGAGAGAACAGAGAGACAGAGGCAGACAGACAGAGACACGGAGAGGGCAGAGATATGGGCGATACAATATTAGCCACATGAGACCTTTCTTCATCTTTGTCTTTCTTAGCCTCTTTTCCGCAAGCGTTTGACAGCCATTAATTCTCTTTAATTATTGTTTGGTGTCAGGTCTGGAGCGCCTCTGATGAGTTTGTCTTGAAGTGGCGCTATATAAATGTACAATAGCCAATGACGAAGATAAGATTATTTGGCGAGTCGTCGTTGAGTCTTACCTATTGTTGCCCTCATGATTGACAGTGGCATGACGAGTATGGCTGACAGCATGTCACTCATGGCGAGTGACACGAGGAAGTAGTTGAACATGTTCTGCAGCTTTCGCTTGCAGTAGACGGCCAAGCAGACGAGGATATTGCCGCCGATTGCCACAGCGACAATGAGGAAGAGCAGCAGAGCGAACCAGTTGTTGGTTCGACCATCATCGCCGTCGTAATCGTCATCGTAATCGTCTTCAGCATCCCCTCCTCCTCCCACTCCTCCCTCAGCTGCTGCAGCTGATTTCGGATCGTAGACAGTTACGTTTGATCGGCACTCAGTTGCCATGGTCACGGCACCCGCCCCGACCGTCGCCTGGCACTCCACCATCTCCTCCGCCTCCTCCTCCATAAAACAATCAGTGCACCTATTGAGGTGGAAGAGAAAGCGGAGGAGGGGGAGCGGAGATGATGACGATGATGACGGAGGACAATTATAGACTTCTGCTTTGTTGCAATCGTTCAAAAGAAATGTCCCGCCGTCCAGAAACGTCGATGGTGACGATGGTGACATATTCCCGACTGTGCTTCTCTGCTCTGCCACCGCCGCTATTGCATTCTGTCCTCCGTTGTTCGCCCCTTAACTGATCCACGCAAGAGAAGGAGTAGTGTGTGTTTGTGTGTGTGTGTGTGTGTGTGTATGTGTGTGTATGTGTGTGTGTGTGTGTGTCGAGACCCAACGGACTCCATCCACCGTCGCCCGTTGCCGCTCGCAGGAGTTCGGTCGTCGATTGGAGCCGAGCCGCAAACGACGTCACTTTGCTTGGACGCCGTAGTAAACTGCAGTGCGCAAGAGAACAAAGTAGGAATGCGATGGAAAAGGAGACAAGGAAGGAGGATTGGAGGAGGAATTGAGAAGAGGGGAGAAGTGGAATGACGCTGGGGAGTTATATAGGGATTGCCCGCCGCGGATGCATGGCATGATGGCCTGAAGCATACATGCAATCGATAATACACAGATTTGTAGGCCTACTCGCGAGATCATGCCAATAGATGAAGCCAGAAAAGCGCCATTGGATCTCCTTAGTCACGCCGGCGGCTGCTGCTGATGCTGCTGATGCTGGTGAAGAGAAGGCTGGCTCTAGGGAAGAGCATAGAAGGAGGATGGAAGAGAAGGAAGGAGGATGGAAATTGGAAGAGGAGGAAACGGGGATCGGCGTTCGACGACTACAGACGAAGCAGCAGCAGCAGCAGCAATAGCAGCAGATGATTTAGTCTAAATCTATAGACGATCGATTCATTCAGATCGCCATGCAGGAACATACAATTTAACCGACCAATAAGTAATCGAATAAAAGCATACATAATAAATAATAATATATAATATAATATAATATAATATAATATACATGTATTAATCACATTCTTGTGATTCCATAGGATCCATGGTCTTTGCCGGTATGAGATCCATGAAAGCTAACGCACCATTTCATTATAGGCTCATAATTTATTAGGTCGTATAAAATGCCCAGATGAAATGGGGAATGGTTGGCAAATGAAACTGTTAAATAAGTCGACATAAAGAGAGGCGCAACAGTGGCCATGGCATGAGGGACGCTTCAGTGTCTCTTCTGTCCCGTCGTTATAGTTCGTGCACACAAACGGAACAGAGAAGCGATTGGTTGCGAGGAAGGAAAGAAGGGCCATAAAAGACAGAAGTATCGAAATGGATTGCTGCTCAAACGATAATGTAAGGCTCTTCCTTTTCTCCTCCTCGTCCTTCTCTTCTTCCTCCTCTTCCTTCTCTTCTTCTTCCTCCTTCTCTCGTTCTCCTCCTCCTGCCCCATCTACTCTTCCTTCTCTTCCTCCTCCTTTTCCTTCTTTTTCTCCTCCTCCTCTCGTTCTCCTTCTCCTTCTTCTTCTCCTTCTCCTTCTCCTTCTCCGACTCCTCTTCCTTCTCTTCCTCCTCCTCCTCTCGTTCTCCTTCTTTTCCTTCTCCATTTCCTCCTCCTTCATCTTCTTCTCAACTTGTTCGTGTTCCCGAACCAAGACATGCAGAGACCGCAGGCGCCGTGGTCATTAGCCTACTACACTGATCGTCGTTTAACTAACATGGTCCATAATTATAAGATAGAAGCTCCTCATCTGGCTAGGGCCCCCAGAAATTCGCGATCTTGCGCAACGCAACTTTTCCGCAAATTTTCAGGTTTCGCGCAACAGCGCAAAAATTGCCAATCCGCGCGATTTTGGCGCAATTTTTGACAAAATCTTGCTAATTTGTCTAAATTGGGCTTTGATTGACTTAAAAATCACTTCAGCGCGCGGCAGTTCATCATAGCAACGAAACCAACGGGCGATAATCAAAATGGCGGCCGCCGAATGGGACGAAATTATATCGAAATTTTTAGTTAAAGATCGTTATTTTTAGTAGTAATGCACAAAACGTAAGTTTAAAAAATTCCTGAACTTCACGGCCACACAATAAAATATGTTAGACGAAGTTTCTCAAAGCGATCACACGGCAGCGTCGCGTGCTGTCTCAGCTTATGACAGAACGAACGCATTTAATCTATATAGGCGTCAGGCGTGCACACGAAGACGGAAGGCTACTATTCAACACGTTTTGTAACTTGATGATTCATTATAATATAGGCATATGATATATAATTAATACCATCTTGAAGTTGTAGGCCTATTTGCAATGAGCGTAGATTTCGGTGGGCGTAAATTTTGCAAGATTAAAATTCTTTGCAATCGTCTGAATACATTAATCTCATGGTTATAAAAACTGTATAACTGCATTTTTTGCTTGATTTTCTAATTTATAGAACGCCAAAGCTTTACACTAAATGACAAAAATACTGTTAGATCTTTGGTACACTGATTCAATGAAAAACTAACGAAAATTATAATTTTTTAACTTGCGCAAAATTGGCGCAAATTTCTGGTTTTTGGTGCGCAATTTTTTCAGTTTCTTGGCGCAAATTTCTGGGGGGCCTATCTGGCACATGCATGTGTCAGAAATAGTAGTAACCTACTATAGTTGCAGTTTAACGTCACAGTGTGGCAACAACTTAGAGGTCTCCTCCTTTATCCAGGCTTGGGACTGACACTGGCAGAGTGCAACCAGTAGCTTCATATAGTTTGTATTGTTTGATCATGTATGTGCACTTGCTATAGAGCGCCTTCAAGCTCTCTACTCAGAGGCGCTCTCGACTACAGCGCGGACACTGCATCGGAGTTTCACGCCGAAGCGCTAAGCATGCAATTGCAAGTGAAGGACTTTCCCAAGGTCCCTAGGCGGCGACTTGAGGGGGATTTGAACCTGAAACCCTCTGACTGCAAAGCGACGAACATACCCACTACACCACCGCGTCCCGCAATATTTAAGACAAAATGAGGTTTCTTATTTAATGGCTTTGTGTTCGTTCAGTTCTGCAACTGTAAAATGAGGTCGGACGACATTTACAGCTGCATGCTTCAGCCCATTATGTTCAGCTAAATGATGAAGAGCTTGTGTTGAAGATTGTGGCGCATGAACTCACATCTGCTGCAGCGCATGATGAGGTCACCTAAGCGCACACATTACTCTACGCCTCCCAAACTTGATGGAATTGTACCACAGTATAGCAAGT